>CM043702.1:51222500-52422500 GCA_023935145.1 Bretschneidera sinensis
AATACATTTATTATCACCGACGAAATATTCTATTTTAACCAATTAACCGACTGAAATTATTTCGATCGGTTAATATCGAAATACTTAGGTTAATTTGATCGAAATGGTTAAATAAAATTTGATTGAAAAACATATATTTAATTAATTTCTATTTTATTTATTTATATATCAATTATTAATATATAATAATTCGTCAATAGTATAAAATAGAATTTTAAAATTTTTTCTGTTTTAAAAAATAAAAAACAGTTTAAAATGTTTTAAAAATACATTTATTATTACCGATGAAATATTCTGTTTTAATCGATTAACTGACCAAAATTAATTTGATAAGCTAATATTGAAATACTTAAGTTAATTTGATCAAAACGGTTAAATAAAATTTAACCAAAAAAAGAGATTATAACTTTTAATGTACCAATCGAACCAATTGTTTTGAATGTTTGCTCACCCCTACATGTGTTTGTTCCATAAAATGCATTGCAAATATGGTAGCAAACATATCTCTTATTTTCTATTAAATTCATTTCAAGCATAACAAAAAATTAAAGATAAACTGTAGTATTTATTTGTACGTGTGTTATTACTTTTTAATTTTTGAACAATGATATTCTTTTTTTTTTCTTTATGAGTGTTCCTGAATAATTTTGATGTGAAACAACCTCTCCAATCTCCATATTCAAATGGGATAATAAACTTGCTTAACAGTCACTAGCTAACTTGGTTGGTTTAATAAAAAAAATGAAAGTCAACGTAAAGGAATTAACAAGTCTATATATTAGGGTGTGTTTAGGTTCTAGAATATGTTTCTTAGTAAAAATATAATTGGTAAAGTGATACTAGTTTTTGGTTTAAAAAAACAATTTAAAATATATTTAAAACGCATTTATTATCACCGACGGAATATTCCATCGGTAATACTATTTTTGGTTTTAAAAGAATAAAAAAATTTAAAATATATTTTAAAAAGCATATATTATCACCGACAAAATATTTCGCCGGTGATACTATTTTTGGTTTTAAAAAATAAAAATACAATTTAAAATATATTTAAAAAGCATTTATTATCATCGACAGAGTATTCCGTCGGTGATACTATTTTTCATACAAAAATATAAATTTTAAAAAACCTATTACCGAGGGAATATTATTAGCACCGATGGAAGGTGATACTTTTCCATATATCACCAAGGCATATATTCCGTCGGGGATAGGTACATTCACTAATGGATACTATTCCGTCGATCGATGATAATCTGTGGCTGATGTCTCTTTTTCTTGTAGTGATAATATAATATAATTCTTCTCTCTTTTGAAATAAAAAACAAAAACCTTGAAGCCCAAATTCTTTTGTTATATGAACTTCTTTAGGATAAACCAATGTATTTGTACGTATGAGATCATATACCGAATTCTTTTACAAATAGATCATATCAAATAGTGTTAGCAAAATTCTTCACAAAACCATACCCTTATCTCATGGAAAGAAAGATTTCATTAAAGGAAGGAAAGGTCCTTGAGGATAAAAGAAGTTACAGAAAGTAAACTCACCATGAACCAAAAGCATATATCAGAAATGGACCTAGTCAATCTAGCCAACTCATGTGTTTAAACGTCTTTCTTGTAAACAGGAGTTATTCACTTCTCTATTGTTGGGAAACCACCTCTTCAAGATGCCCAGGTGATGGTCTCTCAAACACCAAAGTCTAGAATGACTTGTACACAAAAAGATACAGCAATCAAAGCAAGAAAGAAAAGAACACAGGAAATTTGTTATTGAGGTTCGGCAATATACCTACGTCCCCGTGAGCTCCTCCGAACTCTCTGCACTAATTCAATGGTTCTTTACAATCACAGCAAACCTCTCCAAGAAACTCAAGTTCTTGAAGAAACAAAGAAGAGAAGAAAGGAAGAAGATAAGAACTATTACACTGCTCTCTATCTTAACCTATGCTACTCTCTTTTTACAACCAGCCTCTCTTTTGAGTCCCTCTTGTGTTTTGTGTCTTTGCACTCTCACACAATTCTCTCTTGTATTTCACTCTTTACAATTGATCTCACTTTTATCACAAGTAATTACAATGAATTAATTCTGAAATAGAAGCTAGGTGACCCTTTATATAGTGCACCATCTTCTTATTCAATCTTGAGTGTCATTCTCCACCCTTGGATCTTGATGACCAATCAATCATGGCCCTTCATCAATCCTAAGTGATGTTGGGCATTTTAACCTTGCACCCACGCACTTAACAAGAGGCTAAATCAAGTAGAATATGTGTGCATCAGTGTGCCTAGTGCCTAGGCACTGAACATGGTGCGCTGCGACCTTGGGCAAAACACTTTTTCACCACTTGCTAGGCGCTGCGGCCATGGTGAGGGAGAGGTGTGGCGCTGCCCTCCACTAGGACTTCCTCCTTGCTGGGCACCGTGGCCTGGAAGGAGGAGGGGTACGGCGCACACTGGTGCTGGACCTCCTGAAGCTGTGCGCTCTTCTTTGTCTTGCTGGAGAGGTGTGCACACACCCAAAGTGAGGCGCACACTTGTGTGCACTCCTTTAACATGCTGAAATTCATTCTTCTAACCTTGTTTAAACCTTAACCATGTTTAAACCTTAGACAAATACCAACAATCTCTACCTTTGTCTAAGAGTTTAAACCCGAACCCATTGTGCAGAGAATTCATGATCCAAACTCACTTGAGTCATCATATTAACCGACTCCAATCCTAAGTAGTCCAAGGCAATGATTGAACTTACTTAGGGGTAGAACCTTGGTGACTAAATCTGTAGGATTTTCCTCCGTGGCTACCTTGTCCACATGAATGCATCATTCCATAAAATTTTCTCAAATGAAATGATACCAAACATCCATGTGCTTTGTCCTCTCATGGAACACCAGATTTTTACACAAGTGCAATGCACTTTGACTATCCAAAAACACCACAACCTGCTCTTCTAGGACCTTCAACTCTTCCAACAACCCTTTGCACCATATAACCTCCTTTATGGTTTCCGTTGCTGCTATGTACTCAGCCTCGGTTGTTGAGAGTGCTACCACCGGCTGCACCTGAGCCTTCTAACTTACACAACATCCGTTTAAGTTGAAGAAGTAGGAGGTAATCGATCTTTTTTTATCCCAGTCTGCTCCATAGTCCAAATTTGCATAACCCTCAAGATAGATGGACTTACCCCTCTTCTCATAAACCAGCCCCACATCTGGGCTTCCTTTCAAGTACCTCAGCAGCCACTTCATCCCAAGCCAATGCTCCCTTTTGGGATTACTCATAAACCTACTGAGGACACTTATTACATGAGCAATATCAGGTCTAGTGCTTACCATGGTGAACATTACATAACCAACCACACTAGAGTAGGGGACCTTTTCCATTTCCTTATTCTCTGCCTCCGATCTTGGACATTGATCGCTGGAGAACTTGAAATGAACAGTAAGGGGAACCTTCACTGGTTTGCTATCTTCCATAGAGAACTCAGATATCATTTTCTCTATGCAGGAAGTTTGAGAGATCTTCAATCTGTTTCTCTCCCTTTCTCAGATGATACACATCCCAAGGATTTTCTGTGCATGGCCAAGATTCTTCATCTTAAACTCCTCATTGAGTTGAGCCTTCAATTTTTCTTATCCTCTCCATGCTACTCCCAACCAGCAACATATCATCAACATAGATGAGGATGATCACCACTTCCTCAACCTTCTGCCCCTTGTAATACAAGCACGAATCATAGTAGCTCCTCATAAAACCCAAGCTGTTTACAAAGGAATCAAACCTCTTATTCCATTGCCGAGGTGATTGCTTCAGGCCATAGAGAGATTTCTTCAATTTGCACACCAACTCTCCCTATCTTCCTTCCTCATAGCCTTCGGGTTGCCTCATGTAAATGGTCTCCTCAAGCTCTCCATGTAAGAATGCTGTCTTCACATCTATTTGCTCGATTTCCCAATCAAATTGGACCACCATTGCCAATATTATCCGTATCGTCTTGTACTTCACAACTGTTGAGAATATTTCGGTGAAATCTATGCTTTCTCTTTGTGTGAACCCCTTTGCCACCAGCCTAGCTTTATACTGGACTTCATCCCTTGGAGTATTCCCTTCTTTGATCTTGTAGATCCATCTATAATCCACAACTCTTTGTTTTTCTGGTTTCATCACCAATACCCAAGAGTTGTTCTTCCTCAAAGAATCCATTTCTTCCTCCATAGCTAGCTACCACTTTGACGAACTGTTACACTCCATGGCTTCCATGTAAGTTTCTGGTTCAATCATCTCTTCTTCTGTCCAAGGAGCTGCTACATTAGCATCCGCAAACCCATATCTCAAAGGTGGTCTAACAACCCTCATTTCCCAGTCCCTTGTGAGCTGGTAGTCATTCTGACTTGCTGCATCAACCTCTTTTGATTTAACCTCCTCTTGAGTGTCTTGAGCATGGCCTTCATTCAAGGGCTCTGCCTGGTCCGAACCCTCTTGCTTTCTTTGCTCTACCTGAACCGAGTTTTCCTTGATGTGATGCTCCACAAATTTCAGACTGGTTTGCTCACTAGCCCCTGTAGGGTTAGTTTTCTCCAAGTAGGGAAATAACAATTTATTAAAAATAACATCCCTACTTATAATTAGTTTCATTCCTTATGGTTCTAAAGACCACAACCTATATCCCTTAACCCCATCACCATACCCTAGAAATACACATTTTCTAGACCTTATGCTAAGTTTATCATCCTTTTGATGTGCAAATGCAGCTCACCCAAAAGTCCTAAGGTTGCTCAACTCAAGGGGTTTCCCACTCCATATCTCCATGGGAGTCTTGAGCTCTAAAGCTCTAGAGGGTGATCTATTTACCAAGTATGCAGCAGTAGCCACAGCTTCTCCTCAAAAATATTTTGGTAAACCGGATCCTATTAGCATGCACCTAACTTTTTCCATAAGGGTTCTATTCATCCTCTTAGCAACTCCATTTTGTTGAGGTGTTTTTACAACCGTTCTATGCCTTAGAATGCCATTTAATTCATAGAATTTATCAAAATCCTTATTGCAAAATTCTAAGCCATTATCAATTCATAAAGCCTGAACTACACTACCCGTTTGAGTCTCCAGCAAATTTTTCCACACAACAAATTTATTCAAGGCATCTGATTTAATTTTAAGCAAATAAACCCAAACTTTTCTTGAATAATCATCAATTAAAGACAAAAAGTAAAAGTTACCTCCCCGTGTTGGTGTTCTTACTGGTCCCCAAAGGTTCGAATTGAATGTAGTCAAGAATCCCTTTGGACTTGTGCACTCTAGTGTTGAAGCTGACCCGGTGTTGCTTCCCAAGAATGCAACACTCACAGAAATCCAATTTCTTTACTTTGTCTCCTCCAAGTAGACCGTCCTTGCTAAGAACTTGCAGGCCTTTTTCGCTCATGTGTCCCAAGCGAGTGTGCCAAAGGGCTGCCCTATCTATCTCAGCCATTAAGCTTACTGCTTGATCATTGATTTTTGTCTCTCTAATCATCTCATAGAGTCCATCTTTTATTGCTGCTTTGATCACTACCAAAGATCCTTTGGTCACCTTGATTTTTTCACCCTCAGCTTTGTATGAATACCCCAATGAATCCAGCTGCCCCAATGAGATCAAGTTCCTCTTCAAATCTGAAAGATATCTCACATTCTGCAGCAGCCTTGTGACTCCATCAATCATCCTCAATTGGATGTCACCAATCCCTCTCACTTGGCAAGAAGTGTCATTTCCCAAGAAGACCATTCCATCATTGATTTCTTGGAAATTCTTGAACCAATCCTTGTGAGGGCATATGTGATAAGTGCACCCGGTATCCAAGATCCACTTTTCGCTGCCTTGCCTCCTGCTCACATTTGAGCACACAACAAGAACATCATCTTGTTGTTCTTTGGCAACCGAAGCCTTTCCATTCTTGGTATGGCTTCCTCCTCTCTCATCCCACATCTTCTTCTTGCAATCTTTCCTGAAATGGCCCTCATTGTTACAGTAGAAGCATATCTTTCCTCCTCTAAATCTTGGATTGGAATGAGATCTCCCATGGCTCTGCCCTCTACCTCTTGATTTCTCCCGGTAGTTGCCATCAGTGCTACTACCATTCTGAGTGCTGGCCTTCCTCTAATGAACAACCCTTCTCCACTTGATATCTCCCTCATCTTGGCTTTGAAATCATGAGCCCTTATGGCATTGACCATAATCTCCTTGGTTAAAGTATCTCTTCCATACTCAATAGCATTAATCAGATAATCAAAACAATCAGGAAGAGAATTTAACAAAATGACAGCCAATTGTTCATCCGGGAATGTAATGCTATAGCTATTCAAATCTTTAACTAGCTTATTAAACATATCAAGATTATCTTGCAACTCTTTACTAGGATCCATTCTAAAAGAAAAGATTCGTTTAAGAAGATAAATTTTATTAGGGAGAGTTTTTGTAAGAAACGATTCATCTAGTTTTTTCCATATGACAGCAGGATCTTCCGAGTCTCCGCACTCCCTTGTGATCCTATCCGACATGTGCAAGAAGGTGGTGTTATAAGCCATCTTCTTCATTTCAATCCACTGGTCCTCTATGATACTTGCTGGAAAAGCATCATCTTCTCTAAGAGCCAAGTCCACTTTCTGTTGCATTAGAACCGCCTTGATCTTCCACTTCTACAGGTAAAAATCTCCCTTTCCATCAAACTTCTCAACAAGAAAGTTTGAACTCATCTTGCGGAGAAAATCCCAGATTTATGCAGTACCCATAAATGCTTTCTTCTAAACCTCAAGAACATGATCAAAGATGGATCTCCACACTGTTCTTGAATCACTCTCAAGAACACGATCTGATCTTGATCTTGATCTTTACATCGTTCTTGAATCACCCAAGAATTTGGCCTTTGTTTCTTGTCATCTTGCACCGAGCCCTTCTGTTCTTGCTCTAATATCCGCCAATCTTGGCTCTAATACCACTGTTCGGAAACCACCTCTCCAAGATGCCCAGGTGATGGTCTCTCAAACACCCAAGTCTAGAATGACTTGTACACAAAAAGATACAACAATCAAAGCAAGAAAGAAAAGAACACAATAAATTTGTTATCGAGGTTCGGCAATATGCCTACGTCCCCGTGAGCTCCTCCGAACTCTCTGCAATAAATCAATAGTTCTTTATAATCACAGTAACCCTCTCCAAGAAACTCAAGTTCTTGAAGAAACAAAGAAGAGAAGAAAGGAAGAAGATAAGAACTATTTCAATGATCTCTATCTTAACCTATGCTACTCTCTCTTTACAACCAGCCTCTCTTTTGAGTCCCTCTTATGTTTTGTGTCTTTGCACTCTCACACAATTCTCTCTTGCATTGCACTCTTTACAATTGATCTCACTTTTATCACAAGTAATTACAATGAATTAATTCTGAAATAAAAGCTAAGTGACCCTTTATATAGTGCACCATATTCTTGTTTAATCTTGAGTGTCATTCTCCACCCTTGGATCTTGATGACCAATCAACCATGGCCCTCCATCAATCCTAAGTGATGCTGTACATTTTAACCTTGTACCCACGCACTTAACAAGAGGCTGAATCAAGTAGAATATGTGTGCATCAGTGTGCCTAGCGCCTAGGCACTAAACATGGCGCGCTACGGCCTTGGGCAAAACACCTTTTCACCACTTGCTGGGCGTTGCGGCCTTTGTGAGGGAGAGGTGCAGCACTGCCCTCCACCAAGACTTCCTCCTTGCTAGGCACCGTGGCCTGGAAGGAGAAGGGGTGCGGCGCATACTGGTGCTGGACCTCCTGAAGCTGTGTGCACTTCTTTGTCTTGCTGAATGGAGAGGTGTGCACACACCCAAAGTGAGACGCACACTTGTGTGAACTCCTTTAACATGCTGAAATTCATTCTTCCAACCTTTTTTAAACCTTAACCATGTTTAAACCTTAGACAAAGACCAGCATCTAATTTGAACAAAAAGACCTTTATATATATGCTGCATAATTTTCCTTGGGACAAAATATCTTAATTTCTATACTAATTTCTTTTTATATCCAAAAACATCATGAGAAAAATATAAATTAACATAAAAGCTAAATTAAAAATCTAATCTTGATTGGCCATTTGTTAATCAATTCATGGCTAACACAATAATTGACCTCGTAGGACTAATACTTATATCATACAGTCCAACTCCGATTTACAGAACCGTATGCAATAGATGCTTGTGACTTTTGAGATGATATTTACGTGCGTTAATAAGATTTAATTATAGATCAATGTTTATTCCCCCATTGAACCTTGACTCCACGGTCGCCTATTCATGAGTCATTCTCACCATAGTTTTACAAGCCATATTCATCAAAGTAGGAAGAAGTTTCTTCTCGAGAAGTCTCAGTACATTGCTGATTATCAGCATTATTGGTAACCTTTTTCTTTAGAAATCCATCAGGAGTAACTTCTGGGGGATAATAGCCTTTATTGTGTTTCCTCTTAGGATGATCGGGCCCTCATATGCCAAACACTGCCTTCTAAGAAGTGAACTTACACTCGGGCTAAGTTGCATCATCACTACGGACATTAAGCTCCCCAGTTTTTCGTTTGAAATATAGCGATCTGCCAAAAACAGCAACCCACTCATGTTTAGATGCAAAATCCTTCTAAAAAAATAACCTCACGACCAAGGAACCACCCATCATTGCAATTAAAAAAAAAACTCATGAATTTAAAGAAAATAAATTTTTTTTTTCTAAAATTTTACCTCACATTTGGTACTCTAAAATGGCCTAAGGATTGTGTTTATATAGGCTGGAGCTAGATGGGATGCATAAAAAACAACATTAATTTGCAGATATTTTGAAATTTATATTGTCATCATTACACATATACCATAATTAATTTGCGTATCTTTATGATATGCATATTATTGAAAGTTATCATTGTGATCATGAACCCTATTAAACAATAGTTATTTTTCGTAATTGTTAGTATTAAATTTTCAATTCACTGGAAAACTTTTTGTTATAAGAAAAAGGTCGAGATCAAGTGCATACGCTCGAATACTCTTCCTACCATAGTGGAGTGAAGTATGTTTTGTTCGAATAATTTAATATGAACCAATATTCGTGTCAGATTCACATGTGAAGATGCTCACATAATGTTTCTCTAAATATTTCTTTCTATAAAAAACGCATGCATGTAACCTAGCCACCTAGGTGACTATATACTAATATGGTCAATAACTCCTCATTTTTTTAATTCCTTTTAACTAGAATAATTTTTTTTTAAATATACTCCAAAATTTGGTTATATCATTACCAATATTTTAAATCTTTAGGTTGATTTATCATTCTTGTATTTCCAATTTTCGAGGAAACATATTCATATATATTTGAATTGAATGTCTTTCTCCTCCACCACTTTTAAATCCAAGGTTATAGTACAAATGAAAAGTCAATAAAACTGTTGTCATGCCTTAGTTACAAAGGATAGCTATACACTTTCTTTTTCTTTTTTTTCTTTTGTGAATGAAAGGATAATGATACATTTGGAATCAATGTATGATGAACTTATTATAATAATTTTGGTTTTTGAAATTGAATGTTAAATTTAAGATTTGAACTTTAAAGTTAGTTGTTGATGTGCTAGGTTATAGACCTTAATGTGTGTGCAAGAAATAATAGAATTCAAAGCCAAAGGATGTGTTTATTAAATGTTACTTAGAATGTTATTATGGGCTTCTGGTAATTGCTTGATATTCATTCAACTCCAGGAGAAATTTTTACACAAACCCTAAATTTGATAGGAACTTCCTGTGATGCCATGGAGTAATAGGTTAACTAACTAGCCTTTAAGCTCATATGTTGATTAACTATATTGAATGCAAACATCATTTTTGTTTGAAGAGTAATAACATTATATCATCATAAAATCTAAGAGGACCTTCTTTTCTTATAGCCCTTAAAGAAGTTGTAATACTCCAATCCCATATAGGATATGTATGTAGTGTTTAGTCTGAATATAAAATCATCATATGGGTTATTATTACCAACATGGGTTTTGGCTTTTGAGCTAGTAATTTGGGTTTTTTTCTTTATCAAGTTGTTGAGCTAGTAATCTGGATTTTACATAAGTTTTTTTTCTTTTTTTATGGTCACCCCTTTTGAGAATATGAAATTTTTAACGGAATGATAAGTAATGTCACACTCTTGTTCTCCTTGTAACAACTTTAAAATTCCACTTTTGATTTTAATAGAAGTAAAAAATTTTTGAACTCATCATTCAGGTTTTAGGCTTCATTTTTTTTTTGTTTGTAGTTATTGGCTATGTTTCGGTCCAATTTAAAGCTAAAAATTATTTTTAAAATTTATCAAAAAATTAGTCAAATCAAATCAAACCCTATTATTTAATGTTTTAATTGTTATTGAATAAAGTTTAATTCAATTTGATAGTTTTTAAAAAAATTGATGAAGCTTAAAGTTGACTTTAAATTGGACATAAACATCACCATGTAAGAGGAATATGCTTGTCAATAGCAGATTTGTAAGAACTTGCTGATTTAACTTTGTCAAATTTTCTTGTTTTCTTCTCTTATAAAAAAATTGGTTTATTTGCAAATAATCCCCTGAGTTTAGGTCCAAGGGTATTTTCCCCATCAGTTTACAAATGGGGCAATTTAAACCCTGTGTTTTACATTTTCGAGCAATTCAAACCCTCTACTTAACACCGTTAACTTGTAATCCAAATTCTACTAAGTCACTTGGCCACATCAGCACTTAAGTACCATGTCATCATGCCACATCATCACTATGCCATATCCCTTCGTCACAATTTCTCTTCCTCTTCTTTGTTCTAATTTTCTAAGAGAAAACTAGTGCCCTTCACTCTCTCCTCCCTTCTCCCATTCCTTCCTCATTCGTTTCCCCTCTTCCGCTCCTCTCTCATATTTTATCCTCCTTCATGTAGCTTCCTTCCTCTCTTTTTCTCTCTTCATTTCTTCCTCCTCCTTCTCTCTTTTTCCACTTCCTTCCTCTATCTTCTTCCTTCCTCCTCCCTCTCTCCTCTTTCCTCCTCCTCCTCCTCTCTCTCTCCTCTTCCTCCTCTCTTTCTTCTCTTCATCCTCTCTCTCTCCTCTTTCTCTTCCTTCCTCCTTGCCTTTCCTTTCTCCTCTTCCTCTTCCTTCTTCCTCATTCCTCTCTCCTCCACGCGACCTCTTTTTCCTTCCTCTCTCATCTTCCTCTTCTTTTCTCTCTTATCTTCTTCATTCTTCCTCCTCTCTCTATCCTCTTCCTCTTCCTTCCTCCTCCTTCCTCTCCTCCAGGCGGCCTCATCCTTCCCCAGATTGCATATCGTGCACGATCGACCTCCTTTCTCCTCTCCTTCGTACGACCTCTTTCCTCACTCCTTCGCGCGACCTCTTTCCTCTCTCCTTCGCCTAGCCTCCTTCCTTTTTCTTTCTACTCCTTCTTCTCTCTTCTGCCCCACATCCTCCTTCCCCAGATCAAGGATGGCCAGTCTCTCATCCTCTTCTTCTTTCCTCCTTCTTCTTTTTTTCCTTCTCTTCCTCTCTCATTCTTCTTCCTCTTTCTCTCTCCTTCTCCTCATCTTCCTCCTTCCCAGATTACACGTGACTGGCCTCACCTCATTCTCTTCCTCCTATTGCCTCTCTCATTATTTTCCAAGATTTTACAAGATCGCACGACCTCTTTATTTTTTTAAATGTTTTTTTTCCTTTTTGGTTTTGTATATGTTTTCTAGGGTCGTATTGACTTTTTTAGGTGATTTTGTGTTGATTGTCTATAACTGTTGGATTTGGGTTGATTGTTGAGTTTTGTTTGCTTTTTTCATAAGAGGGGAAATGGGTGTTTAGTTTACTAGAATTTGTGAGAAAATAATTGTTGGGGTTTTTTGTTTTTGGTTTTTTTAGTAAGGGAGGAAAATGATGTTTGCTTGTTTGGTTTGTTACATTTTTGCCTCTTTTTTTTCATTGTTAACATACTGATGTGGCATGATGACATAGCCCTTAAATGCTAACGTGGCAAGACATTTTTTTGAATTTGGATGGCAAGTTAACAGTGTTAGGTACAGGATTTAAATTGCTCCAAAATGTAAAACACAGGGTTTAAATTGCCCCTTTTGTAAACTGAGGGGGAAAATCGCCCTTGGACTGTAAACTTAGGGGATTATTTGCAAATAAGCCAAAAAAAATTCTTGATTGATTTTGAACTTGAAATTGGTACCAAAAGCACCAAGGGCTCTTTACTCTCATGTTTACTACTAGTACCGTTACTCTCATTTTTGGATTAAACCAAGTTTATAGCCTTACTCAAATGAGCGTTGCTATTGAGCTATCTAGACATCCACCCAATCCTTTTGGGGCAAACGTGTCATTTATTAGTTAAATCCATGCATAATTGATAAGTGTAATTTTTACTTGATTTTTATTACTTGTTTACTTATTAAAATTGTTAGTTTTCCTTTATTTCTTTTGATTTGATTTGATTTTGATTTATTTAATTTTATTCGCTTGTGTTTGAAGGAATGAGAAGGTTTATTGAAATAGAAGATTGATATGCCTAGAAGATTAAAAACACCTAATGGATGTATGAATCAAGATGTGCGCCTATTGTGTGCAGGACTAGAACTGACTCGAAAATCCAATTGAAAAGGCACACAAGCCCAAGACGTTGCACACAGAACCCACACATGATCCAACATCTGGTCCAAGCCCGCGCCACTCCAATTCTACTCAATCACGCCAGATTGTGTGCGTGCACAGCATCAATTACTTGTGCCGCACTTTTTTCCTATTTTGTGTTATATTTCCTTTTAGTTACTTTCCTATTTCATGTTTTCTTAGTAGTAGAAGTATTTCCCATTTAAGTGTCTTTCCTTTTCCTAGGCTGCACTTTTTCCTATTTTGAGTTATATTTCCTTTTAGTTACTTTCTTATTTCATGTTTTCCTAGTAGTAAAAGTATTTCCCATTCAGTGTCTTTCCTTTTCCTAGAAGTAGTATTATTATTGTACTTTCCTTTTCTTTTCTAGGAGTTTGCCTATATAAAGCCAGCTGCCCTTGCCTTATAAGCACTTTAGATTTTTCCTAGATATTAATAATGAAGAGAGAAGAGAATGAGGGTGGCTGCCATGTCTCAATGAAGAGAGATCTTCAACAATCTTGAATGCTTCATCAACTTATTTCAAGCAAAAAAGTTTTATTTTCTTCTCTTTAGTTTTCTTTTGATGCATTCCAATAAGAACATGGTTGATTTCATATTTGTTATGAATTAATTTTATTTTTCTAGGGCTTTGATGTAGTCTAGCTTTGAACACAGAATTTAAATTCGAAGTTATTTTATTTCAAAGTTTTTTTTATGTTAAGTGTTTATCCTTGATCTTATTGCTTACAATTTTTTGGCCAATTATTGTTTGATTTATTGAATCATAATGAAACTGAGAGGTAATTTGTGATTAGAAGCTTTTAGGATTAAACACCAACAGTTGAACGAAAGATAGAGATACTTTACTGTAATTAGTGTGATTTTAGATTAAGAAAAATCTAAAGAACCTAATGAATCTTCAAATAATTTAATTTACATAAAGAAATAATGAATTATTAGGTGGAGATATTTCTAATGCTATTCAAGAGAAAACATTGAATAATTAAGGGATTTATTTTTCATCAACTTGAAAAATTGGGATTCTATAACACGGAATAATAAATTGTGTGGGATTAGCTAGGTGAAATCAAAAGCTCTAGATTATTTTTATTATCTCTACTGTTGGAAATCACCTTGACAAGATGCCCAGGTGGTGATCTTCCAAACACCCAAGTCTAGAATGACTTGTAGAAAGAAATGGAATCGAAAACAGGAACAGAAAATCAAAGAAAGAAAGAAGACAAGCAATTTGTTATCGAGGTTCGGCAATGTGCCTACGTCCGCACGAGTTCCTCCGAACTCTCTACACTAAATCAAATGGTTCTTACAAGTTACAACAATCCCCTTCAAGAAACCAAGTTCTTGAAGAAACCAAGAAAAGAAGAAAGGAAGAAGATGAGAACTAACAATGCTCTCTTTCTAATCTAGACTTCTCTATCTTTTACACCCAGCCTTACTACAAAGAGTCCCTCTTGTGTTTGTCACTCTTACACATTTCTCTCTATGTGTTTACAATTGATCTCACAATGTCACAATGTATTCTCTATTCTCTTATTGAAAAATGAGGCTAGGGAACCCCTTTTATAGCCACCCACTTCTTGGTCATTCTTGAGACTCAATCCTCACTGTTTGATCATGATTACCACTTAATCATGGCCCTCCATCACTCCTAAGTGGTGCTGTACGTTTTAACCTTGCACCCAAGCACCTAAGAGGGGCTTGAAACAGGCTATCCATGTGTGCAGCATTTTTCCTAGCGCCTAGGTGCTCAACAGGGCATCGTGCGGTGCTGGGCAGAGTGCCTTTGCGCACTCCCTGGGCAGTGTGCCACTGATGGAGGAGTGATGAGGTGCTGGTGCGTTCCTGGAGGCATGCACATTGGGCAGTGCGGTGCTGGGCTATGCATGATGCAGTGCTGGTGCATCCTTGGAGTCCCCATTCTTCAAGGTGCGGTGCTGGAGAAGGAGGGGCGTGGTGCACACTGATGTTGCCCCCTTCTTCCAGCTGTGCGCACACCCTTCTGCTTGTGTGCAGAAGTGCGCACACCAGTGCGCCTAGCCTTACGTTGCTCCAAAGTGATGCACACACACGTGTACAGTCTTCTAACTTACTGAACTTTAATCCTCCAACTTTGATTTAGACTTTAACCATCTTTGAACCATGCTTGGACATGTTTGAACTTTAGACAAATACCAACAATCTCTACCTTTGTCTAAGTGTTCAAAAACCTGAACCATTGTGCAGAGAGCTTCGGGATCCAAACTCATCTTGAGTCATCAATTAACCAAATTTGATCCTAAGTAGTCCAAGGCAATAATTGAACTTACTTAGAAGTAGAACTTTAGTACCCAAATCCGCAAGATTATCTTCCGTGGCTACCTTGTCCACATGGATGCCTTATTTCGTAACATTTTCCCGAATGAAATGATACCGAAAATCCATGTGCTTTGTCCTCTCATGGAACATCGGATTCTTACACAAGTGCAATGCACTTTGACTATCCGAAAATACCACAACCTACTCCTCTAGTACCTTCAACTCTTCAAGCAAACCTTTGCACCACATAGCCTCCTTAATGGCCTCTGTAGCTGCTATGTACTCAGCCTCGGTTGTTGAGAGTGCTACCATTGGCTATAACTGAGCCTTCCAACTTACACAACATCCATTTAAGTTGAAGAAATAAAAGGTAATCGATCTCCTCTTATCCCGGTCTGCTCCATAGTCCGAATCAGCAAAACCATCAAGGCATATGGACTTACCTCTCTTCTCATACACCAACCCTACTTCTGGGCTTCCCTTCAAATACCACAGCAACCACTTCATCCCAAGCCAATGCTCCTTTTCGGGATTACTCATAAACCTGCTAAGAACACTCATTGCATAAGCAATGTCAGGTCTAGTGCTTACCATGGTGAATATAGCAGAACCAACCGCACTAGTGTAGGGGACTTTCTCCATTTCCTTCTTCTCCGCCTCTGATCATGGACATTGATCGTTGGAGAACTTGAAATGACCAGTAAGGGGAACCTTCACTGGTTTGCTATCTTCCATAGAGAATTTAGATATCATCTTTTCTATGTAGGAAGTTTGAGAGATCTTCAATCTATTTCTCTCCCTTTCCCGGATGATACACATCCCAAGGATCTTTTGTGCATGGCCAAGATCTTTCATCTCAAACTCTTCACTGAGTTAAGCCTTTAATTTCTTTATCCTCTCCATGCTGCTCCTAACCAGCAACATTTCATTAACATAGATGAGGATGATCACCACTTCCTTAACCTTCTACCCCTTATAGTATAAGCACGAATCATAGTAGCTCCTCATGAAACCCAAGCTGATTACAAAGGAATCAAACCTCTTATTCCATTACCGAGGTGATTGCTTCAGGCCATAGAGAGATTTCTTCAATTTTCACATCAACTCTCCCTACTTTCCTTCCTCATAGCCTTCGGGTTGCCTCATGAAATTGGTCTCATCAAGCTCCATGTAAGAACGCTGTCTTCACATCCATTTGCTCAATTTCCCAATCAAATTGGACCACCAATGCTAACACTATCCAGATCGTCTTGTACTTCACAACCGGCGAGAAGATTTCGGTGAAATCTATGCCTTTCTTTTATGTGAACCCCTTCGCCACTAGCCTAGCTTTATATCGGACTTCATCCCCTGGAGTATTCCCTTCTTTGATCTTGTAGAGCTATCTACAATCCACAACTCTCTGTTTTTCTGGTTTGGGCACCAACTCCCAAGAGTTGTTCTTCATCAAAGAGTCCATTTCTTCCTCTATAGCCAGCTACCACTTTGATGAATCCTTACACTCCATGGCATCCATGTAAGTTTCTGGTTCAACCTCTCCTTCTATCAAAGGAGCTACTACATTAGCATCCGTAAACCCATATCTCAAAGGTGGTCTAACCACCCTCCTTCCCCGGTCTCTTGTGAGCTGGTAGTCATTCTAACTTGCTGCATCAACTTCTTCTTGTTTATCCTCTTCTTGAGTTTCTTGAGCTTGGCCTTCATCCAAGGGCTCTACCTGGTCCGAACCCTCATGCCTCCTTTGCTCTACCTGAACCGAGTTCTCCTTAATGCGATGCTCCACAACTTCCGGACCGGTTTGCTCACTAGCCCCTACAGGGTTAGTTTTCTCCAAGTAGGGAAATAATAATTCATTAAAAATAACATCCCTACTTATAATCAATTGCATGCTCTTCTTTTCTAAGGACCACAACCTATATCCCTTAACCCCATCACCATATCCTAGAAATACACATTTTCTAGATCTAGGGCTAAGTTTATCCTCCTTTTGATGTGCATATGCAGCACACCCAAAAGTCCTAAGGTTGTTTAATTCAGGAGGTTTTCCACTCCACATCTCCATGGGAGTCTTAAGCTCTAAACCTCTAGAGGGTGATCTATTTATTAAGTATGCAGCTGTAGCCATAGCTTCTCCCCAAAAATATTTTGGTAACCCGGATCCTATTAGCATGCACCTAACCTTTTCTATAAGGGTTCTATTCATACTTTCAGCAACTCCATTTTGTTGAGGTGTTTTTACAACCGTCCTATGCCTTAGAATGCCATTTAATTCACAGAATTTATCAAAATCTTTATTGCAAAATTCTAAGCCATTATCGGTTCGTAAAGTCTTAACTACCCTACCCGTTTGAGTTTCCAGCAACTTCTTCCACACAACAAATTTATTCAAGGCATCAGATTTATTTCTAAGCAAATAAACCCACACTCTTCTTGAATAATCATCAATTAAAGACAGAAAGTAAAAGTTACCTCCCTGTGTTGGTGTTCTTGCTGGTCCCCAAAGGTCCAAATGAATGTAGTCAAGAATCCCCTTAAACTTGCGCACTCTAGTGTTGAAGCTGACCCGGTGTTGCTTCCCAAGAATGCAACTCTTACAGAAATCCAGTTTCCTTACTTTGTCTCCTCCAAGTAGACCTTCCTTGCTAAGAACTTGTAGGCCTTTTTCGCTCATGTGTCCCAAGCGAGTGTGCCAAAGGGTTGCCTTGTCCATCTCAGCCATCAAGCTTGCTGCTTGATCATTGATTTCTATCTCTCTGATCATCTCATAGAGTCCATCGTTTCTTGCTGCCTTGATCACTACCAAATATCCCTTGACCACCTTGATCTTTTCTCTCTATACTTGGCATGTATACCCCATGGAATCCAGCTGCCCCAATGAGATCAAATTTCTCTTCAAATCCAGAAGATACCTCACATTACGCAGCAGCCTTATGACTCCATCAAACATCCTCAATTGAATGTCTCCAATCCCTCTCACTTGGCAAGAATTGTCATTCCCCAAGAAGACCCTTCCATAATTGATCTCTTTGAAATTCTTGAACCATTCCTTGTGAGGGCACATGTGATAAGTGCACCCGAAATCAAGAATCCACTTTCTGTTGCCTTGCCTCCTGCTCACATTTGAGCACACAACAAGCACATCATCTTGCTGTTCTCCTTTGGCAACTGAAGCCTCTCCAATGTTGGTGTGGCTTCTCCTCTCATCCCACATCCTCTTCTTGCAATCTTTCTTGAAATGGCCCTCCTTTTTGTAGTAGAAGCATCTCCTTCCTCCTCCAAGTCTTGTCTTGGAATGAGATCTCCCGTGGTTCCGCCCTCTACCTCTTGATTTCTCCCGATAGTTGCCATGGTTGCTACTGCCATTCTGAGTTGCTGGCCTTCCTCTTACGAACAGCCCATCTCCACTTGTTGTCTCCTTCATCTTGGCTTTGAAATCATGTGCCCTTATGGAATTGATCACAATCTCCTTTGTCAAAGTATCCCTTCCATACTCAATGGCATTAATCAAGTTATCAAAGCAATCAGGAAGAGAATTTAACAAGATAACAGCCAATTGTTCATCCGGAAAAATAATGCTACAGCTATTCAAATCTTGAACTAGCTTATTAAAGACATCAAGATTATCTTGCAACTCTTTACTAGGATCCATTTCAAAAGCAAAAATTCTTTTAAGAAGATAAATCTTGTTAGGGAGAGTTTTGGTAAGAAACAACTCATCTAGTTTCTACCATATGACAGCTGGATCCTCCGAGTCTCCGCACTCCCTTGTGACGCTATCCAACATGTGCAAGAAAATGGTACAGTAAGCCATCTTCTTCATCTTGGTCCGCTGGTCCTCCGTGACACTTGCTGGAAAAGCATCATCTTCTCCAATAGCCAAGTCCACTTTTTGTTGCATTAGAATTGCCTTGATCTTCCGCTTCCAAAGGGCAAAGTCTCCCTTTCCATCAAACTTCTCAACACAGAAATTTGAAGCCATCTTTTGCGGATAAGATCCCAGATTTATACACTACCCACAAATGCTTTCTTTAACCTCAAAAACACAGATCAAAGATGGATCTTAACACCGTTCTTGAATCTACCTCAAGAACACGATCAGATCTTGATCTTTACACTGTTCTTGAATCACCAAAGAAGTTGATCTTTGATTCTTGGGGTCTTGGCTCCATCACCTTCTTGTTCTTGCTCCGATACCCAGGTGTGCAGCTCTGATACCACTGTTGAAAATCACCTTGACAAGATGCCCAGGTGGTGATCTTCCAAACACCCAAGTCTAGAATGACTTGTAGAAAGAAATGGAATCGAAAATAGGAACAGAAAATCAAAGAAAGAAATAAGACAAGCAATTTGTTATCAAGGTTCGGCAATGTGCCTACGTCCCCGTGAGTTCCTCCGAACTCTCTACACTAAATCAAATGGTTCTTACAAGTTACAACAATCCTCTTCAAGAAACCAAGTTCTTGAAGAAACCAAGAAGAGAAGAAAGGAAGAAGATGAGAACTAACAATGCTCTCTTTCTAATTTAGACTTCTCTATCTTTTACACCCAGCCTTACTACAAAAAGTCCCTCTTGTGTTTGTCACTCTTACACAATTCTCTCTATGTGTTTATAATTGATCTCACAATGTATTCTCTATTCTTTTATTGAAAAATGAGGCTAGGGAACCCCTTTTATAGCCACTCACTCCTTGGTCATTCTTGAGATTTAATCCTCACCCTTTGATCATGATTACCACTTAATCATAGCCCTCCATCACTCCTAAGTGGTGCTGTGCGTTTTAACCTTACACCCACGCATTTAAGAGGGGCTTGAAATAGGCTGTCCATATGTGTAGCATTTTACCTAGCGCCTAGGTACTCAACAGGGAGTGGTGCGGTGCTGGGCAAAATGCCTTTGCACACTCCCTGGGCGGTGCGCCGCTGATGGAGGAGCGGTGAGGTGCTGGTGCGTTCCTAGAGGCATGCACACTGGGCGGTGCGGTGTTGGGCTGTGTGTGGTGCAGTGCTGGTGTGTCCCTGGAGTCCCCATTCTACAAGGTGCAGTGCTGGAGAAGGAGGGGCGCGGCGCACACTGATGTTGTCCCCTTCTCCCAGCTGTGCGCACACCTTTCTACTTGTGTGCAGAAGTGCGCACACCAGTGCGCCTAGCCTTATCTTGCTCCAAAGTGATGCACACACATGTGTACAGTCTTCTAACTTGCTGAAATTTAATCCTCCAACTTTGGTTTAGACTTTAACCATCTTTGAACCATGCTTGGACATGTTTGAACCTTAGACAAATACCAACATCTACAACCTTAAGTTTTATTCTATTTTCTTTTAATTTGTCTTTGTCAAGTACTTTAGTTTAGTTTAGGTGGTAAAGTATTTAAAATTTTGGTTTTATTTCCAAATAGTAAATAATTTGGTAAATTTCAACACTAATAGTGTAACTAGTCCTTGTGGTCGACACTTTTTTCTTTAAAACTTTACTACTTGCTTTTTTGTTCACTTGCAAATATTTTCACACCAAGTTTTTGGAGCCGTTGTTGGGGACTAATTATTTGTAATCGATATTGATACTAGCTAGATTATTACTAATTTGTGTTTTTTTATTTTTATTTTTTTAAGATTGGTGATTAGATCTTAGTTTTAATTTTCTTTTATTTTGATTTCAGGATTTAGAAGTATATACCCCGATCTAAACCATTAGAGTCTACACTTTTTGATCTCGAGATTGAGAGAACTTTGCGTCAAATCAAGAAAAAGAAGAAGCCAGAAGTCACCACACCTACCATCACTATGGCGGATTAGTGGAATGGAGAGGCGACTAGGGCTTTGAAGGACTATGCGACACCCTCGGTTAATGGGGCTACATCTAGCATAAGGAGACCGGCTATACGACCTATTAATTTCGAGATTAAGCCAATAATAATTCAAATGATACAGCAAACTATTCAGTTTAGGGGGCTATCGCAGGAGGATCCTAATGTTCATATCGCAAATTTTGTAGAGATTTGCGACACCTTGAAACACAATGGAGTGACGGATGATGATATTCATTTGAGACTTTTCCCTTTTTCACTCAAAGAAAAAACAAAAGCTTAGCTGAATTCTCTACCACCTGGTGTCATTACTACCTGGGAGGAGTTAGAATAAAATTTTTTGGCAAAGTATTTCCCTCTGGCCAAGACAACAAAGCTAAGGAATGATATTACCACATTCACTCAATTTGAAAATGAATCTTTTTATGAAGCATGTGAAAGGTACAAAGATTTATTGCGAAAGTATTCTCATCATAACCTTCTGGTATGGCTTCAAGTCCAAACATTCTACAACAGTTTGGGAGCTACAAAAAGGTATATGGTTGATGAAGCAGTTGGAGGGGCTTTAATGAGTAAAACTCATGAAGCAGCTTATGAACTTTTGGAGGAATTGGCATCCAATAACTGCAGTTTTTTAACTTGATTCTATTACCACATTGGCGGCACAAATGGCAACTTTATCTAAACAACTAGGTAAGATTAATATTAAAGCTATTCAAACTAATATTGTGTGTGATTATTGTGCTGGAAATCACTCAAGTATCAATTGCCAAATGGGGAATCCGTTTGCTCAACCAAATTCTGAACAAGCTAATTGCGTGTCCAATTTCCAATGTCAAAATAATCCTTATTCAAACACGTTCAATTGCGGATGGAGAAATCACCCCAATTTTTCGTGGAGCAACAATCAAGGGGCAGCTAGACCACCTCAAAATTTTTCACAACAAGAAAAGAAGTCGATACTCGAGGAGATGTTCATGAAATACATGAAAAAGACAGATTTGACGATCCAAAATAATTTGGCTTCGATTTATAACCTTGAGGCTCAAATTGGTTAGATTTCAAACATTCTTACAGAGAGGATAGCAGGAACTTTATCGAGCAATACCATTACCAATCCTAAGGAACATGTCAAAGCAATAGCATTGAGAAGTGGGAGGAAAATTGAGAAGCCACAAGGAGCAAGTACTTAGCAAGATAATGCTGGAAATCATGTTGAGTCTGAGCCAAAGATGGATGAATTGGAGCAGCAAGTGGCTGACCAGCAAGCTGAAAATTCTAAAGCGAATAAAAAAGCTTCAAAACCCATGAATTCTAGGGATTTTAAATCTGAAACTAATTCTCCTTCAATTTATGATCCACCGATTCCTTTTCCTCAAAGACTTAAAAATAATAATAACAATAAGTTAGATAATAAATTCTCTAAATTTCTTAGTATTTTTAAGCAATTGCATATTAATATTCCTTTTATTGAAGCTTTAAAGTAAATGTCTAAATATGCTAAGTTTTTAAAGGATATTTTATCAAACAAGCGAAAGTTATAAGAGTATGAGATGGTGATGTTAACCGAAGAGAGTAGCGCAATTTTACAAAAGAAGTTGCCTCATAAATTGAATGATCTAGGGAGCTTTACAATTCTTTGCACTATAGGAAATTCTTATTTTGATAAAGCTTTATGTGATTTAGGAGCAAGTATTAATCTTATACCTTTTTTTGGTGTTCATGAAGTTAGATCTTAGAGAAGCAAAGCCTACTGTGGTCTCTTTATAATTGGTAGACAAGTCTATCAAGCACCCGCGAGGACTCAATGAAGATGTTTTGGTGAAGGTGGGGAAGTTTATTTTTTTGAGCGGATTTTATTGTACTAAACATGGAGGAGAATGAAGAAATACCTTTGGTTTTGGGGTGACCTTTTCTGGCTACGGGGAAAACTTTAATTGATGTCCAACAAGAGAAACTTATTTTGAGGGTTAATGATGAGAATGTTACTTTTTATGCATTTAAAGCTATGGATTTTTTTTTCCGAAGTACACTATTTTTTTCAAATTAGTGACATAAACTTAGTGGTGACCGAGACCTATAGGGTTGGATTTTCAAAGCTACCAGTTGAGGTGTGTCTTGCTCATTCTATAACTCTTGAATTCAAGAATGAAAAGATTAGGAAGTGCGTAAGGTATTTGGAAGCTACACCATCCTTTCATCCTTCCATAAAGTCAAAATTGGAAGAGCTAGGTTCATCCATGCTGACATCTTCAAATAAGGAACCACCCAAACTTGAGCTCAAACCGCTTCTGTCAAAATTGAGGTATGCTTTCTTAGGCCAAGACTCTACTTTTTCGGTTATTATTAATGGTTCTTTCACATTGAGGTCAATGCAATGTTTAGGTTGGGGGTGGAGGAAACACATTTCTTTCCTTTTTCCATTGAACTGGTTGGTGTCACTTTCATACGTTTTGTTTGTTAAGATAATTTTTAAAAAAAAAAAGTTTGTTTTTAGCATGCTTTGTGTTAGTCTTGGAGTTATTCACATGTCAATGATATGACCTTAATTGAGATAGCATATAGCACTTAGAAGAAATTAAATCTTGCTTCGGTTTGAAATTAATTTAAGTATCAATCTTGATTTGGTTAGAGACTCTAGCTTGTGGTAAGATTGTATGATTAATCGTAAGCATTTAGAAAAGTTTTATGCGTGATTATTTTGTGAATATTTTTGCGGTCTCGGCAAGCTCTAGAACTTACTTGATAACCACTTGAGGCGAATTCCTAGAATGCACATTACTTAGGATATGATATAGGCCATTTTTGAACCGTTTGAGCATTTCAAACCTACCCTTGCGATATATATCACTAGTCACCTATTTGAGCCTTCTTCTTGAAAACGAAGTTGAGCCTGGTTTCCTTCAAAAACCCATTCACTTACCCTTATAAGCCTAAAGAGAATATTTTATCCTTATCTCTCTCTTAAAAAGAATTTAACTATACACATGTTGTGAGAAGCACTTAAAATGATTAAGGGTGGAAATATGAAAAAATATCACTACCACAACCCAAGTACATTAAAGGAGCTACGTTAGGGGTTGTGGAAAAGAAAGAAATGAAAAAGGAGGTGAATGGTCTTTTATGCCAAAATACAAAAGAAAAGAAAAACAAATGGTGATTTGTTGAGAAAACAATCCTCGAAAAAAGAAATAAAATAAAAATGGTTGGAAGAGTTGGGTACTGAAGTAAGGTTATCCAGTGCTTAAAGAGCTATGTTCAAAACTAAGAGATTAAGTTCTTTTACTTGTGAATTCTTCCCATTCTTTCTTAGCCTTTACCTTAACCGAACGTTACAAGCTTATTAAAGACCTATTGATCCAATGTAATGTGATTTTTCTACAATAGTGGAGAGTGGTTTGAAATGTAAGCTTATTGAGCTTGTTTTTGTGATTGATATCACGCAATTTATTTTTTTTCAGAGGCCAAGACTTGTATTCATGAATATTGTGCATAAAATCATCTGGATGTTCAGATTAATGGATTGTGGTAAGACGGATGTTAAGAGTCAATAACGATTTTAAGATTGATGTTTGAATTATTTTTGGATTTGAGTGAAATTTAATGATTCTATATGCTATATGTTACGCATGATTTTTGAGACAAATATTTTTGAATCACTCTTGGTTAACACTAGCATTATTGTATTTTGCATTAATTTATAAATAAAGAACTCATTTCATGTCTTTCGCTTGAATTGCTAGGGACTAGCTATAAGCTAGTTGGGGGTTGTGATGAGAGTCATAAAATGCATCTAAACAATACTTAATTGTTAACACTTTAGGGTTAATCTCGGTCGTAATCGCACTTTTACATGTTGATAACTCTAAAGTGTTATTTATAAATCATTGACTTAATTCGATGCATTTTCAGGTGCGTTGAGTACAAAAGAGATGATAAAGCGATCCATGTTTAAAGCGCCAAAAGATCTTGGGTGTCGGTGCTCGTTTTTGTCCAAGGTTCAGACATTTCCAAAAATGATTTAAAGATGATTAAAAGTCTAAACCAAGGTTGGAGAAATAAAGTACATTGAGTTAAAAGACTGCACACAAGTGTGTGCATCACTTTGGAACAAGTTAAGGGTAGGCACACTAGTGTGTGCACTTCTGCATACAAGCTGAAGGAGTTTCACTAAATTACCAGAATTTCCCATACAGATCAATCATCTTTTCAGATTAAACTATATTGATGTAGGAAGAACCAGGAGATGAGCCATATATGCTTAGAAAGATTCGGAAGTCTATTTTCTGGAGAATTTTACGGTTCGAAAAAGGATTTTTTCTAGTGAAAGTTATGGCAGTTTTAGCGAAAACAATTCAGGCCTCCAGAACAAAGCCCAGCGCCTCACCTCTCACTGTCCAGCGCCCCAGCGCCCAGGAAAACAAGAGTGAGTGCCTAGGCGCCCATGAACCAGCGCCCCAGTGCCCAGGCAAACAAGAGAGCGCCTAGGCACCCATGAACCAGCGCCCCAGCGCCCAGGCAAACAAGAGTGAGTGCCTAGGCGCCCATGAACCAGCGCTGCGCCCCTCGCCAACTAACGCTGCACCTTTACTTTCCAGCGCCCAGGCGCACTCTTGGACACGCACACAAGCTGCTGGACCCACCTTCACGTTCCAGCCTTCACTTTCCAGCGCCCAGGCGCACGCTCAGACAAAGCCAGCAGCGCGCACATGCTGCTGGACCCACCTTCACGTTCCAGCCTTCACTTTCCAGTGCTCAGGCGCACGCTCAGACAAAGCCAACAGTGCGCACATACTTCTGGACTCCAATTCAGACTCAAATTAAGGCTGTGCAAAGACAGCTCTCCCTCGTGGGCTATAAATATATGCTTAAGGTTTGCAGCCGGAGTGTGAGCTCGATGAGAAAAAAAGACAGTTTTTTATAAATACAATTTAGAGAAGTTTTTAGCATTCTGTTTAAGTTTTCGTGAGTTGGAAATCAAGGAGAGAACATCCACATTGTTCTTCCTCCTTGAGCTCCATGGGCAGGAAATCAAGGGGAGAACATCTATATTGTTTTTCCACCTTGAGTTTCATGGCTAACTAATCATCAAACAAGGGAAAAGGAGGAATCGTTAGGGTTTTATTGTTCCTTATTTCCTGTTCTTGATTCATTTGTATGGACTTATTGTTAAAACATTGTCTATGATTTACTCTTTGATTAATTAAGAAGGATTTGAGTTCATGTGATAACTGTATTCTATATTCTTCTTCTTTTAGTTTCTCTCAATCCGGTGATTGCATCCTTCTACTCCACATAAGTCTAGTCAAGCTTTTCTTATGTCAAGTTGTTTGGATGTAATTGATTTCGGTATATTTATCTTATAGATCGGCCATTACTGTGATATCATTATTGCAATATATTGTTGTTTCTTGCTAATCTATAAGATAAATCATGTGTGCTTGAATTAAAATCAAAGAGTAATTTGTAGCAATTATATTAGAGATATAAATGTGCTTAATTGAATACTTTCCAATTGCCTGTTTAGGATGTGAAACTTGCAATCGAGATAAAAATTTGAATCAAGAGTGAAAATAGGGAACGAACCTAAAGAGGATTCCCGGAACCTTGTTATTTCTTATATATATTCTTCGTTATATTCGCACAACTCTTTTACACAATATTGCATTATCAAAACTCATATTCTCTCACCTAATCATTATCGTTAGTGTTAAAGTTTATACCTTCTTTCGTAATTAACTTGTTTCCCTGTGGAATCTACACCCCAAAACTATAGTACAATAACCGCTTTATGTTTTGGGCGTAATCAAATTTTGGCGCCATTGCCGGGGAAACGCGCTTAAATACAAGGAAGCTTGTCAACTTTAAGTAAAAAAATATATATATATATTAAGAAAAAAAATCGTAAATATTTTTCTTTTCAGCACTTTGTAAATACCGGAATATTGTTCCTTTACTTTTATTTTTTTTAATTTTCTTTTATTATTCTGTTTTATTTATCTGTTTATTATTCTGTTTTATTTATTTGTTTATTATTCTGTTTTATTTATCTGTTTATTATTCTGTTTTATTTATTTATTTATTTATTTTAATTATTTATTATTCTGTTTTACATATTTTATTTCCCCTCTAAATTAATTGGTGCATGCTTAAACCGAGAGATTCGCGAGGCAGATTCATTAGAGGACCCGAATTAGAGTCACCCTCTCCTTCCATGTCCGTTAGTGAAACCTCGCCTAGATCATACCATAGTGCACCCCCATCCGAGAATTTAGAGGATTTTGATAACATGGCCGACAATCACAATGAAAATGTTGCTAGGACACTTAAAGACTATTTGCACCCTAGCCGAACAGCCACACCCTCTTGTATTATGTTCCCCCCTAATGCCCCACAAGCTGAGTTTAAGCCGGGCATGATACAATTGCTACCAACTTTCCATGGGTTTGAGAATGAAACCCCCTACATCCACATTAGGGAATTCGAGGAAGTAGTAGCAACCTTCCAAAATAGGGCTGATATGGTGGACACTGTCAGACTCCGGTTATTTCCTTTTTTACTTATGGAAAAAGCCAAGACTTGGTTGTACTCATTAAGGCCTAGGTCTATTGGTAGTTGGGATGAGATGACCCGAGTTTTCTTCCAAAAACACTTCCCAACCCATAAGACCAACAACCTTAAGAGACAAATCTCAAACTTTGCACAAAAGGAGAGTGAAACCTTATATCAAGTTTGGGAACGTTTCAAGGACCTTTTAAATTCTTGTCCACACCATGGGTATGAAAGTTGGCGGGTAGTCAGCTATTTCTATGATGGACTCCTAAGTAGGGAGAGGCAATTCATAGAAATGATGTGTAATGGGGATTTTCTTCAAAAAGATCCCGATCAAGCTATAGATTTCCTAGATGACCTATCAGAAAAAGCCCACACTTGGACAGGACCGAGTGCCATGGAAAGTACTAGGAGAAATCAACCCGCTGGAATCTACCAACTTAAGGAAGAGGACAGCCTTAAAGCCCGTTTAGAGGCCCTAACTAAGGAAATTGAAGTCTTAAGAGCCAAAGATGCTAGAGCCCCCGAACCAGTTGCTAGGGTAGAGTCCCGTGAGCCTTGTTTCATGTGTAATGGGGTAGATCATGTGCCTAGGGATTGTCCAATCTATTTTGAGATGAAAGGAGAGTGTAATGCTTTAGGTATATCCTCTAGCAAACCATACTCACCCTATTCTAACACCTATAATCCCGGTTGGAAGAATCACCCAAATTTTAATTAGAGACCCGATACACAACCCCCAGCCCAAACTAGCACCCGTTGGAGATCCGATATACAACCTCATCCCCACTCTAGTACCCAATGGCAACCGGAAGCAACCTCATCTAATGCACCACAACAATCTTTACCTTTGGAAGATATGTTTAAGTCAAATCTGCAAGTACATGCCAAGAGTGTGGAAGAACAAGGCAAGATAAATCAATGGGTGCTAGAAGAGCAAAAATGGATCAAAGATGAGCAAAAGGAGATAATAAGTCAACTCACCAAGTTAACTAGTTTCTTGACAATTCAAGAGCAAGGTTGGTTCCCTTCGCAGCCGCAACAAAATCCAAGGGGACAACATATGGCACAAACCTCTGATCCAAAAAATCAAAATATTAAAGAAGTTAACGCCATAATCACCCGCAGCAGTAAGAAAATTGATGGACCCACACTACCACCACACTTGATTCCTAATATTGTGAACAACAAGGATAAAGCGCCCAAGGAACAAGAGGCCCATGATGATTATTCTCCACCGGTGCCTTTCCCTCAAGCTCTCCTTAAACCTAAGGAGAGAAATTCAGCACTAAAAGGCGAGATTCTTGAACAACTTCAGCATGTTAAGATTAACCTCCCTCTTCTTCATGTTATAAAACAGATTCCCAATTATGCTAAAGTCATCAAGGATCTATGCACACTCAAGAGGAGGCACAATGTTAAGAAGACTGCATTCTTAACGGAGCAAGCAAGTGCGGTAATTGATAGCACGACACCGCCCAAATATAAAGATCCGGGCTGTCCAACAGTGGCTTGCCAAATTGGAAACAAATCTTGTGGCCAAGCATTGCTAATTTTGGGAGCTAGTGTGAACCTCATGCCATACTCCATGTACTTGCAACTCGGTTTAGGTGAGATTAAACCAACCTCCGTGGTACTTCAACTAGCGGATAGATCGGTAAGAAAACCAAGAGGTATTGTAGAAGATATTTTGTTACAAATTGATAATTTCTATTATCCTGTTGACTTCTTGGTTTTAGATACTGTTTCTATGGTAAATACAGAGTCCAAAATTCCTTTGATACTTGGAAGACCATTCCTTGCCACTGCTAATGCCCTCATTAATTGTAGGAATGGCCTAATGACATTATCATTTGGAAATAGGACTTTAGAGGTAAATGTTTTTCGAATCTCAAGGCAGCCAATTGAAGAGGATGAGTGTTTCAACACTTATATGATTGATAAGATTAATTTAGAAGATGAGAACATTGAAGATAATTCTAACTCTTTGGAATTCCTTCCTAATAATTTTGAGTTCAATGATTCTTCAATTTATCCCCATGTTGTTAATGTTATTGATATTTGTGATAAGTCACAGGGATTTATTAAGAAATCTGGGCAACCATGCTTTGAGAAGTTGCTTGAGAGAAGTCACATGGATGCGGGAATCAAATACCCTACTGCTGATTGTAAATGGGCAACACCAAGAACACTTGAGCCATATGTGGTGGACTTTAAGTATTCCTTGCCAAAAGATTAACACTGAAGCCATTGAGTTTGGAGCCTCATTTTCAGCACCACAATGAGGCCATCAGTGAGAGTGGTGCATCGTCTGGCTCAAGACGTAAAACTTAGCGCTCATGGGAGGCACCCAAAAGCATATTCTTTTTATTTGTTTATTTTTTTTTCTTTTCTTTTCATAATTCTTTTTCGTGTTTATTATTAGAATTTTGCTGTTTTCCAGTTTTACTTTCGTGTTTCTTTTTCAGGGACAAATATGCGAAGCAATTCAAATGGTGGTGCACAATTTTTAGCTTCTGTGCACTTTTGGCTAACAAAGGGAGTTTCTTTTCCTTTTTCTTTCACATTGAGGTCAATGCAATGTTTAGGTTGGGGGTGGAGGAAACACATTTCTTTCCTTTTTCCATTGAACTGCTTGGTGTCACTTTCCTACGTTTTGTTTGTTAAGATAATTTTAAAAAAAAAAGTTTGTTTTTAGCATGCTTTGTGTTAGTCTTGGAGTTATTCACATGTCAATGATATGACCTTAATTGAGATAGCATATAGCACTTAGAAGAAATTAAATCTTGCTTCGGTTTGAAATTAATTTAAGTATCAATCTTGATTTGGTTAGAGACTCTAGCTTGTGGTAAGATTGTATGATTAATCGTAAGCATTTAGAAAAGTTTTATGTGTGATTATTTTATGAATATTTTTGCGGTCTCGGCAAGATCCTGAACTTACTTGATAACCACTTGAGGCGAATTCCTAGAATGCACATTACTTAGGATATGATATAGGCCATTTTTGAACCGTTTGAGCCTTTCAAACCTACCCTTGCGATATATATCACTAGTCACCTATTTGAGCCTTTTTCTTGAAAATGAAGTTGAGCCTGGTTTCTTTCAAAAACCCATTCACTTACCCTTATAAGCCTAAAGAGAATATTTTATCCTTACCTCTCTCTTAAAAAGAATTTAACTATACACATGTTGTGAGAAGCACTTAAAATGAGTAAGGGTGGAAATATGAAAAAATATCACTACCACAACCCAAGTACATTAAAGGAGATAAGTTGGGGGTTGTGGAAAAGAAAGAAATGAAAAAGGAGGTGAATGGTCTTTTATGCCAAAATACAAAAGAAAAGAAAAACAAATGGTGATTTGTTGAGAAAACAATACTTGAAAAAAAAAATAAAAATGGTTGGAAGAGTTGGGTACTGAAGTAAGGTTATCCAGTGCTTAAAGAGCTATGTTCAAAACTAAGAGATTAAGTTCTTTTACTTGTGAATTCTTCCCATTCTTTCTTAGTCTTTACCTTAACCGAACGTTACAAGCTTATTAAAGACCTATTGATCCAATGTAATGTGATTTTTCTACAATAGTGGAGAGTGGTTTGAAATGTAAGCTTATGGAGCTTGTTTTTGTGATTGATGTCACGCAATTTATTTTTTCTCAGAGGCCAAGACTTGCATTCACAAATATTGTGCATAAAATCATCCGGATGTTCAGATTAATGGATTGTGGTAAGCCGAATGTTAAGAGTCAATAACGATTTTAAGATTGATGTTTGAATTATTTTTGGATTTGAGTGAAATTTAATGATTCTATATGCTATATGTTACGCATGATTTTTGAGACAAAGATTTTTGAATCACTCTTGGTTAACACTAGTATTGTTGTATTTTGCATTAATTTCTAAATAAAGAACTCATTTCATGTCTTTCGCTTGAATTGCTAGGGACTAGCAATAAGCTAGTTGGGGGTTGTGATGAGAGTCATAAAATGCATCTAAACAATACTTAATTGTTAACACTTTAGGGTTAATCTCGGTCATAATCGCACTTTTACATGTTGATAACTCTAAAGTGTTATTCATAAATCATTGACTTAATTCGATGCATTTTCAGGTGTGTTGAGTACAAAAGAGATGATAAAGCGATCCATGTTTAAAGCGCCAAAAGATCTTGGGTATCGGTGCTCGTTTTTGTCCAAGGTTTAGACATTTCCAAAAATGATTTAAAGATGATTAAAAGTCTAAACCAAGGTTGGAGAAATAAAGTACATTGAGTTAAAAGACTGCACACAAGTGTGTGCATCACTTTGGAACAAGTTAAGGGTAGGCACACTAGTGTGTGCACTTCTGCATACAAGCTGAAGGAGTTTCACTAAATTGCCAGAATTTCCCGTACAGATCAATAATCTTTGCAGATTAAACTGTATTGATGTAGGAAGAACCAGGAGATGAGCCATATATGCTTAGAAAGATTCGGAAGTCTATTTTCTGGAAAATTTTACGGTTCGAAAAAGGGATTTTTTATAGTGAAAGTTATGGCAGTTTTAGCGGAAACAGTTCAGGCCTCCAGAACAAAGCCCAGCGCCTCACCTCTCACTGTCCAGTGCCCCAGCACCCAGGAAAACAAGAGTGAGCGCCTAAGCACCCATGAACCAGCGCCCCAGCGCCCAGGCAAACAAGAGTGAGCGCCTAGGCACCCATGAACCAGCGCTGCGACCCTCGCCAACTAACGCTGCACCTTTACTTTCCAGCGCCCAGGCGCACACTTGGACACGCGCACAAGCTGCTGGAGCCACCTTCACATTTCAGCCTTCACTTTCCAACGCCCAGGCGCACGCTCAGACAAAGCCAACAGCGCGCACATGCTGCTGGACCCACCTTCACGTTCCAGCCTTCACTTTCCAGCGCTCAGGCGCACGCTCAGACAAAGCCAGCAGTGCGCACATACTTCTGGACTCCAATTCAGACTCAAATTAAGGCTGTGCAAAGACAGCTCTCCCTTGTGTGCTATAAATATATGCTTAAGGTTTGCAGCCGGAGTGTGAGCTCGATTAGAAAAAAAAGACAGTTTTTTATAGATACAAATTAGAGAAGTTTTTAGCATTCTGTTTAAGTTTTCGTGAGTTGGAAATCAAGGAGAGAACATCCACATTGTTCTTTCACCTTGAGCTCCATGGCCAAGAAATCAAGGGGAGAACATCTATATTGTTTTTCTACCTTGAGTTTCATGGCTAACTAATCATCAAACAAGGGAAAGGGAGGAATCGTTAGGGTTTTATTGTTCCTTATTTCCTGCTCTTGATTCATTTGTATGGACTTATTGTTAAAACATTGTCTATGATTTACTCTTTGATTAATTAAGAAGGATTTGAGTTCATGTGATAACTGTATTCTATATTCTTCTTCTTTTAGTTTCTCTCAATCCGGTGATTGCATCCTTCTACTCCACATAAGTCTAGTCAAGCTTTTCTTATGTCAAGTTGTTTGGATGTAATTGATTTCGGTTTATTTATCTTATAGATCGGCCATTACTGTGATATCATTATTGTAATATATTGTCGTTTCTTGCTAATCTATAAGATAAATCATGTGTGCTTGAATTGAAATCAAAGAGTAATTTGTAGCAATTATATTAGAGATATAAATGTGCTTAATTGAATACTTTCCAATTGCCTGTTTAGGATGTGAAACTTGCAATCGAGATAAAAATTTGAATCAAGAGTGGAAATAGGGAACGAACCTAAAGAGGATTCCCAGAACCTTGTTATTTCTTATTTATATTCTTCGTTATATTCGCACAACTCTTTTACACAATATTGCATTATCAAAACTCATATTCTCTCACCTAATCATTATCGTTAGTGTTAAAGTTTATACCTTCTTTCGTAATTAACTTGTTTCCCTGTGGAATCGACACCCCAAAACTATACTACAATAACCGCTTTATGTTTTGGGCGTAATCAAAGTATTCATGAAAACTTCTCCGTTTTTGGGTATTCTTTTAATAATTGTTTATCTAACTTGTCTTTGGTTTTGCAACGATGTGAGGATACTAATTTAGTTTTAAACTGAGAAAAATGCCACTTTATGGTCAAGAAAGGGATAGTGCTTGGCCATCGAATTTTCTTCAAGGGAATTTAAGTCGATAGAGCCAAAATAGATGTTATTGACAAACTCCTACCACCGGCCAATGTGAATGGCGTAAGAAGTTTCTTGGTCACGCTGGGTTTTATCGACAGCTCATTAAGGATTTTTCTCAAATTACTAAACTTCTTTGCGCTCTTTTGATTAAAGATACATTATTTGATTTTTTCATGAATGCTTGCATGCTTTTGAAACATTGAAAAAGAAATTAATTTCAGCACATATAATTGTTTCACCATATTGGAATTTACCTTTTGAATTGATGTGTGATGCTAGTGATTTTGCTATAGGGGTTTTTTTTAGGACAAAGAAAAGATAAAAAATTTCATGTTATTTATTATACAAGTAGGACTTTAACGAAAGCTCAACTTAATTATGCTACTACTGAAAAAGAATTATTAGGGATTGTTTTTTCTTTTGATAAATTTCATTCTTACTTGATAGGTCCGAAGGTGGTTGTCTATACCGATCACTCTGCTCTTAAGTACTTGCTTACAAAGAATGATGCTAAATCAAGATTATTTCGATGGATTTTGCTTCTACAAGAATTTGATTTTGTGATCAAGGACAAAAAGGGTGTCAAAAATTTGGTGGCAGATCACTTGTCCCGAATGAAGCCTAAGGGTGCGGACGATGAGCAACAATTTCCAATTAATGAAACATTTTCGGATGAGCATTTGATGGTTGTACATGTTGTTCCATGGTATCTCGACATAGTCAACTACTTGGTGTCGCGAATTCTACCTCCCGGAATGACATATCAACAAAAGAAGAAGTTTTTCTCTAACTTGCAGTATTATTTTTTGGAGGAACTTTTTCTATTCCGCCATTGTACAGATCAGATAATTAGGAGATATGTACCCGAAGAAGAGATGGAGAGCATACTCTGACATTACCACTCATTGGAAGTGGGCGGTCACTTTGGTGGAGCAAAAACGATGGCAAAAATTTTGCAATCCGGGTTTTATTGGCCTTCTATTTTTAAAGATTCTTTTAACTTTGTTAATTTATGTGATTAATGTCAATGGGTTGGGAATATTTCTAGGAAATATAAGATGCCTTTGAATAATATTTTAGTGTTTGAATTGTTTGATGTTTGGGGGATATATTTCATGGGTCCTTTTCCATTTTCGTATTCTAACAAATTTATTTTGGTGGCTCTAGATTACATCTCCAAATGAGTGGAATCTACTACTTTGCCGATCAATGATGGTGAATTTTCTTCGAAAAAATATCTTTTTCCGATTTGGCATTCCAAAGGCGATAATTAGTAATTGTGGGAAGCATTTTTGCATTTGAAGCTTTACTTACTAAGTATGGAGTTACTTATCATGTGGAAACACCATATCATCCTCAAACAAGTGGCCAAGTTGAGGTGTCCAATAGGGAGTTGAAGCACATACTTGAGAAGACTGTTAGTATCTCATGAAAGGATTGGGCACAAAGGTTAGATAATGCATTATGGGCTTATAGGACAACATTTAAAACACTGATTGGAATGTCACCTTATCGGTTAGTTTATGGAAAAGCATGTCATTTACCTGTGGAGCTAGAACATAGAGCTTATTGGGCAATAAAGACACTTAATTTTGATTTAATGGTTGCGGGTGAGAAGAGGATGCTGTAAATTAATGAGATGGACAAGTTGTACAATGATGCTTATGAGAATGCTTTGATTTACATGGATAAAACTAAAAGATGACATGATAAGCATATTTTGAGAAGGGAGTTTGAAGTGGGGCAAAAAGTTTCACCATTCAATTCAAGACTTTGACTTTTTCCGAGAAAGTTGCGATTTAGGTGGTCGGGACCATTTATTATGACTCGTGTTTTTCCATATAGAGCGGTTGAAGTTCATCATGAGACAAAAGGGACATTTAAGGTTAATGGACAGAGGTTAAAGCTTTATGTGGATGGAGAATTTAACACGCAAAAGCTTTTCATAAATCTCGTCAATCTTAAATAATGATTTGGAGAATGTCTAACTGTAGACTTTAAATAATGCAATTTGTGGGAGGCAACCCAAGTTTTTTTTTTCTCTTTAATTTTTATTTTTGTTTAATCTTTTTATTTTTGTTTTTATCTTGTAGGTTTGCATAAGTTTGGGGGCTCTCCAATATGTTACACGGTTACACTTTCAATGACAACCTTCAATTGGAAATCGAGGGAGCACTTCTTACCTTTTATAATTCTTTTTCTTTTTTCTTATTGAGGATACTATATTATTTAAGTTTGGGGGAAAGGAGTTTATTTTTTTTTTAAAAGAAATTTAAATTTTAAAAAAAAATTCTTTGTTTTTGGTTTGATGAATAAAAAGGCCTATGATAAGAATATTGTTGAAATTGATTATAATTTTTAGGGAAAATTCTTATTGCTTGAGTCTATTTGTTAATCTTTGACTTGATTTTGCTTTATTTGAGATTTTCTATATTCAGCCCATGTTATCATGATCATTAATTGTTTTGCATACCTAGAGAATTTTTTTGTGAATATTGTAAATTTGTATGGTCTCACCAAACTCTAGAACTTGTTTGATGACACTCGAGGCAAAATCCTACACAAAATATAATTTGGGAAATGATTTAGGCATTCTTGGAATCGATTGAGCCTTTCAAGCGTACCTATTTATTGTCTTTATCCCTAATCATGCCTTTGAGCTTTGTTGAATTATGATTTGGTCTTATATTTTTTTCTTTTTATAAAACATCATATTCCCTACCCTATTTGAGCTTAAACATTGATTTCCTTACATTTCAAGAGAACTAAGTTTACACGAAGTTAGAAGAGTATGGAAAGTGTGAGAGGTAGAAAGTTTACAAGTAAATTTTATCACAACCCATATTATCAAAGTCATAAGATTAGGGGTGTGAAAAGTCAACAAGGTGTTGGGAAGTTTTAAAAAGATCAATAAAAAAAACATGAGGGGGATCTTTGAAAGAACAATAAAGAGAGGTGTTTTGAGAGATTCAAAGGATTAAGAAGAAGTGTATGTGTTAGAAGTGAGTATGCTCTATTTGTTTTGTTTGTGTTCAAAATTAAGTTCTCTTTCTTTGTTTGAATCCTATCTTTTCTTTGTAGCCCTCACCTTAGCCTTACATTACAAGCCTAATAAAAGACCTATTGATCCTTGGTAATATTTTTGTTCTACAATAGGGGAGAGTGATTTGAAAAGAAAGCTTATGGAGTTTGAATTATCAATTTCATAATTAGAGATCCATTATATATTTACTTGTTTGCATAAAATCATCCGAGAAGCTAATAATGAAGTAAGAATTATAGGTATGCAGGAATGAGGGATTGATAATGAGGTAGAATTGGGTTTTAAATTAACTTTTGGACTTGTGTGATATTGAATGATTCCTTTGGATTATAAACTTTAGGCAATCTTTGAGGCAACAAATTTTATGAATTAAACCAATTCTTGTTTTTAGTTGTTTTTCTCTTTTTCTTTGCTTGTGGGCTAGCAAATTTTAAGTTTAGGAGAATTTGATAAATGTAATTTTTACATGATTTTTATTACTCCCTTACTTATTAAAATTGTTAGTTTTCCTTTATTTCTTTTGATTTGATTTGATTTTTATTTATTTTATTTTATTTGCTTGTGTTTGAAGGAATAAGAAGATTTATTGAAGAAAAAGACTGATATGCCTAGAAGATTAAAAACACATAACGGCTGCATGAATCAGGATGTGCGCCTATTGTGTGCAGGACCAGAACCGACTCGGAAATCCAAGTCAAAAAGGCGAACAAGCCCAAGACGTTGCGCACAGAACCCACGCATGATCAACCATCTGGTCCAGGCTCGCACCACTCCAATTCTGTTCAATCACGCCAGATTGTGTGTGCGCATAGCAGTAATTGCTTATGCAACACTTTTTCCTATTTTGTGTTATATTTCCTTTTAGTTACTTTCCGATTTCATGTTTTCCTAGTAATAGAATTATTTTCCATTTCATTGTCTTTCATTTTCCTAGGCTGAACTTTTTCCTATTTTATGTTATATTTCTTTTTAGTTACTTTCCTATTTCATGTTTTCCTAGTAGTAGAAGTATTTCTCATTTCAGTGTCCTTCCTTTTCCTAGAAGGAGCAGTATTATTGTACTTTCCTTTTCTTTTCTAGGAGTTTGCCTATATAAGGTCGGCTGCCCTTGCCCTATAAGCACTTCAAATTTTTCCTAGACATTAATAATAAAGAGAGAAGAGAATGAGGGCGGCTGCCAAATTCAATGAAGAGAGATCTTCAACAATCTTGAATGCTTCATCAACTTTTTTCAAGCAAAAGAGTTTTATTATCTTCTCATTAGTTTTCTTTTGATGCATTCCAATAAGAACATGGTTGATTTCAGATTTATTATGAACTAATTTTATTTTTCTAAGGCTTTGATATAGTCTAGCTTTGAACACACAATTTAAATTCCAAGTTATTTTATTTCTAAGTTTTTTTATGTTAAGTGTTTATCCTTGATCTTATTGCTTACAATTTTTTGGCCAATTATTGTTTAATTTATTGAATCATAATGAAACCAAGAGGTAATTTGTGGTTAGAAGCTTTTAGGATTAAACACCATTAGTTGAGCGGAAGATAGAGATACTTTACCGCAATTAGTGTGATTTTAGATTAAGAAAAATCCAAAGAACTTAATGAATCTTCAAATAATTTAATTTACATAAAGATATGATGAATTATTAGGTGAAGATATTTCTAATGTTATTTAAGAGAAAACATTGAATAATTAAATGATTTATTTTTTATCAACTTTAAAAATTGAGATTTTATAACAAGGAATAATAAATTGTGTGGGATTAATTAGGTGAAATCAAAAGCTCTAGATTATTTTTATTATCTCTACAACCTTAAGTTTTATTCTATTTTCTTTTAATTTATCTTTGTCAAGCTCTTTAGTTTAATTTAGGTGGTAAAGTCTTTAAAATTTCGATTTTATTTCCAAATAGTAAATAATTTGGTAAATTTAAATATTCAATAGCATAATTAGTCATTGTGGGTTTGACACTTTTTTCTTTAAAACTTTACTACTTGTTACAATTTTGTTCACTTGTAAATATTTTCACACCAATAATACATATGGTTATTCATCTTATGGCCAAGTAGCACAAGCAGGTGTAAGAAATCAGGTGTCCCAATATCTTTGCTCTAATCAAATCAATAGACTACATAACTTAAAAAGATCCATATGTAACTTGAGTGAAGTTAAGATGGTTGGAACCAGGTTCTTAGCAAACAATTATACTAGTCCCTGAGTTCAAATATTTTTTATCTAGTTTGGGTTCATGAAAGATATATGGCACAATAGTCCATCTCGTTCTTGAATAAAAATAAAATATTTCTTTTCTCTCTTCTCATGCCATTTAATAGTGAGAATGACCATTATGCCATGTATTTTTCATGGACCTGTGGTAAGCAAGAATTTCTTTTGAGTTCAAGAATTAACTGAAAAATGGGTTTTTCATGAAAGATACATGGTATAAGGGTTCATCTCACCATTAAATGGTATGAGAAGAGAGTGAAAAAAGATATTTTCTTTTCATCCGATAATGAAAATCTTATGCCATGTATCTTTCATGAATCAGAGTTAGACAAGAATTTTTCCCAAAAACAACATGGCCTAAACAAATAGTCAAAGATCATAAATGAGGAAATTTGATAATTGTACAAAGAACATATTATTATGTTGTTTAGTTATAGAACTGTATGAATAATATTCTGGTACCTGTGTAAGTTCGCGAGAGAGTGGGTGGAATTGTTTCTCTTAAATTTTGAAAGAGTGATCGCAGCATATTACTCATGAGGTAATTTCCTCCTTTGTATTTTTTTCTTTTCCTTTTTAATTTTATGTTTTCTCTGGCTGAGTAATGGAGGGAGAATATCAAGCACTAAAATTTCAGCAATTCATTCTCTATATAAACTTTATGCAATTCTTCCTCTCTTCTCCTCATTTATATTATTGTTGAATTGATATTAATCTCTCTAATTAGTCCTTTGTTTGACAAGGCTTGCTCTTCAACCATTTGGACTATTCAATACTCTTCATCTGCAACTTCAACATTGGTTGTTAGGTATTCTCTCTGCTCTCTATTTATGTATTGTGTACTTAAAGGTATATACTCTATTCATTTGAAGTTGATTAATTTGTTCTTTTGTAAGATGATTGAATGTAAAGAGAAAGAAAGCAACAAGAAAGCGAAAGAATTTCTGTAACCTCTTTATATTGTATAGAGACGAGGTTTGCACTCCAAACACTGAATCATTTCAATTTTCCTTCCAACCTCTCTTTATTTTTGTTGGAATTATTTTCTTTATGAATGCTACAATTCTTGTCAAAAAAATTATACTAATAAAATTAAATAACATAATGATTAAATAAAATGTATTAAGACAACTTAACTATAGAGGCATGCGGAAGCATTGACCTTAAATGTAGATTTTGCATCCCCAAAGTCTTTGACTTGGTATGTATAGTCTCAACGTGTATACCCTCTTGGATTCAATTATAACAATATTTTGTATGAACGTGCATCCACTACAAAGGTGAAAGGATTGCTACTGGAAATTCCTTGTTTCTTGTACCTCACAAGACTCAAAAAAAATATCATGATATAATACTCACAATTTAAAGATAAGATGAAAAATGATTGTTGTGTATGGTTGCAAATGGGAGAGGAGTAGAGTTTATATAGTGTTATCTCCAACCGCTACTTTGACCATATTTTTACTGTAAATGTATATATTCCTAATATAAATAATATTAGGAAATGTACCCTATAAATATGCACTCAAATATTGCAATCAATAAGAGAAACAAACCCTAGTTTGTTTGATTCTTTACATGGAATCAGAGCATTAAAATCCTAAACACTGCTCCCTTTTCTAAATCCTAAATAATGGAAAACACTTCTCCTTTAGCTTCTTCCTTCCCCTCCTTAGAAATCACCACTGCTCTCCTCTTTCTTGGCGTACTCAGACTAACAACCCCTGCCCCACCTGTTGCCGCAGTCAGCGTCGTAACTTCTTCGTTAAATCCAGTCACAACAAACGACGCCCAACAGCAGCTAGCACCCAACACATCACCCATCCCCATAACTCACCAACCTATTCAACATCTCATACACGTTACCCATCCCCCACACATCAGCTACCTCCCTTATTCTCTCCATGTTGGCGTTACACAGCACCAACCCACTCACCTCACCACTTTCGTCCAGCCCCATATTTACCTATATACTTTCATCCCATCACCAATAGCCAACCCGCATACTACCATTCCTCTCCTATCACATACTACTAGCCACCTAACCGACCCCATCTCTCACGCTACCAACCCTATTTGTCTAAACCCCCATCTTGGCCTCTCTCACTTAATTCCTTCAACTATCACTATTCCTTTTCTTAACCTGCCTTTATTATCCGCTCCCAGCATTACCTACCTTATTAGCATCAAACTAGACAACACAAACTATATTCTCTAATGCTCTCAGTTTCTTCCCATGCTCATCAACTATGTTGATGGTTTTTTTCCTTGACCTTTTCTCCTCTCCTTTACCTCAGATGGTCAAAATACATTGAATCTCGCCTATTCTACATAGATTTCGACAGATCAATGTCTTCGTTCTTGGATTAATGCTATTCTCACCTCAAACATCTTGCAAGACGTTCATGACTTACGTACTTCTCGGGATGTCTGGATTGTCTTGGAACAACGGTACCTTGATCAGTCCAATGCTAATGAGTTTAACCTTCGACTGAAGCTTCACAAACATATCAAAGATAACAAGTCTATGTAATAATATCGCTGGAAACCTCAAAGCTATAGTTGATGCTCTTGCTACCATCAATTCACCCATCTCCAACAAAGACCTTATCTCTTAGGCATTAGCAGGTCTACCTACTGAGAATGAAAGCTTCATCACTACAGTCATCAACACTAACATCACCATCACCTTTGCTAGTTTACATACCAAGCTACTCCTATAGGAATAACGCCTAAAACATATTGATTTCAATTCTTCATTCCCTGAACCTCCTACATCCCTTACAATCACCACCACATATGGTACCTTTCATGGTCGTGGCAGGGTCGCTCAGGCTATCATGGTTGTTGACGCAGGAGGATCCAAGTCAAATGATGCAGAGTTGGCAGATCAGCGCAGGTGGACTGCCTAGAATGGGCCACGGGCACAGATCAGGCCCGAAAGACACTAGTTTGATTGGAAACGGGCTAATGAACAAAACCTGATCAGCCTCGACATTTTTAAGCCACAAAATGACGTTTAGGCCCTCAAATTGGCAGTTTAATGTTTTTAGGAAACTTTTTATTTTAGTTATTTTAATTTCAGCCTTAATTTATTTTTTTCTATTTTGTTTCAACCTTATAAATAAGGTCTTAGGGTTTTGTAAACATTATTATTGAATTTGCATAATTTTAAATAAACATCAGAGCTGTTTCTCTGCATTGTTTTTTAGGGTTTTTCTTGTGTTATTCTCTGTGAACGATCTGTTCGACTAGCCTGGAGAATAATCATTGTTTTGCCCGGCGTCAATTGGTATCAGAGCTTCAGCATTTTCCTAGGGCAAGATTTCATCAGTTCCATGGCTGGTGGTCGTGATTGTGGTCGTCGTGGGCAGGTTCCGAACGAGGAAGCCCCACGTCGTGATCGTAACGTTCAGGATGCGATGATTGAGGATTTACAGAGGCAAGTTGCTGAGTTAACCCAGCGTCTAGCGGCGCAAAATTTTGGAGATCGTGAGATTAAAGATCACGATTCTGATTCCAGTTCCAGTTCTTAAAAACCACATCACAATCCTGCTCGATTCTGGGAGCACCGTGGTCGGGAAGAACGTTATGGGGACCTCGAATTCAGAGTGGATCTTCCCGAGTTTTCTGGTACGTTAAAGGCCAAGGGATTTGTTGATTGGTTGAATGAAGTGGAGCGTATTTTCGAGTACAAGGATGTCCCAGATTGTGTGAAGGTGAAACTAGTCGCCATCAAATTGAAAGGCAGAGCATCTGCGTGGTTGGAGCAATTGAGGCGTTCGCGTGATCGGCAGGGCAAAGCCAAGATTACAGATTGGGAGAAGATGAAGAAGAAAATGAAGGGTCACTTCCTCCCTTTCGGTTACACTCAGACCTTGTTTCAGCGTCTTCATTCGTTGAGGCAGGGCACGAGATCGGTCGATGATTACACGGAGGAATTCTATCAGTTGATTGCCCGAAACGACTTATCTGAAACAGAGGAGCAGATGGTGGCACGATATTTGGGGGGATTACGGCAGCCCCTACAGGATGTCCTCAGCCTTCACTCATTGTGGATAGTTTCAGAGGCATATCAGCGTGCACTTGCGGTGGAGAAACAGCAGAACAAGAAGCCATTGAATAGAGGCGATCAAATTAATCGGCCAGTTCGCCCTCAGGAATCCTATCCTGTCCAGCAACCACCTCATGGTAACCCTAACCTGAATATTAGATGTTTCAGATGTGGTGAACATGGGCATAAATCACCTGAGTGCAGGAAGCCTGCTAGTAATAGAGGTAAAAATCTACTGATTGAGGACGATGGGGTAGATGAAACTGAGGAGATTGGGGAGCCTATGTATGACGATGAGGAGTATGGAGATGTATTGTATGGGGATGGTCATGAGACCTTGGTCGATCGTAAGAGCCTACTGACCCCCAAGGGTGATTCAGGGGACGATTGGTTGAGGACCAATATTTTTCACACAACCTGTACAGTTGTCGATAAAGTCTGCAAGATGATCATAGATAGTGGTAGTTGTGAGAATGTGGTGTCTAAAGAGGCTGTCAAGAAACTGCAGTTGAAAACAGATCGTCATCCTAAGCCGTACAAATTGTCTTAGCTGAATAAAGGCAGTGAGGTAACGGTAGATAGGCGTTGCCTAGTTTCTTTTTCGATTGGTAAGAGATATTTCGATAATGCTTGGTGTGATGTTGTATGTATGGATGCTTGTCATGTATTGTTAGGCAGGCCTTGGCAGTATGACCGTAATGTTATTCATGATGGGCGAAAAAACACATACTCCCTTAGCATCAAAGGGAAGAAGATTGTGTTGGCACCTCGTCGGGAATGAATCACTCATACCTCGATTTTCAATAATACTAATCTGCTTTCGATGTCTAGGTTTTTAGCAGAGGTTGAGCATGTGGACGTGGTTTATGCTCTGCTGCCTTGTGGGAATAGCGCAGCAGATCTGAATCTAGAATTACCAGCCGAAGTGCAGTAGCTGATGGCAGAGTTTTCTGACCTTATGCCAGAGGATCTTCCTCCTGGGTTACCACCTATGAGGGACATTCAGCATCAGATTGACCTTGTTCCAGGGTCCAGTTTTCCTAATCGACAGGCGTATCGCCACAGCCCCAAGGAATCTGAAGAGTTGCATCGACAGGTGGTAGAGTTATTGGAGAGAGGCTACGTCCGTGAGAGTATGAGCCCATGTGCGGTTCCTGCCATACTAGTGCTGAAGAATGATGGTTTTTGGCGTATGTGTGTTGATAGCAGAGCCATCAATAGGATCACAGTGAAATATCGGTTCCCAATTCCCTGCTTGGATGATATGTTAGACCAGTTATCCGGTTCTAGGGTCTTCTCCAAAATTGACCTTAGGAGTGGATACCACCAGATCAGAATAAGGCCTGGAGATGAGTGGAAGACAGCATTTAAGACGCAACATGGGCTGTATGAGTGGATGGTTATGCCTTTTGGGCTATCCAATGCGCCCAGCACATTTATGAGGTTCATGCATCAGGTTTTACGGCCTTTCATGGGGAAGTTTGTTGTAGTTTACTTCGATGACATCCTCATTTATAGTCCGACGTGGGAGTCACATTTTGAGCACCTCCGTGCTGTTTTTAATTTGTTGAGGACATAGCGTCTGTATGTCAATCAGAAGAAGTGTTCTTTCTTCACTACTTCTGTTACTTTTCTGGGTTTTGTTGTATCTACTGATGGTGTTCAAGCAGATCAGTCGAAGGTAGATGCGGTCTTGGAATGGCCCACACCGAGGACCTTGCACGATGTAAGAAGTTTCCATGGATTGGCTTCCTTCTACCGCCGGTTCATTAGAAATTTCAGCACTTTGATTGCTCCTATCACAGAGTGCCTTAAGGGGCGTGATTTTCAGTGGTCCGAGGAGGCAGAAATCAGCTTTCAACTGGTCAAACAGAAGATGACAGAGGCACCAGTTTTAGCACTTCCTGATTTCGAAAAGGTATTTGAGGTAAATTTTGATGCATCTGGAGTGGGTATTGGTGGTGTTCTAAGTCAAGAAGGTCGACCAGTAGCTTTTTTCAGTGAGAAGTTATCAGTATCAAAAAAGAATTACTCCACTTATGATCTGGAATTCTATGCCATAGTTCAGTCCCTGAAACATTGGCGTCACTACCTAGTACAGAGGGAATTTATTCTTATCACTGATCATGAGGCCCTGAAGTACATCAATGGCCAACACAAGCTGAGTAGGCGGGATGCCAAGTGGGTGGCGTACTTGCAGGAATTCACGTTTGCACTAAGGCACCAAGCAGGAAGTCTGAACCGTGTCGCAGATGCACTGAGTCGTCGTACATTACTTCTCACCACCATGAGCACCAGAATTATGGGATTTGAGGTCTTCTCCGATATGTATGCTGCAGATCCTTCCTTCGGGAGGATAATTCAGGAGGTAACTACTGGTCAACGACATGATTTTATTTTGCATAATGGTTATCTATTTCGTGGATTGCAGTTGTGCGTTCTAGATTGTTCACTAAGGTAGTAGATTATTAGTGAACTTCATAATGAAGGTCACTTTGGGCGAGACAAGACATTGGCCTTGATTTCCTCTAACTATTATTGGCCCAAATTGACCAGTGACGTGGCTCATCATGTGGAGTGTTGTTATGTGTGCCAGTGATCCAAGGGATTTCTCACTAATACGGGTCTGTACACACCCTTACCTGTACCTGAAGCCCCTTGGTTCGATGTTAGTATTGACTTTGTGTTGGGCTTACCCCGTACCCAACGAGGCTTGGATTCTATTTTGGTTGTGGTTGACAGATTTTCTAAGATGGCCCATTTCATACCTTGTAGAAAGACAATGGATGCTACCAGGATCGCTTATCTTTACTTTAAGGAGATTGTGCGTTTAAATGGTGTTTCCCGATCCATCACTTCAGATCGTGACACCAAGTTCATGAGTCAGTTCTGGAAGAGTTTATGGGAGAAGCTAGGGACAAAGTTAAATTTTAGCAGCGCCTATCATCCTTAAACAGATGGTCAGACCGAGGTGGTGAACCAAAGTTTGGGAAACCTTTTGAGGAGCTTAGCAAGAACTAAACCAAAGCAGTGGGATCTCGCATTACCTCAAGCATAATTTGCCTATAACAGGTCGAAAAACAGAACCACAGGAATGAGCCCATTTGAGATTGTGTATGGTCAGAATCCATCCGGAGTGCTTGACTTAGCCCCTATTCCACGAGTGGGTAGATTAAATCCCAAGGCAAATGAGATGGCAGAACATCTTCGGGATATCCATGAGCAGTTGAAGCTAGCCATTCACAACAGTAATGGCAAGTACAAGGCTCAGAGCGACAGTCACCGTCGTCAGGTACTTTTTGATGTTGGTGATTTTGTTTGGGCAGTATTAACTCGTGATCGTTTTTCCGTGGGAGAGTATAATAAGCTTAAGGAGCGAAAGATTGGACCCTGTGAGATCTTGCAGAAGATCAATGATAACGCCTACAGACTACGCCTACCCAGTCATCTGAAGACTTCTGATGTATTTAATGTGAAAGACCTGAGTCATTGTTTTGAGGATCCCGATGAAGCTATTATGAACTCGAGGATGAGTTCTTTCCAACCCAAGGCGACTGACGCAGGAGGATCCAAGTCAGATGATGCAGAGTTGGCAGATCAGCGCAGGTGGACTGCCTAGAACAGGCCACGGGTTCAGATCAGGCCCGAAAGACCCTAGTTTGATTGGAAACAGGCCAATGAACAAAACCTGATTACTCAGTAATCAGTGTCGACATTTTTAAGCCAAAAAATGACGTTTATGCCCTCAAATTGGCAGTTTAATGTTTTTAGGAAACTTTTTATTTTAGTTATTTTAATTTCAGCCTTAATTTATTTTTTCCTATTTTGTTTCGACTTATAAATAAGGTCTTAGGGTTTCATAAACATTGTTATTGAATTTGCATAATTTTAAATATACATCAGAGCTGTTTCTCTGCATTGTTTTTTAAGGTTTTTCTTGTGTTACTCCCTGTGAACGATCTGTTCGACTAGCCTGCAGAATAATCGCTATTCTGCCCGGCGTCAGTTGTGGCCGGGGTCGTGGACGTAATCCTGATCGTGGTGACTCTTCTCAACCTGGTTCAGGTACTGATCAGTCCTTTTACTCTAATTCTATTGTTAATCAATCTACTGATACTTCCTCTTATAGTCGTGAAGGTCTCTTGGGACCACATCCTGGCTCCTTCTCCCCAGCATGTCATATTTGTCACATCAATGGTAACCTTGCCCTAAATTGTGCTCACCGGTTCAACCATGCTGTTGTCTCTCATGACTTACCAAAATCCTTTGCTGCTATGTCCTTTGGTGAGTCTAATGCTACCCAGCAAGATGATAAATGTTTTGAAACACTTAAAAAATAAACCTAACAATGTTGTCATGTACGGCATTATAAAGTGAAGTTTGTATAATTTTACCTATATTCAGTTACTAAGAAAATTCTCTAAGGAAAAGAAAGGACAATCTTTTTTCCTTCCTGGGCTGTAATAGTCCTTACTATTTCTGTCTAGGATAGACTTGAATTTCAGAGTTTGACCAAGCTAAGTAATGAATAATTAATTTTTTAATTTTTTTTCAAAATTTCAGCCATGATTGATCTTTTCAAAATTTATGTCAATAATGGGATATGATTTCAGTGTCCTTTTGGCTTTGATTCTCTCTCTATCATGCATATCAACAGTTTATGTTGTGTAAATTTCGATCCTTATGTTCTTGATCGCAATGATTTTTAAATTCCATTTTCTGTTCAAAATGCAAGAGAACAATCCCAATTGTAGAATGCATTGTAATGATGCAGGCATTAATGACATGCGTGAGCAAACTATCTTGAGACTCTGATTAGGAAGCAACAACAGATCTTTCTGGCAATGCAAGTTATCAAGATGATATTAAAAATCGATGATGTTATTTCCCCTTTCAATTTTGATGTCAGGCTTATGTTTTTGTAGCTATGCTTCACCAAGAATAGAGCTCATGGTATTTTGTTGGCAATGAAGATGAACTCGATGCTAAAATATGGTAACTTTAATATATTATATTATATTATTTGAAAATTGTGTAGTTTTGTATGATCTATTTGAATTTTCTCATGTTATTTTTACACGAAAGAGAAGAAGAACATGAAGGAATTTCAACGCTTGTGAGCACAACAGTAAGAGAAGCTAGTGTTGTGGTTGAAACTATCAGTGGCATTTGATTCTAGATGATATATGTATAAATGGATGAAATATGGGCAAAAAGTTGTCAAGAAAAATCTAGATCCAAGGTAAAAATTCACTTCCATCTATGCCAACAGGAACTACGTTTATTACAATGTGATCATGTACATGCCATAGAATAAAAATTCCTTTTAACATTTTCTTTATGAAGCAGATTAAGAAAAAACAAGATCAGGCCATTTAGAATATTACTGAAGGGGAGACTGATCTGGTAGAAAATCAATATCTTTATTGTGCTTCATGATCAGATATTGTTGTTAGTTTATCCGTATTTGCTATTTGTACAGTTCCTTATGTTTACAGATTCAATAAAGCAATATAAATATGAGATTAAAAATTATGCTAAATAATGACCTTTAAAAGGAAAAACAAAAGTTAATAATTTTTTTATAAATTTATATAATTTCCTAATTCTAATAAAAACAGGGAGTAAACATTTAATTTTATATTTGATAAACTTTTTTGGTTAATAGGAGAAAAAAATTGTGACTGAATTTAATGAAAGCATTGTGAGGGTTGGAGGGGTGAATCAAAATAATAGATGTTAATCAAGTAATAATATATTTTTATAAAAATTAAAATTTTAGCATTTGATGGAGAAATATTGAAATCAGTTGTTAATTTTAAGTTAGTGTTTCATAATTCTGCACATAATATACCGGAAGAATATTCTATTTGTTGGGCTTGTGGGGTCCAGCCCTTAAGCTAGTTAAAATAAAAAATAAAAGAAAGCTAAAGGTGTTGGCTGGTGTAGTCTTTATAGGACTCAGAATCCTATGCCTATTAGAAAATAATATCTTCTAATCAATGGCTATATAAAAAGGCCCGATTTATTTTTTTTTTCGATGATGAATTACAGAGAGAGTAGCTAGAGAAATAGGCACAACGTGATAAGAAAAATTGAAAGTAGTGTTTTGTAGTCGCAAGAGTTACAAATTAAAGGTTTTTCTTTCTATTTACTGGGAGAGTAAACGGGAGAAAAGGTACAGCAGTTTGAGATTTTATTTAGGGTATTATTTAGAGTGTTTGGTCACAGAGAATCAATCTACTCGAAGTTTGCAATTTCTATCACGGTATTTGATTTTGGTGAAGCACAGGGACTTCTCATATTTCAGTGGTTGGTAGTACAACAGTGATTTTTCCCTAAAGAGGTAATTTTATAATATTTCCAAATTATTGTGGGTCTCAAGTTTAGGCATAAACTTAGGACATAAACTTTGTAATTGTTATTTACATAGTGGAGTTATTTTTGCTCCGTAGTTTTTTCCCTCCACACTGAATGGTTTTCCACGTAAATTCTTGCGTTCTTGGTTTATTACTTTATTTGGTACTTGCCATTTTATTTTCGCATTGGACTTGGAGATTATTATATTTAATCTGTGATCTTTGGTTGAAATTGTGGTAATTGATTAATTGTTAACGATGGAATTCCATATCGTATTTATTAAATTACTTCTTTACCCTTACTTTACGAATACGGGTATTACAATTCTACCCACCTTATAAAAAATTTGTCCCCGAAATTTCCTTACCTAACTCCAGAAACAAATGTGAATAATATTTCTTCATAATTGTATCACGTTTTCATGTAATCTCTTCAACATCCTTAGTCCGCCACAGAACTTAAACTAATGAAATTATTTTATTACACAATACTTGTTCTTTTTGTCTAAAATTCTCACTGGTACTTGTATATAAGCCCAATCTTTCCGAATTTCTATAGTTTAGCTCGAAATATTATAATATTCATCATGTAAACACTTTCTTAAAAGTGAAACATGAAATAAATTATATAAATATTTTAATTCTGGAGGCAAATCTAGGCTATTCACAACTAGTCTAACTTTCTCAATAACTTCATAGGGTCCCACACACCTCGGATTCAGCTTTCCTTTCCTATTTAAATCTCAATACATCTTTTTATTGAGATACTTTTAATTACACCAAATCACCTACTTGAAATTCAAGAGGTCTTCTTCTATTATTAGCAGAGCTATTCGGTATACTCAGTGCTACTTTACAGTTCTCTCCAACCGATTTGATCCTCTCAATTGTTAACTCAATAATTGATGGACTAGATATATTTCTCTCTCCCATTTCTTCCTAACATATAGGAGTTATACACCTCCTACCATACAATGTCTCAATCTGTGTCATCCCAATACTAGTTTGATACTGATTATTATAAGCAATTTCAATCGACGACATGTAAGCATCCCAACTTACTGAGAAACTCATCACATTTGCCCTTAACATATCTTCTAGTACTCTAATAATCCTTTATGTCTGAGCAAGAAAAATTATATTAAATTGCAACTGTGTACTTGTGACCTTCTGAAATTCTCTCCAAAACCAAGATGTAAATTTAGCATCTCTATTTGACACTATGCTTCATGGTGCTCTATATAACCTCACAATCTCAGCTATATCCATTTTCAATCCTGACCACCAGAAATTCTGTCTCAAACCTCTAACTTGATTGCATCAAATCTTTATCATCATGTGTCTCCCTCATTATCTCTTTTCTCAACTCCGCATTATTGCGAACACAATTTCTATGTTCCAAGACCAGGATACCATCATTTCAAATTTTGAACTCATATCGCTTTCAAGTAAGCACTCAATGCTTAATCTTTTCTATCTCTTCATCTCTACCTTGCATCTCTAAAGCATTTCACTATGGATGACTGTACAACCATATTCGTTAACCATGACCTTCTATCATTGATATTCAATTTCATTCTTATCTCTCTAAATCTATCATCAATTACACATCATGACTTTCAATAGTAGACAATCTTCTTGTAGATTTTCTACTCAGTGCATCAGCTACCACCTTCACCTTTTTCTAGATGATAGGGAATTGTACAATAATAGTTATTAATCAACTCCATCCACCATCTTTTCCTCAAATTCAACTCTCTCTGGGTAGGTAACTATGTCAAACTCTTATAATCCATGAATATCTCAGAAGTGGCTCTATACCGATGATGTCTCCAATCTTTAAAATAAACACTATAGTAGCCAACTCTAAGTCATGAGTTGGGTAATTTCTATCATGAATCTTCAATTGCCTAGAAGTATGGGCCACAACTTTCCTATTTTACACATATCTCAATCATTGATGTGACACATCATTATACACCATAAATCCTTCATCACCAGAAGGAAACACCAATACTGGAGCTGTAGTCAATTTCACCTTTAGTAATTGGAAAATTTTTCTCACGCTTCCCTTACCAGAAAAATCTCACCTTTTCTTGGTCAGTCTATTCAACAGTATTATAATAATAAAAAAATTTTGAAAGAATCTTCTATAATAACCAGCTAACCCAAAGAAGATTCTAATCTTAGTCACATTAGTTGGTTTATCCCAACTTAACATTGTCTCTACCTTTTGTGGATCAACTGTTATGCCATTTTCCCATATTACACATTCCAAGAAAGTTATTTTATTCAGCCAACACTCACACTTAGAGAACTTCTCATATAATTTCTCTCTCCTCAGAATCTCTAACACACTGTCTAATATTTCACATGTTGTTCTTCCTTCTTAGATTATATCAGAAATTCAAATACAAACATAAACTTGTTAAGATATAGTTTAAACACTCTATTCATCAAGTCCATTAATGTTTCTAGAATATTAGTTAATCCAAATGACATCACAAACAGCTTATGACCATAACGTGTTTTAAAAGTAGTCTTAGACACGTCTTCCTTCTCTATCCTCAATTGATGATAACCTGATATCAGGTCTATTTTTGCAAATATCCTTGCTCCATACAACTTCTCAAATAAACCATCTATCCTGGGTAAAGTATATTCATTCTTAATGGTTATCTTATTCAATTATTTATAGTATATACACAATCTCATTGTTTAATCTTCCCCCTTCACGAACAACACAGGGGCTCCCCAAATACATTAGGTTCGATAAATTGTTTATCTAAAAATTCTTAAACTTTCAACTCTCTTAACTCAGTGGGTGTCACTCTGTAGGGTACTATTAAATATATGTGATGAACTCAAAATCACATCTATAGGAAACTAAATCTCCTTACTGGGAGACAATCTGGACAACTCTTCATGAAACACATCATGAAAAAATTTGTCAGTACTAAGATTTCTTCTAACTTCCTATTTTCCATTTTAGAATTCATTGTGTATAACAAATACTCCTCATGTCCATATCTTGAACACTACCTACTTTTTGGAACAATCAACCCAAGCGTAATATATCGACAACCAATTCATTCTAAAAAATAAATGAAATTATATCATATTCAAAGATACTAAACCAGCTTCAGATTCTCTATCACTGATACGAATCACATAACCCTTGTAAACATTTATGATTATCACTCTATCTCTAGTGGAAACTTCAACAAAAATATTTTGCATCAAAGGACTAATATATGCTTCAATAGACTTCATATGAATACTGAATGCAAAAGAATGGGTTGTACCACGATCAACCAACATTAATATGTCCACCTTCTCTACATATAAAGCACTTACAATTTTTATAATTCTAGGATAAATATCTTATCTGAATATATCTATAACAAACTTATATCTTTCAATCATACATCGGATTACCACTTCCCCTTGGTGGCATACTTACTTCCTCTGTCATGACTCCCAGTTCCTATAACCTGTCTCCAAAATCTACAGGTCTTACTGATAGTATTCTAAGCTACAGAAGTAACAGATCCTGCTTGCATCTGACTTTGTACTTCAGTTCCTTGTGACAAGGAACGCCTCATCTGGGTGGTCTCCCACCATGCACACTCATACTGATATCACTTCTGGGTTGCTCAAATCTAGACTTCTTCCTCCAATTCATCCTTCCTCTAAATTCCATCACATCCTTCTCAATTTGAAGTGCTATATTCACCAACTTGACATAATTCATATGCCTCATGTAAGATAGTTTTGATCAAATCTTTAAACAAAGTTCATCTATGAACCTCTTACACTTCTTCTCCTCTAAGTCTACCATTTCCAGTACAACCATTGACAAGACCACAAATTTGCTATCATATTGAGCCACAGTCAACCCATTTGACTCAAATAAATAAAATCTCTATCTTGTTGGGCTTTAGAGGTATAAAGAAAGTATTTATCAAGGAAAACCTCCTTGAACCTATTACAGGTTAAGGGTCTATCAACATCTGCACTTACCCTGGGAAAAGCATCCTCTAATCATTCTAAAGCTTCTCTTTCTAACTCAAACGAAGCAAAGGCAACCATCTGCCTGTCAATTACTGGTAAAATACCAAATAATCTTTCTACATGTTTCGCCCAAAACTCAGGCTTAAAAAGATTCATAAATTCTTTAAACAACAAAGCATTCAATTTAACAATCTCCTTGCATCTCATGCCTAAATTCACTTTTCCACTTTTGAACATTTATCATTACTGGATAACAGCCTCAGGCACTACTCTAGCCTATTCATCAAGTTTATGGTATAAGCTATCAACTCTATCATCTGTTACATTCATTTTCTCAAGAGCATGTGTAAGAGCTTATCTTAGCTAATCTGTTTCAACTTCAGATTCTCTCATACCTTTACTAATATCAATTATACTATCAACACGTTTCCTTCTAGGAACCACAGATTTAGACTCAACCTTGACTTGTCAAAATATCGGGGTCTAACACGCCCTCTCAAATCAACAACTCTAACTCTAGTTTTAGCACGTCCACGTGTCATCCTCAGACTATTAAAATATAATTTATTTTAATCTTCAACTTTCTTACTTTTTATGCAGTCTATAGAATCATAAAACCTAATGCTCTGATACCAAAATTATAACGACCCATCCCGAGTTGCCCACCCTCAAGAAGGTGTCATCATATTTTGAAAATCCTAGCATGACACATATATGCAACAATAAATAAAAAAATAACACCAATAGAAATTTTTACATCAAGCTTCAACCCTTAACAGGGGAGATACATTATTTTGATTTGAATATTATATACAACGTAAAATGCATGAATATTTACAAATAAATTTTTATTTTATTTTCTCATTAGTCTGAGGATGTGGACACATGTGTGGCTTACAGATAATGATTTTGTCTGAACCTCAACTCACCAAACTATTTGTCATGCCTGCTATTTGAAATCATTGTACAATGAGAGGTGAGCTTCACAAGCTCGGTGAATTAAATTTACTAGAAGTACTCAATTTGTATAAATGTTCAAATTATATCTCACATAACTTTATAACAACATTGTACTATCACTACACATATCATAAGTCTCATTCTCTATCAATCTCTTTTTCTTATATATTGGTTCATCTTAAGACCATCAATTATCTCATAATTACCTTGTAATGAGATTCACAACATAAAGTCTACCATTTAGATGGTTCTTATCTTATCATACTTCTATGTTTCTTTCTCACCACAACTGTCTCTCTGTGAGACTCATTCACCTACAAATAAAATTCACAATAACAAACAACACCTCAACATTTCAGTAATGCAACCAATATTTAAAACAGATGCAATGCGTGAATTATTATTAGGGAACGTCTTCCCACATGTCGACATGTTTCTATCTTAGACCGGACCCCTCCCAGTTTTTTTATTTCCAGCATATATCGGCTGTCACGATATTTATTTCCAGCATATACCGGCTGTCATGGTTTTCATTTATTTCCAGAATATACCGGCTATCACGGTTTTCCTTTATTTCCAGCATATACCGACTGTCATGGTTTTTTGATTAGACCAGCCCCCTCTCGGTTCTCTTATTTAATGCATATGCATATGAACAATAACACAAAAACAAAAATGAATGCAAATATTTAAATCGGCTATCCTGATTATTCTCAAATTATTATTAAAAAAATTTCACTAAATTCCTCTCATCATAAATCACATCAAATCATCCATCATAGCTTGTCAAGATCCACTAAATTTCATCTCCTCATAATTCGTATCAAAACATCAACCATAGTTTTGGAAAGTAACTTAATGATTAAATGTGTAATATTCTAATATTAGGAATGCTAGAATCGTGGGAATTAGAGAAAAAGATCGAATCCACTAAATAACTTTGTTTCTATTTTTCTAGGAGTTAGTTTCCTTATTGATATCATCTCTCAATTATCTCCTTTTAATTAGCTAAGATTATTCTATATATATAGCCGAAAAAAGGCCTCATATTCAATACATCATATATTTATTTTTTTCTGAAAGTTTACATGGTATCAGAGCTTTAGGGTTTTTTTTTTTTCTTTTATGGAAATTCCAAAGCCTTCATCACTTCATCTGTTTTGGCCTTCATAGCCGACCATACCTCTGGCCTTTATCACCAATTGTTTCTTCCCTCTAATCTTGCCTTCTTCTCTATCATTAACCCACCATGGCTGAAAACACCACCCTATCCACAAATGTTCTCAATTATCCGACTTCAAGTGATCCGCAGAATATTCAAGTAACGAATAGGCTAAATGGGAAGAATTATTTGAAGTGGTCCCAATTTATCCACATGTATTTGAAGGGTAAGGGAAAAATAAGTCATTTTCTCGGCATAGTACCAAAGGAGGGAGATCCCAAATTTGCAGCATGGGATAAAGTAAATTCCATGATTATGTCTTAGTTATGGAATTCCATGACTTTTGAAATCAATGACACATGTATATTCCTATCCATGGCAAAGGAAATTTGGGATGCTGTTCCACAAATGTATTCAAAAGCTCGTGATGCGACTCAGGTGTATGAGATCAAAGTTAAGATCGCTGAAATGAAACAAGGCAACAAAATTGTCACTGAGTACGCAAATGCACTTAAGAATCTATGGCAAGAGCTGGACCATTATCGCTGTTTCAAGACCAAATGTACAGAAGATGTAGTAACTTTGAAGAATTTCATTGAAAATAATAAGGTTTATGATTTTCTTGTAGGACTTAATGTTGAACTTGATCAAGTAAGGGTGTAGATAATCAGCAAAGAAGAGATACCCTCTCTGAACGAAACCATCTCTCTGATTCAGGCAGAGGAGAGTTGAAGAGGAGTGATGCTCGAACCCCAAGCTCCTGAAGGTTCTGCTATGGCAACAAAAATATATGTGAAGACGAATGAAAAGGTAGACCTATCTCGATCCTCGAACCCAGATAGCCGAGATACTCTCTAGTGCACTTATTGCAAGAAACCGAGACACACCAGAGAGAGGTGCTAGAAATTGAATGGAAAGCCACCGAGCAAGGAGTGGGGAAACCAATGAGGACATCAACATAATCTGGGACAGTGATGGAATCAGTCCTATTTCACCATGAATCAACCAGGTTCAGACCAGGATATGCTTAATATAGAGGAGGTAGAGAAGCTAAGGGGACCTTTGGGATCGCTAGAAAAACCTAGTGGTTCATGCTCTCTTGCATTCTCAGGTAAGTTCTCGTTTTCTCAGTGACTAAATATCTCAAATGAAACTATCAGAAATTTTTGGGTCATTGACTTAGGAGCCACATACCATATGACTCATTCTTCACTAAATTTTAGCACCTACTCTCCATGTCCTAGCAATCGAAAAATAGTAGTTGCTGATGGTTCTGTAACTACTATAACTGGTCTAAGAGATATTCAGATCAGTCATTCTCTTACTTTAAAAATCTTCTTCATGTCTCAAAGTTGTCAACCAACTTAATATCCATTCAAAAGCTCACACATGATATGAATTGTAATGTATTTTTCAATCCTTTTCAATGTGTTTTTCAGGACCAGGTTTCGGGGAAGAAGATTGGACTTGCTAAGGAGAGAAACAGGCTGTACTATCTTGACGAACCAAGCATGTCACATATGGTCAAGAATAATTTATCTCTGTCATTTTTATCATCATCCAATAAAGACACCATTTGGCTCCACCATTTTAGACTAGAGCATCCATCTTTTGGAATTTTGAAAACTATGTTTCCTACTTTGTTTAAAGGTTTAGGTGCTGGACAATTTCATTGTGATATATGTGAGTTTGCGAAGCAAAAACATGTACTTTTTCCAATCAGCAATAATAAAAGCTCAGTTCCATTTTATTTGATTCACAATGATATATGGGAACCCTCTACGGCTCCAAATATGTCTCATTCTCGTTGGTTTGTCTCTTTCATTGACAATTGTACTAGGGTTTCTTGGATCTTTCTTCTTAAACATAAATCAAATATAAGCAGTGTACTCCCAAACTTCCACAACATGATTCAAAACTAATTTGGGGTAAAAATCAAAAGATTCTGATCAGACAATGCAAGAGATTATTTTAATCAAGTTCTATCTCCATATTTTAAAAAAGAGGGAATCATCCATGAATCCTCTTGAATTGATACTCCATAACAAAATGGAGTGGCAGAGAGAAAAAATGGTCACTTTCTAACCACAACCACAACCTGAGCCTTTCTCTTTCACCATAATGTTCCAAAACACTATAGGGGAAACTCGTACTCACAGCTGCTTATATAATTAATCGTCTACCTTCTCAGGTGCTAGGGTTTAAGTCACCAATGGAAACAATGTCCCAATTCTATCCCGACCTTCGTACAACAAATAACCTCACTCCAAGAATCTTCAGCTGCACTGCCTTTGTCCATGTTCATAGTCGAAACAGAGGAAAATTAGATCCAAAGGCTCTTAAGTGTGTGTTTGTAGGCTATTCGTCCACCCAGAAAGGATACAAATGCTACCATCCACCTACACATAAATTATTTGTCTCCATAGATGTCACTTTTGAGGAAACAAAACCATACTTTAACAAGCCTTATCTTCAGGAGGAGACTTCGTTAAGTGAAGATAATGATAAAGATCTGTTTCTGCTCGATCTACCTACTTGTGAGTCAATTGTATCCACCGAATCAGCCTCATCTAATCTACTTTCAACCGAACCAGCTCCAGTTATATCCATCGAATCAGCCCTATCTGATCTAATTCCAACTAAACCAGCTCCAGCTGACCCACCTGTATCAGCCGAACCATTCCAACCGATGTCAACATCAACCCCATCTGATCTAATTCCAGCCAAACCGTATCCAGCTGACCCACCTGTATTGGTCGAACCATTCCAGCTGGTGTCAACACCCATACCCGTCCACACTGGACCCATTGTGGGCGGGTCCATGCGATTTGTGCATGACTCTATACAATTTGTGAAGGCTTATTCAATGAGAAGAGACTCGGATCCTAATCCTATGCAACTCCAAGCTTCAACTCCTAATCTTGAGAATGAGGTAAATACAATTTCTGACCAATCTTAATTAACACCAGACCATGATCTCCTAATTGCTATTAGGAAAGGCACAAGAGAATGCACAAAACACCCATTATATCCTTTGGCAAAATTCGTCTCTTTTGATAAATTCTAACCCTTACATAGGACCTTTCTAGTCAGTCTAAACTCTATTCATATTCCTGATACTTTATCTGAGGCATTATCTAATGAGAATTGGATAAATGCCATGAGTGAAGAAATGCAGGCACTAGAGAAGAACCGGACATGGGAAATAGTTGACTTACCACCTGGAAAGAAGGCTGTGGGCTGCAAGTAGGTGTTTACTGTAAAATAAAAATCAGATGGCTCTCTTGAAAGATACAAAGCCAGTTTAGTGGCGAAAGGATACACACAGACCTATGGTGTGGACTATCAAGAGACATTTACTCCAGTAGCTAAGATGAACATGGTGAGAGTCTTGTTGTCACTAGTTGCTAATTTTAACTGGTATTTGGAGTAATTTGATGTAAAAAAATGTTTTTTTTAACGGCAAATTAGAAGATGAGATATACATAGACATTCCTCCAAGATACGAGCAGCAACTGAGAGGCAACAAACTCTACAAGCCAAGGAAAGCGCTCTATGGCCTAAAACAATCCCCACGAGCTTGGTTCGGAAGATTCACCAAAGTGATGCTAGCCACCGGATACAAACAAAGTCAGGGAGATCATACACTCTTCATAAAACACTCGGATGCAGGGGGAGTAACGACTCTTTTGGTGTACGTCGATGACATAATAGTCACAGGAAATGATGAGAAGGAGAAGGAAGCTCTACAAAGATGTCTTGTCAATGAATTTGAGATAAAAGAACTTGCGAGGTTGAAATATCTTCTAGGAATTGAAGTAGCTCATTCTAGAGAAGGAATCTTTATCTCACAACAGAAATACGTGACTGATCTCCTTAAAGAAAGAGGAAAGTTGGCATGCAAACCAATTTCCACACCGATTGAACAAAATCATAGACTTGGAGAAGCAAAAGATGGTCCAGTCGTGGACACGGAGAGGTACCAGAGATTGGTTAGAATGCTCATATACCTTGCCCACACACGGCCAGACATTGCTTATGCCATGAATGTTGTCAACCAATTTATGCATAGCCCGAGAGAAGTTCATTTACAAGCTATCCATCACATACTACATTACCTAAAGGCTAATCTAAGACAAGGGATTCTATTTAGAAGAAACACGGGGTTAGTCCTTGAGGTGTATACAGATGCTGATTATGCAGGTTCACCGGTTGATAGAAGGTCCACACCAGGCTATTGCACTTTCCTATGAGGCAATGTTGTAACAAAGAGGAGTAAGAAGTAGAATGTTGTGGCAAGATCAAGTGCTGAAGCATAGTTTAGGGCGATGGCGCAAGGAGTATGTGAATTATTGTGGCTTAAAATAATTCTGGAAGACTTAAAGATTAAGTGGGATGGACCTATGAGGCTATTTTGTGACAATAAGTCAGCTATCAACACCACTTATAATCCCGTTCAACATGATCAGACAAAGCATATTGAGGTAGATAGACATTTCATAAAAGAGAAGCTGGACAGTGGATTAATCTGCACACCGTACGTCCGAACAAACAATCAACTTGCTGATGTACTTACAAAATGACTAAACAGTGAAGCATTCCAACGACTTATATGCAAGCTGGGAATTAAGGATGCATATTCACCAGCTTGAGGGGGAGTGTTGGAAAATAACTTAATGAGTACACATGTAATATTCTAATAATAGGAATGCTAGAATCGTGGAGAAAAAAGATAGAATCCCACTAAATAACTTTATTTATATTTTTCTAGGAGTTAGTTTCTTTATTGATCTCATCCTCAATTATCTCCTTGTAATTAGCTAAGATTGTTCTGTACATATAGCAGAAAAAATGCCTAATATTTAATACATCAGATCTTCATTTTTTCTGAAAGTTTACACATAGCTCATCAAGAATTTCACTTATCGCTTTTATTATTAAATCAACTTATTATTCCAAAAATATTATTTCTGACCTAATAATTTTCTACATGTCCAAAATTCCTATCAATCAATTTTTTTTCATCTACAACCAAAGCATAAGCTAATAATTTATTTTAATATTACCACTAGATATTTCTTTTTTTTTTCTAGATTACTTAAAGTAAATCTAACTCACCACGTAGCACTTAGATCACCTTCTTGCCTTTCCTGCTCCTCTCAGCAATTTTCCCTGGTTGCTAATTATCAACACCTGACATAATATTTATTTTAAATCTCTAACTTATTCTTCAATTCTTCATAATTTACACCCTTTTAAAATTCCCACTTTGAATTATGGGAAATTCTATGTATGCTAAAAATTCAAAAATAAACTTCACATTATTACCTTATGTTTTTCTTAGAGCTTCCCATAGTTCTCTATAAAATTCTTCCGTAAACTTTTCAAAATTTTGCTCTTTCAACCTTTCTTTCGGTCCCCAAGTGTTTTGAGAAATAGAGTAGCTTGAATTGTAAAAGGAAGAAACCAAACAGGATTTGGAAATGAATTAAAAAAAACTCAATTTATAAAACATTTTAAGCTGCAGTTGCCGCTTTGCCACTGTTCAAATTTTACCAGCTGCCTAACATGCAACACAAATTCATCCATGTTGTAACACCAGGTGTTGCATGAAATTTTTATTCTTTTTCTTTTTCTTTTTCTCTTTCCTTTCCTTTATACTATTCACGATTTTTTTTTTCATTTACTTTGTAACTATGCCTCCACGCGTCCAGTTTTTTATTTTTAGAATTGTTTATTCAAATCATAATAAACCTTTCACATATATTTTATTTTAGTTCCATGTTTTATTTATTAAATTACCTCTTTACCCTTACATTACGAATACAGGTATTACAGCTGCTCCTCTGGAAGGCTTAATTTTGGACAAAGACTCTTCTTCAAAAAAGTAAGATCCCAAACTCATAAGATCCCAAAGCTAATTTCACTTTGAACAAAGAAAAACTTTCTTTTCTATTCCTTTATTGATGTTGGATTATTCTTAACTATCTTTTTCTTGGCTCTCTAGCTCACAACTACCCAATCGTTTTCCGTATGATGACTAATGGTAAACAAATTCTTGAAACCATCGAGAGTGGGATACCCACCTACCCTTTTGCAAACATAAACGAAACCTACCAACATGTGAACAAAGTTTGAAACTAGTTGACAAAGAGCAATATTGTAGTAGGTCAGAACAAGGCATATGAAAGGATCGAGGGGAACTTAATGCCAACCTTTAAAGTTTGTGAGTACACACAAAACTCATATGGTAAATCCTTATAAGGGAGGTCACACACCCTTTCTCCTATATCGGTGTTCTTGAGAGAGTATTTAGTTGGAATCCTATATTTCACCCAACACGCGAATAGAGTTCGAAACTAGTTGACAAAGAGCAATATTATAGTAGGTTAGAACAAGGCATATGAAAGGATTGAGAGGAAACTTAATGCCAACCTTTAAAGTTTGTGAGTACACACAAACCTCATAAGGTAGGTCACATGCCCTTTCTCCTATATTGGCATTCTTGAGAGAGTATTAAGTTGGAATCCTATATTTCACCCACATCTTCTCCATTTTGGAATCACTCAGCTTATTTGGTATTTTTTCATCCAAGAAAGCTACATCCCTTGTATCTTCAGCCATAACGTCTTGAATGTCATTCAAGGTAGGCTCGACATTAGCTAAAAAAGTAGTCTCCCTCTCAAGAGCTCTTACACTAATCTCACTCTCACCATCAGGACCTACAGTTACTTTCTCTACACATGATTGGGCCAATAAGCTATTCTCCTTAGCCTCAGAAGAACTAAAACTACTCAGAGCAAATGACATTTCTTTGAAGAAAGAAATGACTCACCTAGGAGGAAAGAATGAAGCTGAAGACACTCTAAAGACCAAAGGCTCAAAAAATTTTCTACTCCTCAATAAGTCTCAATCATTTTTCAAAAGACTCCAAGGGATAAGGCTTGCTCTCTCTCATCCAAAAACTTCGAGCGTCAATAAGCCTCAGTCATTTTTCAAAAAACTCTGTAGAATAAGCCTTGCTCTCTCTCTTCCAAAAACTCCAAGCATCAAAAAGCCTCGATCATTTTTCAAAAAACTCCAAGGAATGAGCTTTGCTCTCTCTTGTCTAAAAACTTCGAGCATCAGTATGCCTCAATCATTTATTAAAAAACTTTGAGGGATGAGCCTTGCTCTCCCTCGTCCAAACCGTGGCTATTCATGAGTCCAAGTCCAAACTGCCAATCGAAAAACCCAGGCTCAAAACATGTACAAGGCCTAAAGGCGAGGGTCGCTACCCTCTACCCCCTAAGCACTCACCGGGGAGTGGCACCCAATGGTCGTCAAGAAGTCTCCAGTTCTAGACCTGTGAAGTATGCACCATCTCTAACCACTTCAAGGCACACAAGTGTGTTTTATTCAGACTCCTTACCTACCTTACTTTGAGGCATATAAGTCTATTCCATTCAGACTCTTTACCTACCTCACTTCGAGGCACATAAGTCTATTTCATTCAGACTCCTTACCTACCACCCTTCGAAGCACACATTTATGTTCCATTTAGATTTTTCACCTACCTCACTTTAAGGCACATAAGTTTGTTTCATTTGAACTCCTTACTTACCTCGCTTTGAGGCACATAAGTCTATTACATTCAGACTCTTTACTTACCTCACTTAGAGTCACATAAGTCTATTTCATTCAGACTCCCTACCTACCTTGCTATGAGGCACACAAGTCTATTTCGTTTAGACTCCTTACCTACCTTACTTCGAGGCACACAAGTTTGTTCCATTCGGACTCCTTGCCTACCTCGCTTCGAGGCACATAAGACTGTTTCATTCAAGCTCCTTACTTACCTTGCTTTAAGGCATATAAGTTTGTTCGATTCAGACTTTTTACTTAACTCGTTTCGAGGCACATAAGTTTACTCCATTCAGACTCTTTACTTAACTCGCACTAAAGCTCACAACTGAAAATCCAAACTAGTAATTTTACCATGAGACATCTAACTCAAAATCTCCACACCATGTCTCTTTAGTACCCGGTTACCCAAATGATGTCAGGCCTGATCCAAACTGCACGACATAGTTCAAACTACTTCCTCAAGTGCATAACTACATTTAAGGAAGTGGGGGCATCTGATATAGGGCAAAAATCCTCATCCAATGACATAGTGATACGTGCCGCCCACTAAGGGAAAAATGGTAAAATCTTAGATGAAGATGACAAAGATCCTCAACCAATAGCATAACAACACGTGAAAACCTCTAAGGCAAAAAGGTACTTCCATGACTCAGATAGACCAACCAGTCAAATCACCAACCTAACAAAAGCCACAGTGATAATTCAACACCAAGAGCCTTAGTACCATTACAATATTCCGGCATATGGATAAATAGTTATCTAGCTTACGATAATGATAAACTTATCTCCAAGAGTTCTAATCCTATCAGAACACTGAATCCTTCTCCTAACCAAACACTACTCTGAAACACTATATAAAGGGGGTTCTCATAATCAAAGGTACAAAGAATTCTCCACCCATAGCTATTATTCTCTTTGGCTTTCCTTGTTCTCCAAAAAATCCCTCTTTTAACTTAAGTATCGGAGAGTCCCCTCGGAGGAAGGTCCTCCAGTAACTTTTAGGGTTTTTTCTTGTTTTGTGTGCGCATGTACAGCTTCCCGACCGTTTAGATTCCAAGCAGATTTTTGGCATCAACACTTAAAATGACACTCTTTAAGAAGTTCATATTTATAAGGCTCCAGCGAGGTAGAAATTATCATTTCACTATTGTGATTGACAGGTCACTCTCAAATAAGAGGGTATATTTAACCAACATCAATACCAAAATTGAAGAAAGAAGGAAACCAAACAGGATTTCGTAGGAAAAAATAAACAAAACAAAAAACTCTTTTTTATATTACTCAGCCCACTGTTTTGCACTGTTTCAAACCTTAGGTGTTTTGCATGCAAGACAGCTGAGGTTTGCATGTCACACTTGGACGCTAAGCGTCCAGGTGTTTACCTTTTTTATTTTTTTTTTCTTTTGACACCAACTAACAGGTGTCTTATCTTTTTTTTTCTAAATAATTATTTTATTCAATAATAAGTCTTTCATATATATATATTATTTTAATTCCATGTCATATTTATTAAATTACCTCTTTAGACATACTTTAAGAACACGAGTATTATAGTTTGATCAAATTCTTTACCACCATCATTTTGAAAAGTTTTTATTTTGTAGAAAATTGATTTTCAACAAGAGCTTTAAAGGTACAAAAGTGTTGATAGACTTTATTTTTTACACATAGGAAAAATCCAAGAATAACGAGAAAAATCATCCACAAAAATAACATAATAACAATAACCCAAATTTGAGAAAGTAGGAGATTGCCAAACATCAAAATGTATTAAAGTCAAAGGTTGGTCAGTATAGTGTTGAATATAATCAAACGGTAAATGTTTAGACTTGCCTAACTGACACTTTTAAAAAAAAAAACCAAAATATTTAGAAGACAATGAAATATTCTTGGGAGTTTGTAAAAGAGAAAATACATGGGGACCTAAATGACCAAGTCGATGATGCCAAATATCACCAGAGACTAGTGCCAGAGGAGAAAGAGCGACTGAGTCAGGTGGAAGAGAGTAGAGGTCACCATTACTAGAGGATTTGAGAAGAGTTCTCCATGTACTCTTGTCCTTAATAACAACATAAGATGCATCAAAGTTAGTGGAACAGTTGTTATCAGAACATAAATGTTTAACAGAAAGTAAATTGTGAGATAATTGTGGGACATGCAGGACATTTTTAAGGTGAAGTGGTTTGGTGGAGATGCGTAAGAAAGTAGAACCAACATTATTAATATCAAGCAATTGTCCATTACCAACCAAAATTTTGGTTTTTCCAAACTAAGGTGTAAGGTTAGTAAGTATACCTGATTGATGTGGCATGTGAGCGGAGGCAGCTGTATCAGGGTACCACTGAGCTGCATTAGACTCACTAAGTGACATGGTAGCAAAAAATTTTGGTAAGTCATGAGAGACAACAACATGATTGAACTGATGAGGACAAGTTAAGGCAAGGTGATCAGTGGTGTGACAAATTTGACATGACATAGAGGATGCACGAGGGTGAGGTCCCAATAAACCTTCATAACTGTAAGGGTAAATACCAACAGATCGATTAAATATATGAGAGAAGTGACAAGACTTATTAGTACCTGAACCATGCTGGGAGGGGGCACCACGACCAGTATTACGGCCACGTCCTTAATCACGATCCCGATAACCAAAACAACCCCCGCCACGACCACGAGAAGCACCAGAGGTGGTGGTGGTGGCAAAGGCTGTAGGAGGGTCAGAAAGCTGATAAGGGACCTGAAGATGCTTTAGGCTTTGTTCCTGGAGGAACAACTTAGTGTGCAGACTATCAAAGGTAAGAGCAATATTGGTGTTGGTGACCGTGGTGATGAAGCTTTCATACTCGGTAGGTAGACCTGCTAAGGCATAGGAGATGAGGTCTTTGGTGGAGAGCAATGAATTGATGGCAACAAGAGCATCAGCTATGGCTTTAAGGTCCCGAAGATATTGTTCCATAGATTTACCAGCTTTAGTATGCTGATGAAGCTTCAAGTGAAGGTCAAACTCATTTGCATTAGACTGACCAAGGGAACACTGTTCCAAGGCTAGTCAGACATCCTAAAAAGTACGAAGATCATGGAAATCTTGGAGTATGTCTGAAGTAAGGGTTGCATTAATCCAATAGCGAAGGAATTGATACTTACGGAGCCAGGGTGAGAAAGTAGGGTTAAGGGTTATGGTGCCATCACTGGAATAATAATACTGGGTGGGAATAAGGAAAGTACTATCAACTTACCTTATCAGGTCATAACTTATAAGGATTGGGAGAAATTGAGAGTGCCAAAGAATATAATTAGAATTATTGAATTTAATATTAACCAGGTGGGTGATGCTAGGAGCAAAAAACATAGGGAGATTATGGAAAGGTGGATGAGTTGGGGAATTAATGAGGGTGGGTACAGACCGTGATGGAGGAATTAATTGTGTATTGGGCATTGTGTTGGTCGGCGGGGTGGGAAAAATAGGAAATCGTGGTATTTGTGGTAGTGTGACGCCGTAGGGAAGGAGATGTGTGGGACAGGGTGCTGTAGGAAATTGATGGGTCTGTGGATTCTGACTACTTAATATTGCAGTATTAGAAACTCATATTTATAGTGTTTACAGAAGAGTGTCCTAATAGGACTAAGGTATATCAGAGTGTTGTAATAGGACTAAGGTTTCCTATTTACAGTAGACTAGAAATTCCTAATATTGTTTTCATTAGGAGTATATATATTTACAATGCAGAATAAGTGGCGGATGAGAAGGAGAGTGAGGAACCGAGTGCTAGAGGGAGAGTGACCGGGTGAGAGATGGTATTTTTGGATCTTATTGCTCTGATACCATGAAGAGATTGAAATAGAAATTTAGGGTTTGTATATTCTGACTGCTTAATATTGCAGTATTAGAAACTTATATTTATAGGGTGTTTACAGAAGAGTATCATAATAAGACTAGGGTATATTAGAGTGTTCTAATAAGACTAAGGTTGCCTATTTACAATAGACTAGAAATTCTTAATATTATTTACATTAAAAGTATATACATTTACAGGAGAGATGAAGGCTACATCAGATGGCATAGAGTGGAGACAATTTTATGAAATCAATGATATGTATCACGTAACCTCACATAAATTTCAACGGCTCTAACACATTATTGCGATTTTTGGTGTCTAAGGTTCAACTGTGTCGAAAGAGTTAGAGATATTAGGTGAAATCATGTCTTAACAATACCTGAGGGGCTTCTAGGTAAAATGGAAAGACTGAAATGCCGTAATGTGGGAACAAATTTACCCTTGTTGGGCTTTAATGAAGGCACACGTGTGTTTTTACTAGCAAAATCTTTCATAATGTTGACTAGCAATAATTTAGAAAGTTGGGGTTCTATTTGGCTCAAATTAAAATTTCAGTGATAAATTAAAACATTAGTGAAACCTCATGGATGAAAATATTTTTCCCACTATTATGGTTAAGTATGAATCCGAACTTTGGACACGAAACCCACAAATTTCCTAAGCTTTTGCGTTGGATTCCCTAAAATCGAGGATTCATGTAATAAAAATTTGATAATTATTTGTAAAAGATCTGTTATTAAAGTGGTACTGAATATTGACTACCACTACCAATCAATTCTTGACATTTATACAATTTTTCCACATAAGTAAATTAGAAAAATAAACCTAAAGAAAGAGATATTAAATTAAGAAAATTAAGACTCCTTAGGAAACATAATCTCCCACTAGAAGTTGACAGAAGAATTAAAAGATTTCTTAGAAACCTAAGTGTCAAAAAGCCCAAATGTTAAAGGCAAACCATAGAGTGAAATGTTAAATGAAAATGAGGCATTCCCAATTAATTTTTTTATACTTAAAACATTTTAGGAAAAAAAAATTATCTTCTCATGTTATTTGGAGTGAAAAGCTGATATGAAATGGATAATTGTTACTCTGCGGAAACCATGAACATCCCTAGTGTTATGCTTATGGGGGTTAGGCAAGAAGATGGGTTTGACATTAAAAGAGATGAAGAACGGATTCTAGATGAATTTTACCAAATAGAGATGATGGATATTAAAATGAAAAACAAAATCTTGAATCTAGAATCTAGAACTGATTCTCGAAGGCATATGCGAATTGCTCTGCCTTTGTCTTTGATGCTTTATAATAATAAATGATATGGTTGTTCCTGTTAAAAAAAAGAATAATTTTCATCTTTTGATTTACTGTCTAAACGGGTAAATTAAGTTAAACCATAACAAAGAGATAAGATCAAACTATTAACTGTTGGTACTTCATGAACGTATGCAAAGTTGATGTGCGTGTAAATTACTAGATAGATGTCCGCAAATATTGCTAGTTATATTAATAATGATTGTGATGATCCAAAGGGATTGAAAGAAACAAACTTGTTTTATATTTTTTTGAAGGAAAACAAAAAATGTATGTAGTGTGATTGGTATTCTGTGAGTCACATAATCTTTTGGACTGGCTGCAATTTTGGCCAAAATCTGACTCAGAGATAGCCCAAATCGCAGCCGCTATGCGTGGTAATGGCCACAATATAAAACCCTCGTCAGCTGGTTGCGTGCATTATTTTATTATTCTGTAGTGTACATATATAACTTTATGGTAATTATTCAATTGGTTCGGAGTATTCTTATGACAAAAAATATTTATTAATAAATTAAGAATAAACTTGAAATAAGTCACCAAGAAAAAAATCAGATTTTTTTTAAGCTAAGCAATTTTTTTTTTTTGTGTGCTGAAGTTATTTAAGCGCATATCTTATACACATGCATGAGTGTTTATGCGTATGCATTGCTTGTTAAAAGACTATTAGATGTTTATAAAGGTTACTTAAATAATTTCATACTGCATATATTTTTTATTAAACACTACATAATAAGGCATAGAGAGAAAAAGAAAAGAAAAGAAATCCAATTAACTTCAACTCAAGATTTCTACACATATATATATTGAACGTACGAAGAGATAATGATAGTGTTTAAGATGTATTTGTCCATGTCTACATAATGTGTATGTTTGTTAAAGAAAAATATTTTCAAATATAATAAAAAGAATAATAATAGAAATTTGAATTATATTTTTTAAAAAGACAAAAACAAGCATAATTGATAATGATTTAAAACAAATTTATCAACAAACCATGAGTTTGAACAAAGTTTAGTTGTTAAAGCGTCTGCTTGCGCATGTGCACATATGAGTACAACTAATAAAAAGATATTTCGTAAATACTGAAGATAGGAATTTATGTAATTAAAAAAGCTTTAAGGCGAAGTTGTTTTAGTGCGTGCACGCATGCGCGTGCGCATGTCTATTGATGATTTTTATAAGCAAACAAGGAATGTTATTCATAAGCTTTAAAAGGATTAAAAAAAATCACATTACAAGAAACTAAACCAACAGGCCATAAAAAACACAAACTAACAACAACAATAATACTACCAGAACCAGCAATCAGCGAAGCACCCTCCCAAAAATTAAACCAACACTCATCACCTCAACTCCTAAATTTGATTTTACCTAGAGGAGATAAGTTTGTTTCTTTCTAATTTAGAAACCTAGTTATCATCCTCTTTGGCAGCATCAGCCTTGGACCGGAGAACCAAGGAAGATGATGGTTCTCTCTCCTTAATCCTATCCTTCAGTTTCTCGCGAAGATTCTTCAACAAGGCATAGGACTTCATAAGCTCCATCGGGTTAAGCTCATCCACGGGTTTAAAGTATCTGTTTACTCCATTTGCTTTCGACACCATACGAAGCATCTCTTCGCATTTTTTCTCATCATCCAGCTGCTTACGCAGGTCACTAAGTTCCTGTTTGAGCTTCTTTACTCTCGCCTCGGCCTGGCGAGACTCAGGATGCCCAAAACTTGCTTTATTTCGCTCATTTAGAAAGCGTTGAGCAACATGATCAACATTAGGGTGACCAAATGAGAAAGGCTTTCCCCCTGGTGAGAAAACAATCATCGCAATTTCCACCGAACTATGAGTGGTGAGCTCGTAGGCCTCTCTGAATACTTTTCGTCGGCATTTGGAAAAAATTTTCATCCTAGAGCCGCTATCCGTTGCCATCTTCATCTCTATTTTTTGCTGACCCATATTGATGCCTTAATTTGCACTAGGTATTAGGGTGGAAGAGGTGAGTTGCTCTTAACTACTAGTCTGAATTTATAGGGGAATTGTGCTCATCTCCACAAAGGAACTTTAATACTTTAGGTTGGCATAAATTCCATTGGTGTATAAGAAAAATCAAATTATGGAAAGATATTGCAAGTTGAGCTTCACATTGTAGATTTCACTTTCAGTATATCCATTATTGTTGTTTTCGATCATAATGGCATTTGATGTGCTCCTTCCATTTTTAGCCTTTAAAAATATGGACTATTACAAATTAATATTAATTGATTAATTAAGCTCTAAGGTATTGAAGGATAAGGTTCATTGCATATATTTGTATTTTCTATATAATGATTGGGTACTTGTGTAGGTGCACCGTATGAATTAATGACCAACTAATTAATTACATATATATTTTATATGGAACTTTAAACTGGTGCCTTTACCAAGTGATTTCCATTTTTGAATTGCAGTTTTCTTTGGAATTAAAAACTTACTGTGGGATTTCCACCACATCATTTTTGGGTACTAGGTGGCCTAAACTATCCATATACAACCATGTTGCCATATTGGCAACAGTTACAAAATTTTATGTGATTAAGCCACAAATTAATTAAAAAATAAGTTTAATTGAGTAATAAAAGTTTGAACCGAGTAATTAAAAGCAGATATAAGATTGGCACACTAAAATAAATTAGTGGATTTTATCTCAAACCACACTGTAAATAGAGTCTTGAGGTGATCCAGACATAAATGTTGTTCGAACCCAAATAATCATGATGAGGAGAGATAGTCTTGACCACTCCGCTTAAGTTTTGGTGGTTTTTTTTGCACAATACTAATCTCTCATATAACACCTTTAGCCTATATATCCATTCATAGTGATATATTTTAACTAAAAAATCTTTTTTTATCCATACAATGAAATCAAATTTCTACAAGAATGTCATTACTATCCTTTCTTTCTACCATGGCCATTTTTTTATTTTCCATAAAAAAATTCAATTTATAACATCATAATAAAAAAATATCGAGAAGGATGTTGGAGCTCGCTCTTATAGAAGCTCTTTTAATGTATGATAGAAGTTTAACTCCAATTCTCACAAATTACATAACTTAAGATCCCTAAATATGAATATAATTCAAGTCTCTGTATGTGTTAATCAAACGCTAATACCTAGCTCAAAAACAAAGTCCTGTTTTTTTTTTAGATTTCACATGTTGGAAAGAATCTGAAGAATCAAATGTGTGGTTTGGTCACGTTGAGTGGCATCCGCAATTAATGACGTTAAGTGGCATCCCAATATATCTTTGTAACGATCCATCCCGAGTGAGCCCTACTCAAGACGACATCTTTACTTTTCAGAATTGAGAGCCTAGACTAATATAATGTGAATAGAATCTAACAAAGATATAGGATAATATATATGTCGCAATAAGCATGTACAACTTCGAGCTATAATACAATCCCTTAACTTTACAAAAAGGGTGTCTCATAAGACGTAAACTTCAAAATATACAACTTGATACAAAATATGAACTTCTACTACAAAAATGAGTTAGGCCAGGATGCTAGCACGTGGACCCACCTAGGGACTTCTTCTTCTTCGTTGCTTTTTCACTTATAGTTCAAGGTCCTCGAATAATCTTCCTGAAATAATAAGAGGGAGATGATGAGTTAAAAAGCTCAGCGAATAGTCACATTACTCGGAGAAACCAACGAAATCCATTTATATAATCCTTTAGTGGTAATTTAGTATACGACTCAAATTCTACACAATTGCCTGTTATTACTAGTATAAGCAAATTGTAAGGCTCATAGATTTTGAATATACAACTCAAATATAAGATTTAATACAACATAATGTACTTCTTTAAATCGCTTCAAGATTCTTACCCTTTCAATTGGGCAACTTACGAACATCGGGACGTTTCCTATTAAATAAAATTAGATCCTCCCTCTACCCTTTACCGAGTGAGATCTTTACTTCTCAACAACAAAGATCTTCTCCCTACCCTTTAACGGGTGGAAATTTACTACTTTAGATACTAGGATTTCTTCCCTACCCCTTACTGGGTGAAATTTACATAATCATTGAGTTAATCCATTCATTTCACATTACACAGTAACAACAAAAGTAATGTAACAAGTACAAAGTATTCTTGGTAATATAATTTCTCAATACGTATTCAATGAACTAATTACATTCAACATCCCCGAAACATATAGATTTCAAATATATGAGTATTATTTATAAACATCCCATACTCTTAAATCTTTAAATCTATAATACGTAAAATACTTAAATCTTCTTAATCATGTATAATCCAAGCTTTTAATTTCATTTAAGATTCTCACGTTTACTAGGAGAAAGGTGATACTCACCTTGGAGACTAAGCTTTTACTCTAGAATCACCTCCTGCCCTTAGAACCTTCCTCAAACATACCTAAAGAATTAATTGATTACAATTAACCATTGAGGTATATCTAATTACACAAAAATTACTCAAGTCAAGAAATCAAGATCAACTATTTATTTCATCTTATGATTTAAAAGAAGAAGAAGAAATTTGTATAAAAATATGGAAATAAGGCTACAAAATCGACTGTCTTACTTGCACAATCAATTATGAGACTTCTAGAGAGTTTCACAGTCTAATGTTTAACTCCACAGTCGACTGTGGGTTCTTGAAAAGAAAAGCACAATTGATTGTCTATTTGCACAGTCGATAATGTTAAGGACCAAAACTCCCTGCCTCTTTCACAGTCGACTGTGCAATCGCCATAGTCGACCGTCCTGAGGTCTGAAGCCCAGAAATAAACAAAATCTTTACTTTTTCCTTTCAAAAACCAAATCAATCCCTCATAAAACCTCAAACCCCTTTGAGATACAAATTTTCCAAGACCTTGAATCAATTTTCTTCATTACCCATGACAAATTTGTCAAGTTAAAGTTTTCAAATCCACAACCAACCACAAAACTCTTTTCTCTAAACCAAAAAACCTAACTTTTTCTTAAATTCTTTCTTAAATACAATTTAAATTCAAAAATATTGAAACAAAACCTGAGGGATCTTGACTAATGTAGTATAGAAATGAAAGAGAGACAACTTACTTAATCTTTGCACTTGAAACTCACCAAAAACCAAAGGGAAAAGAGAAAAGAGAGAAAAACTAAAGTCTTTTCTTGAAAATGAAAAAGGAAGAGCAAAAAAAATGAAGATCTATCCTCTCCTTTATCTATTTATACTACTTGCCAAAATAAAATGGTTAGGTTACACCTTGCCCTTGAAATCCCTTAATATTCTAATTAGAACCTAAGTCAAAACTTCTTCTCATAAGGTCCCTAAATAATTAACTCATCCTTTAATTATTAAAATCACAAAAATACCAACACAAACATTTAAATTTACTAGGTCACTAAATAATTAAATTAAAAGAATGAGACAGGCTCTACAATCTTTCTCCTATGATCGAATCTACTTGGTTTGGACTACCTTACAGGATCTTGCCTAACATGGGCAAGAAATAAGTGTTGGTTAATACTATATCACCTAGTAAGGCCCTTCTCACCCCACTGTTGGTATTTGTCTAAGGATTAAACAGGAGAAGAAGTTCAGCATCAGGTCAGCCTTGTGTGCCGCGGTCCAGCCTTGTGCGCCACGGCCTCCAGCACTCCAGAAGCTCCTCCCTCCAGGCTGCGCCACCGCTCAGCCTCCCCCACGCCATGGCACCTAGCAAGGATGAAGGCCTAAAGGACTAGTTCCCTGTTGTGCACCGCAGCCAGCCCTGTTCAGGGCCGTTGTGCCAGGCACACCTGGAGCATGGTTTTTCAACCTCTTGTGATGGTGCGTGAGACTTGGTTAAAATGCACAAGATTACTTAGACTCTTAGAGAACCTTGAGTATCTGGTTATTGAGATCTAAGGGTTGAGATTGATCTCAAAGATTGGATGAGGTAGTCATTGCTCTATATAAAGGGTCTTCTAACAACAAGTGAAGGCATCAAATAATCTCAAACAGGACAAGATACAAGATCATCATATAAGAGAATTCAACTGCAAGTTTGAGAGTGCAAAGACACAAAACACAAGAGAGGCACTAGAATAGATCTCATTCAAGAGAGACTGGTTGTTAAGAGAGAGAGTAGTATAGATTGGGGATTCAAGGGCTTTGTAAGTGAAATTTTCTTGGGGAAAATTCCAGGGAAACACTAGTCCTTATCACTTTCTTTTTCTCTTCTTTCGTTCTTCAAGAACAAGAGGATTCTTGAAGAGGTGTTGCTGTAAATTGTAAGAACTCGTTGATTTAGTGCAGAGAGCTCGGAGGAGCTCACAGGGACGTAGGCACATTGCCAAACCTCGATAACAATTGTTGTGTTCTGTCTTTGATTGTTTGTTTCTGTTCATTACAAGTCATTCTAGACTTGGGTGTTTGGAAGATCACAACCTGGGTATCTTGAGGTGATTTTCAACACCCACTATGAGTGAGGGCTCGAACTCAAAAACTCTTGATGAAGAGAGTGACATTTTAATTAAAGGTAAAAGGAAAATTTTGAGTTTAAGAATAATTGAGTTTCTAGTTATCCCAAAAGCTTAACTAATGGGGAAGGGTCAGTTAAGAAGAATTGAGTGAAATTTTAAATGAAAAATAGCATCCTCACGATGCGAAACTGATACCTAAAGCTTTGATATCATATTTAAGAAAAATTGTTGATGGAAAAATATCTAATTATTTCAAGATACTTTTACAACTTTTAATGTTAAACACAGTGTAAATTTAACATGGTTATTCTTATGGTGTTGCTCTTTGGATTCGATCATTTTACTATATTTGTTTGAGTGGTGTATTTCTATGTGTAAATTTAACATCTTTCTTTTTGTTTATTAATAAAAAATTTCTTGTTCACCTTTCCTTAAAAAAAAAAAAAAAGATGCTCGCTATTAGGGATTTGAGTAAAATATAAATACAACTCGTAGGTTTGATAATAATTACAACTTACTCTCAAACTTTAAAAAACGATGAAGACATCTCCGTTTTAAGAAATTTTATAAAAATTTGAGAAACACATATTCCCTTAAAATAATATCCAGCACATATATATGACACAAAACTCACATCTCAACAAAGTAGTACAAATGTAATATCACGTGGTTGTCAGCAAAGACAAATTTATGAGGCATGGGGGGATATTTTCCCCCTAATATTTTCTTTTAAAACAAGTTAATACTTTTACTAGCAGTTTTATGCGCTATACGGGTGGGCGAAACCATCGGTAAAGCTCCAAAAGGTTTTTTAGAATTTAAATTTTTACGTCTAAAAAAAAGTTTCTCCAAGATCAATAGAAAAATTAATTTCTTTTTTGGTTATATGCAAAATAAAAAAGAAAAGAGATTTAAGAAAATTTGAGTTCCATGATTAAAAAAAAATTATTTAACACTTTGACCCCATAAAGGGAATTGTCTTTGATGTGTCCCTGATTGTGAGAAAGGAATTTTCTTCAGTTTCTGCTCTAACTATTGGCTACTTTGGATGTAACCATTATGTCAATTAAAATTTTTGGTGAGAATGTCATTTTTTAAAAACTTAGGACTAAGTTATAATTACTATCAAACTTTAGGAATGTAATTGTATTTTGCCCTAGATAATATTATTGCGTAGAGAGTTAGTTGTCTTACTAAACAAATGTATAGTGCAAATTGAGACAACTCTCAAAACTAGAGGATGGTTTGAGATAAAATATTATAAATTACATTCAAAGTACAAGCAACCTTTGCTAGGGTAAGCTGGGGTGGCATAACCCCTTGAGAAAGTATCTAAGGGTTCCCTCTTGCACATCATAATACATATAAGTAAAATAGAACCCTTTTAGGAGAATAAAAGACAATGTGATGTTTGGCTTCTTGTGAAGTTAGAATGTTTTGGGTTAGTAATTGTAAATGTATATATTTCCTAATATAAATAATATTAAGAAATCCTAGTTCTAATGTAATTAGGAAGTCCCAGTTCTAATGTAAATAAGAAACTCTTTTGTACATACACTATAAATATGAGCCCCTACTACTGCAACATTATGCAATTAGTAAATGCACACCTTAATTTCTCTTTTAGTCTCTTCATGGTATCAGAGTAGTATAGATCATAAACCCTAAAAACTATAGAAAACACTACTTCCATTACTTTTTCTTCTTCCCTACACCTAGAACCAGCAGCCACACCATCTCCCCTTATAGCCACAACCTTCAACCCCATGCTTCCCTACCCTGCCCGCCCTTCCTTCATCCTTTCCTAGCTACCCGTCAACCACCGCATTATGTATATATACTATAAATATGAGCTCCTACTACTATAACGTTATGTAGTCAGTAAACACACATTAATTTCTCTTTTAATCTTTTAAATAATAGTGTCAATTTTTGACTAGTCTCTTAGTCTTCCTCCAAAGAGCTAATTTTTGTCATTCCTCATCCTCTCCTATCTACCCGTCAACCACCACACTATGTACATATACTATAAATATGAGCTCCTACTACTGCAACATTATGCAGTTAGTAAACAAACACTAATTTCTCTTTTAGTCTTTTAAACAGTAGTGTTAGTTTTTAACCAGTCTCTTAGTCTTCCTCCAAAGAGTTAATTTTTGTCATTCATAACTGTAACTACTTTTTTCCGCTCCACAATAGTTGTAGTGTCTCACACTCTTTTCTTTTCTTAACATAAATATTTTTTTCTCTCATCTTTCTTCTCAACCCCTTATCACTTTGTCATTTTCGGAGATGCCCCAATTTGTACAAGCATGTATGTTTTCTCCCTCCATTTTGTGATTCCTCTTCCATCCTTAACTGATTCTTTATCAACTTTCCTTCCTTTTTCTTAATGGAATGACAATCGCTATCAGCGACACCACATGCTTATGTAACCATTAATCTACAAGTACTTATTTGTAAGCATCCTATGAAGTTAATTAACTTTATGAATATTATACAATTTAGTTTGCCTTACTTATATCCTCTTAGTCTTCCATTTCTTTTCTTCGATTATTTTACTTTTCTATGAATTATAATTAGGGGAAAATAGAGAAGAGAAAGACTATAACTTTTATTATTGAGAATATATTTAACATGGATTTCAATATTGGATTATTTACAGTTTATATACTATTTCCATAAATGGATAAACATTATTGAGAATATATTTAACATGGCTTTTAATATCATGATCACATTCTTGGTTGTCAAGAGCCCGTCCGCATACAAAGCCATCCTCGGTAGACCAAGCTAGTACACTATAAAAATTGTAATTTCCATGTACCACAGGAAGATGAAGTTCCCCACCAAGAATGGTATCAGGGAAGTTTGCAGAAATCAAACAACATCCTGCTACTGCTACCAAAGCTCCGTCAAGGGACATAAAAAGATTGAGGCCCTACCTCCATAAATTAAAGACCTAAGGGACAAGCTCAAAACACCTAGAGGAAAACCTATAGAATAGTTGATCATTGTTCCCCTAAGCGAGGAAAAGGACCATAAGGTTGTCCAGATCAGGTCAAACCTATCAGAAGAACTTCGTGACAAGCTCGTCTTGTTCCTATGGGAAAACCAAGACCTCTTTCATGGATGACATCTAACATGCCTAGAATCGACCCTCAAGTCATAGTTCACAAGTTGAATGTAGATCTTAACCATAAGGCTGTAGTGAAAAAGAAGAGATCGTATTTCACCAAACAACGAAAGCTATCAAATAAGAAGTGGACGAGCTACTCGACGTTGGTTTTATCCAAGATGTCCATTACTCGGACTGGGTCGCAAACGTCATGATGGTGAAAACAAATAAATGGTAAATGGAGGATCTGCATTGATTTCATCGATCTCAATAAATCCTATCAAAAAGACAACTTCCTGCTCCCGAGGATAAAATATTTCGTAGACGCCACTTCGAGATACGAGCTACTCAGTGTCACAAATGCCTACTATAGCTATAACCAAATACTTATGCATGAGCCAAACTAATGTAAAACCACATTTGTTAAATGGAAAAGACATTACTGCTATGAGGTCATGCTTTTTGGGCTAAAAAATACTGGAGCCCTTTATTAACAATTGGTCAATAAAATCTTCAAGGATCAGATCAGAAAGAATAAGGATGTCAACATTGATGACATGATTGTTAAGAGCTCACAATCAAGAAGACATATAGCTGACATTGAAGATGCCTTCAGAGTCACCTCAAGTAAATTCCTTAGCTTCATGGTAACTCAGCGTGGGATTAAGCCAACCCTCAGAAAATCAAAGCTATTTTGGACATGATTCCACCTCGGAACATCAAAGAAGTCCAAAGCTTGATAGAATGTGTCATTGACCTTAGCTGCTTTATGTCCAAATCCGATGAAAGATGTTTTCCTTTTTTTTAAGGCATTGAAAAAGAACAAAGATTTCACTGGGACCGAAGACTGTCAAGCATCCTTCAAAGAGTTGGGGGAGTACCTCAGCTCAGGTACTTCGCAACGCCCATAGGAGCAATGATCAGATTTTTAATATCAACAACAGGTAAATTTTGAAATTCCAAAAAATGATAGAAGTTTTAACATTTCTTGATTTGTTGTTGCTGGTTTTAAAATGTTGTATAATCTGCTTTGTTGTTCACTGAGGATCCAATGTCACTCTTTTAATGGAGTTTGATGTTGTTTTAGTATTTTGTGGATTACATACACACAGGATGGCAATCATGACCATAACGATTTGATGTACGGTGGTGCATATAATCTGGAATTGATTAATATATGGTGGGTGCAACTAATCTGGAATTGGCAAAGTATTTTTTTCTTATTATTTTAGTGGTGTAATTTTATCTTTTGGTTGCTAATTTCGATGGATGATTGTGCTCCTGCAACTAGCACCTGCTAATTTGATCTTTGTATTCTTTTTCTACTTTCATGTTAAAGATTTTTTTATTAGAGATTAATTCTCACTTTTATTGCAAAAACAATCGTTATCGGTGGCACCACAAGCTTATGTAACCATTAATCTGCAAGTAATTATTTGCAAGCATCCCATGAAGTTAATTAGTTTTATGATTATTATCGTTTTTATTATTAAGAATATGTACAATTTAGGTTGATAATAAATGTGTTTATCTTAACTAGGTATATATTTAACATGACTTTTAATATTGGATTATTTACAGTTTGTGTGCTATTTCCATAAATGCATAAACATAATTTTTTTTCTTTGTTTTGTAGGTAATTTTAGCCTTGAGGATGATCAAATTGGGCTGCTGATTGTGAAGATGATTCAAGCTTTGATCAGATGCCGTTGGTATGCTTCCGATATCCCTTAATTTTTCTTTCTTCTATATTTTATATAGTTAAAGTTGTTCATTAGTCACCAACGAGTTGGTTTAATATGACCCTTTTATAACTTACTTTCTACTAATAAGTTTTCTAAATTAACTACATTATTGAAGTGTGAAACGTGTAGAGGACGAGCTGCTTGCCGACTTCTGCGGCCGTTTGTGTCATCTGTCGTAGGTCTCTTCATTGCTAATTAATAGAGTAAGTGGTTCCTATGCCCCAATTATCATCATTCTCCCTGTATTTTTTTAGATTTAATTTACTATTATTTCTACTTTTGAATTTGTTTTTTTAGACAAATTAGATGGCTTCGTTGGGAAAACGATTGGTCTTAGATGGTTTTAGTTTATAGCTTTGATTATTTGTTTTTGTAGTGGGTCTCGCATGGGTTTTCTTTCTTCTTTAAGTAATACAATCTTCTGCCAATTCTTTAGTGGAGAACCAGAACACTAAATATCTGAAACATGGAATTGATATTGAAAGCACATGAGATAGAAAATTCGATAGGTTTAATAGAAGAAGAAAAGAAATTTCAATGGTCTTATAGAAGAAGAACAAAGCAAATTCTTTTTGTTTCCTTTGATATGGAAAGCATAGGAGAAAATCAAATTCAAGGTCAATTCCTAATTTTCTACTTTTCTCCAATTATTTTTTTGTTCCCTTTGATTTTCCTTTTTTTTTATTTTTGTTAGTATCATCGATTGTTTGATTAAATTTTTACTAATTCGTGATTGATAGTTAATTCCCTGGAGGTAATATGATCTTAATTTCTTTTCAATTTCTATGTTATTAAGATTTCTGGGTATTACATATTTTGCAGGTAAGTTTTTTTTTTTTTTTTTTTTTAGTTTTCAATTGAAGTTTGCTTCTTTGAATTTTTCTTTTAAAAAAAAAAATTCTTCAAGCAGCTTCAATATCAATCACTTATATAAAAAAAAAAGGTTTTGATATCAATAAGGAAAACTTTAATTAGTATTATATATGATATTTTGTAAGTCAATTGACAACTAACTGTAATAGTATAGTCTGTCGGTTATGTTGAAGCGTTTCCTTTTTATGGCATCTTATGAAAGAAATTATCCTCTCCGTTGCACTTTTGTTGTTTGTATGATATACTGAAATTATGGTAGGTGGCGCTAAACAAGGTTTGTTTGGTTTTTATTTTTTATTTTTTTTGTTTTGGTATGAAAACAAGGTTCTTTATATCATCATTACAAAAAAAAAAAAGAAAGGTAGAATAAAAAGCTATTTGAAAGTACTTAATAGTTGTAAGGATCAAGACTGCTTACAAGGTGAAGTATATATGAAAGAATTTATTAGCCAAGGATGGCAATACTATTGAATTTTGCATGTAAAACAATTAGAATTTTACATGTCCCAAGACTTTGAAGTTCGAAACTCTAGAAGACTATCATTTGGCATATGCTTAACATGGACTTTACTTCAATGTTGTTTCAGTTCCTGATTTAAATGTAGAGTTAATCCCAGCATCTGAGTCTTCCAGGGATGAAGACAATGGGTTCACTTTGGATCACGCCGTTGAAGCAGATGATAATGATGCCTCTCATGGCATATGGAAAAATGGTTTAGTAAGATCAAATGGTAGTGGTGACTTTTAAACGTGGTCCAACTGGATTTTTTTTATTTAATAATTAAAATAAAGGTTAAGTTGGTAACAAAATTAAATATTATCTTAATAAATTTGGATTTTGATTTTTTTTCTTCATTTTATTATGTAATATTTACTCTCATTATTAACTTTAACGTCACATTTGGTTGTCTGGACTAGAAGATTTGAATTGAAATTAAACTGTAATCAAAGTTTTTTTTCAACCATTTTAATGTTGAAAAAAAAAATATGATTACATTTCGATTTCAATTTCAAATTTAATTTTAATTTTAATTTCGATTTTTGATTCCAAATAACCAAACATAACGTAACTCTATTTCAATTATAAAATAAAAAGAATCAAAATCCAAAAAGATGATCTTTTGCAATACAAAACTAAAATGGTGGGAGAAAGAAAATTAAAAACGGATTGTCAATCTTGAGCACATCAAAGTAAATATGTTATCAAGAGTTGGTCCTAAATGTTAGCATATTTGAATATGTTCAAGATTTGGTCATAAATGTGATCTCGCAATCAAGTCAAAACAAATGAAGAACATATGCCTATCTTCAATTCTAGTCAAATTTTATGCATTTAAAAAAATATACATCTACAATACAAGCCAATGCATAGTTAAAGAAACTTATATAGACCTTTAGACTTACCTTTGAAGCTCTAGGAGAATCTAATGGTTGAATCTTTATGAACAGTCAAAGTGTTTTCCTCTTTCTTTTTTTTTTCTTTTTTCTTTTTTTTTTATCAAAACCTAATATATACGTAAGTTCTGTAATTGTTAACATGAAACCATTATTAGCTAATAAGTGTTTGTTAAAATTAAAATTAGAGAGAAGATACTCTATAGTAATTTTGAAATTTTTTTCCTCAAGTGTATTATTGAATGAATGTCATGTCAATACTATAGACGATGTAAAATTCATCCAATAATATACTTGAAAAACATTTCTCAAACTATTGAAAAAATCATAATTCTTAAAATTATTAAATTGATTAACTCAATATTAACGGTAACCATTGGACCTAGTTTTTAAGGCAGTTTCTACTACGAAAGCAGGAATGAAACAAACAACCTCTTAAAGTACTCCATAGTTAAAACAAAAGCTGAAAACAACTTTAAAATAATGTTTACTTAGGTCTAAATTCTCTACAAAACCACTACTTCTTATCCATAAGTAATTTTAACAAAAATGTTAGATTCCTAAATTAACCTTGGATAGAATGGGAATTACATCCTTACCAATATTACTGCAATTATTATTATTAATAGTAGTAATGGTATTGGCCATTAATATATTTTTATGTTTTATTGGCTATCAACACATTATCATCATCCTTACCAATATATTATTATTATTATCGGTAAAATAAAATTTTTAATTACAAAAGTATTGAAATCAAATTGATGGAAATAGAAATTTAGAAATCTAAATAATAAACTAATATTGATATACCCTTTTTTTGATAATTTAACATTTAAAAACACTTTTAAAACTTTAATCATTCCATCGGAAAGCAAATGGTTATGCTGATTGGTTGGTGGGTAGAGGAGGGAGTTCTGATTAGGGTCTTCAAGTAGTCAATATCCTCCTCATTCCTTGTTGAAGTTGATCCAATTTGATATGTGGCGTAGGGAAAAATTCTCCGTCCAATGACATGTGACAACCTTCAAGAGCAAAAAAAATAATTTCGCAAGAAGGACAAACAGTTAATCATAAATGGACACATGACAAAGGGCATAGCGGTAATTTCACTCCAGAACCCTAATCTTACTACGACACTCCAGCCCATAGATAAGTTCGGCCTTATCTCAAAACATGTTCTAATTCTATCAGAATACTCAAAATTTTAATAAAGATGAATCTTATCAACAGTTACGTTCTTATCGGGATTCCATCTCCCATACTATATAAGGGGACTCTTACCATCAAAAGGTACATAGAGAAAAACTTTCTACTTTCTAAAACTCTCATATTTTAAGCCCTATACTAACTTAGGCATCGGAGTGTCCCCCTGGAGATACAACCCCTCTAGTCCTCCGATGACTCCTTAGGGTTTCTTTGGTTTTTGTGTGCGCAGGTCCCACTTCTTGGCCATTTGAACTCTTAGAAGATTTTTGGCATCAACAAATTGGTGCTCTTCGTGGGAATGACAAATTTTTTTTTCCTGAAGATGTCGGTATAGATAAGCCACCGATCCACAATTATAACAACCTAAGAGCTCCTCAAAACTAATAAAAATACATGTGCACCAACAAAAATTCATCAAACAATAGGATTTTGACCATCAGATCTGTCAAAATTAGGCCATCGAAACTCAAATAAGGCCACATAATCAGATTCATCGGTGTCTAATCTACTTGTATTCAAAGTTTCACGGTAATTGGACGTCGAAAGGTCTTCCATTGAAACCACTAAAGTTCGTTAGAAAACATATCTTTGCCTTCAAATCTGTCAAAATCTAGCCAACAACAGTAAAATCCAGACTCACAAACAAATTTATCGGCCTCCAATTTATATGTCTTCAAAGTTTCATAGTGATCGGACGTCAGAAAGTCTTCCATCGGAGCCTTTAAAGTTCTCCGGAAAAAACAAAAAATTTATTCGTCGATTTGCAAAAAGTCTGGCGATCATTGGTTAAAGATGTAGATGTCCTTGCTGACATTACCAAGTGACATCAGTAGTTGACATCATCATGATGTCAATGTCACATCACAAGGCAACATCAGCGCCGGATAGAGGCCACATCAGCACCGACTAGGTGGCACATCATCTAAACGCCAAGCTAGCACCACTTCAATGCCATGTCAGTTGACTTAAAACAGTTGGTTCAACCAGATGAGTTTTCTTCAAAAATCAACTGGCTCACCAAACTCAAGCTTAGTTTTAAACCTAGATAATCCGGTTCCCAAGGTTATTCAGCCATCTTTTTCCAAAACCAGTCTCAAAATTTTGAAATTTGACTTCTTTAGGAAAGTTTCTTACAAACGGCCAAAAACTATTATTTCTTCATCAAAGGGCCTCAAATACACCCCAAACCCGAACCAGCAGAGCACAAACAACCAAAAAACATCATGATCTTTCAAATTCAAGTATTAACTTTCCTTACTTCATATATTATCAAGTTTTCATACCAATACGCTTCTAAGAAAAAACTAAAGTCGTCAACTAATGACGCAACTAAAGCCGTCAACAAATAACGCATCTAAAGCCATCAGTTGTCAGCTATTGACACATCTAAATTCGTCAGCCAATGACACATCTAAAGTCATCAGCCAGTGACACATTTAAAGTTGTTAGCCAATGACGCACCAAAGCACTCCAGTTCTGAGGAGACAAGCTCGACCTATCTCAAACCTCAGACCCATGTCTTCATCCTACCTCTAACTCTGAGAAGATGGGGCCGACCTATCTCAAACCTCGTGAGCCGATTTATACTAATCTATTAAAGGAACATGACCAAGCCATCTCTAGCCTCGGTCTACTCCATACCCCTCTGAGAATATTACACTTAGCCCTTCAACTCCTCGAACTTGACCCGCTCAATACTACAAAGCAATGGTTTCTCTCCTTTCCATATACCTACTCATCGTAATCCGCACCCTCGCTATATCCACCTTCTTTAAGATGAGTGCCTTGGGTAATAAGCTGGATACATGGGTCCTAAACAAAAAAGAACGGTACCTATATCCATCATCTTTTCGGAAACTCTAGTACCTTTGGTACCACTCAGGCCCAATTTGAGCTACAACAATGATCATTAATAAACTTGATCGTCATGAAATATAAAGCAATCTCATGTGTTAACAAATTATGTCACAATCTACTTCAATAACTCGGACTAATCTTCGAATTCATCTTGGGCCTCATCCACAGCCTCATCTTGGACCTTACTTCAGCCTTATCCTCGGATTCATCTTGGGCCTCATCCTCGACCTCATCTCAGGCCTCATCCTCGGCCTTAACTTGAGCATCATCCTTGGCCTTAACTTACGCCTCATCCTCTACCTCAACCTTGATCTCATCTTGTCCTCATCTTGGGCTTCATCCTCAGACTCTGCTTCATTTTGGGCCTCATCTTCGGTCTCATCATCGGCCTTATCTCGGCCTCATCATTGGAATCATCCTCAGCCTCATCTTAGGCCTCATACTCGACCTCATCTTGGGCCACATTCTCGGCTTCATCTCGACCTCATCCTCAACATCATCCTCGAGTATCCCAAGCCTCGACCGCTGCATGTTGAGCATGACTCATCAAAGTCTTTGCTACCTCATACCAAGTACCACGGACCAAGCACATCTTGCTTCGACAATTTTAAGCCTCGACCACTGCACATCGAGCATGACACATCAAAGCTTTAGCTACCTCATGCTAAGCACCGATGATCAAACACATCTTGCCTTAGCCATCTCAAGCCTTGGCCATAGCATGCCGATCATGATGCATCAAAGCCTTGGCTACCCCGCACCAAGCACCTCATGCCAAGCTATTAAGCTTCGGTCATTTCAAGCCTCGATCACCGCATACCGAGCATGACACATTAAGCCTTGACTCCATCATGTCAAGCACATCATGCCAAGCTCTCACACTTTGAAATATCAAAGACTCAGCAACTGCATGCTGAGCACGATGTATTAAGCCTTGGTTACTCTACGACAAGTACATCTTGCTTCGACCATCTTAAGCCTTGGCCACTGCACGCTGAGCACGACGCATTAAGCTTTGGCTCTATCACGCCAAGCATATCTTGCTTTGGCCATCTTAAGCTTCAGCCACTGCACACCAAACATGACATATTAAGGCTTGGCTACTTTATACCAAGTACTTCAAGCCTCAGCCACCGAATGCTGAACATGACATATCAAGCCTTAGCTACTTCATGCCAAGCACTTCAAGCTTTGGTCACCGCACACCAAGCATGACACATTAAGCCTTGGCTTCATCATGCCAAACATATCAAGCCTCGACCATTGCACACCGAGCACGACATATCAAGCTTTGGATACTTCATGCCAAGAACTTCAAGCCTTGGTCACCGCACGTTGAGCAAAACACATTAAGCATTGGCTTTATCATGCCTAGCATCTCAAGCCTCGGCCACCAATCACCAAGCATAACAACTTAAGCCTCGACCTCCAAACGTCGAGCAGGACACTTCAAGTCTTAGCTACTTCATGCCAAGGACCTCAAGTTTTGGCCATCGTATGTTGAGCATGACATAACAAGCCCTGGCTACCTCATGCCAAGAACAAATAAAGCATTCCACAAACTACTTCCTCAACTGAATAACTGTACTCAAAGAAATGAGGGGCATCTAATATAGGGGAAAATTCCATGTCCAATGGCATAATGACACGTAGCACCCTTCAAAGGTAAAAGAATAATTTCGCAATAAGGATAAGCAATTAATCAGATATGGACACAAGGCAAAGGGCATAGTGATAATTTTGCACCGGAACTCTAATCTTAGTACGATATTCCAGCCCATAGATAAGCTCAAGCTTATCTCCAAACAAGTCCTAATCATATCAGGATACTCAAAATTTAAATAAAGATCAATATTATCAATAGTTACGTTTTTATCAGGATTCTATCTCCCACACTATATAAGGGAGATCTCACAATCAAAAAGTACAAAAAAAAAAAAAATCTCTCATATTTTAAGCTCTATACTAACTTAGGCATCAGAGAGTCCCTCCGGAGGCATAACCCCTTCGGTCCTGCGGTGACTCCTTAAGGTTTCTTTGGTCTCTGTGTGCACAGGTTTTGCTTCCCAACCATTCGAATTCTTAACAGATTTTTTACATCAACAATTTGCTTGGGGTCTTTGCCCCAGTTTGTGGCTGCCTAGTGGGCTTAGCCCACTCCACATAATACCAAAAGAAGGGAAAAATCAAACATACCCATGTAAGTTTGAGAGTATCTAGCCTTATATCCCAGTTTAATTCTTTCCTTGCAATAAAATATAAGTTTGACTGTATTTTTGACATTTTTTTTAACTCAACTTTAAATTAAATTTTAACTCGATCATTTTAACATAATTTTTAAGCATTTACTCGAAGCAAGCAGTAGCTATACCAAGAAATCTTTAAATGTTTTCTTTTTTATTCAGCACAAAAGTCTTTTGTCATGACTTATGGGGGTTTTGGAAAAAGACTGTTTTACGCTAGATTTTTTACATTTTCTCAAAGTAGCCTTTGGAAAGTATATTCATATCAAGCACGTAATAATAATTAACTTGGCCAATGGTCATAACTACAGTTAACGGTGGCAATTGGGCGGGTCAAGTGGGGTTTGGGTTCGGGTGTGGTCGGGTCGTTTCGGATTCGGGTCATTTGGGTTACGAATCATTTTGAGTTTGGGTTATTTCAAGCCTTGATTCATTCGGGTCTCGAATCATTCGGGTTAAAGGTCATCTCGGGTCTCCGGTCGTTCGAGTTTCAGGTCATCCCGGTTCGAGTCATCTCGAGTTTTGGACGGGTTTCGGGTTGATCTATCAGGTTGCACCAATTTTTTTTAATTCGGATTGACCTGCTAAGTTTGCTTATTTTTATCTTTTTTTAATTTTTAATGTAATTACTAATTAAGTTCATGCTAGCAATAATAAATGTAGAGAAGTTTTATTCTTAGTTTTTTTTTCCTTTTATTAATAACATAATATATTAAACTCTAAGTTTAAGTCATGATAAGGTAACCAATTCGTAGAGTAAATGTAGGACAACAGGAGTGAGAGGGCACACAAACATAATTTTTTTTATAAAGAAAATTATTAAATGAGAGCCTCTTGAGTCTCTCACTCTCGAGAGTGCTTATAATTTAAAAAGTTATATGATAATCCAATAAAACAATCAAAATTTCAACTATATATATACTTCAATGAATATTGACTTATAATTTAAATAATATAAACAAAATAAATTATAATTTTTTTTAAAAACATGTGATGTTTAAACTTTTGAACATGATATTAAAGATTAAAATCATAATAATATATTGATATAAAATTAACCAATTTAAATGATGATTCTCACATTTTTCTAATATCTTATTAGCTTTTGATATTTTTTTAACAAATAATTTTTTAAAATAATCATGTGCATTGCGTGGGTACACAATTAATATATAATAACTAAATTATATTTTCAAAATACGAAATTTATGTGATCATGCATATTTTACCATAAACTATAACAAAAAGTAAAAGACGTTTAAATTTTAAAATTAAATTATTTATGTATACTATTGAAATTATTGTCGTCATTTTAGGGTTTAGGATAGACTTTTAGGGATTAATTGACCTTAATATCATTTGATTCATTTTTTAGATTATTAATAAATCTATACACTACAAGATAAATTGTCAGCGCCGGCGCTTTTTTTAGCATATTCCGGCGCTTAAAAGCGCCGCAATATGAATTTCTGGCGCTTTTTGCACGCGCCGAATCAAGCACCGGAATATGTGGTGTCGAAACGTAAATACCAGCACTTTGAAGAAACGCCGCAATATGCATGTTTTTTCGGCGCTTATATAGCGGCACTTCAAAGCGCCGGTATATAGCGGCACTTCAAAGCACCGGTATATAAGCGTCGCGATTTATACAGTATCGTCCCAGCACAATATGAATTCCGGATTTAATTATGTTTTTACATTTCTTTGACTTAAATATCAGCATTCTATATGCAAATGGTCTTCGATATATAAAATGCATCATCCATAATAATTCTTTCAGTCAACATAAACGTCTTATTTACACAACAAACAATCATAGTTAATATATAAAATTCATACAAAAACAAAGTAATGGAAATGTAGATAGTATGAAAAATTATTTTAACATCATGAAATCAATCATGAGGTCCTCTATTAGCCAAATGCTGTAGTAAAGACTTCAGCTCATCCATTTGGGATTGCATATTATTTAATTGATCATCGTGTCTCGCCGTTATTTGTTGAATTTGTTGCGCATAATGTTGATTGTTTTCTTCTATTTGTGCTCTCAAACTATTTATCTCCCATGGGCACCCATCTCATTCCTTATTTGAGCTGAAAGTCCAAACACAGCAGATGGTGTAACTCCAAAACCCTGACCTCGGACACTACCGGAACTCTCTTCACCCATAAGTTTGGTGAAGACTTCATTTTGTATTGCTAAATTATTGCTAGCATCAGAGTATCCTGAAGCTGCAACAAGTTCAGCAACATGAGCTTCAGCTGTCACCTACAATTAAGAAACAATAAAAATTAAACTCCGCCGAATATTTAGTAGCTAATAACAGCGCAATATACATAAAACAAAATGTGTTTATCATATTTTATAGAAAAACGGGCAGAATTTCCCCTATTTTTTCATAAAACCTCCTGCAAAAGAAAAGCAAATATACAATCCAAGCAATGTACCTAATTTAGACAAAATGTGCAAAGCAACAAAGTATCATCTATGCTCGCCGTGGTCACCACCATACAAAATCATCCCACTTTTATCAGCACAACTCCAAAAGTGTAACTAGGATATCATTTTTACCTTCAAAGCATAAAATCTTCACCATACAATTAAGCTTCCTTTGTTTAGTACATAAAATCTTCACTATACATAAAATTTGTTTAGTACTAATCTAGTTCGGAAAAAAATGAAAAACATGATCAAGTTCCCAATCTCACCTGCTCCCAATCAAACACATTTACTGATCTAAAATTCAGATCTATATCTAATCAGTAATTAAAGAAATAACTAATGATCATTAAGGCTATGCAGAAAACGGATTATATTTCAAACACAGCTCTAATATATATGTCAGGATCACATTGCCCAACAGATTAATCCTAAAGGCACAAGAACCATACAGATGTATTCCAAAGGCACCAAGCGAGTACTACATGTGTACACAACAAAAGAACCATTTACAAAAACAAGAGAGTATGTCAATGAAGTCTATGAAGTCATCCTCATTTTAAAAAAAAATAATAACATCAAACTTTTGGGTCAAAAATATTTTATCACCCTCCCTTGATGAAAGCTATATATTTCTTAACTTAATTGAAGGCTCTATTCTTTCTTTCAGTCCACATCAAGTGAAAATAGGAAGGAATAAAAAAAATTAGGCTTTTTCCATATTTTTAAAGATGTTCAACTTACCATAAATTGTCGTGATGCATCATCAATAAAAGTTCCATCCTTGCGTTTATGAGTTTCAGCAAAAAACTCTACGCACCCGGGCTCATTCCCATGTGTCATCTCCTACCATGTATGGAAAGATATCAAATTGTGACAGTGACATCTTAAATGAAAGATTGGATTAATAAAGCAAATTAACTCACATATTCATCCAGTCGTCCAGCAAAACTCTTTGAACCAAACGTGTGAGGACATTGTTGTCTTTCACGTGCCGCTGTCCCTATAGTCGAATATTTCTACACCAATAATAAACCAATTGAATAATCAGTCATTAATAGAAAAATAGAAACAATGAGAATCCAAATGAGAATCCAAATGAACATTATTGTCCTAAAAAAACCTCACTCTGGTCAGAGAACCAATAGTTCACCAGTTGCTTCCACTGGTCTTGATCTACGCCTTTTGGAACATCATTGCTCAAAACTTGTTGTTTCGTTTTGTTCCTCACGTAGTCCCTTTTCAGCACATATCGGTAGTCCCTCCATTTTTTCCCTATCATCCTCAACAAAATGTTGTCTATCGCCTCAATCGTAGGGTAATGGAACTTCCTCTACCGCACAGAAAGGAAATCGATGTCAAATAAGCATTATTGGTGTTAGGGATTATGCATGTACAACACCACGAATAAACAAAAACAAAAAGAGAGATTGGAGGCAATCAATGGTTATTAAGTTGTTACTTACCCGAATCAATATAACAAGGTCCTTCTTGTAGCTAGAAGGGACCTTCTTCCAATCCGTGTAATTAAGCGGACAAAGGTTCCCTCTCCTCGTTACCTTGCCCAACCAGCTACTTAACATTTGGCCACCTTTCTTAATAGGTTGATGACGTGCATTGAAGTGGACCATAATTTTTTCCCCACGTTCAAGGGACCACACTTGTGAGGTTCTCAAGACACGTGTCTGCTTCCTCACCCTCCCTTCAGAATCTATACATTGAAAACATGAATTATATAATTAGTATAACAATGTGGTATCGAACTAGTTATATATAGAATGTATTCTAATACAGAAATTACCAATTATCTCGTATTGTTCACTATCATTGTGATCACTTCCCGATGTTATTGGATCTGTCTCAGAATTAGTTTGCGTGTCATGATCATCGTCAAGGTGATAGTCATGCTCATGGTGAATATCTTCTTGATGGTGTGAAGACTCAGCTGCATACTGGTTTCATATGTTATCTCTAACCGATGGAGGGATATTTTTTTACCTATACATCTTGCAATCTGTAGAGATAAAAACATTAAAATGATTATATCTCACACTATCAAAAATAAATTAAAAGTTAACACGAATTAGGAGAACCACCCCTGAAAGATAGGAATGGTCAAGGAGTCACAGCAAATGCAGCAATCAATAACTTCTGAGTACCTGAGAAGTTATGAACAAATAAATGATACAAATTCGATTTAAAGAACAAACAATAATCAATGATACAACCAAAATAGAAATTTACGACAGTCTAAAGTAGCATTCCACAAACTGTACGAAAAAAAGTTCAGGACTCTTGTTAAGTGTGAAACAAAGCAACGGTTACCCGATAGATTACAATAAAACCTTACAAAACTCGTTGACACACATGTCCATCACATAAATACACATCCAAATATAATTACACGGAAATGCACATAAGATTAGTTGGTATCTTCATCAATGTCCATCCTAGCCCAAGTTGAGATACAATCTAATTGATCGTCTACCACTACATTAGAAGGCATGCACTGATTGTAAGTGTCATCATCTTCGTCCTGCCTTTTTCCCCCATTTCATATAGGTCCCTTGGCTTTGTGATCACAACATGATACCATTCCTTCATTGTTGGGTCTTGCACATAAAACACTTGCTTCGTTTGAGATGAAAGTACGAACGGGTCATCCTTCAATAACTGACCAGTGTATATAAACCTATTCAAGTTCAAAAGAATGCAACCACTTGCATCTTTTTTTAAACCCCTTGGTGAATTAATATCCACCCAATCACAACGGAATAACACAATCTTAAATGTCCTATAGTAATCCAGCTCGATGATATCGTTGAGCAGACCATAATACATTTTATCATCCGCTTCAACCATCACTCCCAAATTTTGAGATCGTCTACACCTCTCACGTTCCTTTGTGTGGAATTTAAAGCCGTTGATGTTGAATCCATTGAATCTCCTAATAACATTATTCGGACCTCAAGCAAAGGTAATTAGTTCATCTGAATAATTGTTATCCACCATCCATGGCACCTAAACATTTTCCAACAATTAATATGAGACAACAACATTCAATGTTTTATTTATAACACTTATAGAAATCGAAGACTCTTGTTATTATGCCTAACCTGCCTCATAAGCCATGAGGTAAATTTCTCAACCAACCACTTTTGTTCGAGACTTTGTATAGGTCGATTGGAACGGTTGGTTAGCCTTTGAGCAGCCAAAAATGAGCTGCAATAATTGATGTTTTTATGTAACTGTTAGCCATCACAGTGCTAACAACAAGTAATAAAAACTCAATTTAAACACATGATATCATATTAAGTTCCTTTATTGATACTAACTTACGAAGGTCAGAAAGTTTATCATTATGGAGCAACACATAACGATGTGCTTGAGCCAATGACATGTCATCAAGCTCAACACTCACAATCTTTCCCATTATCCATCCACCAGAGGAAAACATGTATTCATCCGGAAAATTTACAGTATCATTGTTCCTTTGGGGACGGTTGAATCTTGTCTCTACACCTTTGAAGTATTGGGAGCAATATGTTAGACACTCTTCCTCATTGTACCCTTCAGCAATTGACCCCTTGGGTCGACTTCTATTACGTACGTAAGATTTCAAGCGCACTAAATACCTTGCGAAGCCAAAAATTTAAAGATTAATTAAGTATCCAATATATAACAAAAAAAACAAAGTGCACAAAATAGCTTTAAACATCTAACCTCTCAACAGGATACATCCACCTGTAGTGTATGGGACCCCCAAGTCTAGCCTCAGAGGCTAAGTGAACGATAAGATGAACTATAATGGTAAAGAAACTCGGGGGGAATATTTTCTCCAAATGGCAGAGTGTCAAAGCAACACGCAACTCCAATAAGTCAAGCTCATGATGATCAAGGGCTTTAGAGCATAAAGCTTTGAAAAATGATGATAACTTAGACACAACTGCTAGAACATGTCTAGGCAAGGATGCTCTTAAGGCAATTGGAAGGATTTCTTGCATCAATATATGACCGTCATGACTCTTTAAGTTTAACAGCTTACGATCTTTTAGGTTGACATATCTCGAGATGTTTGATGCATACCCATCAGGAACTTTAAGATTTGCCAAAACTGTCAAGAAATTCTGCTTCTCCTTCGTGGACATAGTGTAGCATGCTGGAGGCGAGTGATCTTTTCCATTAGGAAGAACAACTAAATGGAGGTCTTTCCTAATACCAATTTCCTCGAGATCGCGGCGTGCTTTCTTATTATCTTTAGTCTTACCATCTATATTCAATATTGTTCCAATCAAATTATCACATACATTCTTCTCTATATGCATCACATCTAAATTATGACGTAATAGATTGTCTTTCCAATATGGTAACTCAAACAATATGCTTCTTTTTTTCCACATCGTATCTACAACTCCCTCATCCATGGGAATACCCTTATTATCAACATTTTCAAGAAATTCGTCCACATCCTCAAAAAGGTTATCACCTTCATCCACTAGAACTTGTCCCGTAGAGACACCAACATCCTCTCTTGTCCTCTTCTTAGAAAGCTTCGAGGTTTTACCATAACTATAGTTTCCACCCTCTAATTGTCTTAAAACATCATGCCCAGACGGTGGAACAGGAGCATATCCCAACTCTATGGTGCCATCAAACTGATCCTTTTGAAAACGAAACTCATGGTTTTCTGCTAACCATCGACAATGACCCATATAGCAAAACTTTCCCCCGTGCTTTAACCATACAGAATGCGTAGATTCCCCACAACATGGACAAGCAACCCGCCCCTTGGTGCACCAACCAGATAAGTTTGCATAGGCTAAAAAATCATTAATGGTCCAAAGAAGAGAAGTGCGAAGCTTAAAGCTTTGATTGGTGGATGCATCAAACGCATCAACACCATCCCATAATTGTATCAACTCTTCAATTAGATATCAATATTATTACCGGGGCTTCTCTCACCAGGAATCACCATTGAAATGATGAAGGATGTTTGCTTCATGCAAAGCCACGGTGGCAAGTTGTATGGGACCAAAAGAACGGGCCATGTGCTATAGGTTGAACTCATTGTTCGAAAGGGATTGAACCCGTCACTAGCTAAGCCAAGCCTAACACTCCGAGGATCAGCTGCAAAATCGGGATACAATCTATCCAATTCTTTCCAGGTTAATCCATCCGCAGGGTGTCTTAAAATCCCATCATTTGTCCGATCTTTGTCATGCCATCTCATCAACGAAGCCGTTTTAGATGTCATATATATCCTCTTCAATCTCGGTATTAGCGAAAAATAACGCAATACCTTAGCTGCCTTTTTCTTTTTCGATTGACCATCCATCTTATTCAATGGATCCTCATCATCAACTGTGTTTTTTACCCACCGTGCCACGCCACACACATGACAAAATTCATCATTCAAATGCTCACCCCAATACAGTGTGCAGTCATTACAACAAACATGAATCTTCTCATACCCAAGACCCAATCCTTTGATAATCTTCATGGCTTCATAATAATTTGATGGCAATGGTGCACACATCGGAAATGCCATGTTGATAAACTTAAGCAATATAGTCAGAGATTTGCCAGACCACCCATTCAAACATTTGAGGTGTAGTAAATATAACATTGAAACTTAACTTTGTGAAATTCTGATAACCCGAATAAAGTTCAGTATCGTAATCTTTCATCAAGTTGCGATACTGCGTCGTCTCATCAATAGCATAACGAACTGGATGTTCGACGTCTGAAGGATCACCACAATTATTGAACTCAACCCCACAATGAGCCTGTTGCTCTTCACCATGCTCATTTGAAGATCCCACTTCGATTCCTAAACGTAACGGTTCATTGATTGAGTTTTCACAAGTAACCTGGAAGGCACCTCGGAGCAAACCCAACACGTCATCTCGTCCCATGAAGCCACCTGGAACACTAGTGAGTTGTGAATTAGTGTGAGTGTGGTCTATACGAGAGACTTTTTCCCCATGAAAAACCCACTAGGTGTAACCGGGACTAAACCCATTATACAATAGATGCTCCTGAACAATTTCTGGTTCGAATGAATAACAATTACCACATCTCCTACATGGACAAACAATACTACCACGAGCACAAGCTTTTTGACATGCAAATCTAATGAAGTTTGCAACACCATCCATATAGGCTTTACTCGACCTCGGTTTATCTATCCAACTTTTATCCATTTTTAGATGACGCTAATTGACTTTCCTAAAACAATGTTAATCAAGTCAGTATTGTAATATTTTTGGCAAAACAATGCATAATCACAAACTTGGATTTGATTGGTAAGTGGATGAACTGAAATTGATAACAACAAAGAAAAATATTCTATCATACATGTGTGCACTCATATTTAAAAGAGCCCAACTGTAACTAGTTTAGTTGACAACTTTTCAATAAATAATAAGTTTTAAAAAATAATTCATGTGGGCCATAATTCATGGGCTTTGTAATTTACTTTTAAAAAATAATCGATTACACAATAAATGAGATTTGATCTTTGATGACAGTTTGACACCACAACTCATATACAAGTAAATTTTGAGTAAATGTATTTTACAATATGAAAATGCCAAACAAAATTGAAAACAAAACAAATGAAATGGATATATATACTAGAAACAGCAAACTTGGATCACGTTGATTTGTTAGTATTTATTCTCTTTCAAGTTTGCATAATCAGCTATTTTGCAGTTATTTGTTAGCATTTATTCTCTTTCTGGAATACCTACAATGTTTGATGTGAGTTGATTTTCTATGACAGAATTTCTTACTTACGGTACTAGTAGTGCCAACCTATATATGCTACTATTTCAATAAAAAAGAATTCAAATTTGGAAAAAATTTATGAAGCTAGAAAAGTTTGTGAAAAAATAGGAGCTTTATTTCATTGACATTGTACCTGTGGTTTTTGTATTTCTACATTAATTTGAAAACGAAGCAGAAGTTTTACTCTAAGGAGGATTTGTACAATCATCTTCGAGCATACTCATGTTTTGTCCTTATACAAATTAGTTGATTTATTAGTGATGATCATCTCATAGTGGATATCTCTCTCCAATGCAGTTACCTAGTGGTTGAAATACACACACACACACACACACACACACACATATATATATATATATATATTTATATATATATATATATGTATATATACACACACACAAACAACATGTGTATATTAATTGAACTTCATGGTGAATCTAGTATCACTGTTTGTTTTAACATGCATTGCTGTTCCAGTTTTTGGATTGTATCTCTCTCCAAAGCAGTTACCTAATATTGTTGGCCTCCTTTGTTGATAACTATAGTTGATCAATGGAAACGGGTTTTGTTTAATTTTTCAAAAAGTCTGTGATCTTTCTGATCGTGGATTCCTTTTTTAGGTTGTAAATGTTTTGAGCTCTCATATCTTCTTGAGTTGTTATATAAAAGTGGGAAAAAGTCAAGTTCTTTTTTGTTTTTACATGTGTGTAGTGGGTACTTTTTATGATTTCGTTTGTAATCCCCTCCCTGTTTCAGATTAGTTTATACCTCCAATTTAATTCTTGTTTGCTTCTCCTAATATAATCTACTGCTGAATTCAACTACTTCTATTGCTGATATATTAGTTTTAGCTCTTTAATAACTAGCATAGATTTTGTAGATGAGTTTATTAGTTCATACATATTTTAATTGATAACAGCATACTGTGTTTTCTTGTCATATCGATTTTAATGAAATTAGATTATGCAAACCTTTTATTTCTGGTATTTTGGAACAAAAATAACTGCAAATTAGTGGATCACGTCTAAGTAAGTCAAACCAATGAAATGGATATATACTGGAAACAACAAACTTGGAAAAACAAAAACACTTGAGAGGTACAAATCTGCCCCTATTTTTGCATATTCAGTAAACAGCAAACTTGAAAAAACAAAAACATAAAATTAAATGTTTTCAAGCAAAACAACAGTAACCTTGAAGCAAGATGGGAGAAGGAGAAATCATAAAAAACATAACAATGACCGAAAATCTCACAATTACAATAAGTTATTGTTTGGATTCACATCCCAGTGAATACACAAACGGCATCTGCATGAAACATTCAGGAACATAACAATGCATGAAATGTCAATACATTTTCACTGAAAACCAATGAAGAGGAGTTTATCTCAAAGACTCATTGACAAAACTTAGAAATCCAACAAAAGAAATACATTTAAATGTGTATAAATAGGGAGTTAAGAGAGGTACAGAAGAGTTTACCAAAAAATTGAGGAGGAAACAGTGGTGGCTGATGCTGGACTCTTCCTTCACGCCAACAATGAGAAAAATATAACTAAAATTTCTAAGAGAGAGAGAAAGAAGCGAGAGAGTGAAACTGAGAGAGAGTAGAGGGAAAATTTTTGGGGAGAGAGATCGGTTTCTGGAAGATTTTTGGGGAGAACGGCGCGGACAGAGGGAAAATTTTGGGGGAAAAATTTCTGGCACAATATAATATATATTGGAAATTACCAGCGCTTGAAAGCGTCGGAATATGCAGCTGGACAAATATCGGCGCTTTAAAGTGCCGGTATTTGTCCTTTGTATATTGCGGCACTTTTTGAATCGCCACAAAACAAGCGCCGGCGACAGTTAAATTGCGGCGTTTATGGAAAGTGCTGGGATTGAAGCGCCGGCGTATATTAATTCTGTTGTAGTGATAGATTGTACAATTAAATTATAACAATTTGTATTAAAATGTGATATTAAAAAGTAGACAAAGTCATCTCTTAAAAAAAATAAAGTACCAAAAAATAAACCCCATCCAGGTCAGTTTGATAAGAAATGGGTATCTGAACTGAAATACGTATCATCTCGGTTGGGCTTGACCCATTTACCCTAAATCATAACCAATTTGAAACCCTAGAAGTCTTTAAACCCAATTTCTATGAGTAGTTGCTACTTCATTCCTACTTTATCACTATCAGTTAAAAGTGTTTACCTCCATTTTATTTATAATGATTACTATATATAAAATAATGAGATAACAATTTATACTTTACCACCATCAGTTTAATAAAAAAATATATTTTTTGTTACAAAAAATTTCAGATTAATTCGGGTTTTTGAGTTGGGTTGTTTCAGGTTTCGAGTCAAGTCAGGTTGTTTTGAGTTTCGAGTCAAGTCGAGTTTGGGTTTGGGTTCTCTCGGGTTTCAGGTCATTCGGGTTCGGGTCATTTTGAATTTCAGGCTCTTTCTGGCCCGAGTCATTTCGTGTTTCGGTTCATTCGGGTTCGGACCATTTCAGATTTCATGTCACTTTGGGCACATATCATTTCGAGTTTCAGGTGTCTCGGGTTCAAGTCTAGTCAGGTTTGGGCACTTTATTTTAATATGTTTTCAAGTTTCGAGTTGATCAGGTTTCGGGTTAATCAAGTAAGGTTTTCGAATCAGATTTTTCCACCACTAACTAGTTAAGAGTATTAGGATTAAATTGGAAGACTGATCTACCCTTGTTTGCTGGAAAGTCTTTTATAATGTAGCAGTACTGATCAATACAGTAACATCACAATCCAGAAACTGCTGATCTCAGAATACTCACTCTCACAGGTTTGTGAAGAAGATGATGAAGGCAGTGACTTCTCTGCTCCTCTTGGTTTTGGTCTTCAATTTGTCACAAGCTAGGTCAATCATTCCACTTCCACATCCTCTCAAATCGTTCAAGGTCAATACTACCCAGGTCCAGGTATAAAATTTTCCTCCGTTTGTTTTTTTTTTAAGAAAAAGAGATATTGTCAAAAATTGAAGTTACCCTTGTCTAGAAAAACTTAATCTTTAAGAAACTTTTGCTTAGAATGTCCGACGCTGCTCTTATATGGTATCAATAAGGACAAGCTGTTCTTCAACGCTGTATTCAAGAGACCAAATCAGTCTTGCATTCAGTGATGCTTATGGAAATCAGGTTTTTGTCTCTACACACTCGAATCTCTAATCCTTGTGGAATTATGTACAGTAACTGTGAGATGCGAAAAGCCCTTTAATTTCCTCTCAAACCTTCATTTTTCTGTTAATTCCTTTCCTCCAATTTGAGGAGATCTAGAGAGGGTGTGTGCGTCTTTCATATTTTTTCTGTTATTTTCCCCACCAAAATCCAAACATTAAATAATGGGTGTATAATAAAAGCAAATCATTAATCAACTTATTTGTTTGAATCATCAGGTTTATGCGCCAAGGATAGATGACCCATATTCAAGAACATTTGAGAGGTGCTCCACAGATACATTTCACATAAATGGACCATGCACGTACCAAATTTGCTCTCTATATCTCTATAGGAGTGGATATGATGGCTGGAAACCAGAGAGCGTGACAGTTTATGGGCACTACACTAAGTCTGTCACATTTTATTACAACGCTTTTATTCCTTACGGTATTTGGTATGGCTTCAATCTTTGCTCTCGTGCCTCAACCTTCAAATCAACCATATAATTAATTAACGAGAAATGATTTGTATTTGATCATGAATCATGATCTAATACGTATGGAGATGGTGATGTTGAGCTTTTGAGAGTAATTTGTATTAGTGCTAATTAAGACATGTATTAATAAAGTAATTACGGCTTAATATTCAAATGTTGTTGAAGTTAGTGATTTAACCCCGATCTTGTTTTAGTAATTACTTTCAAATTCTCCATATCTCCAATGTATTTGAAAAAAAAACAAAGTAATTTATATTAACTTACATAATATTAGTCTATCATTGAACCTCACATAGTTTAAAGTGTATATTTACTTACTTGTCGTTAACTTTTTGTTAATTAACCGTTCAAAATCCAATCAAATTTTATACGAATTTATCAAAATATATTAAAAAATTTGAGTTTATCCTTAATAATTTTAAAATTCAATAAAACATTTTACTTAAGTATGACACAAACTTGAGTGTTTTTTCAAATTATTAAAAATAAAATTAATTTTTTAATAAGATAAACTAACATAAAATTTAATTGAATTTTAAAATTGATTAATAAAAAAATAATTATAAATAATTAAATATATATTTTAAAAATTAAATGTGATAAATATAACTATCTCGTATAGATTAATATAATTTGGTGACTTTCAATTAGTAGCATGTACTAAATGATATACTAACCTTCTGCCCAAATGGAGGATGAGGAAGCAACAAAGAAGCTGAAAATTAAATAGCTGGAGATCAACCCACATGTTTTAGTCGTCTATATGATTATTGTCATTTATGTAGAAGGTGCCCCCACATAATATTATTGGTAATTTGTAACTGTCGCAAATATATGTGTACAGTATGGCAGCCATAAGGGACAGAATAAAAAATGATCTCAATTCTTGAATGAAATTGACACGTTTACAGCTATGTAACTTTTGGTTTACACGTATGCAGATAAGACATTGCTGATAAGTTCTCTCTGGAATGAGATATCAGAGATTGTCATCCTTTTTCAGTTTGACACCTCTTCTTAAGCCAACAGTGCCATTAGAAAAGGAAAAAGAAAATCTCTCTTGCAAAGGATATCTTTTCCTATTAATCTATGTATATCTACTTTCTATTACTTGTAGAAGCGGGTATTTTGCATTTTCAATTTTACCTTTATCAAGACTTATTGATGTCGAAAAACGGACGAATGGATTCACGAAAGTAGAGAATTTTCAATATATTAAATAGCTTAATTTTGAATATTACCCGCAATTAAATGGTCAGTTGTATATTTTATCTTAATTGTTATTTAAAAATAATTTAAATTTTCAATTAAAAATTAAATTCAATGAATACCTTCAATTAAGAGGTCAATTACATTTTTTACGTTTACTTCTATTTAGCAATAATTTACACTCTCAATTGAAAATTGAATGCAATGAATATCCTTAATTGATAGGTCAGTTGTATTTTTTACCTTCACTTCTATTTAGGAGTAATTTAAATCATTAATTAAAAATTGGATGCAATGAATATGTACTCTCCGATCAATTTTCCGACGAGATTGAACATGTGAGAGACATGTGCCTCGCTTAAACACTAAAACTCATTCTAATCAACTGTGGGATGAAAAGAAAAACAAAAAAAAATTAAAATTAAAATCAAAATAGAACCAAACTAAAAATATCACACTTGTCTAACTAATAATATCGAAATATCTAATCACATCTAGGAAGTAGTTATATCTTGTGGTAAGTAGTTCATATGGGTGTGGTTAGATATTTAGATATTTTTAGTTAGATAATTATGATGGTATTTTGACTAGTTAAGATTGATAGTCTGAATATGAATATGATATTGGAAATGTAGCGACTTTTTGGATGTTTAGTAATAGGGCTGGAATTGAGTCGAAATTTTATCAAACTATTCGACTTCAAGCTCGGCCAAAGCTTGGCTCGATCGAGCTCGAACTCGAGCCTGAAACTTAGGCACAAATAACTTATCGAGCCAAACTCGAATACCTTAAGATTCTGCTCGAAAGGCTATCGAACAGTTCAATAAGGTATTATCGAGCTCGAACCAATATTTATTTAATATTTATATTTATTAAAATTATAGTTCAGGCTTGAACTCGAGCTTGAATGGGAAATCCAAGACTCAGACACGAATAGGCTCGATTGTTATTGAGTTGAGCTCGAACCTTCATAAAATTTATTGAACTCAAGCTCGAGTCCAATTTTCGAGCTCGATTCGAACTCGAGCTCGAGCTCAAGTCTATTAATTTAAGCTCGAGTTGAGCTCAAATAGCTTAGTATTCGGGTTTGATTCAGCTCGAATCCACCCCTATTTAGTAGGATTGAAACTGTAACCTTGATTTGACTTTAATATGTATGCAATATGTTGAAAGTGTAATATTGAAATGGCTTTTTGAGTATGAAATTGAAAGTAAACCTTAATTGGCATAATCTGTAGATGCTTGTGTTTTGCATCATTTTTCATTTTGTTTCAAAGACTCATACCAGGTTATCCATATAAGCTATCTCATGTAAACATAAGTTAATTTAGACATGCATGCAACATGATTTACGATAACCGAAGTATAGATAATGTTAGTGGACTTTCTGTTTGTTTGGAAAGAAAATGAGACACAAGAAGCGCGTATTGCATAATCTAAATTCAAGGAAAAGTGCAATTTATAATTACTTAATTATTTGTAAAATGTGCATTCAAAGTTCTTAACAGGAAGAAAAATAACACACACAAGATGAGAAAAATTACTAGTGAAGTTCTCAAATTACTAGTTTAGTTCCCAAAATAATTAGTGAAGTCCCCAAACTTACTAATCAAGTTTTTGAAATTACTAGTGAAATTCTCAAAATTATTAGTGAAGTTCCCAAAATTACTAGTGAAGTTCCAAAAATAACTAGTGAAGTTCTCAAAATTATTAGTGAAGTTCCAAAAATTATTAGTGAAGTTCCCAAAATTACTAGTGAAATTCAAAAAATTACGAATGAAGTTTCCAAAATTACGAATGAAGTTCCCAAAATTACGAATGAAGTTCCCAAAATTACTAGTTAAGTTGCCAAAATTACTAGTGAAGTTCCCAAAATTACTAGTGAAGTTCCAAAAAATACTAATCAAGTTCTCAAAATTACTAGTGAAGTTTCCAAAATTACTAATCAAGTATCCAAAATTACTAATCAAGTTCTCAAAATTACTAGTAAAGTTCCCCAAATTACTAATGAAATTCCCAAAATTACTAATCAACTTCGTAAAATTACTAATTAAGTTTCCCAAATTACTAGTGAAGTTCCCAAAATTACAAATCAAGTTTCCAAAATTACTAATCATGTTCCAAAAATTACAAATCAAGTTCCTAAAATTACTAGTGAAGTTCCAAAAATTACTAATGAAGTTCTATAAATTACTAATCGAGTTTCCAAAATTATTAGCGAAGTAAAAAAAAATATTAGTGAAGTTCCCAAAATTACTAATCAAATTCTCAAAATTACTAGTGAAGTTCCCTAAATTACTAATGAAATTCCTAAAATTATTAATCAACTTCGTAAAATTACTAATTAAGTTTCCCAAATTACTAGTGAAGTTCTCAAAATTACTAATGAAGTTCCCAAAATTACAAATCCAGTTTTCAAAATTACTAATCAAGTTCCAAAAATTACAAATCAACTTTAAAAAATTACTAATCAAGTTTTCAAAATTACTAGTGAAGTTCCCAAAATTACTAATGAAGTTCCATAAATTACTAATCAAGTTTCCAAAATTATTAGCGAAGTTAAAAAAAATTACTAGTGAAGTTCCCAAAATTACTAATCAAGTTCCCACAATTATTAATAAGTTCCCAAAGTTACTAATTAAGTTTCCAAAGTACAAGTTCCTAAAATTAATTGTGAAGTTCCAACAATTGCTAGTGAAGTTATCAAAATAACTAATTAAGTTCTCAAAATTACTATTGAAGTTCCCCAAATTACTAATGAAGTTATAAAAATTACTATTCAAGTTCCCAAAATTATTGATTAATTTCAAAAAATTACTATTGAAATTCCCAAAATTAATAATCAAGTATCCAAAATTACTAATCAAGTTCCAAAAATTACAAATCATGTTCCCAAATTAACTAATCAAGTTTCCAAATTTACTAATCAAGTTTCCCAAATTACTAGTGAAGTTTCCAAAATTACTAATGAAAGTCCAAAAATTACTAATCAAGTTTTCAAAATTACTAGTTAACTTCCGAAACTTACTAGTGAAGTTCCCAAAATTACTAGTGAAGTTCCTAAAATTACTAATGAAGTTCCAATAATTACTAATAAAGTTTCCAAAATTACTAATCAGTGCTACTAACCAAGTTTAAAAAGTACTAGTGAAGTTCCCAAATTTCTTAATTAAGTTTCAAAAATTACTAATAAAGTTTCTAAAATTACTAATCAAATTCTAAAATTTACTAGTGAAGTTCCAAAAATTACTAGTGAATTTTCAAATATTACTAATGAAGCTCATAAAATTACTAATCAAGTTCCAAAAATTACTAATAAATTCCCAAAGTCACTAATCAAGTTTCCAAATTACTAGTGAAGTTCTGACAATTACTAATTAAGTTCCAAAAATTACTAAGCAAGTTCTCAAAATTACTAATAATGTTTAAAATATTACTAGTGAAGTCCCCAAAATTACTAATGATGTTTCAAAAATTACTAATATAGTTCCCAAAATTATTAATCAAGTTCCAAAAATTACTAACCAAATTCCCAAAATTACTAATATGTTTCCAAAGTTACTAATCAAGTTTCTTAATAACTAGTGAAGTTCATCAAATTACTAGTGAAATTCTCAAAATTACTAATCAAGTTCAAAAAATTACTAATGAAGTTCCCAAAGTTACTAATAGAGTTTCCAAAATTATTAGTGAGGTACCCAAAATTACTAGTGAAGATCTCATAATTACTAATGATGTTCTCATAATTACTAATGAAGTTCCCAATGTTTGCTAATCAATTTCCAAAAATTTTCTAATCAAGTTTCCAAAATTACTAATCAAGTTTCAAAAATTACTAGTGAGTTCCCAAAATTACTAATGAAGTTCCCAAAATTACTAATGAAGTTCCCAAAATTACTAATAAAATTCTCAAAATTACTAGTGAAGTTCCCAAAATTACTGGTGAAGTTTCCAAAATTACTAATAAAGTTCCCAAAATTACTAATCACGTTCCCAAAACTCACAAATGAAGTTCCCAAAATTACTACTGAAGTTCCAAAACTTACTAATCAAGTTTCACAGATTACTATTGAAGTTCCAAAAATTAATAACGAAGTTTCCAAAATTACTAATCAAGTTCCCAAAATTACTAATTAAGTTTCATAAATTACAAGTGAAGTTCCCAAAATTACAAATGATGTTCCCAAAATCACTAATGAAGTTCCCTAAATTACTAATCAAGTTTTCAAAATTAATAGTGAAGTTCCCAACATTACTAATCAAGTTCCCAAATTTACTAATCATTTACCAAAGTTACTAATAAGGTTTCCAAATTACTAGTGCAGCTCCACAAACTACTAGTGAAGTTCCCTAAATTACTAATCAAGTTCCAAAATTTACCAATTAAGTTCCCAAAATTACTAGTAAAGTTCTCAAAATTACTAGTGAAGTTCCCAAAATTACTAGTGAAGTTCCCCAAATTACTAAGAAGTTTCAAAAATTACTATTCAATTCCAAAATTTACTAATGAAGTTTCCCAATTAATAGTGCATTTTCTCAAATTACTAATGAAGTTCCTAAAATTAATAGTCAGGTTCTTAAAATTACTAATCAAGTTCCCTAAAATACTAGTGAAGTTCCCCAAATTACTAAGAAAGTTCCCAAAATTACTATTCAAGTTCCAAAAATTATTAATCAAGGTTCCAAAAGTACAATCAGTTTCCAAAGTTACTAATCAAGTTCCCAAATTGCTAGTGAAGTTTCCAAAATTACTAGTTAATTTCCCAAAATTATATAATTACTAGTGAAGTTCCTACAATTTTTAGTAAAGTTCCCAAAATTACTAATTAAGTTCTGAAAATTACTAGCAAAGTTCCCTAAATTACTAATGAATTTCCAAAAATTACTAATCAAGTCTAGTGAAGTTTCCATAATTACTAGTGAAGTTCTCATATTTACTAATGAAGTTCCCAAAATTACTAATTAAGTTCCCATAATTACTGGTGAAGTTCCAAAAATTACTAATCAAGTTCTTAAATTAATAGTGAAGTTCCAAAAATTACTAATGAAGTTCCCAAAATTACTATTAAAGTTCCCAAACTTAGTAATCAAGTTCCCAAAATTACTAGTGAAGTTCTCCAAATTACTAATAAAGTTTTCAAAATTATTATTCAAGTTCCCATAATAATTAATCAAGTTTCAAAAATTACTAATGAAGTTCCAAAAATATCCAAATTACAAATTCCCAAAATTACTAACAAAATTCTCAAAACTACTAGTGAATTTCCCCAAATTACTAATGAAGTTCCCAAAATCATTATTAAAGTTTCCAAAATTACTAATTAAGTTCTAAAAATTACTATTGAAGTTCTCAAAATTACTAATCAAGTTTCAAAAATTATTATTCAAGTTTCAAAAATTACTAATCAAGTTTCCAAAATGACTAGTCAAGTTTCTCAAATTACTAGTGAAGTTCCCAAAATTACTAATGAAGTTCCAAAAATTACTAGTTAGGTTCAGAGAATTGCTAATGAAGTTCTCAAAATTACTAGTGAAGTTTCAATAATTACTAATCAAGTTTCTAAAATTACTAATGATTTCCCAAAGTTACTAATCATGTTTTAAAAGTACTAGTGAAGTTCCCAAACTTCTTAATTAAGTTTCAAAAATTACTAATCAAGTTTTCAAAATACTAATCAAGTTCCAAAAATTACTAGTGAAGTTCCAAAAAATATTAGTGAAGTTTTCAAAATTACTAATAAAGTTCCCAAAATTACTAATAAATTTCCCTAAATTACTAATCAAAATTCCAAAATTACTAGTGAAGTTTCGAATATTACTGGTGAAGTTCCCAAATTTACTAATCGAGTTCCAAAAATTACTAATCAAGTTCTAAAAATTACTAATCAAGTTTAAAAATTTTCTAGTGAAGTTCCCAAAATTACTATTGAATTCCAAAAGTTACTAATGAAGTTTCCAAAATTATTAATGAAGTTCCCAAAATTAATAATCAAGTTTGCATAATTACTAGTGAAGTTCCAAAATTACTAATCAAGTTTCCAAAATAACTAGCCAAGTTCCAAAAACTACTTGTGAAGTTCCAAAAATTACTAGTGATTTTCCAAAATAACTAACCAAGTTCTCAAAATTACTTGTGAAGTTCCAAAAATTACTAGAGATTTTTTTTTTGGTGAAAGCTTGAACCTTTCAGTTATCAATTAAAGTGCAATTCCATCCTTCCAATCATGCGATGTGCTAATTAAGCTAATTTGGGTATGAAATTACTGTAAAACCCTTAGCCTCAATACTATGTGTCTAGATCTCAAGAATATAAATCTTATGGTGAAATTAGAAACTCCTTCCTAATTCTCACCCTACCTTCACCAATGAACTTCTCGAATTATATCTTAGTAGATCACATAGGACATTCTCTCTTTTTACTTTAGAGTGATAGATTCCTTATTGTACACTAACGTATCTCTATATGAAACCTATTATACCTAATTACTACCAGTTAATGATCAATGAATAGAACTATATTAAATAGTAGTAAGGTATAATAAGTCGCATACAACATAACCATTATGCCCCAGGTTTAAGGATCATAGACACAATTGTAACATAAGAATAACCTATTGATAAGGAAGTAAAACTCCATTATGTGTTCTTAAGTCGAGTTATGTTCAGTGAACTCATTCTCCAATGAGCACCTACATACTTGTTTTAGTGTCTACCACACAAGTGACATTGAGTTCAATCACCCTCCTAGTTGAGTAAACATAGTATGTACCAGTCTAACCGAATTAATAATCGTCGAATTAGTATCCTACGACCAGAAACATTTAAGGGAAAATCTTTCGAGAAGACTAAGTCTCAAAATTATATTCTCATCATAATCCTATCTCCATCGCTTACTCTACGGACTTAATCATGATAATGTAATTAAACAAATATTCATGATAAATAAACTTGCCATAAATTATGATAACAATTTGAATAAGATTGTTTACAAATAATATCCTTAGAAATCAAATGTCATTGGCTTGTAGGGCATATTACTAACATTCTCCCACTTTCACTAAAGCTAATCGTTCATATATCTAATACCCATCTTTTCAAGATGACGATCAAAGTGCTACTATGTCAATGCCTTACTCAATGGATCTACTTTATTCTTTGCTGACACAACCTTTTTTATGCTCACATCCCCTCTTCAAATGACATCTCTAATAAAGTGGAAGCAACACTCAATGTGCTTGGATTTTTGATGAGACCATGGTTCATTGGCTTGAGTTATCTCTCCATTGTTGTCATAGTATAGAGGCATTGGGAGTTCAATACTAGGAACCACTCCAAGCTCTGTGATGAACTTTTTCATCCAAACTACATCTTTTGCAGATTCATACGTAATAATGTATTTAGCCTCCTATAGTTATATCTTGCTTACAAGTCTTCCAAATCATTGCTTCACCACTCAATGTGAACAAAAAAACTAGAAGTAGATTTCTATCATTCACATCAGACTGGAAACTATGAATCTGTATACCATTCCAATTTCAAGTCACCCCCTCTATATGTGATGAACAAGTTTTTAGTCATTCTCAAGCACTTAAAAATGTTCTTCACAACAACCCAATGTTCCAAACCTAGATTAGACTGATATATGCTAGTAACACTTATAGTATGACTGATATCAAGCTTGGTACATAATATAGCATATATGAGAATTCGTATCGCCGAAGCATAGAAGATTTGACTTGCTCTCTCTTCATATGTTTTTGGGGACATCTGCTTAGAGAGATATACTCCATGCTGGAAAGGTAACAACCCTCTCTTAGAGTTTTCCATGTTGAACCTCTTCAATATTTTATCTATGTATATAGATTGGACAAGCTAAGTTTCATTCTAGATCTATCCATATAGACATTTATTACTAGAATATATGATGATTCCCCCAAATTTTTCATGGAAAAGTTTCTTGAAAGCCATTATTTGAGTGATTATAACATACCTATTTCATTCCTAATGAGTAGTATGTCATCAACGTACAATATAAAAAATATAACTGCACTCCCTTTAGTATTATTGTACACATATGGTTCATTTACATTTTTCAAAAAAACCAAATATATTGATTTCTTCATAAAATTAGATGTTCTAACTTCAGGAAGATTGCTTTAATCCATCAAATACATGGATTTCATGGCTTCAAGCCATTTTCCTAAATCGATCTCTCAAATCGCTTCCTTGTAGTTCATAGGATCCTTATTCTCAATAAGGTTTACCTCTACGTCACCCTCGATGAGATACCCATATCTCTCTGGTGCTTTAGGTATCCTACCTTATCTACGAGTAGGTTGTGTGATAGGAGAATCTGTTACAATAGACTCCTCAGGTTTATCATTGTTGATTTGTGGTTCTTGAGACAATGTGATGAATGTATCTCACTATAATGGAAGATTTGTGGCTTGCTTTAGGTTTGTTCTTAAATTAGTGAATACTGAAGAGAGGTGTAGACTGAGGTTTCAACCCAAAAGGGAGGATGAATTAGGTTTTTAAAACTTTTTCCAAATTAATACAAGTTTATAAAAATGTATAAGCAACAAACAATTAAAACAAGCAATGTGCTGTAAATAAAGAGTTTAAAGAGTAGAGGATGCAAACTCAGATTATAGTGGTTCGGCAATATCAGATTCATTTCGACCCTACGTCCAATCTCTTCAAGGAACCTCCTTAAAGTAATCCACTAAGTAACTTAGTCGTACAACTTTACCGGTGTTGTACAAACCTTACAATCCCTTCCTCTCGGAAGCTATCCCCTTCCTCTCGGAAGTAATCCCCTTCCTTTCAGAAGTAATCCCTTTACAAAAGATGTTGTAAAATAAATGGTAGAGAGACAACAAATAAAAGCTTATACAACTGAATAATGTCTCTCTTTCAAAGTAAAGCTTGAAGAATGGCTCAATAAGAATATTTCAAAGCTTTTTGTGTTTTAAAGAGTACAATAACTTGATTCTGTGAGTTCAACTCTTTTTCAATATCTCTAACTCTCTATTGAATGCTCAATAGAGTGGGTTTATATAGCCATCAAATAATATGGCCATTGGGACTTTGATTTGAAAAAGATTTGCATTAAAACATTCAGATTTGGTGTCTAACGGTCATATTTTTGAACTATCAGTCGATTGGGTCGTGATACCAGTCGGCTGGGTTCTCTTGAAAAAAAAAATTTTCAAAGCTTCTGGGGTACCAGTCGACTGGGTTGATCTTACCAGTCGACTGGGGACTGTCTGTCCAATTTACCAGTCGACTGGTATGTCTTACCTAGTCGACTGGAGACTTACTGCCCCATATACCAGTCGACTGGTATATGTAACCACTCGACTGGGTTGTCTTCCAACACAATTTTTCTGTTTTAACTTAAAACATTTGTTTAAAAAGTTCGTTTTAGAAAAACCTTTTGTGTTTGAGCCATTAAACAAGCTTTTACAATGTACAAGTGAGACTTACACTGGTTTTACTACCTTAGACCTATACTAGTTCTTCAGTCTTCACTTGAGGGTTAGATTCGGTTTGAGTTCTTGCACCTTGATCCTTGGTTGAATGCTTTTGTTGCTTACTACACTTAGTTTGCACTGTTAGTATAATAACAGTTGTGTTTTGTCATCATTAAAATATAGGTGAGGGTCAAAAATCTCCCTCTTTTTGATGATGACAAAACTAATAATGTGAAAACAGTTTTAAAAACTAAGTGTTTGGTTTTTTTAGAAAAGATGGACAGAGTTTCCTCTGTTTTTTTTAGTAAAACCACCCTGTAAACAAGCAAACGCAGTTTATATTTTTATTTCAACCAATCAATAACAACTCAACCAACTAATGAATCATTTTCAATATTCATTGGAGCAATGCTCCCCCTAAATCTATGCATTGGTTTCTGTTTTATTTAGTTTTCTCATTTTCTCATTTTTCTCCCCCGTTTTGACAATAGCAACCAAAGGGGCCAGAAACTAAAAAGTAAGTTATTTAGCTATATAGGCAACTAGAGTATGCTAAAAAAACTAGTACACAAAAATTTCGCTTCATTCGGAATTCGAAAGCCTTCCCGGGAAAAACCGGAAGTTTCCATACAAGCATAATCAGTTTTAGAGCATTTTCTTGAATAAAAGAAGTTAGAAACTATGCAAACATATCAAAAATAGAGTAAATAGATGTATGAAATATGATTAATGTAAAAGCAACATCCTATACAAAAATTCAATATATGAATAGGCTTCATAGAGCCATATATAAGATAGAAATACATATATAGATGTTCGTGCTACATGCTAAGAGCTGGAAAATGCTATGTATATCAAAATAACATGGAAAAAGACTCAAGGAGTGGGAGAATCCAAGCTGTCGTGATTGAGATCCCGTATCTCAGCTAATGAACCCTCTATATGCTCTCTGTGTAGCTCGAAGTCGTCCCGTAAATGATCGATGGAGGAGCTCAATCTCTAGTATTCTGACTGCATGGTCTGGAACCCAGACTACATGGTCATCTAGAGGCTCGTGATAGCCTATAGTAAGTCGCCATACCCAACCTGACCAGTACTCGAGTCACTAGTGGGAGGTGCTCGGGTATCCGTGTCCATCTCAGCAGTATCAACAGCAGCCTCCTCATCATCACTGCTCTCCTCCTCCCGGATCCGAATGTGCTTACTAGCTTTCGAATAGATGAAGTCGTCCCGGACCGTGCATCCCATCTTCTTCAATGATGAGACGTTAATGATGTCCGTCGACCCGATATCCTGAGCCTCGGAGGCAGGGAGAGGCACTCGGAAGTGCTGGAGTATGAGTGTAATGAGCATCCCGTAGGATTGACACCCGGAGTCGCTTGCTTCGCCACTAATCATATTGGCAAGCAGCAGGGGATATATATTGAAGTGGTGCCCTGTTTTAAGGCACCAAATCAATACTGTATCTATTTTAGATAGATACCCCCGACTCCTAAGCCTCGGGTGGATGGTCCAACTCACTATAAGGTTGAACAATTTCGAGTCGAGGGGCATATCACTACATGTGTGAAATATAGTGGGTCTGTACACATAGTTAGGGTCACCCCTGACTATCTGACAGGCTGCCTCGACATCAAAATTGTCTGGAAATCCATCCAGACTCCATTGGATCCCTCCTACAGGGATCCTCAGTATGCTTATGAGGAGGTCAGTGTTGACCTTAAACTCCACACCCTAGACACTAGTTCTGAATCTCAGAGCCAGTGGACTGGGTTTCACCAAGTTTGCATTGAACTAGTGAATCAGTCTCGGTTAGTATTTTCCATGCACTCTGACCAGTGGGGTCAGGTGTATCACCTCAAAAGCTGGCAAAATATCGAAGTTACCATGACGAATAGAGTCAAAATCGATAACTCTACCCGTCATGATCTTCTTATGATAGATTACGGAATCATACCTCGCTTTAGCAGCAGGACTGGAAAACAGAGCCTCATCAAGCTCTGTTCTGGGCTTTTTGCTTAAAAAGCCTGCCACTCCCTTCCCCCGTGTATCCAGATCCTTAGGTTTGGTGGACCTTGGCCTTGTAGGTACATTTGGTCCCTCGGTAGTGTATTTGATATGGATTCTATCGGTCATTTTTAGGAAAAATGGGGTTTTTAGTAAAAAGAGATTTTGATGAAAATAGGAGATTTTAACCGTAGAAAGTTAAAAATCTCGTTATGGATGAGTAGATGGATGGGTTCAGATGAAGTTTAGATGGTTTTTGGATCAAAAAGGCGAAATTTTCTAGAGAGAGAAAGCTGGGTTTCTTGAAAATGGCGTAAAAATCAGAGAAAAATGAACAGTCTTTATATAGAATCGCGATACCAGTCGACTGGGCAATTTGTACCAGTCGACTGGGTGAGAACTGATTTTCAAAAAATTGGCTCCAAACAGGGTCTAAATGTACCAATCGACTGGGCAAGATTTACTAGTCGACTGGAAGAATTGGCAGAGACTTACCAGTCGACTAGAACAGATTTACCAGTCGACTGGACTCTTAAGAAAATTTTCAGTCTTGAATTGTAGCATGAAATTTGTTTATCTATGACATCTTGAGTGAAGGAGATATTTAAACAAGAATTAATACTCTTTCACTAAATGTCAATTTATACAGATGATGAATTATAAAGCAATCAGACATTCAGTTTATCACAATCTAGCAATCCTATTAACATTTTTATCTTACAGAAACTAGCTTCACCTAGAGGTTTTGTAAGAATGTCAGCTATTTGAACTTCTGAAGGTATGAATTTTAGTCTTATGTCACCTTTTTTAGCATGGTCTCTTAAGAAATGATGTCTTATTTCTATGTGCTTTGTTCTAGAGTGCTGAATAGGGTTCTTGGTTAGGTTGATAGCACTAGTATTATCACAAAATATTGGTATGTTTTTTAGGTTCATGCCATAGTCTTCTAGTTGTTGTTTCATCCATAATACTTGGGCACAACAACTTCCGGCTGCAACGTATTTCACCTCGGCGGTTGATAGTGCAACAGAATTTTGTTTCTTGGAAAACCAGGAGGTTAACATTGTACTTAAGAATTGGCATGTACCACTTGTGCTTTTTCTATCTAACCTACATCCAGCAAAATCAACATCTGAATATCCTACAAGCTACAAGCTCAAAAGATGAATCTAGAGTACCATAATCCTATGGTTTGGGTTCCTTGTAGATATCTAAGGATTCTTTTTACTGCAACTACATGTGATTCCTTAGGATTAGCTTGAAATCTAGCACACATGCATACACTGAACATAATATCAGGTCTACTTGCAGTCAAATAAAGTAAAGCACCTATCATGCTTCTATAATATTTAGTATATACAGTTTTACCTCATTCATCAAGATCAAGTTTAGTGGTTGTACTCATAGGAGTTCCAAGTGGCTTTGAGCTTTCCATCCCGAACCTCTTTAGTAGGTCCTTAATGTACATCGATTGATTGATGAAGATTCCTCCTTTTAGTTACTTGATTTGAAGTCCAAGGAAGTAGGTAAGTTCTCCCATCATGCTCATTTCAAATTCACCTTGCATGCACTTCGCAAACTCTTGACACATAGATTCATTAGTGGCACCAAATATAATATCATCAACATATATTTGGACTATAAGAGTGTCATTTTTATGAGTTTTTGTGAAGAGAGTTGTGTCTATTCTACCTCTTACAAAATCATTGTCAATCAAAAATTTACTTAGTCTTTCATACCATGCCCTTGGAGCTTGCTTCAACCCATATAGAGTTTTAGAAAGCTTGTAGACATGATTTGGAAGACTAGGATTTTCAAATCCAAGAGGTTTCTCAACATAAACCTCTTCTTCTATAAAGCCATTTAAAAAGGAACTTTTTATATCCATTTGAAATAGTTTGAATTTATTAAAGCATGCAAAGGCTAATAACATTCGAATAGCTTCTAATCTAGCTACAGGAGCATAGGTCTCATCAAAGTCTATTCCTTCTTCTTGATTATATCCCTTAGCAACTAGTCTAGCCTTGTTTCTAGTTACTATTCTATTTTCATCCATCTTATTTCTATATACCCATTTAGTTCCAATTATTGAATGATTCTTAGGTCTTGGAACTAGATTCCATACTTTATTCCTTTCAAATTGATTTATCTCTTTCTGTATTGCAATTATCCAATCATTATCCTTCTCAGCTTCTATAAAAGTCTTAGGTTCTATTTGAGACAAATAAGCTACAAAATTGCAAACGTTTCTAATAGAAGAGCGAGTTCTTACCCCTTGTGAAGGATCACCAATCACTTGATCAATCCGGTGATAATTTACATACCTCCAATCTTTGGTTAGACTTTCCTCTTGTTGGCTTGAGGATGGTTGGTCCAAATTGGGAGTTTCCATCTCTTCATTTGCTTGAGGTGGACTCTTCTTTGGGTCAACAATGGGAGTAGGAGTTTCCATTCTTGGAATAAAATCTGTGATGAGTCTTAAATATTGTATATTTAAGCTCTTTAATTTATATTTGTTAGGTTATTAATTTGTATTAGTTCACTTTATTTTATGTGTTTTATGCGTTTTCTGTATTTTTATAGGTTTGTGGAGAAAATGAAGCATTTCGGGAGATGTCAAGCTTCAAGAGCATTAGCGATCGATCGCACCGTGCTGCGATCGAGCGCATGGTCAATATCCCACATCAAAATCTTTGCAGTGCAGTGTTCTTACGATCGATCACACCTGACTCACGATCGAGCGCACAGGCGATCGTGCGCACAAGACCTGCGATCGAGCGCAAATGCGATCGATCGCACTATTCTGTGATCGAGTGCACTCGGGGCAGTATCCCACATCGAATCTAAAACCTATAGTGCTTTGAGACTCCCCCTATATAAACACCATCTGACTTCATCATTCGGGGTGCAATTCCTGGGCCATTTGGTGTAATCCGGTGGACATCTGCTAGCATTCTGGTGGATCCCGAAGGTTTGCTACCACAAGAGGAAGTGCCGCCCAACAGTGAGTGGAATTTCTCTCATGTAAAGTAATTTATTTATTTTTAGTTTAATGTTTAGCACTTTTATTATGAATTTTGGTTTCATGATTATGAATGGCTAAAATCTTCAAACTAAGGTTGAAGATGAAGCCCTGCCGTTGTTTGGCATAGTAGTTTCAGATTTGTTTGTTCAATTATGATGTTTTTTAGTATAAATGTTCTGTCAATTATTTAAGTAAAATCTTATGATTGATTGCGTTTAAATTGTTCTATTGGATATTCCGTGTCTTTCATCTGATGGATACATCAAATTTTTTTTATATTAAATTGGATTTCCTTTGTGATTTGTTAAAAGCGGATACGTTGGATGCTTTTGGTTTAATTGGGATATTTTTTGTTTTTTGTCGTAAGTTGGATTCATAGAATGTTTTGATAGGCTATTTTTACATGAAGATATATGCTAAACTTTGGTAGGGTAGATTCAGAAACCTTAGTGTCTTTATTATTAGCTTTAAACCAATTTAGTTTAAGTTTATATTTCTTTGCACAATATAATACAAAATTCGGAACTAGGTTAAAATAGGGTTAGTTTAGATAAAATTATATTTTCACAACGCAATTCCCTGTGGATTCGACCTCGCACTTGCACACACTATATTGCAAACGATTCGTGCGCTTGCGAGTAATTTAAAACTCACAACAAGTTTTTGGCGCCGTTACCGGGGAACTGTTTGGTTTGTGAAATTTTTGTCTGAATTAATTTTATTTTTCTACTAGTTAGTTAGCAATATTTTTGTTTGATTTTTCTGTTTGCAATTTTATTTGTTTCTATTTGCATTGTTAAATAAAAAAAATAATAAAGAAAAACATTTTTGCAAATTTCTGCTAGTTAGGTTATTTTAGTGCTTTTTGTGCGGTGTATGCTTGGTTGGAGATCCCTGAATTTAGATTTGATACATTTAGATCCTGACTTAGAAAGAACTCTTAGGAGAAAAAAAAGAGCACTAGTTGAAAGAGAGACAGTTGAAATGGGAGAAAATTTTAGGAATGCAAATCATCTGGAACATGCAGAGCAACCTAGAGCTTGGAACGTGGACTCCACTACATCCCTTAGGGATTTGTTCGCACCCGTTGCGACTAATTCATCCTCTTGCATAGTGTTGCCACCTACCAATGCCACACATTTTGATTTAAAGTCACATGTCATCCGACTCCTACCCTCATTTCATGGCTTAGATCTTGAGAACCCTTATAGTCATGTGAAGAAGTTCAAAGATATTTGTGCTACATTCAAATTCCAGAACTTCTCTGAGGAGTCTGTCCATCTTCGACTCTTCCCTTTTTCTCTTCACGATAAAGCTAGGGCGTGGTTGGATTCCAACACGCCCGGGTCTATCACACCTTGGGAAAACCTGCTTAGTAAATTTTATCATAAGTTTTTCCCAATGTTTAGAGTGAATGAGTGCCGAAAGGAGATTAGTTCTTTCACTAAGGACGAGGATGAGAAGTTCTCTGAGAGCTGGGAGCACTTCAAAGAGTTACTGATCAGATGCCCTCCACATGGATATGAAAAGTGGAGACTCGTTCAGTTCTTTTGCCAAGAGTTGACTCAACCCAACCGTAGCATGATCGAGTCTATGAATGGGGGGGCATTCTTGAGTCTGACGGGGGAGGAAGCATACAAGGCCTTGGACAAGTTGTCCGATAACTCGCAACAGTGGGATTTTTCAAGCTGTCGAGATAAATCCACTCGTGCTCCCAAGAGAGGAGGCATCTATGAGGTAAAGGAGGACACTGACCTGAGGATGAAGTTAGATGCTCTCACTAAGAGGATTGACGCTCTCACTGTGGACCAGTCCATCAATGCTACCAACACATTCAATGTTGATAGCTGTTCCATTTGTGCTAGTCCCATGCATCTAGCACAGAATTGTCCATCAATGATGGCTTTTGCCGAGTATCCTATGGAACAAGTAAATGCTTTCAATGACTATCGGAGGCAATCAAATGGATCGTACTCCGAGACGTACAATCCAGGGTGGCGGAACCACCCAAATTTTTCATGGAAGCAGAACCAACCAATGAATCAGGGAGGAGCCCCTCATCATGCTCACAATTAGTATCCTCTCGGATTTTCCCCACAAATTCCTAGTCATGGTCGTTCTGCCCATCCAGCACCATCACCTGCTTACCAAGCACCCACTCAAACACTAGCGCCAGTTTCACAGTCGCTAGATGACACCCTTAAGGAGTTCATGAAGTCGACTAGCCAAAATATGAGTGATGTAAGAAGTGCAACAGTGGTAAACACCCAAGTAATTGCTAAGCTGGAGAGTCAAATAAGGAAAATTGCAAGTCACTTGGGTGAGAGAGAGAAAGGAAAGTTCCCCAGTCAACCCGTGCCCAACCCAAAGGGAAAACTTATGGTTGGCAATTCTTCACATCTTACGCACGGGGAGGAACAAGTGCAACGATTGTTACACTAAGGTCTGGGAGACAAGTGGACAATCGAGTAAAAGAGACCCCTGCTGTGCAGTAAGGGGAAGAAGGTGGCAATAAGGAGAAGAGAGATGTTGAGCCATCTACAGCCACACCTACTGTGAAGGACCCTCCTAGGTCATTTATACCTAAAGTACCCTACCTCGAAAGGTTACAGGCGCCCAAGAAAGGAGGGAAGTATGAGGAAATTTTGGAGGTATTCAAGCAAGTCCAAATCAATATCCCATTTTTGGATGCCATCCATCAAGTGCCGTTATATGCCAAGTTTTTAAAGGACTTAGTCACTATCAAGAGGAGGACGAATGTCCCGAAGAAGGTATTTTTGACCGAGCAGGTTAGCTCAATCCTTCAGTGCAAGCTACCCATCAAGTATAAGGACCCGGGGTGTCCTACCATCTCTTGCACGATAGGAGTCGGCCAGATTGAGAGGGCTCTATTAGATCTAGGAACAAGTGTGAATCTTCTGCCTTACTCAGTCTATCTGCAGTTAGGGTTAGGAGAATTGAAGCCCACAAACACAACGCTTCAATTGGCTGACAGGTCAGTGAAAATATCACTAGGAATAGTTGAGGACGTTTTGATAAAAGTAGATAAGTTCTATTTCCCCATGGATTTTATTGTGCTTGACACAGAGCCGGTTTAGAATGTAGGGATTTAGATACCAGTTATTCTGGGGCGACCATTCTTAGCCATGGCTAACGCCCTGATCAATTGTAGAATAGGGGTGATGAAGATTTCCTTTGGAAATATGATAGTGGAGTTAAACATCTTTGATATCACTAGGCAACCACTGGAGTATGATAAAGTGAGAAATGTATGCTTGATAGAGGAGATTCTTGAGGAGACTGTGAACGAATCAAGCATTGAGGATCCCCTGGAGGCATGCTTTGCTCACTTTGGAGAGGACTTAGGCTTAGATAAGTTACTCGAGCAAGTGAATGCCATTTTGGAGTCTGATCCTCGAGAAAGCAATGAGAAGGAGGAGATGGTAGCACCAAAACCCCACAAGAAGGAACTTAAGCCTTTATCGGATAATCTTAAGTATAAGTTCCTAGGTCCAGTAGATTGTTTGCCTGTGATTATAGCTTCAAATTTGGGTGAGGCTCAAGAGGAGAAATTATTAGATGTTTTAAGAGAGCACAGGAAAGCTATCGGTTGGACCATTGAGGATATTAAGGGGATCAGTTCCTCGGTGGTGATGCACAAGATACATTTGGAGGAGAATGCCAAGCCATTGACGGAGCCACAAAGAAGGCTTAACCCAGCTATGCAAGAGGTTGTGAGGGCAGATATAATTAAGTTGTTAGATGCAGGGATCATTTATCCCATCTCTGATAGCAAGTGGGTGAGCCCGATTCATGTCGTGCCCAAGCGAGCGGGATTGACGGTAGTAAAGAATAAGGACGACGAGTTGGTGCCAACTTGTGTTCAGTCAGGGTGGAGAGTGTGTATAGACTTCCGTAAGCTGAATGTTGCCACAAGAAAGGATCATTTTCCACTTCTATTTATTGATCAGATGGTGGAGTGTTTGGCTGGGCACGAGTATTATTGCTTTTTGGATGGTTATTCTGGATATAACCAGGTCCCCGTGGACCCCAAAGATCAGGAGAAGATGACATTTACATGTTCTTTTGGGACATTCACCTACCGTTGCATGCCCTTTGGGTTATGCAATGCACCCGCTACTTTTCAGCGGTGCATGGTCAGCATATTCTCTGACACGGTAGAGCGGAACTTAGAAATTTTCATGGATGACTTCTCTGTCTCCGGTTCATCATTTGAGGAGTGCCTGCACCGTCTCACTTTGGTTTTAGTGCGGTGCAAGGAGAAGAACCTGGTGCTTAATTGGGAGAAGTGCCATTTTATGGTCAAGCAAGGAATTGTACTAGGGCATGTCATATCTCATAGAGGGATTGAGGTCGACAAAGCGAAGGTGGACTTGATTTCCAACCTTCCACCCCCACGTACGGTGAAGGAGGTTCGTTCTTTTCTGGGCCATGCATGTTTCTACAGGTGATTTATCCAGAATTTTAGCAAAATCGCCAGGCCCTTGTGCAAGTTATTGTTGAATGATGCCCCATTTATATTTGATGAGGACTATAAGAAAGCATTTGGGGATCTGAAGAAGATTCTGACGTCCACACCCATTATTCAGCCACCCAATTGGGGTGTGCCTTTTGAGATTATGTGTGACGCATCAGACTATGCTGTTGGAGTTGTTTTGGGGCAACGTGTTGATAAACTTCCCCATGTTATCTATTATGCAAGTCGAACTATAAACGACGCATAACTTAATTACTCTACCACTGAGAAGGAGTTGTTAGCAATCGTTTTTGCATTAGACAAGTTCAGATCCTACTTGTTAGGATCTAAGGTCATTATCTACTCGGATCATACAACCTTGAAGTATCTTTTCTCTAAAAAAGATGCTAAATCTCGTCTTATCTAATGGATCTTGCTACTTCAAGAGTTCGACATTGAGATTCGGGATAAGAAAGGCTCAGAAAATGTGGTGACAGACCATTTGTCTAGATTGATTGTGGATTTCACTGAGGCCGGCACTCCCATTTATGAGATCTTTCTTGATGAGCAATTGATGCACATTGCTCACAGTCCCGCGCCATGGTTTGCTGATATAATGAACTATCTTGTCACCGGACACATGCCTTTGCATTGGGAGCGGCAAGATAAATCAAAGTTTTTGGCCATGGTAAAACACTTTTTCTGGGATGATCCTTACCTGTTCAAGTATTGTCCCAATCAGATCATCAGAAGGTGTATTCCTGAGCATGACCAATCTAATGTCATCACCTTTTGTCATGATCATGCCTGTGGAGGCCATTTCAGTGCTAAAAAGACCGCTGCAAAGATTTTGCAGTGTGGATTTTATTGACCTACCCTGTTCCGAGACTCTCACACCTACTGTGTATCTTGTGAGCGTTTCCAAAAGCTAGGAAGTCTTTCTAGGAGGAATATGATGCCCCTCAACCCTATTCTGATCGTTAAGATTTTTGACGCGTGGGGCATTGATTTTATGGGACCGTTCCCAAACTTCTTTGGCTACTTGTACATTCTAGTTGCTGTGGACTATTTGTCCAAGTGGGTGGAGGCCGTTGCGTGCAAGACTAATGACCACAGAGATGTGGTCCAGTTTTTGAAGGACACTATTTTTGCTCGATTTGGTACGCCTCAAGCAATCATAAGTGATGGAGGTAAGCACTTTTGCAATCGAATTTTTGAGTAGTTGATGAAGAAGTATTTCATCACACACAAGGTTGCCACCCCATATCACCCGCAGACGAGTGGACAAGTGGAAATTTCTAATCGCGAGATCAAACACATTTTAGAGAAAACTGTGAACCCTAGTAGAAATGATTGGTCTCTACGATTGACTGATGTACTGTGGGCATATCGGACAGCCTTTAAGACACCAATTAGCATGTCTCCCTATCGTATTGTGTACGAAAAGGCATGTCACCTTCCGGTTGAATTAGAGCATAGAGCCTATTGGGCTATCAAGCAGTTGAACTTCAATCTTTCGAAGGCTGGCACACAAAGGAAGCTCCAACTCAATGAATTATAGGAGCTACGAAATGATGCATACGATTGTGCACGGTCCTACAAGGCACAAATGAAGAAGACTCATGACCAACATATTTTGAGATGAGCTTTTGAGCATGGTCAAAAAGTTCTTCTTTACAATTCACGCTTGCATCTTTTTCCAGGCAAGCTCAAATCTCGTCGGACAGGCCCATTTATTATTCGGTCGATTTTTCCTCATAGGGCCATCGAGATTGAGGATACAAAGAATGGTAACACTTTCAAGGTAAATGGATAGAGGCTAAAACCATTCTTGGAGTTGAGGAGTCCGGACATAGAGACCATATTATTGGAGGATCCTAGTTGCTCAGATTGAGTGTCGTCTACTAGGGGGAATCTGGCTAAAGACTTTAAACTTAGTGCTCATGGGAGGCACCCCACAACTTATATTTTTTGTTTGTTTATTATTTTATATATTTATGATTAATGTGTGTTTCCAGTATTTTTTGTTTTCCAGTCTTTATTTTTCAGGGACAACATGTACTTTAGTTCAAGTTTGGGTGTATGCTATGAGCCATACCAGTCCAGATAGTTCTCCATATCCCAGGTCAGCTCTTTCCATATTATTCACACATTGGGGTCAATGTGTAATTTAAGTTTGGGGGTATGGGAGACACATTACACACACACACACTTTGTCCTAATTTGTTGTTGTTTTTTCTTTATATAAAAAAAGAAGAAGAAGGTAAATGCATGCTCATGTTATCTTGAAATTTTGGTTGATCTAAACAATCTCTGTGATGTGATGTCATAAGTGAACTTAAAATTTTGAACACATGATCTGGTGATAAAGTTTTAAAATTTAGTTACTTACTTTAGGCATTTGAGAATTCACATGTTTGATCTAATCTAACACGAGCACATTAGCAAATTGTGTGAGGTATGACATGTGATTTTAATGTGTACGTTTTCTTGTCTTAACTGAAACTGGATGACTTGTTGGATAAACACTTTGGCATAAAAAAAAAGATTTTTTTTTTTATGATCATAAATAAACTTTCCACTGAGTAACTGGACCTCTTGCCTCAGTAAGCAGTGAGTGTTCACATCAAAAGGTGGGAATGTTGCTTGGTAGTATTAAGGCAAGTTTAATTTTGTAGCTTTTTTTACTTGAGTTAGTAAGTCCTTAGGGGTGTCTTTACACCTAATGCCCTAAAACCATCTGGTTTGGGAGTCATTGACTCAACACTCGCTACATGGGTCAATTAGAAAGCTTAAGGGAAATAAACATAGTAGAGCCTTATATATATAAAAAAAAGAAGAAGAAAATAAAAAACTATGCCATTTTCGTTCATTCTGATGGGAAATTTGGTGAATCTTGAGACATGGAGACCTTACACATTGGAGTTATTTGGAAGCTTCATTTTTATATGTTAATTCACTTTACACAGTGTCAGACTTGTGATGCCTTAACCTGCCTTTTGTAAGTAATTAGATTTTAACATTTCTATTCATTGCGAAGATGGGTTTATCTTTTTAAGCTTGCTCATGAATGAATATCATGGTGGTATGTGCTCCTTAAATTTTTGGATAACATGAGTGATGAACTTATCTTTATGTTCTTTGTTTTTCATTTAGTTTTTTATTTTGTTTTGCTAAGGGACTAGCAAAATATAAGTTTGGGGGTATTTGATGAGTCTTAAATATTGCATATTTAAGCCCTTTAATATATATTTTTTAGGTTCTTAATTTGTATTATTTCACTTTATTTTATGTGTTTTCTATATTTTTATAGGTTTGTGGAGAAAATGAAGCATTTCGGGAGATGTCAAGCTTCAAGAGCATTAGTGATCGATCGCACCGTGCTACGATCGAGCGCATGGTCAATATCCCACATCGAAATCTTTGCAGTGCAGTGTTCTTACGATCAATCGCACCTGACTCACGATCGAGCGCACAGGCGATCGTGCGCACAAGACCTGTGATCGAGCGTAAATGCGATCGAACTCACTATTCTGCGATCGAGCGCACTCAGGGCAGTATCCCACATCGAATCTGAAACCTATAGTGCTTCAAGACTCCCCCTATATAAACACCATCTGACTTCATCATTCGGGGTGCAATTCCTGGGCCATTTGGTGTAATCCAGTAGACGTCTGCTAGCATTCTGGTGGATCCCGAAGGCTTGCTACCACAAGGGGAAGTGCTGCCCAACAGCGAGTGGAATTTCTCCCATGTAAAGTAATTTATTTTTTTAGTTTAATGTTTAGCACTTTTATTGTGAATTCTGGTTTCATGATTATATGTGGCTAAAATCTTTAAACTAAGGTTGAAGATGAAGCCCTACCGTTGTGGGCATAGTAGTTTCAGATTTGTTTGTTCAATTCTGATGTTTTTTAGTATAAATGTTCTGTCAATTATTTGAGTAAAATCTTATGATTGATTGTGTTTAAATTGTTCTATTGGATATTCCGTGTGTTTCATCTGATGGATATATCAAATTATTTTTGATTAAATTGGATTTCCTTTGTGATTTGTTAAAAGCAGGTACATTGGATGCTTTTGGTTTAATTGGGATATTTTTTGTTTTTTGTCGTAAGTTGGATTCATGGAATGTTTTGATAGGCTATTTTTACATGAAGATATATGCTAAACTTTGGTAGGGTGGATTCAGAAACCTTAATGTCTTTATTATTAGCTTTAAACCAATTTAGTTTAAGTTTATATTTCTTTGCACAATATAATACAAAATTCGGAACTAGGTTAAAATAGGGTTAGTTTAGATAAAATTATATTTTCACAACACAATTCCCTGTGGATTCGACCTCGCACTTGCACACACTATATTGCAAACGATTTGTGCGCTTGCGAGTAATTTAAAACTCACAACAATCTGCATCATCTTTAAAGGAAACTTCTCTACTACTAATTAGGTTAGACTCATCAAGAGTTACATGTATAGATTCTTCTACCACTAGAATTCTCTTATTGAAAACTCTATAAGCCTTACTAGATGTTGAATATCCTAAAAATATTCCTTCATCGGTCTTAGAATCAAATTTACCCCAAGTTAGTTTTATTGTTATTTAATATGAAGCATTTGCAACCAAATGTACGTTGTCTTCTTTGGTTTCCATGAGGGTAGCAGAGATCTCAAGATTTTTCTTGTTAGTTCAAACTCCTCAATATTCCTACCAAGCAGTTTTAAACCATTTACAATAGTTGTGAACCATGAGTGCATTTCAGAAATAGTTTCGTTAGGAGACATTTTAAATGATTCATATTCAGACACTAGCATATAGATTTTTGACTTTTTTACCTCACTAGTTCCTTCATATGTAATTTGCAGTTTATCCCATATCTCTTTAGCCGAAACACATGCAGAGATTTTATTATATTCAGAAATATCTAAAGCACAATGTAAAATACTTGTTTCTCTGCTATTGAGAGACATCATTCTACAATCCTCGTCTGTGTACTTAGTTTTGAGTTTAGGCATTGTATGATGGGTCTCTCCAATAGTTATTTCCTTTGAAGGAATTTTAGGTCATTCTTCAATGACTCTCCACAGATTATAATCTTGTCATTCTACAAAGATTCGCATTCTGTTTTTCCAATAGTTATAGTTGGAGCCATTGAACAAATGAGGTCTAGTATAAGAGTGTCCCTCAGAGTAGCTATTTGCTGCCATCGGATTAACTCAAGGATTTTAAGCCTAAAATTGAGAACAAGGCTCTGATACCAATTGTAGACTGAGGTTTCAACCCAAAAGAGGGGGTGAATTGGGTTTTTAAAACTTTTGCGGAATTCATACAAGTTTATAAAAACGTATAAGCAACAAACAATTAAAACAAGTAATGTACTACAAATAAAGAGTTTAAAGAGTAGAGGATGCAAACTCAGATTATAGTGGTTCGGCAATATCGGATTCGTTCCGACCCTACGTCCACTCTCTTCAAGGAACCTCCTTGAAGTAATCCACTAAGTAACATAGTCATACAACTTTACTGGTGTTGTACAAACCTTACAATCCCTTCCTCTCGGAAGCTATCCCCTTCCTCTTAGAAGTAATCCCCTTCCTTTCGGAAGTAATCCCTTTACAAAAGATGCTGTAAATTAAATGGTAGAGAGACAGTAAATGAAAGCTTATACAACTGAATAACGTCTCTCTTTCAAAGTAAAGCTTGAAGAATGACTCAATAAGAATATTTCAAAGCTTTTTGTGTTTCAAAGAGTACAATAACTTGATTGTGTGAGTTCAACTCTTTTTCAATATCTCTAGCTCTCTATTGAATGCTTAATAGAGTGGGTTTATATAACGATCAAATAATATTGCCATTGGGACTTTAATTTGAAAAAAAATTGCTTTAAAACATTCAGATTTGGTGTCCAACGGTTATATTTTTGAACTACCAGTCGACTGGGTCGTGATACCAGTCGACTAGGTTCTCTTGAAAAAATTCATTTCCAAAGCTTTTGGGATACCAATCGACTGGGTTGATCTTACCAGTCGACTGGGGACTGTCTGTCCAATTTACCAGTCGATTGGAGACTCACTGTCCATTTTACCAGTCGACTGGTATATCTTACCCAATCGACTAGGGACTTATTGTCCCATATACCAGTCGACTGGTATATGTATGCAGTCGACTGGGTTGTCTTCCACCCCAGTTTTTCTGTTTTAACTTAAAACGTTTGTTTACAAAGTTCGTTTTAGAAAACCTTTTGTGTTCGATCCATTGAACAAGCTTTTACAATGTACAAGTGAGACTTACACTGGTTTTACTACCTTAGACCTATACTGGTTCTTCAGTCTTCACTTGAGGGTTAGATTCGGTTTGAGTTCTTGCACATTGATCCTTGGTTGAATGCTTTTGTTGCTTACTACACTTAGTTTGCACTGTTAGTATAATAACAATTGTGTTTTTTCATCATTAAAATACAGGTGAGGGTCAACAAGAGGAAATGTAAAAGATTTCTAGAAGGGTTGAACTTTGAAATTCATTCTTGACTTTCTTATTTGAAGCATTCTAATTATGCTGCATTAGTGGATATTACACATCAAATATAGAAAGATATATATGAGGGTGTTAGAGTAGATAGTCTTGGATTTGGGATGTAGGGAGGTCGCCCTCCTCAGATGAGTTGTTCTTTTTAAAAAAGACTAATTGCTCAAAGTCAACAGAGGTTAAATAGGTCAATGACATCTGTTGTTTAGAGTTCAGTAGGAAAAACTCCTACATTCGGGAAATAACTTATGGTAGTAGAAGATTTTAGTAGAGCAGGGAGTATAGCAGGAAGAGGAAGTGATGGAGGTGGTAGTAACGTAACTGGCAAGGAAAGTGGAGCATGTTTTAGGTGTAATCAAGTAGGACACTTGTCTCATAATTGCTTTACTTTGGTTTATTTTTTTTATGGTCAAGGTTGACATAGAGATTCAGATTGCCCATTAAGAGTTGGACCAATTGACGTGGTTACTATTGGGGGTGTTAAAAGAGACCAATAAGGTCGAGGTGGTGTATCAAAGAGTTCACGGGCTAGAATTCGAAGCCGGTGGACAACGGAAGAGAGGGGACATTCTACTCTGAATCAATAGAAGGAAAGTTGAATGTTTGCCCTTACTCATCAGGATGCTCAAGCCACACCTGATGTTGTTATGTGTACAATTTCAATCTTTGGTAAAACTTCTAAAATATTAATTGGTCCAAAAGCTACTCATTCCTTTGCATTTATTTATTTTATGATGTTTGTAAATGCACTTGTTTATCCCTTATATAATGATATAATTGTTGGGGTTCCCACAAGAGATAGAGTGGTCATTAAACATGTTTATCGGGGATGTATTATAAATATTACGGGCAAAGAATTTGAAGTTAACTTGTTACCTTTGAATATGGTGAACTTTGATTTGATATTAGGAATGAATTAGTTGTTTGTACATCATACATGGGTAGATTATTTTAGAAAGAATGTGATTTTTAGAATACCTAGGCAAGAGGAGTTTAGTTTTCAAGGAGAACATAATATACTCTCCAATTGTCTTATTTATGCTTTGAAAACTAGTAAATGATCGAGAAAAGGGTGTGAAGGGTAGCTAGCTTATGTGATTGATTCTAGTAATGGAGGTATGAAGTTATAAGAAATATCAGTGGCTAGAATTTTTCTAAATGTGTTTCCTACTGAATTACCTCTTTTACCACCTAGCAGAGAGATTGAATTTTCCATTGATCTAGTTCTCGGTTCTACACAAATTTCCATATCCCTTTTGTTGACCCTCACCTGTATTTTAATGATGACAAAACACAACTGTTATTATACTAACAGTACAATCTAAGTGTAGTAAGCAACAAAAGCATTCAACCAAGGATCAAGGAGCAAGAACTCAAACCGAATCAATCTTTCAAGTGAAGACTGAAGAACTAGTATAGGTCTAAGGTATTTAAACCAGTGTAAGTCTCACTTATACATTGTAATAGCATGTTTAATGGCTCGCACACAAAATGTTTTTTAAGCAGAACTTTTTAATCAAATGTTTTTTAGTTAAAACTTTTTTTAACACAAAAAAACTGGGTTGGAAGACAACCTAGTAAACTGGGTACATATACCAGTCGACTAGTATATGGGACAGTAAGTCCCCAGTCGACTGGGTAAGATATACCAGTCGACTAGTAAAATGGGTAGTGAGTCCCCAGTCGACTGGATGGAACATACCAGTCGACTAGTAAAATGGACAGACAGTCCCCAGTCGACTGATAAGATTAATCCAGTCGACTAGTACTCCAGAAACTTTCAAAACGAGAATTTTTAAGAGGACCCAGTCGACTGGTAGTTCAAAAAATATGACCGTTGGACTCGAAATCTGATCTTTTAAAGGCACAATCATTTCAAATTAAAGTCCCAACGGCCATATTATTTGATGGCTATATAAACCCACTCTATTGAACATTCAATAGAGAGCTGGAGATATTCAAAAGAGAAGAACACACACAATCAAGTCATTTTACTCTTTGAAGCACAAAAAGCTTTGAAACAGTCTTGCTGAGCCATTCTTCAAGCTTTACTTTGAAAGAGAGACATTGTTGAGTTGTATAAGCTTTCATTTGCTGTCTCTCTACCATTTACTTTACAGCATCTTTTGTAAAGGGATTACTTCTGAAAGGAAGGGGATTACTTCCGAGAGGAAGGGGATAGCTTCCGAGAGGAAGGGATTGTAAGGTTTGTACAACACCGGTGAAGTTGTACGACTAAGTTTCTTAGTAGATTACTTCAAGGAGGTTCCTTGAAGAGAGTGGACGTAGGGTCGGAATGAATCTGATATTGACGAACCACTATAATCTAAGTTTGCATTCTCTACTCCTTAAACTCTTTATTTACAGCACATTACTTGTTTAATTGCTTGTTGCTTATATGTTTTTATAAACTTGTGTTTATTCCGCAAAAGTTTTTAAAAACCCAATTCACCCCCCCTCTTGGGTTGAAACCTCAGTCTACAATTGGTATCAGAGCCTCGCTCTCAATTTTAGGCTTAATATCCTTGAATTGATCCAATGGCAGCGAATAGCTATTCTGAGGGACACTCTTATACTAGACCTCATTTGTTCAATGGCTCCAACTATAACTATTGGAAACACAGAATGAAAATCTTTGTCGAATGATAAGATTATAATCTATGGAGAGTCATTGAAGAAGGACCTAGAATTCCTTCAAAGGAAATAACTATTGGAGAGATCAATCATACAATGCCTAAACTTAAAACTGAGTATAATGTCGAGGATTGTGGAATGATGTCTCTCAATAGCATAGCAACAAGTATTTTACATTGTGCTTTAGATATTTCTGAATATAATAAAATCTCTGCATGTGTTTTGGTTAAAGAGATGAGAGATAAATTGCAAATTACATATGAAAGAACTAGTGAAGTCAAAAAATAAAAAATCTATATGCTAGTTTCTAAATATGAATCCTTTAAAATGTCTCCTAACGAAAAAATTTCTGAAATGCACTCACGGTTCACAACTATTGTAAATGGTTTAAAGCTACTTGGTAGGAATATTGAGGAGTTTGAACTAACAAGAAAAATCTTGAGATCTCTGCCACCTTCATGGAAACCAAAGAAGACAGCCATTCAGGAGGCCAATGATCTTGATAAACTTGATGTTGAGACACTACTTGGGTCACTGTTGACATATGAGATGGAAGAAATGACTCCCATCGTCAATGATGATGAGAAGAAGAAAAAGGTAATTGCTCTCAAAGCTTCTATGAGCAACAAAGAATTGGAATCGGAAAAAGAAGCGGAGAGCAGCGAGGAAGATGGTGAAATGGCCTTAATCACCAAACGGTTTCATAGGTTCTTGAAGAAAAGCAAGAAACCTTACACAAAGGATCCCACTTCGAAAAGGGAACCACTTACGTGTTATGGCTGCAAGAAGCCTGGTCACATCAGGGCTGATTGTACGGTTTCAAACAAACCATACAAGAGCTTTAAGAAGAAAGCCATGATAGCAACTACTTGGAGCGATGACGAAGAAGAAGAAGAATCCTCGGACAAAGAAATCAGTTACGATGAAATTGCCAACCTTTGTCTCATGGCAATCGACGATGAAAATGAGGTATCATCTTCTCCTTCCTCTAAGAATAATATTGTGAGTAGTAGTGAAGAACTGTTAGAAGTAATAAATGAAATGCATGATGAATTGAAGAAATTCGATTCTAGAAACTCAATTCTTAAGAAAGAGGTATCATCTCTTTCTAAAGAGATGATAAGTCTTAGAGAGGAAAAAGATAAATTATCCTCTTTGCTGTATGATTCTTCTCAAGATTTCCTCAAAGATGAAAATGAAAATTTAAAGAAGAAGATATTAGAAATGAATGGTACTATATCTAGACTCATGCTTGGAAAGGAAAAGCTTGATGAAGTGCTTTCTTCCCAAAGATTAAGTGGAGGAAAATCTAGGTTGGGATACTCTCCATTAGGAAAGCAAAAATCAAAAGAGAGCTTATTCATTAAAGCTTCATGTGTGAGTGAAGCCTCCACTTCAAAAATCCCTAGCAAGGTTAAAAGCACTCCCTCAATAAATACTAAGAAATCTAGAAATTCAAATGTTCATACAAAAATGAAGCATCCTAGAAGAACACATGCTTATATGTATACTCACTTAAGAAATACTTATACACATTCTAGGAATAACCATCATTTGTATTCTAGGAACAATGTGTATAATCAGAACATATACTCTGCACATGCACATCCTAGGAATTATCATCATGATTATCCTAAAAATAATATGCATACTAATAATAATGCTAGCATGTATTCTAGAATGCATCATCATACATTTTCTGGAAATGACATGTATACTCATATTCCTTACCATAGAAACATGTCTCCTAGGAACTCCTATCCTAAGAATTATAGATATGCACAAGTAAGAAATCCTAGAAATATCAATAATTATTATACTAGGATTGTGTATTATCAACATGTCCTTAGATCACCATATACTGTTAAGAAAGTATGGGTTCCAAAAGGAACCATGTTTTCTAGGACTAACCCCAAAGGGCCCAAGAAATTTTGGGTACCTAAAAGTGCAATTGTATATCCTTGTGTGATGTAGATATGTCTCCACACCAAGGAGAAAGGTAACTGTTGGTACCTTGATAGTGGATGCTCAAAGCACATGACCGGTGATAAAAGTGTATTCAAAGAGCTAACTTTAAGAGATGGTGGATTTGTCACCATTGGAGACAACACCAAAATAAAAATCATCAGGCATAGAAAAGTCGGTAATAATTTCTCAACCTTAGATAATGTATTGCTAGTACAAGGCCTTAAGCCAAATTTACTAAGTATTAGTCAACTTGGTGACAAAGGCAACAAAGTCACATTTGAGACCTCTCATTGTCTAGTTATAGACATCAAGAGCAACAAGATCAAATTTGTTGGCCATAGACATGAAAATGTCTATATAGTTGACTTGAAATCCTTGCATTCTGAAAATGAAAAATGTTTTCTTGCATTTAGTGAAAATCCATGGCTATGGCATAGAAGACTTGGTCATGTAAACATGAACTTGCTGAAAATTATTTCAAGAAAAGATTTAGTCATTGGACTTCCAAAAATAAATTTTGAAAAAGACAAAGTATGTGATGCTTGTCAAATGGGAAAACAAACTAGGATTTCTTTTAAAGCAAAAAATGTAGTCTCAACTTCTGCATATGGACTTATTTGGTCCAATTAGTACCATTAGTTTAGGTGGCCATCAATATGCTCCTGTTATTGTTGATAACTATTCAAGATATACCTTTGTTATTTTTATTGCTTACAAGGATGAAGCTTTCAAAGGATTTGAAAAGTTTTGCAAAAAGATTCAAAATGAAAAAGGAATTTGTATTTCAAGTATTAGAAGTGATAATGGAAAAGAATTTGAAAACCAAAGCTTTTCAAATTTTTGTGATGAAAATGAAATTGATCAAAAATTTTCAGCTCCTAGAACTCCTTAACAAAATGGAGTTGTTGAGAGGAAAAACAGAGTTCTAGAAGAATTTTCAAGAACAATGTTTTGTGAAAATAGCTTACCAAAATAATTTTGGGCTGAAGCCGTGAACACTTCTTGCTATATCTTAAATAGAATTTTAATTAGGTCTATGCTTGATAAAACTCCATATGAACTATGGAAAGGTAGAAAGCCTAATATCTCATATTTTCGTACATTTGGTTGCAAATGTTTCATCCTAAATAACAATAAAACTAACTTGGGTAAATTTGACTCTAAGACCGATGAAAGGATATTTTTAGGATATTCAACATCTAGTAAGGCTTATAAAGTTTTCAACAAGAGAACTCTAGTGGTAGAAGAATCTGTACATGTAACTCTTGATGAGTCTAACCCAATTAGTATTAGAGAAGTTTCCTTTAAAGATGATGCAGATTTTATTCCAAGAATGAAAACTCCTACTCCCATTGTTGACCCAAAAGAGAGTCCACCTCAAGCAAATGAAGAGATGGACACTCACAATTTGGACCAACCATCTACAAGCCAACAAGAAGATAGTCTTCCCAAAGACTGGAGGTATGTAAATTATCACCCGATTGATCAAGTGATTGGTGATCCTTCACAAAGAGTAAGAACTCGTTCCTCTATTAGAAATATTTGTAATTATGTAGCTTATTTGTCTCAAGTATAACCTAAGACATTTATAGAAGCTGAAAAGGATAATGATTGGATAATTGCAATGCAAGAAGAAATAAATCAATTTGAGAGAAACAAAGTTTGGAAACTAGTTCCAAGACCTAAAAATCATTCAATAATTGGAACTAAATGGGTATATAGAAATAAGATGGATGAAAATAGAATAGTAACTAGAAACAAGGCTAGACTAGTTACTAAGGGATATAATCAGGAAGAAGGAATAGACTTTGATGAAATCTATGCTCCTGTAGCTAGATTAGAAGCCATTCGAATGTTATTAGCTTTTGCATGCTTTAATAAGTTCAAGCTATTTCAAATGGATGTAAAAAGTGGGTTTTTAAATGGCTTTATAGAAGAAGAGGTTTATGTTGAGCAACCTTTTAGATTTGAAAATCCTAGTCTTCCAAATCATGTCTACAAGCTTTCTAAAGCTCTGTATGGGTTGAAGCAAGCTCCAAGGGCATGGTATGAAAGACTAAGTAAATTTTTGATTAACAGTGATTTTGTAAGAGGTAGAATAGACACAACTCTCTTCACAAAAACTCACAAAAATGACACTCTTATAGTCCAAATATATATTGATGATATTATATTTGGTGCTACTAATGAATCTATGTGTCAAGAGTTTGCAAAGTGCATGCAAGGTGAATTTGAAATGAGCATGATGGGAGAGCTTACCTACTTCCTTGGACTTCAAATCAAATAACTAAATGGAGGTATCTTCATCAATCAATCAAAATACATTAAGGACCTACTAAAGAGGTTCGGGATGGAAAGCTCAAAGCCGCTTGGAACTCCTATGAGCACAACCACTAAACTTGATCTTGATGAAGGAGGTAAAACTGTAGATACTAAATATTATAGAAGCATGATAGGTGCTTTGCTTTATTTGATTGCAAGTAGACCTGATATAATGTTCAGTGTATGCATGTGTGCTAGATTTCAGGCTAATCCTAAGGAATCACATGTAGTTGCAGTAAAAATAATCTTTAGATATCTACAAGGAACCCAAACCATAGGATTATGGTACTCTAGAGATTCATCTTTTGAGCTTGTAGGATATTCAGATGCTGATTTTGCTGGATGCAGATTAGATAGAAAAAGCACAAGTGGAACATGCCAATTCTTAGGTGCAATGTTAACCTCTTGGTTTTCCAAGAAACAAAATTCCGTTGCACTATCAACCGCTGAGGCGGAATATGTAGCAGCTAGAAGTTGTTGTGCCCAAGTGATATGGATGAAACAATAACTAGAAGACTATGGCATGAACCTAAAAAGCATCCCTATACATTGTGATAATACTAGTGCTATCAACCTAACCAAGAATCCTATCCAGCACTCTAGAACTAAACACATAGAAATCAGACATCATTTCTTAAGAGACCATGCTAAAAAAGGTGATATAAGACTAGAATTCATACATTCGGAAGATCAAATAGCTGACATTCTTACAAAACCCCTAAGTGAAGCTAGTTTTTATAAGATTAGAATGTTGATGGGATTGTTAGATTATGATAAACTGAATATCTAATTGCTCCTTCATTCATCATAAGCATATTTGACATCTAGTGAAAGAGTATTAATTCTTGTTTAAATATCTCCCTCACTCAAGATGTCATAGATAAACAAATTACGTGCTACAATTCAAGACTGAAAATTTTGATAAGAGTCTAGTCGACTAGTAAATCTGTTCCAGTCGACTGGTAAGTCACTGCCTATTCTTTCAATCGACTGGTAAGTCTCTGCCAATTCCTCTAGTCGACTGGTAGATCTTATCTAGTCGACTGGTACCTCTTTTTGGAACCAATTTTTTGAAATTCAGTTGTCATCCAGTCGACTAGTAAAGATAATCCAGTCGACTGGTATCTTACTGCCTATTCACCCAGTCAACTGGTACATAGACCCAGTCGACTGGTATGAAAAATATTCATCTTTTCAAAAGGACCTAGTCAACTGGTATCGCGATTCTATATATAGACTATTCATTTATTTTTTCTAATTTTCACGCCATTTTTTAGCAACCTAGCTTTCTCTCTCTAGAAAATTTCACCATTTTGATCCAAAAACCATCTAAACTTCACCTAAACACATCGATCTACTCATCCATAACATTATTTTCAACTTTCTATGGTTGAAATCTCATATTTTCGTGAAAAACTCTTTTTCCCAAAAACCCATTTATCCCAAAAATGTCATATCGAACTCGCATAAAATACATAACTGGGGGACCAAATGCACCAACAAGGTCAAGGTCCACCAAACCTATAGATTCAAATACTCGTGGGAAGGGGGTGGCGGGCTCATCAACCAAGAAGCCCAGAACAGAGCTTGATGAGTCTCTGTTTTCCAGCCCTGCAGCTAAAGCAAAGTATGACTCCATTATCCGCCACAAGAAGATCATAACGGGTAGAGTCGTTGACTTCGACTCTATTCGTCATGGCAACTTTGATATCTTGCCAGCCTTTGAGGTAATCCACTTGACCCCACTGGTCAGAGTGCATGAAAAATACTACCCAAGACTGATTCACCAGTTCTATGCGAACCTGGTGAAACCCAGTCAATTGGCTCTGAGATTCAGAACCAGTGTAATGGGTGTGGAGTTTGAAGTCAACACTGACCTCCTCATGAGCATACAGAGGATCCCTGTAGGAGGGATCCGATGGAGTCTGGATGGATGGCCACACAATTTTGATGTCGAGGCAGCCTGTCAGATAGTTAGGGGCGACCCTAACTATGTGTACAGACCCACTACATTTCACACATGTAGTGATATGCCCCTGGACTCAAAATTGTTCAACTTGATAATGAGTTGGACTATCCACCCGAGACTCAGGAGTTGATTTAGTGCCTTAAAATAGGGCACCACTTCAATATATATCCCCTGCTGCTCGCCAACATGATTAATGGCGAAGTGAGCGACTCCGAGTGTCTACCCTACGGGATGCTCATTACACTCATACTCCAGCACTTCCAGGTGCCTCTCTCTGCCTCCGAGGCTCAGGATATCGGGCCGAAGGACATCATCAATGTCTCATCACTGAAGAAGATGGGATGCACGGTCTGTGACGACTTCATTTATTCGAAGGTCGGGAAGCACATTCGGATCCGAGAGGATGAGAGTAGTCATGATGAGGAGGCTGCTGCTGATACTGCTGAAATGGACACGGATACCCGAGAAGCTCCCATTGATGACTCGAGTACTGGTCATGCTGGGTATGGCGATCTACTACAAGCTATCACGAGCCTCCAGATGACCAGGCAGTCCGAGTTCCAGACATTTAGCTCCTCCATCGAGCATCTACGGGACGACTTCGAGCTACATCGAGAACATACATAGAGTTCATTAGCTGAGATACGAGATCTTATTCGTGACGGCTCGGACTCTCCCACTTCTTGAGTCATTTTTATGATATTTTGGTGTACATAGTAGTTTCCAGCTCTTAGCATGTAGCACGAACATACATATGTATTTTTGTCTTATATATAGCTCTATGAAGCCCGTTCATATATTGAATTTCTATATATGATGATGCTTTTTCATTAGACATATTTAATGCATCTATTTACTTTATTTGTGCTATGCTTGCATAGTTTCTAATTGTTTTTATTTAAGAATATGCTCTGAAACTAGTTATGCTTGTATGAAAAATTCTGGTTCTTCCCGGGAAGGCTTCCAAAATCCGAATGAAGGTAAATTTTTGCGTACAAGTTTTTTGTAGCATACTCTAGATGACTATGGTAGCTAAGTAGCTTATTTTTTAGTTTCTAGCCCCTTTAGTTGATGTTGTCAAAACAGGGGAGAAATATGAGAAAACGAGAAAAAACTAAGTAAAAAGAAACCAATGCATAGATTTAGAGGGAGCATTGCTCCAAAGCATATCAAAAATGATTCATTGATTGGTTGAGTTGATTGTGATTGGTTGAAATGAATATATAAACTGCGTTTGCTTGTTTACAGAGTGGTTTTACTCGAAAAACAAAGGAAACTCTGTCCAATTTTTCTGAAAAACCAAACACTTAGTTTTTAAAACTGTTTTCACATTATTAGTTTTGTCATCATCAAAAAGGGGGAGATTGTTGACCCTTACCTGTATTTTAATGATGACAAAACACAACTGTTATTATACTAACAGTACAATTTAAGTGTAGAAAGCAGCAAAAGCATTCAACCAAGGATTAAGGTGAAAGAATTTAAACTAAATCAATCTTTCGAGTGAAGAATGAAGAACTAGTATAGGTCTAAGGTATTTAAACTAGTGTAAGTCTCACTTGTACATTGTAATAGCTTGTTCAATGGCTTGCACACAAAATGTTTTTTAAATAGAACTTTTTAATTAAACATTTTTAAGTTAAAACTTTTTTTAACACATAAAAACTGGGTTGGAAGACAACCCAGTCGACTGGGTACATATACCAGTCGACTAGTATATGGGACAGTAAGTCTTCAGTTGACTGGGTAAGACATACCAGTCGACTGGTAAAATGGACAGTGAGTCCCCAGTCGACTAGATGGAACATACCAGTCGACTGGTAAAATGGATAAACAGTCCCCAATCGACTGGTAAGATTAATCCAGTCACTGGTACTCCAGAAGCTTTAAAAATGAGAATTTTTAAGAGGACCTAGTCGACTGGTAGTTCAAAAAATATGACTGTTGGACTCGAAATCTGATCTTTTAAAGCCACAATCATTTCAAATTAAAGACCCAACGACCATATTATTTGATGGCTATATAAACCCACTCTATTGAGCATTCAATAGAGAGCTAGACATATTCAAAAGAGAAGAACACACACAATATAGTAATTTTACTCTTTGAAACACAAAAAGCTTTGAAATATTCTTGCTGAGCCATTCTTCAAGCTTTACTTTGAAAGAGAGACATTGTTGAGTTGTATAAGTTTTCGTTTGCTATCTTTCTACCATTTACTTTACAGCATCTTTTGTAAAGGGATTACTTCCGAAAGGAAGGGGATAACTTATGAGAGGAAGGGATTGTAAGGTTTGTACAACACCAGTGAAGTTGTACGACTAAGTTTCTTAGTGGATTACTTCAAGGAGGTTCCTTGAAGAGAGTGGATGTAGGGTCGGAACGAATCCAATATTGCCGAACCACTATAATCTGAGTTTGCATTCTCTACTCCTTAAACTCTTTATTTACAGCACATTACTTGCTTAATTGCTTGTTGCTTATATGTTTTTATAAACTTGCGTTTATTCCGCGAAAGTTTTTAAAAACCCAATTCACCCCCCTTCTTGAGTTGAAACCTCAGTCTACACCTTTATAGAATGACACTAGCTGAATTGAAAGAGTTTATGGTACAACCTCAAGAGTTGTTAGATAAATAGTTTATTCATCCTAGTGTGTCACCTTGGGGAGCCCCAGTGTTGTTTATTAAGAAGAAAGATGGGAATTTGAGGCTGTGTATAGATTATAGATAGTTGAACAAGATAACAGCTAGAAATAAATATCTTTTATCTTGAATTAATGATTTATTTGAATAGTTACAAAGAGCTCGGGTATTTTCTTAAATCTATTTGAGGTCAGGATATCATCAGTTGAGATTTATGGAAGGAGATATTCATAAAACTGCCTTTAGGACTTGATATGGTCACTATGAATTACTAGTTATGCTATTTGGGTTGACAAATGCTCCAGCCATTTTTATGGATTTAATGAATAGAGTATTTAAACCTTTCTTGGATAAATTTGTGGTGGTGTTTATTGATGATATATTGGTTTGTTCTATGAAAGAATAAGAGTATGCAAAACACTTAGAAATAGTATTGGAAACTATTAGGAGGGAGAAATTATATGTGAAATATTCTAAGTGTGAATTCTGGTTTAATGAAGTATCATTTTGGGGGCATGTAGTGTCATGTGAAGGAGTAGTAGTAGATCCACAAAAGGTTGAAGCAGTTTTGAATTAAGAGAAACCTACTAATGTGACTGAAATTCGAAGTTTCTTAGGATTGGCTGGATACTATAGGAGGGTTATTCAAAACTTTTCAATTATTGTAACACCTTTTACTAGACTGACTAGAAAAGAAGTTAGATTTGAATGGTTTGAGGAATGTGAGAGGAGTTTTCAATTATTGAAAGAAAAGTTAACTACTGCTCCAGTGTTAGTACTTTCTCAGGAGATGGCGGATTTGTAGTATATAGTGATGCATCGCATCAGGGGTTGGGTTGTGTATTAATGCAATATGGGAAGGTAGTGGCATATGCTTATAGACAATTGAAAAATCATGAGAGAAACTATCATACCCATGATTTAGAGTTGGTTGCTATAGTCTTTACTTTGAAAATTTGGAGACACCACTTATATAAACTCATCTTTTAAATATATACAGATCATAAGAGTTTTACTTATTTACCAACCTAAAAGGAGTTTACTTTGAGACAAAGATGATGAATGGAGTTAATTAGTGATTATGACTATACTATTCACTATCATCCATGGAAAGCAAATGTAGTGGCTGATGCTTTGAGTCGAAAATCTATAGGTAGATTAGCTGCTTTGGAGAGTCATGACATAAATTTGATGGTGGAGTTGAGAAGTATGAGAATGGAGTTGAAAATAAATAAGAGTGGAGGATTGATAACGAATATGATTGTGAAGTCATCTATAGTAGATCTCTTTTTAGAAGCTCAAAGTGAAGAGGAGGTGATAGAAACAATAAAGAAATAAGTATTGAATAGAAAACAATCAGATTTTAGAATATGAGAAGATGGTATTGTGATGTTAGGACGTAGAATATGTGTCCCAAATGATGTGGAGTTAAGAAAATAAATCCTAAGAAAGGCTCATGATACTATTTACTCAATACACCTAAGAAATAAAAAATATATATATAGCGGACAGAAACAAAAATACTGGTGGTCTAGTTTAAAAAGGGATGTATGATGAGAGTCATAAAATGCACTTTAACAGTACTAAATTTTTAGCATTTTAGGGTTGATCTAGGTTTTAATTGCACTTTTATACGTTAACAACTCTAAAGTATCACTCTTGGATCATTGATCTATTTCGGTGCATTTTCAGGTACTTTAAACTCAAAAGAGGAGGAAAAGTTATCATTGCTTGAAGCACAAAGACTCGAGGCATACTGGAGTGAAGGAATGCTTCCGGAAGGACAAGATGGAGGGCTTAAAAGAGCAACAGCTGCTGCCCGCACTGGAAAGGTGTTTCACTAAATTGCCAGAATTTCCCGTACAGATCAATCATCTTTGTAAATTAATCTGTATTGATACAAGAAGAAACAGGAGATAAGCCATATATGCTTAGAAAGATCCGGAAGTCTATTTTCTAAATAATTTTACGGTTCATAAAAATGATTTTTCTAGAGAAAGTTATGGCAGTTTTAGTAGACAAAGGTCAGGCTGTGCGGGCTGTGCGAGATTTCAGCGTGAAAGGCATGTGAAGGCTTAAATCCCACATCCCACATCGGTTAGAAACACATTTCTAAATCCCACATCCCATATCGGATTGGAAACACATTGCACTCGTGGTATTTGCCTATATAAGACCCACTCCACTTCAGCTTTCAGAATCAATGAATATATCGGAGCTCTCTGAAATCATCAGAGAGTGACTCCAGAGGGCCTTTAGGAGCAATCCAGAGGGCTCTTAGGAGGAATCCGAAAGTATAAATTTGGAGGGCAAGCTGAGAATGATCGTTGAGAGGCCGGAGGCAACTCAAGGAAGCATGAGCCCCATGGCCGGCTAGTCTCCAAACAAAGCGAAGGGATGAATCCCTAGGTGTAGTTGTTCTTATTTTCCTTTATTTGATTCAGTTATAGTTTTGTATTATTTTCATTAAATATTGTTATGTTTTATTCTTTAATTTAATTAGTAGATTTTTATTAGTCCGGCGATTGCATGCTTCTTTTCCATATAAGTCTAGTCATGCTCTTCTTATGTGTATTTGTTTGGGTGTGATTGAGTCCGGTAGATCTCTTTTATAGATTTGTCCATTGCTGCGGTATTGTCATTTAGATGTATCGTCATCTTTTGATAATTTATAAGTTAGGTCATGTGTGCTTGAAAGTAAAGAATAATTCATATCAATTACATTAGGGTTTATACATGCGTTTTAATTGAATATTTGCCGATTGCCTGTTTGGGATGTGAAACTTGCAATCGAGATAAAAAAACTGAATCAAGTTAGGATTAGGGAAATGAACCTAGGGAGGATTTTTGGAACCTTGTTGTTTCTTTATTATACGATCCATCAATTATTTACACAATTTCCATACAATCAACAAATCAGATTTTGTCACTTTAACTTTTATCCTTCTTTTGTAATTAACTTGTTTCCTTGTGGAATTGACACCAAAAACTATACTACAACTACTACGTTATATTTTGGGCGTAACCGAAGTTTGGCGCCGTTGCCGGGGAAGCACACTTAAATACAAAGAAGATTGTCAACTTTTGACATGATGGTAGAAGAATTGTAAATATTTTTCTTTTCAGCAATTTGTAAATACGGTAATATTGTTGCTTTACCTTAGTTTTGATTTTTTGATTTATTTTGTTTTATTTATTTCCCCTCTAATTCATTTGGTGTATGCTTAGACTGAGAGATTTGCGAGGTAGATTCATATTATTACTGAAATGATAAAGTGTTGTTCTTGATTGTAAAATTATTGATAAATGAATTAGTCTCACAGAGAGATAAATATGGTGGGAAAGAAATATGAAAGTATGATATGATAAAAAATATCTGAGTAATAAACTATATGCTATGAACCTCATAACGAGGTAATTATGAGATATAATTAATGGTCTCTAGGTGAATAAATATATGAGAAGAAGAGATTGATAGAGAATGAGAGTTATGATATGAGAAGTAATAATAGAATGCTATTATCAAATTATATGAGATATAGATGATTGAATATTGAAAGACTATTTATACAAATTGAATACTTCTCGTAAATTTAATTCACTGAGCTTGTGAAGCTCATCGCTCATTGTTAAATGATTTCAGGTAGTAGGCAAGACAAATAGTTGGTGAGTTGAGATTCAGACGGAGTCATTTTCTATAAGCCACGTGGTCCACATCCTCAGACTAATGAGAAAAAAATTATTTGTAAATATGAATGCATATTATGTTGTATAAAATGTTTAAGTTAAGATCTGAATGATGTATCTCACCTATTAAGGGTCGAGGATTGATGTAAATAATTGCAGATGATATTTTTATTGTTGCATATATGTGTCATGCTAGGATTTTCAAAATGTGACAACACCGCCTCGGGGGTGGCCAACCCGGGATGGGTCGTTACAGTCCTGTACGTCCAATATCCTTCGATATCCTTACACCCCTTCTGCGAAGGGACCTACTGGCCTCACCTATAACTTACCTCTCAATAACATACCGTCAAAAAATTGTTATAATGCAAAATGTGTTCACAATGAAATGATATGAAAATAAGGAATCATAAACCATTCACATCACCAAATCATAAAACATAATCCATCACTTTTATTATAACCACATACATCACAATTTCTCAAGTATGACTACATCAAATCATTTCTAAACTCACACCTTATACATCCTTATATTAACATATATAATTCTCCTGACATTAGCTTTATTACCAAAATCTTATATTTTCACATTTCTTATAACTTTAATATTTATCCTTTATCCGGAATTAATCTCATTTTTTCAAACTTTGTTTATATTATAATTTAATATGCTTACGAAAAGTAAGGTGTACTCACCTCTAGAATCGCTCCTAGCCTCAAGACCTCTTTTCCTTTAATACTACTCTCCACTTACCTAACGAAAAGAAATTATCTAATTGAACCATTTGAAATCACCTTTGACAAGATGCCCAGGTGGTGATCTTCCAAACACCCAAGTCTAGAATGACTTGTAGAAAGAAATACAGCAATCGAAAGCAAGAAAGAAAAGAAGACAAACAATTTGTAATCGAGGTTCGGCAATAGCCTACATCCCCGTGAGTTCCTCTGAACTCTCTGCACTAAATCAATGGTTCTTTACGATTACAGCAACCCTCTTCAAGAAGCCCAAGTTCTTGAAGAAACCAAGAATAGAAGAAAGGAAGAAGATAAGAACTAACAATGCTCTCTATCTAATCTAGACTCTTCTCTCTTTACAACCAGCCTCACTACAATGAGTCCCTCTTGTGTTTGTGTCTTTGCACTCTTACACAATTCTCTCTTGTATTTCACTCTTTACAATTGATCTCAAAGTATGTCACAACAATATATTGATAATGAAGCTAGGTGACCCTTTATATAGTGCACCAACTTCTTGTCCAATCTTGAGAGTCAATCTCCACCCTTAGATCTTGATGACCACTTAACAATGGCCCTCCATCAATCCTAAGTGGTGCTATGCATTTTAACCTTGCATCCATGCATCTAAGAGGAGGTTTAAACAAACTGTCCATGTGTGCATTGATAGGTGCTTAAATATTCATATTTAAGCCCCCTTATTTACATTTGTTAGGTCCTTAGTTATGTTAATTTAGTCTATTTTACTTCATTTGTGTGTTTCACATGATTTTCTAGGGTCTTGGGGAAAAAGAAGCACTTTGGCACTTAAAGGAAGAAGCATGGAAACCCTGGAGCAGCTTCTGGTCAAAGTGCGATCGATCGCACTAATGCATGCGATCGAGCGCACATGCGATCGTGCGCACTCAAGAAGGATCGAGCGCAGCACATGCGATCGAGCGTAAGACGTATGCGATCAAGCGCACATGTACGGGTATGAACAGTAAAATGGCAGAACCGGTTTTGGAAATAAAGGAGGTTTTGCATTTTTGGAAATTAGGGTTTCCAGAGCCTGCTAGGAATACTCAAGCACTATAAATACATCTATAAAGCACACACAAAGAAATGATCTAATCTCTTCTTTTATCTTTTACTTTTAGCTTGGAGAAGGAAACTGTGGAGGAAAATTGACGACTCTTCTCTCGGGTTTCTTCTTTCCTTTATTTTTATTATGTGTACTTAAACTTTTAGTAAGGGCTTAGTTGAAGCCCTAATTATGTTTATTTAATATTTCAATATTGGTGCCTTTACAATGGTTATATGATGATGCTTAACTTGATTAATACCTGTGTTTATTTAAATTCCTCATATGTGTTTGTATGATCAACTAATGCATGTGGTATGGATTAGTTAGTTGAATCAATTTGGATGACTGAGTCCTGGGTTCGACATTAGTAACAAGAGATATCCACACCAGATTCTCGGGTTAATCAACATGAGGAAACCGGGAGAGGACCAAGCCCCTAGGTCCCGTGTGGTTGCCGATCTCCACAGCCCTTATGCTCTCTTAAGGAACGACTCAGTATACACCCATGCTGAATCCCTTAAGAGAGAAAAGAGTTAGAGTATACACCATGCCTAACTCATTGCTTAGGGAGATCAGTAGCCTAAGGTGTGGACCAAGCCCTTAGGTTGGTAAGCATTAAATATTCAGAATATAACTAAAGCATTGATATATTGTTTTATTTTGTTAAAGCATAATTAGTGGTGGATATCAAAGCCCTACACTTTTATCATTATCTTGTTTCTTGTTTCTTGTTTTATCCTTATCAATCCAAACTCATATTTTCTTTTTCTTGTTTTATATTGTGAAAGTAATTCTAAATAGAAATTCACCAATCCCTGTAGAAATGATCTCGCACTTGCACACTATACAACCACAGACCTTGTGCACTTGCAAGTAAAATGAGTACGATTATTTGCCTAATTATTTTAGTAAATAAAAGTCCAACAGGTTTTTGGCGCCGTTGCCGGGGATTGTGCTAAATTTCTTTTTGGAAATATTTTCGTTATTTATTTTATTTTATTTTATTCTGTTATTTTTTATTTTTTTAGTTTTATCAAAAATTAGATTTATTCCTTCTTTTCGTTTTCTTTTGTTCAGGTGTACATCAGAGGAGTTTCTGTCCTCATTGCGATCGAGCGTAGTGCCTTGTGCGATCGAGCTCAAACTCCAGAGAGTACCCGAGCAGCAGTACTGAAATTGCTGCACTGAAGTTTTTCAACTAATTCATTCGAAGGAGAAGCACCAATGGTGGAAGCTAGTTATGCTTATCTAAATGCTATGAAGAGGAAGCTGGATATGCTCATAAACACCATGACTACTCAAAACATCTCACCTAGTCCGCGAGCCAAACCACTCCAGGTATGTGCTATATGTTCTCGTTTTAATCACACTTCTGAAACTTGCCCTTTATATTTATATGCAGATCAAGAGCAAGCAAATTATGAGGGACCGCACAATGCATATACAAATACCTACAATCCTGGATGGTAGCACCACCCCAACCTCTCATGAAGCAACAATCACAATGCTTTGAATCTTCAAGGACAGCAAAGAAACTTCCAACCAGCAGCCCAACCAGTGTCAAAATCAGAAAATAGTGACCTAGAGAGTCTTGTAAAGCAATTGACCACTCAAGAATAGCAACTAATGACAACATTGATGACTTCACTAGATCAGCAAAAACAAATCACTGCCAAGCATGAGCAAACTATTCAAAGACTCGAGGTTCAAATATGGGAATTGGTTAAGGAGCTAAGTGAAAGAAAGCATGGTGAATTTCTAGCCCAAACAATATATACTCTAAGTGTTGTTGAGGAAGAATTTCCAGCCCAAACAATACCTACTCCAGGTGTTGTTGAGAAAGCCTTGCAGGTCCATCACCTTGATCCATTAGAAACTACTCTTACCTATAATGTCCTAAGATCGGATATCGAGCCCGAGTTTAATGATGTTACTGATGACATCATCAAAACTGTGCACCTCCTTAAGTCCTCTCTAAAGCATCCAAGTAAGTACACCGATCCATTTGAAATTCTTGGGCCTACTAATACTACTTTTTCCCCTTTTATTGTCCAGGAACCAAATTTGGAGTTGAAGCAATTGCCGAAATACTTACCTTATGCTTATATGGAAGAGAATGAGACACTTCCTATGCTAGCTACTACAAATCCTAGTTTTGGGGAAAAATAAGGCTTGGTCCGGCTAAAGACGTTAAACTTAGCGCTCATGGGAGGCACCCCAGACTTATCCTTTTCATTTTGGTATTTTTCTTTTATTTATATTTATATTTCCATATCTAGTATTTATATTTCTTGTTTTCCAGAACAATGTTTATTTTTCTTTGTCAGGTACTCAGTGCGTGCATCCAGTTAAAGTTTGGGGGCATGTCACAAGCAAAGCAAGCAACCTAGTTCTCCATACCCCAGGTCAGTTCTTTCCATGCCACACATATTGGGGACAATGTGTATTTTAAGTTTGGGGGTAGTGGGAGATACTAGACACTATCACACACGCACTTGAAACACATGCACACACTAAGTCTCAGTTTTTTTGTAGATAAATGCATGTTCATTATGTTTCAAAAAAAAAATTTTGGGTGATCTAAACAAAGAGTATGATGTGACTTCATAAGTGAGCTTAAAACTTTGAACACATAGGCCAATAATTAAGTTTTGAGCATAGATCACTTACTTTTAGGCATTTAAGGATTCACAATCTTGACCTAAGCTATCACGAGCACATTAGCACATAGTTGTGTGGGGTATGACATGTAATTTTGATTTGTATGTTTCTTTTGCTTGACTGTGAACTAGATAACCTATTAGATTAACATTTTGGCATAAGAAAATAGAAAAAAAAAATTGTTATTGCTCAAAAAAAGAAAAATGCTCCTAAAGATCATTAAAAAGAACTTTCCGCTGAGTAATTGGCCCTCTTGCCTCAGTAAGCAGTGAGTGTCACGTCAAAAGGTGGAAATTCTGATTGGTAGCATTGAGACCAGTTAGTTTCGTAGTCTTTTGACTTGAGTTAGTAGGTCCTTAGGGGTGTCTTTACACCTAATGCCCTAAAACCATCTGGTTTGGGAGTCATTGGCTAAACACTCATTACATGAGTAAAATAGAAAGCTTAAGGGATCTAACTTGGCCAAAAAAAAAATTCTCATAAATAAAAGAAAAGAAGAAAATTTATGCCATCTTTGTTGATTCTAATAGGAAATTTGGTGAAAATTGAGCCATCGAAACACTACACATTAGAATTATTTGGAAATCTAATCTTTTATGTGCTAGTTCACCACACACTAAAGTCAAACTTGTGATGTCTTAAACTGCCTCACGAAACAGTGGATCTATCTATATATTGTTATTTTTCACTTTAGTTTTTTTATAGTTTTGTATTGCTAAGGGACTAGCAATATTTAAGTTTGGGGGTGTGATAGGTGCTTAAATATTCATATTTAAGCCCCCTTATTTACATTTGTTAGGTCCTTAGTTATGTTAATTTAGTCTATTTTACTTCATTTGTGTGTTTCACATGTTTTTATAGGGTCATAGGGAAAAAGAAGCACTTTTGGCACTTAAAAGAAGAAGCCTGGAAACCCTGGAGCAGCTTTTGGTCAAAGTGCGATCGATCGCACTACTGCATGCGATCGAGTGCACATGCGATCGTGCGCACTCAAGAAGGATCGAGCGCAAGACGTATTCGATCGAGTGCACATGTACAGGCGTGAACAGTAAAATGGCAGAATTAGTTTTGGAAATAAAGAAGGTTTTGCATTTTTGAAAATTAGGGTTTCCAGAGCCTGCTAGGAATACTCAAGCACTATAAATACACCTGTAAAGCACACACAAAGAAATGATCTAATCTCTTCTTTTATCTTTTGCTTTTAGCTTTGAGAAGGAAACTGTGGAGGAGAATTGACGACTCTTCTCTCGGGTTTCTTCTTTCCTTTATTTTTATTATGTGTACTTAAACTTTTAGTAAGGGCTTAGTTGAAGCCCTAATTATGTTTATTTAATATTTCAATATTGGCGCCTTTACAATGGTTATATGATGATGCTTAACTTGATTAATACCTGTGTTTATTTAAATTCCTCATATGTGTTTGTATGATCAACTAATGCATATGGTATGGATTAGTTAGTTGAATCAATTTGGATGACCGAGTCCTGGGTTCGACATTAGTAACAAGAGATATCCACACCGGATTCTCGGGTTAATCAACACGGGGAAACCGGGAGCGGACCAAGCCCCTAGGTCCCATTTTGTTATAATGCAAAATGCGTTCACAATGAAATGATATGAAAATAAGGAATCATAAACCATTCACATCACCAAATCATAAAACACAATCCATCACTTTTATTATAACCACATACATCACAATTTCTCAAGTATGACTACATCAAATCATTTCTAAACTCACACCTTATACATCCTTATATTAACATATATAATTCTCCTGACATTAGCTTTATTACCAAAATCTTATATTTTCACATTTCTTATAACTTTAATATTTATCCTTTATCCGGAATTAATCTCATTTTTTTCAAACTTTGTTTATATTATAATTTAATATGCTTACGAAAAGTAAGGTGTACTCACCTCTAGAATCGCTCCTAGCCTCAAGACCTCTTTTCCTTTAATACTACTCTCCACTTACCTAACGAAAAGAAATTATCTAATTGAACCATTGGAAATCACCTTTGACAATATGCCCAGGTGGTGATCTTCCAAACACCCAAGTCTAGAATGACTTGTAGAAAGAAATACAGCAATCGAAAGCAAGAAAGAAAAGAAGACAAACAATTTGTAATCGAGGTTCGGCAATAGCCTACGTCCCCGTGAGTTCCTCTGAACTCTCTGCACTAAATCAATGGTTCTTTATGATTACAGCAACCCTCTTCAAGAAGCCCAAGTTCTTGAAGAAACCAAGAATAGAAGAAAGGAAGAAGATAAGAACTAACAATGCTCTCTATCTAATCTAGACTCCTCTCTCTTTACAACCAGCCTCACTACAATGAGTCCCTCTTGTGTTTGTGTCTTTGCACTCTTACACAATTCTCTCTTGTATTTCACTCTTTACAATTGATCTCAAAGTATGTCACAACAATATATTGATAATGAAGCTAGGTGACTCTTTATATAGTGCACCAACTTCTTGTCCAATCTTGAGAGTCAATCTCCACCCTTAGATCTTGATGACCACTTAACAATGGCCCTCCATCAATCCTAAGTGGTGCTATGCATTTTAACCTTGCATCCATGCATCTAAGAGGAGGTTTAAACAAACTGTCCATGTGTGCATTGATAGGTGCTTAAATATTCATATTTAAGCCCCCTTATTTACATTTGTTAGGTCCTTAGTTATGTTAATTTAGTCTATTTTACTTCATTTGTGTGTTTCACATGATTTTATAGGGTCTTGGGGAAAAAGAAGCACTTTGGCACTTAAAGGAAGAAGCATGGAAACCCTGGAGCAGCTTCTGGTCAAAGTGCGATCGATCGCACTAATGCATGCGACCGAGCGCACATGCGATCGTGCTCACTCAAGAAGGATCGAGCGCAGCACATGCGATCGAGCGTATGACATATGCGATCAAGCGCACATGTACGGGTGTGAACAGTAAAATGGCAGAACTGGTTTTGGAAATAAAGGAGGTTTTGCATTTTTGGAAATTAGGGTTTCCAGAGCCTGCTAGGAATACTCAAGCACTATAAATACATCTGTAAAGCACACACAAAGAAATGATCTAATCTCTTCTTTTATCTTTTACTTTTAGCTTGGAGAAGGAAACTGTGGAGGAAAATTGACGACTCTTCTCTCGGGTTTCTTCTTTCCTTTATTTTTATTATGTGTACTTAAACTTTTAGTAAGGGCTTAGTTGAAGCCCTAATTATGTTTATTTAATATTTCAATATTGGTGCCTTTACAATGGTTATATGATGATGCTTAACTTGATTAATACCTGTGTTTATTTAAATTCCTCATATGTGTTTGTATGATCAACTAATGCATGTGGTATGGATTAGTTAGTTAAATCAATTTGGATGACTGAGTCCTGCGTTCGACATTAGTAACAAGAGATATCCACACCAGATTCTCGGGTTAATCAACATGAGGAAACCGGGAGAGGACCAAGCCCCCTAGGTCCCGTGTGGTTGCCGATCTCCACAGCCCTTATGCTCTCTTAAGGAACGACTCAGTATACACCCATGCTGAATCCCTTAAGAGAGAAAAGAGTTAGAGTATACACCATGCCTAACTCATTGCTTAGGGAGATCAGTAGCCTAAGGTGTGGACCAAGCCCTTAGGTTGGTAAGCATTAAATATTCAGAGTATAACTAAAGCATTGACATATTGTTTTATTTTGTTAAAGCATAATTAGTGGTGGATATCAAAGCCCTACACTTTTATCATTATCTTGTTTCTTGTTTCTTGTTTTATCCTTATCAATCCAAACTCATATTTTCTTTATCTTGTTTTATATTGTGAGAGTAATTCTAAATAGAAATTCACCAATCTCTGTGGAAATGATCTCGTACTTGCACACTATGCTACCACAGACCTTGTGCACTTGCAAGTAAAACGAGTACGATTATTTTCCTAATTATTTAAGCAAATAAACGTCCAACATGCATCAGTTTGCCTAGCACCTAGGTACTGAACAGGGGGTGGTGAGGCGCTAGGCAAAGCCCCTTTGCACCACATTCTGGGAGGTGCGGTGCTGGTGGAGGGGTGGTGCGGCACTGCCCTTCTCCAAACTACTTCCTTGCTGGGCAGTGAGGCGCTGGTGAAGGGGAGGTGAGGTGCACACTGATGCTACCCTTCACACAATAGTGCAAACTACTTTGCTTTGTTGATTAGGGGTGTGCACACACACCCAAATGGATGCACACACATGTGTGCACTCCTTTAACATGCTGTATTTTAATCTTCCAACCTTAGTTTAGACTTTAACCATCTTTGAACCATGTTTAGACATGTTTAAACCTTAGAAGAATACCAACAATCTCTACCTTTGTCTAAGTGTTTAAACCCGAACCATTGTGTAGAAAGCTTCAGGATCCAAACTCATCTTGAGCCATCAATTAAGCAACTCCAATCCTAAGTAGTCCAAGGTAATGATTGAACTTACTTAGAGGTAGAACTTTAGTACCTAAATCCGTAGGATTTTCTTCCGTGGCTACCTTGTCCACATGGATGCATCCTTTCGTAACATTTTCCCGAATGAAATGATGCCGAACATCCATGTGCTTTGTCCTTTCATGGAACACCAGATTCTTACATAAGTGCAATGCACTTTGACTATCTGAAAATACCACAACCTACTCCTCCAATACCTTCAACTTTTCCAGCAACCCTTTGCACCACATAGCCTCCTTAATGGCCTCCGTAGCCGCTATATACTCAGCCTCGATTGTTGAGAGTACTACCACCGGTTGCAACTAAGCCTTCCAACTTACACAATATCCGTTTAAGTTGAAGAAGTAGGAGGTAATTGATCTCCTTTTATCCCGGTTTGCTCCGTAGTCTGAATCCGCAAAACCCTCAAGGCAGATGGACTTTCCCCTCTTCTTATAAACCAGCCCTACTTCTGGGCTTCCCTTCAAGTACCTCAGCAACCACTTCATCCCAAGCCAATGCTCCTTTCCAAGATTACTCATAAACCTACTGAGAACACTTATTGCATAAGCAACATCAGGTCTAGTGCTTACCATGGTGAACATAACATAACCAACAACACTAGAATAAGGGACCTTTTCCATCTCCTTCTTCTCCACCTCCGATCTCGGACATTAATCGCTGGAGAACTTGAAATGACCAACAAGGGGAACCTTCATTGGTTTGCTATCTTCCATAGAGAATTTAGATATCATCTTCTCTATGTAGGAAGTTTGAGAGATCTTCAATCTGTTTCTCTACCTTTCCCGGATGATACATATCCCAAAGATTTTTTGTGTAAGGCTGAGATCCTTCCTCTCGAACTCCTCACTGAGTTGAGATGTAAACCTTTCCATCCTCTTCCTGCTGTTCCGAACCAACAGCACATCAATGACATAGATGAGGATACTCACCATCTTCTCCACCTTGTGTCCAGGTGAGAAAGTTTCTATGAAATCTATGTCTTTTCTTCTTGCGAACCTATTCGCCACCAGCCTAGCCTTATATTAGACTTCATCCCCTGGAGTATTACCTTCTTTGATCTTGTAGATCCATCTACAATCCACAACTCTCTATTTTTTCAAGTTTGGGCACCAACTCCCAAGAGTTGTTCTTCATTAAAGAGTCCATTTCTTCCTCCATAGCCAGCTGCTACTTTGATGAATCCTTACACTCCATGGCATTCATGTAAGTTTTTTCTTCAACCTCTCCTTATGTACAAGGAGCTGCTATATTAGCATTTGCAAACCCATATCTCAAAGTTGGTCTAACCACCCTCCTTTCCCGATCTCTTGTGAGCTGGTAGTCATTATGACTTGCTGCATTAACCTCTTCTTGAGTTTTTTTAATCATGGCCTTCATTCAAGGGCTCTACCTGCTCCAAACCCTCTTGCCTTCCTTACTCTACCTGAACTGAACTCTCCTTGATGCGATGCTCCACAACTTCCAGACTGGTTTGCTCACTAGCCCCTCTAGGGTTAGTTTTCTCCAAGTAGGGAAATAACAATTCATTAAAAATAACATCCCTACTTATAATGAGTTTCATGCCTTTATTTTCTAAGGACCACAACCTATATCCCTTCACCCCATCACCATATCCTAGAAATACACATTTTCTAGATCTTGGGCTAAGTTTATCCTCCTTTTGATGTGCATATGCAGCATACCCAAAAGTCCTAAGGTTGCTTAATTCAGGGGGTTTCCCACTCCACATTTGCATGGGAGTCTTGAACTTTAAAGCTCTAGAGGGTGATCTATTTAGCAAGTATGCAGCTGTAGCCACAGCTTCTCCCCAAAAATATTTTGGTAAACTGGATCCTATTAACATGCATCTAACCTTTTCCATAAGGGTTCTATTCATCCATTTAGCAACTCCATTTCGCTGAGGTGTTTTTACAACCGTTCTATGTCTTAGAATGCCATTTAATTCACAAAATTTATCAAAATCCTTATTGCAAAATTCTAAGCCATTATCAGTTCGTAAAGCCTTAACTACCCTACTCGTTTGAGTTTCCAGCAACTTCTTCCACACAACAAATTTATTCAAGGCATCTAATTTATTTCTAAGCAAATAAACCCACACTCTTCTTGAATAATCATCAATTAAAGACAGAAAGTAAAAGTTACCTCCCTGTGTTGGTGTTCTTTCTAGTCCCCAAATGTCTGAATGAATGTAGTCAATAATCCCCTTAGATTTATGCATTCCGGTGTTGAAGCTGACCCGGTGTTGCTTCCCAAGAATGCAACTTTCACAGAAATCCAGTTTCTCTACTTTGTCACCACCAAGTAGACCATCCTTGCTAAGAACTTGCAGGCTCTTTTCGCTCATGTGTCCCAAGCGAGTGTGCCAAAGGGCTGCCCTATCCATCTCAGTCATCAAGCTTACTGCTTAATCATTGATTTCTGTCTCTTTGATCATCTCATAGAGTCCATCGTTTCTTGCTGCCTTGATCACTACCAAAGATCCCTTGGCCTTCTTGATCTTTCCTCCTTCTACTTTGCATATATGCCCCATGGAATCCAGCTACCCCAATGAGATCAAATTTCTTTTCAAATCTGGAAGATACCTCACATTTCGCAGCAGCTTTGTGACTCCATCAAACATCCTCAATTGGATGTCTCCAATCCCCCTCATTTGGCAAGAATTGTCATTCCCCAAGAAGACCTTTCCATCATTGATCTCCTTGAAATTCTTGAACCATTCCTTATGAGGGCACATGTGATAAGTGCACCGGAATCCAGAATCCACTTTTCGCTGCCTCGCCTCCTACTCACATTTGAGCACATAATAAGAACATCATCTTGCTATTCTCCCTTGGCAACCGAAGCCTCTCCATCGTTGATGTGGTTTCTTCTCTCATCCCACATCTTCTTTTTGTAATCTTTTCTGAAATGGCCCTCCTCATTGCAGTAGAAGCCCTCTTTCCAAATCTTGATTTGGAATGTGCTCTCCCATGGCTTTGCCCTCTACCTCTTGATTTCTCTCGGTAGTTGCCATGAGTGCTACTGCCATTCCAAGTTGCTGGCCTTCCTCTTACAAACAACCCATCTCCACTTGATGTCTCCTTCATCTTGGCTTTGAAGTCATGTACCTTTATAGCATTGATCACAATCTCCTTGGTTAAAGTATCTCTTCTATACTCAATAGCATTAATCAAATTATCAAAACAATCAGGAAGAGAATTTAACAAGATAACAGCCAATTGTTCATCCGGAAATGTAATGCTACAACTATTCAAATGTTGAACTAGCTTATTAAAGACATCAAGATTATCTTGCAACTCTTTACTAGGATCCGTTTTAAAAGCAAAGATTCTTTTAAGAAGATAAATTTTGTTAGGGAGAGTTTTGGTAAGAAACAACTCATCTAGTTTCTTCCATATGACAGTCGAATCTTCCGAGTCTCCGCACTCCCTTGTGACACTATCCGACATGTGCAAGAAAATGGTGCTGTAAGCCATCTTCTTCATCTCAATCCACTAGTCCTCTGTGACACTTGCTGGAAAAGCATTATCTTTTCTAATAGCCAAGTCTCCTTTCTGTTGCATTAGAACCGCCTTGATCTTCCGCTTCCAAAGGACAAAGTCTCCCTTTCCATCAAACTTCTCAACACAGAAATTTGAAGCCATCTTTACGGACAAGATCCCAGATTTATGTAATACCCACAAATGCTTTCTTCAACCTCAAGAACACGATTGAAGATGGATCTTAACACCGTTCTTGAATCACCCTCAAGAATCTTGATCTTTACTCCATTTTTGAATCACCCAAGAAGTTGATCTTTGATTCTTGGAGTCCTGACTCCGTAACCTTCTTGTTCTTGCTCCGATACCCAGCTGTGCAAGCTCTAATACCACTGTTCAAAGCTCTGATACCACTATTGGAAATCACCTTTGACAAGATGCCCAGGTGGTGATCTTCCAAACACCCAAGTTTAGAATGACTTGTAGAAAGAAATACAACAATCGAAAGCAAGAAAGAAAAAAAGACAAGCGATTTGTTATCGAGGTTTGGCAATAGCCTACATCCCTGTGAGTTCCTTTGAACTCTCTGCACTAAATCAATGGTTCTTTACAATTACAGCAACCCTCTTCAAGAAGCTCAAGTTCTTGAAGAAACCAAGAAGAGAAGAAAAAAAGAAGATAATAACTAACAATGCTCTCTATCTAATCTAGACTCTTCTATCTTTACAACCAGCCTCACTACAATGAGTCCCTCTTGTGTTTATGTCTTTGCACTCTTACACAATTCTCTTGTGTATGTCACTCTTTACAATTGATCTCAAAGTATGTCACAACAATATATTGATAATGAAGCTAGGTGACCCTTTATATAGTGCACCAACTTCTTGTCCAATCTTGAGAGTCAATCTCCACCCTTAGATCTTGATGACCACTTAACCATGGCCCTCCATCAACCCTAAGTGGTGCTGTACATTTTAACCTTGCATCCATGCACCTAAAAGGAGGTTTAAACAAGCGGTCCATGTGTGCATCAGTTTGCCTAGCGCCTAGGCACTGAACAGGGGGTGGTGAGGCGCTAGGCAAAGCCCCTTTGCACCACTTTCTGGGTGGTGTGGTGCTGGTGGAGGGGCGGTGCGGTGCTTCCCTTCTCCAAGCTGCTTCTTTGCTAGGTAGTGAGGTGCTGGTGAAGGGGAGGTCAGGCACACACTGATGCTGCCCTTCACACAGTAGTGCGCACTACTTTGCTTTGTTGATTAGGGGTGTGCACACACACCCAAATGGATGCGCATACATGTGTGCACTCCTTTTTCTTTTTCTTCATCTCTTTCTTCTTTATTTCCTGTCCTCTTCTTTTCTTCCTTTTTTCTTTCTTCCTTCTCTCGACTGTTCTAGAAAATACTAGCAAAATGATGGTTTCTCTCTCTCTCTCTCTCTCTTAATATATTTATACTCAAATTCCATCTTAATTGCATAATTCTCCTTTCACTTTACATCTCTTTTAATTTCACCCCAAAACTCTTTAAATTTCCACTTTTGCTTAGCTTTCCTTACTACCTTTCAAAGAAAATTTTTAATTCTCCCAAAACTTGTTCTTAGTTACTTATTTCTAATTCCCACAAATCTGCATATGACTTATTAAAAATTAAACCCGAATTAACACACCATAAACACTTTGAAGTGTAACTCTACATTTTAAAATATTCTAATTAAGGTATCGGGCATTACAATTCTCTGCCACTAAAAAATTTTGTCCCCGAAATTTCCTTGAATAGGGTGCACAAAAACAACAGGATTGTCACTTTCCTAAGTTTGCTTTATATTTTCAATTACATTCTTTAAATCAATCGTTCTTAAACAGAAGTATCACTAAAAAATCATTCCATCTACAGCTTTTTTTCACCCTTTTAATTCAAAAATTAAAATCTTCATTATTTCACATTCTTTAACTTTTATCTTGACAACATACTCTAAGGGTCTCAATTACAGTATAACTTAAAACATGCATCTTCCCCAAAGATATCTTTTTCACTAAGTTACTTACCAACTAGTTATTTTCTCTCATCCATTAGCAATTTCCTACCTAACTATAAACTATACTTAGAATCCGTCAATAGTGTTACCAAAATTTTTGTATTTACTTCAACTTAGTCCTTTACTCAAATCCTTAATTCTTTTACTTCATAGTTCCAAACCCACATATGGAAAAGAAATAATAAATTATAATTCAATCTTTTAATCCTTTACAAGGGATTCTAACATCCCCCTAACAAAATGATTTAATTAGTACTTACTCTCTCTACTCATCATGTCTCTTAATTTGAATCCAACTTTCTCACTTATTGCTTTCATCTAAACCTTAACTTATCTACTGCCAACCAGGGCATGTTTACCAATAAACTTTAATATAATTCACCATAGTAATAATAGTTAAACACTTTACTCTTCACTACAACTCCAAATTGACTAGTCTTTCTTTAACAATAATAATAACATTGTAACCATCTCATAGTATCACTTGCACATTGACGAACCAAAAAATATTTCCGTTCACAGCTAACAAATTCCATTACAAGTCTTCACTCCAACTTTGTCACTTAGTTGTCCTTAATAATAATTTACTTAATTTGTCCTTGACCTAAAGTTACATTTCCCAATGATTTTCATCCACCTAAACCTTTCCTTTGATATCAATCGTACTTCAAATTTACCATTTTCTTAATATCATTCTAATCTTTTACATAACTTCAAAGGTTGAGTCTTCTACTCTTTCCCAAAGTTATAAACTCTACATTTCATGTCCAAATCCATATTTCCCTTACTTAGAAAATTCTCAAAAAGACGCTTAAGAATTTCTAAGAGTGCTTCTATCACCTATCCTTATAACTATTAGCCCTTACATTAAAAATTCTCACATCTACTTCTCAAGAAAAAAATTTCTCCAAATCTCCAACTTTCTACTAATTTATTTGCATAATACCTCGATTTGTATTTAGTCTTTCCTTTCAAAACTTTGATTTTATCTCTTTCCGACTCACCTTCTTATGTTTCTATTCCTTTATTCTTTTCAATCATTCTAAATTCTAATATTACCATTAGCTTCACACTTTTCAAGATTATATTTCATTGAAGTTTTCAACCAGATAAAAATCAAACACTAATTTCTTGTCTTGACATCCTGTTCGTTAATCTTGTCTACTTACTCTATCAATTCTTAATTCCTAACAACAAAACCCATCACATCATATCTGGAAATGCTTCTCTTATCCTGATTCAATTACGTTACTCTTTTCACAAAAATTTAGTGGTAGTACAGATTCCTTACTTCTTATTCAACTCTTTTCGTCAACTCACCAAACTATAATATCTTCATTTCCTTATTCAACCTCCATGTTTCTAAGAAAGCTTTTATACGCTCGGATTACGCTCTTGACTTAACTACACTTTCCACTCTTTCTCTTTTCTTGTTTCCTTATTCGGTCTGTTAAGAAATCAAAACTTCTAGAAGACTATCTAAGATCTTATCTCCACACTTTTCCTTAATGAATCTTACGTCTAACCATACGATGTATGTTGAAATCCAGCAATTCCTTTTCACTTGCTATCACTAGTATTGCTTGAATAAAGTACTTCACATTCACATCATACAATCTATAGCATTCACCAAAAGTATTTCTTAATCCCATTATGAATTATAATTTCCTTCATCCACTTAGTAACAATCTAATTTCAACTCCATAACACTTCCCGATAACTCCTTGATTTGATTAAGATCTCTTTTTTTACTTTACATAAAAAAGTGTTTCTTAATCCCATTATGAATTATAATTTGCTTCATCGACTTAGTAACAATCTAATTTCAACTCTATAACACTTCCCGATAACTCCTTGATTTGATTAAAATCTCCTTTTTACTTTACATCATACTTTATTAAGACTTCAAAATGTTTGGTGACCCCTATTCTTTCTAACCACCTCTTTCGCCAATCAACTCTCTCAATTCTATCCTTCTCTAGAGTACTCTGAACTTCATTGATTCTTAAAATTAGTAATTTTCCCCTCGAATTTTTTCTTCTCCTTTCCATTTCCTTATCCAACTACATATTGGCCTTGCATCCTATACCTGGTTCTCTTTCACCATCATCATTCTAATACTCTTATATCTTACTAAACTCTTAGTTTCCTATCAAGCATCTTCTTTTCATTTCCCTTTAAAAGTAACCCTCTTTTTTACTAAAAATAAATCTTTTACTTTCACTAATATTCCAACCATATCTAGAACAATTCATTCGCAAACTTTAGCTTTTTCTAACACTTCAAATATCTTAGTTCATCATCACACATCTCTCATTAGATTCAAAATAGTATTCCTTTAACTTATATCTCCAAATAAGGAAAAAATTTTTAGGCTTAAACAACTAGCTTCAACCTAATAATTACTCATTCTTCAATCTAAACTCTAGGGTTTCTAGGTTTTGAATAAATCCACCATCTCTTTGTATTTACCTTCGCTTAACATTAAGACCCAAGTCAAAATTTGCTACACCTTTCTCCTTTACAAAGTATTGTTGGAGTTTGTCTAAGCATTAAACAATTACCAGGAAGAATGAAAAATTAGCATGGGTGCACACCAGTGTGCGCCGCAGCCCAGCTCATTCAAGGGTGCAATGCCTAGCAAGGAGGAGGCCTGGAGGAAGAGTGCGCCATGGCTCAGCCTCTTCCAGGCCACGGTGCCTAGAAGATGGTAAATGTGTGCCTTGGCTCAGGTCGCAGCCTGCCCTGTTCTGGGCCGCGGCACTAGGCACACTTAGACAAGGAGATTCAGCCTTTTGAGTTAGTGCGTGAGCAAGGTTAAAACACATAGCTTTACTTAGGATTGATGGAAGGCCATGGTTGATTGGTCATCAAGATCTAAGGATGGAAAATGACACCTAAGATGGGTTCAAGAAGTGGTGCACTATATAAAGGGTCACGTAGCTTCAATCTTAAAAACAACAACAATACACAATTCACAAGTGAGAAACACAAAGTGATCATCATACAAAAGAGTTCTGGTGCAAGTGTTAGAGTGCAAAGACACAAAACACAGGAGAGGCATTAGAATAGATCTTATTGTAAAGGCTGGTTGTTTAGAGAGAGAATAGAACAGAAAGGGGAATTCAAGGGCTTTGTAGTGGAATTTCCAAGGGGGAAATTCTAGGGAAATACAAGACCTCATCACTTTCTTCTTCTTCATCTTTCTTTCCTCAAGAACAAGAAGGTTCTTGGAGGGGTTGCTGTAACTTGTAAGAACTTATTGGTTTAGTGCAGAGGGCTCAAAGTAGCTCACGGGGACATAGGCACATTGCCGAACCTCGATAACAAATCACTTGTTTTCTTTCTTTGCTTCGGTTGTTGTTTATATTCTTAACAAGTCATTCTAGACTTGGGTGTTTAGAGGACCATCTCCTGGGCATCATTAAGGGTGGTTTCCCAACAGTGGTATCAGAGCTAAGATTGGCGGGTATCGGAGCAAGGCGACAAGAATCAAGGCCAACTTCTTGGGTGATTCAAGAATGGAGAAAGATCAAGATCTGATCGTGTTCTTGAGGGTGATTCAATAATAGTATTGAGATCAATCTTAAATCGAGTTCTTGAGGTTTTGAAGATTGGGAAAAGATTTATGGGTGCTGCACAAATCAAGGGATCTTCTCCGTAAAGATGGGTTAAAAATTTCTGGTTAAGAAGTTTGATGGAAAGGGAGATTTTTCCCTTTGGAAGCGGAAGATCAAGGTTGTTCTTATGCAACAGAAAGTGGACTTGGCTATTGGAGAAGATGACGCTATTCCAGCAAGTATCACGGAAGTCCAGCAGATTGAGATGAAGAAGATGGCGTATAACACCATCTTCCTACACATGTCGAATAGTGTCATAAGGGAGTGCAGAGACTCGAAAGATCCAGCTGCAATTTGGAAGAAACTAGATGAGTTATTTCTTACCAAAACTTTTCCTTATAAGATATATCTTCTTAAAAGTATCTTTGCTTTTAAAATGGATCTTAATAAAGAGTTAGAAGATAATCTTGATGACTTTAATAAACTAGTTCAAGATTTGGCTAGTTGTAGTATTAAATTCCCGGATGAACAATTGGCTGTTATGTTATTAAATTCTCTTCCTGATTGTTTTGATAGTTTAATTAATGCAATTGAATATGGAAGAGATACATTAACCAAAGAAATTGTGGTCAATGCTATAAGGGTTCATGATTTCAGAGCCAAGAGTTGGGAGGCATCAAGTGGGGAATAGCTATTCGTAAGAGGAAGGCGAACAACTCAGAATGGCAGTAGCATTCATGGCAACTACCGGGAGAAATCAAGGGGTAGATGGCAAAGCCATGGGAGATCGCATTCTAAACCGAAGTTTGGAGGGAAGCGATGCTTCTATTGCAATAAGGAAGGTCACTTCAAGAAAGATTGTAAGAAGATGATGTGGGATGAGAGAGGAAGAAGTCATACCAACAATGGAGAGGCTTCGGTTGCCAAAGGAGAACAGCAAGATGATGTTCTTGTTGTGTGCTCAAATGTGAGCAAGAGGCAAGGTAGCGAGAAATGGATCTTGGATATCGGGTGCACTTATCACATGTGCCCTCACAGGGATTAGTTCAAGAATTTCAAGGAAATCAATGATGGAAGAGTTTTCTTGGGGAATGAAACTTCTTGCCAAGCGAAGGGAATAAAAGACATCCAATTGAGGATGTTTGATGGAGTCACAAGGCTGCTGTGGAATATAAGGTATCTCCCGGATTTGAGGAGGAATTTGATTTCATTGGGGTAGTTGGATTCCATATACATACAAGGCAGAGGGAGAAAAGATCAAGGTGACCAAGGGATATTTGATAGTGATCAAAGCAGCAATCAAAGAAGGTCTCTATGAGATGATCGGAGAAACATAAATCAAGGATCAAGTAGCAAGCTTGATGGCTGAGATGGATAAGGCAGCCCTTTAGCACACTCGCTTGGGGCATATGAGCGAAAAGGGCCTGCAAGTTCTTAGTAAGGATGGTCTACTTGGAGGAGACAAAGTAGAGAAACTTGATTTCTGTGAGTGTTGCATTCTTAGGAAGCAACACCGGGTCAGCTTCAACATCGGAGTGCACAAGTCTAAGGGCATTCTTGACTACATTCATTCGGACCTTTGGGGACCAGCAAGAGCACCAACATAGGGAGGTAACTTTTACTTTCTGTCTTTAATTGATGATTATTCAGGAAAGGTTTGCGTTTATTTGCTTAAAAATAAATCGGATGCTTTGAATAAATTTGTGGTGTGGAAAAAGTTGCTAGAGACTCAAACGGGTAGGGTGGTTAAGGCTTTACGAACTGATAATGGCTTAGAATTTTGTAATAAGGATTTTGATAAATTCTGTGAATTAAATGGTATTCTAAGACATAGAACGGTTGTAAAAACACCTCAGAAAAATGGAGTTGCTGAGAGGATGAATAGAACCCTTATGGAAAAGGTTAGGTACATGTTAATTGGGTCCGGTTTACCAAAATATTTTTGGGGGGAAGTTGTGTCTACTGCTGTGAACTTGGTAAATAGATCACCCTCTAGCGCTTTAGAGCTCAAGACTCCCATGGAGATGTGGAGTGGAAAACCCCTTGAGTTGAGCAACCTTAGGACTTTTGGATGAGCTGTATTTGCACATTAAAAGGATGATAAACTTAGCCCAAGGTCTAGAAAATGTGTATTTCTAAGGTATAGTGATGGGGTTAAGGGATATAGGTTGTGGTCCTTAGAAAAGAAGGGTATGAAACTCATAATAAGTAGGGATGTTATTTTTAATGAATTGTTATTTCCCTATTTGGAGAAAACTAACTCTGCAGGGGCTAGTGAGCAAATCAGTTTGGAATTTGTGGAGCATCGCATCAAGGAGAATTCAGTTCAGGTAGAGCAAGGAAGGCAAGAGGGTTCGGACCAGGTAGAGCGCATTAATAAAGGCCATGCTCATGATACTCAAGAGGAGGCTGGACTAGAAAGGGATAATGCAGCAATTCAAAATGACTATCAACTCACAAGGGACTGGGAAAGGAGGGTGGTTAGACCACATTTGAGATATAGGTTTGCGGATGCTGATATAGTAGCTCCTTAGATAGAAGGAGAGGTTGAACCAGAAACTTACATGGAAGCCATGGAATGTAAGGAGTCGTCAAAGTGGCAGCTAGCTATGGAGGAAGAAATGCATTCTTTGAAGAAGAACAACTCTTGGGAATTGGTGCCCAAACCAGAAAAACAAAGAGTTATGGATTGTAGATGGATTTATAAGATCAAAGAAGGGAACACTCCAGGGAATGAAGTCTGGTATAAAGCTAGGCTGGTGGCAAAGAGGTTCACACAATAAGAAGGCATAGATTTCATCGAAATATTCTCCCCGATTGTGAAGTACAAGACGATACGGATAGTATTGGCAATGGTGGTCCAATTCAATTGGGAAATCAAGCAAATAGATGTGAAGACTGCGTTCTTACATGGAGAGCTTGATAAGACCATCTACATGAGGTAACCCAAAGGCTATGAGGAAGAAAGGCATGGAGATTTAGTGTGCCAATTGAAGAAATATCTCAATAGCCTGAAGCAATCACCTCGGCAATGGAAATAAGAGGCTCAATTCTTTTGTAACCAGCCTGGGTTTCATGAGGAGCTATTATGATTCGTACTTGCATTATAAGGGGCACAAGGTGGAGGAAGTGGTGATCATCCTCATCTGGTTGATGATATATTGCTGGTTGAGAGCAGCATGGAGAGGATAAGAGAAGTGAAGTCTCAACTCAGTGAGCAGTTTGAGATGAAGGATCTTGGCCATGCACAGAAGATCCTTGGGATGTGTATCATCCGGGAAAGGGAGAGAAATAGATTGAAGATCTCTTAAACTTCCTATCTAGAGAAGTTGATATCTAAGTTCTCTATGAAAGATAGCAAACTAGTGAAGGTTCCTCTTGCTAGTCATTTCAAGTTCTCTAGCGATCAATGTCCAAGATGGGATGAGAAGAAGAAGGAAATGGAAAAGGTCCCCTACTCTAGTGTGGTTGGATCAGTCATGTTCATGATGGTAAGCACTAGACCTGACATTGCTCATGCAATAAGTGTTCTCAGTAGGTTTATGAGTAATCCCAAAAAGGAGCATTGGCTCGGGATGAAGTGGTTACTGAGGTACTTGAAGGGAAGCCCAGATGTGGGGCTAGTTTATGAGAAGAGGGGTAAGTCCATCTGTCTTGAAGGTTATGCGGATTCGGACTATAGAGCTGATCAGGATAAAAGAAGATCAATTACCTCTTACTTCTTCAACTTAAACGGATGTTGTGTAAGTTGGAAGACTCAGTTGCAGCCGGTGGTAGCACTCTCAACAACTGAGGCTGAATACATAGTGGCTACGGAAGCCATCAAGGAGGCTATGTGGTGCAAAGGGTTGTTGGAAGAGTTGAAGGTACTAAAGGGGCAGGTTGTGGTGTATTCGGATAGCCAAAGTGCATTGCACTTGTGTAAGAATCTGGTGTTCCATGAGAGTACAAAGCATATGGATGTTAGGTACCATTTCATTCGGGAAAATTTTACAAAATGATGCATTCATGTGGATAAGGTGGCCACAGAAGAAAACTCTGCAGATTTAGGTACTAAAGTTCTACCTCTAAGAAAGTTCAATCATTGCCTTGGACTTCTTAGGATTGGAGTCGGTTAATATGATGACTCAAGATGAGTTTGGATCTCGAGTTCTCTGCACATTGGGTTTGGGTTTAATCGCTTAGACAAAGGTAGAGATTTTTGAAGTTTTTCTAAGCATTAAACGGTTACAAGGAAGAATGAAAAATCACCATGGGTACACATCAATGTGCGCCGCAGCCCAGCTCATTCAAGGGTGCGGCGCCCAGCAAGGAAGAGGCCTAGAGAAGGTGTGTGCCATAGCTCAGCCTCCCCCAAACCGCAGCTCCCAGAATATGGAAAATGTGTGCCTTGGCTCAGGCCACGGCCTGCCCTATTCTGGACCGCGGCGCCAGGCACACTTAGACAAAGAGATTCAGCCTTTTGAGTTAGTGCGTGAGCAAGGTTAAAATGCACATCTTTACTTAGGATTGATGGAGGGCCATGGTTGATTGGTCATCAAGATCTAAGGGTGGAGAATGACACCCAAGATGGGTTCAAGAAGTGGTGCACTATATAAAGGGTCACCTAGCTTCAATCTTAAAAACAACAACATTACACAATTCACAAGTGAGAAACACAAAGTGATCATAATACAAAAGAGTTCTGGTGCAAGTGTGAGAGTGCAAAGACATAAAACATAAGAGAGGCATTAGAATAGATCTCATTGTAAAGGCTGGTTGTTTAGAGAGAGAATAGAATAGAAAGGGTAATTTAAGGACTTTGTAGTGGAATTTCTAAGGGGGAAATTCCAGGGAAATACAAGACCTCATCACTTTCTTTTTCTTCTTCTTTCTTTCCTCCAGAACAAGAAGGTTCTTGGAGGGGTTGTTGTTACTTGTAAGAACTTATTGGTTTAGTGAAGAGGGCTTGGAGTAGCTCACCGGGATGTAGGCACATTACTAAACCTCGATAACAAATCGCTTGTTTTCTTTTTTTTATCAGTAAATAAAACTTGTATTAATAAAAAAATGTACAAAAAATCACTGGGCGTACCCAGGGGATTTACAATGAGAGCATATACAGAAAACAAAATAAGTTTACAAAAGAAGCCTAATCTCTGGGCAAAATGCATACGCAATTCTATTAATTACAATTTGAATCTTCTTGGCTAGGCTGATAGGTTGTACTGAGGTTTGCTCAAATAATTTAGCATTTCTAGCCATCCATATACTGTACACTGTGCAAGCTAGGGCTATCCTTTTTGCTATGGCTTGAGGGCCAGATCCTCTTACTTCCTTTCGGGTCCACTTGATTGCACTTTCAATTGTTGTCATTTGTCTTCTGCAACCTAGCCAAACTTTGATGGTATCCTAGGTTTCCTTACTAATCTGGCATGAGAAGAAAACGTGCTCACTAGACTCATCATGCTCTTTACATAGAGGGCAGAGTTTATCTTCTCCATCCAGCTGTAGTCTATCCTTTGTGAGAAGCCTGTTCTTGATGGCCAGCCAAAGAATAAAGGAGTGTTTAGGGGGGCAGTGACCTTTTCAATCGCTTGTTTTCTTTCTTTGCTTCGGTTGCTGTTTATATTCTTAACAAGTCATTCTAGACTTGGGTGTTTGGAAGACCATCACCTAGGTATCATTGAGGGTGGTTTCTTAACAAGTCTCACATAAAAAATTTCTAACTTTCTGACACGCTTCCTCTACTATTCTTAAGTCCAAGATATCATTATAAACTTTACTTAAATTGTTTCTTTCGTCTAATTTCAACTACTCCTTACTATACCTTATTCCTTACACTATCCACTTGACCAATAATTTGCTCTTATCTCTTTTTATACTCGTAAACCCATCTATACTCTTACTTATACTTTAATCATCCTTCTCAATTCTTACTTCTAATGATATACTTAGGGCATGTTTGGTAACAGTTTTCAGTTTTCAGTGTTCGAAAACTGTTTTCGAAAAGAGTTTCTGAAAACTATTTTCTGATGTTTTCTGAGGAAAACATGTTTGGATAATCAGTGTTCGAAAACTGTTTCCAAAACAGTTTTCAGTGAAATGTTATTTGTATAATCAATGTTCGAAAATTGTTTTGAAAATAGAAAACTGTTTGGATTACACATTCTTGTAATTGTTTTCAGTGTTCAGTTTAAATTTTAATATCTAAAATTAGTTTTATTTCTCATATTTACTAAATATAATTTTTTAAGCACACTCCACATACTTGAAAATAATTAATATTATTTTATTTTTAAAATGTTAGTATTTTTTATATATCATCGATCAAACATGACAACACTCTTTCCCTGGTCATGTCATGTTTGTTTGTTAAATAAATTCTTAAAAATAAAAATAAAAAATACAATACAACTTTTACAATTTGATAAAATTTGAACAACTAACCCATCAAATACAATATTCAAGTTTGTTCAATATCTAAAAAATGACATACTTTTCTTCTTAAAAATAAGATAGATGAGGCGAACTTTAAGATACAATATTCGTTAATCAAATACAACTTTGATAAATTAATAAAATGGAAATGAACGACCCAAAATTCTTCCTTCAAACGGGAGTACATAACTCTAAGCTTGTAGTAGAAAAGAATTTCTATCCCTCTAGCTCTAAGCTGGTAGGAGTACATAACAAGGCCAAAACTAGATAATAATCAACTATTGGTAGAAACAACAACAACAACAACAACAATCATATCATGAGCCTTACAAAGATCTGGTAGGGGCTTGACAAATCACAACTTTTTCTTGGGGTAAAAACAAAATTCAAAATTGTCTTCCTTATGCTCATGAATGGGATGAAAAAGAATTAACAGTACTGAGTATACTATTAAAATAAAAAAGTAAAATTTTGTTCCAGTAAGTTTTACTAAAAACACTCATCAACAATGATCGCCTATACTAGTACTTACTATACTATGCACCAATAATCATACAAAGTTAGAGAGACAAAACAGAATTAAGAGAGATTTTAAAACTAATAAACAATCTCCTTAATTTCTCATCTCTCCATTCTAATCAGCTACATAATGCAAAACCCAATTTGCAATTCCAAATTTCCAATATTTTATTTCATCTCCAAGCTTCTATAATCCAAAACACCAGTTTTCAAGCCCAAGAAATCATAACCAGAGTTGCTGGTGCTATTGCTACTACTACCACTTCCAATACTTCCCATTATGTTGCAATTGCAGCCTTTTCTATTTTGCAAACCCAAGCTACAAGCAAAACAAAAAGCCCTCTCTCCTCTAGTTTTCAATGGGTCAGGTTGGTTTTGGTAAGGAGGGCTGATTCTAAGCTCAAGGTTCAAATCTGGGCACCTTAAATCTTGAATTGGGGTTTTCTCTTCTTTGCAATCAAACCTAACAGTAGTACTTGTGCTCTTATAATTCTCTCTCTCTTCTTTATTAGCAATAATGAAAGATATTGTTGTTGCTGTTGTAGTAGTAGTTGTCGTCAAATCTTGAGAGGCTTCATTGATTGGCCTGTGAGTTGCAGGGTCAATTCCTCTGTTCAAAAGCTTCTTTCTTATATGTGCATTCCAGTAATTTTTGATCTCATTATCTGTTCTTCCTGGTAATCTCCCAGCTATAAGAGACCATCTAAAATAAAATCCACAAAACAAAAAGAAAAGTATGTTATCTTTTAGATATTGAACTAATCGATCGACTCTTAATATCATATCACATCAAAAACTAATCAATCAAAAGGTTATTGATCAAACATATACTGGATTCATACTATTTATTTCATAGGAATCTAAAACAAGCATAGAACAGAAGTTGGATCTCACTTTCCAATCAAGCAGAGCCTCAATCCAAAGTTCACAATACTAAACTCTACTTAAAAATTTACTCAAGTCTACATTATGTATTTCAATATTTCAAAGAAACAAACCCAAACAATGCAATAATCCAGCAAGAGTAAAGCAGAAAATTCATCCTCAATTCCATAATGAGAAATCCAGAATCAATATCTTTATTCGAAAAAACTAATTAGTCAACCCATACTCAACAATACATTCTAATTCTAAGATCCAGTTATTTAGAATAAAAAAAGAGATATATAATAAAATAAAATCAAAGAATGAACCCCAAATCCCAATAACATAAGAAAATAGAAAGAGATATATAAATATAATAAAATCAAACTATCATGCATAATAATTATAAAAAAGAGCTAAAAAGCTAAAAAAAGCATAAACTATTTTGTAAACCGTTTATTTTTCTTTCAAAAGTGTTGTTTGTATTATATAAGAAAAGGATAAAAAGAAGAGAGTTGTTATGTATATATATGGACTTAAACCACCAAGAGTGATGAAATTAGAGAATCTGCACAGATTTTTGTGAAAGCAAACAAAAATTAGAGAAGCCTAATTGTAATTTCAATATATATATGGAATAGTATCTCCCCTTTATGAACCATTAAGAGGAGAACTACACAACTTTAAGCCCTTAAATACTGAAAGTTTGACAGTGTAGGGAATAAAAGCAACAAAAATCAAGGCATCAAGAATAGATTTCAAACTAACAAATGATAAATTTATAAAGGTCTTCCAAAATTTACTACAATTTGCAGTTAGTTCAGGTTTGGTACCACCTCATTGTTCTAGTGAGTAAATACGGTAAAGTGCCAAGATATAAACCAGTAGCTAATTTAGATAGCACTGAACTACAGGAAACATTAAAATTATAAATAAAGAGGCAAGTAAATAGGATGGGAACTTACAGCAGGGATCTTGTTCTCTTGAACAAAAGCTATTGAAAGTTCAGCGTGGTTAATGATGAACTCCATTGCATTAGCACCTGTCATGGTTAAAACCATAATGTTGGTAGTTGGTACAATGAACTTTAAACAAAATTTCAATTCAGTTCACAATTCTATCAGAAAGACAAGACTGTTGAGTACATCAAACCAACCCAAACCCATATTTCATTCAAGCACGTAACTACTAAACTCCATTTTTCTATTGAAAAGCTTGGATGGTCATGGTCCATATTCGAATGTCATTATATTACAAGAGGAGTTTGAAAGAACACAACTTTTTTTTTACATTGATAAAAGAAAAAAATGGAATCCAAATCTTTTAAACCAAAACTTGAAAATGATTGTTAAATCAAAATGTTGCAATCAGAATAAAAACACCTGTAATTTTCCCTTAACAAACAAAATATACTAATAAATTTTGAAGGTGGCCAGCCTATGACATCTTCTGTATCCAAACTGGTGGTGCCCTTATGCCTCTGCCAACTCTGCTGCCATCAGCACCATCATGTGTGCTACCCTTTCAACTATTGTGAGTTTTAAATTACTCGCAAGTGCACGAGTCGTTTGCAATATAGTATTGTGCAAGTGCGAAGTCGAATCCACAGGGAATTGCATTGTGAAAATATATTTTTGTTCTAAACTAACCTTATCTTAACCTAGTTCCGAATTTTGTATTATATTGTGCAAAGAAATATAAACTTAAACTAAATTGGTTTAAAGCAAATGATAAAAAGACTAAGGTTTCTGAATCCACCCCACCAAAGTAAAGCATATATTTTCATGTTCTATATAAAAGTAATAAAAAAATTCCATGAATCCAACTTTAAACAAAAAACAACGAATATCCCAATTAAACCAAAAGCATCCAATGTATCCGCTTTTAACAAATCACAAAGGAAATCCAATTTAATCGAAAACGATTCGATGTATCCATCAGATGAAACACAAGGAATATCCAATTTAACAATTAAAAACAATCAATCATAAGATTTACTCAAATAATTGAACAGAAGATTTATACTAAAAACATCAGAATTATTATGCGCAAATCTGAAAATATAATACTAAACAATTGAAAGGCTTCATCTTCAACCTTAGCTGAAAATTTGGCCTCTCATAATTATGAAACTAAAGTTCACAATACAAGTGCTAAATATTAAACTTTAAAACTAGATAAAAAGAAATAAATTACTATATATTGGAGAAATTTCACTCGTTGTTGGGCGACGCTTCCCTTCGTGGTAGCAAAGCTTTCAGGGTCCACCAGAATGCTAGCAGACATCCACTGGATTACACCAAATGGCCCAAGAATTGCACACCAAATGATGAAGGGAGATGGGGCTTTTATAGGAGAATTCTTGAAGTACAATATGTTTCAAATTCGATGTGGGATACTGCCCGAGTGCGATCGATCGCAGTCTGGTGCGCTCGAACGCATACTAGCGCACTACAAAGCATTTTTTTTTATCAGTAAATTAAAACTTGTTTTAACCAGAAATTTACAAAGAATCACTGGGCATACTCAGGAGATTTATATAGAGCAAGTACAAAATACAAAAATAAGCTTACAAGAGAAGCCTATACAAAAGCTTACAAAATGAGGCAAATCAAAATGCTTACAAAATAAGCCTAATCTGTGGGCATAAAGCATACACTATTCTATAGACTATAATATGGGTCTTCTTGATAAGGTTGGAAGCATAGATAGTGGAGTTGTAAAACAGTTTGGCATTTCTACCCATCCAAATGTTATAGAATGTGCATGGTAGAGCAATCCTTTTTGGTATAGCTGGGCGACCAGTTCCTCTGAATTTTTGGAACCACTTGGTTGCACTATCAATTGTGTTCATTTGACTTCTGCAGCTAAGCCACCTTTTAATGGCATCCTAGGTTTCTTTGCTGACCCTACATGAGAAGAAGAGGTGCTCTCTTGTTTCCTCCTCCTATTTACAAAGAGGGCATAGCTTGTCATCTCCTTCCAGCTGAAGTCTGTCCTTGGTGAGGAACCTATTCTGAATGGCCAGCCAGAAGATAAAGGACAGTTTGGGGGGGCAGTGGCCATACCATACCAATGTTGCCCAGCTGACTTTAGTTCCTTGTAGCCTAATAGAGTTGTAGACCTTTTTGATGCATAGATCATCCTGACCCCTCCATGCCATGAGTCTATCCTTGGCCTGCAGGGAGGAGGATGATTAAGCAATAAGATCATCTCTAATCTCTAGGATTCTCTTCCAGAGAGGGGAGCCATCTTTTCTTACCAGGATCTCCCAGATTGACAAGTTATTCAGATAGTAATGCTGAACCCACTGGATCCATAGGGAATCTTTCTTCATATGGATGTTCCAAATGACTCTGGTAAGGAGAGCCTTGTTCCAAGTTTTCAAGTCAACTAAGCCCAGACCTCTTTCAGATTTTGGTTTGCATAAGCCTGCCCAGGCTACAAGAGCCTTCCTCATGCTATTTCTCTTACCATTCCACAGAAAAGCTCTACACTTCCTGACTATTTTCTCCAGGATGTTGCCAGGGATAGGGAAAATGGCAAGCCAAAAGCACTCCACACCTTGAAGCACTGATTTGATTAGCTCAGTTCTGCCAGCATATGAAAGGGATGAGCCAGCCCAGACATTGATGTACCCTGAGATTTTATCAATGAGGGGGGAATAATGAGTATCATTTAGTCTTGCTGCAGCCAAAGGCACCCCCAAATATTTAAAGGGGAAAGATCCATCCTCCATTCCCGTGATCCTTCTGATTTCCATCAACTCTGCAACCATGAGCCCAGCATAGAAGATGTTTGATTTGGCCAGGCTTGCTTCGGCCCAGAGCACTCACTGAATTGGTTGACACACTACATGATTTGCCCAACAGCATTACCATCCCCCCTAGCAAAGAGAATAAGGTCATCTGCAAAAGCCAGGTGGGTGATTTTGAGCTTGTCACACTTTGGATGGTATCTGAATCCGTCCTCTTCTTTCATTCTCCCTAGGAGCCTAGATGGGTACTCCATAATCAAGACAAACAACTATAGGGAGAGGGGGTCACCCTGTCTAAGGCCCCTTCTGCCAACAAAAAAATCATGCAAGCTCCCATTGATGGATAGAGAGACGGCAGTTGTAGTTACACATTCCATGATCCAATTCCTAAACTTTTCAGGAAATCCAGGGCCCCCAATCAAGCTGTTCAGAAAATCCCATTCCACAGTGTCATAAGCTTTTCTAAGGTCTATCTTGATCATTCATCTTGGGGAGATTCTTTTCCTGCAATACTTTCTGAGCAGTTCCTGGACCAAATAAATGTTTTCAACCATGCTTCTAGATTTGGTGAAAGCAGCTTGGGCAGGGTTGACAATGAGGCTCAAACTAGGGGCTAATCTTGAGCAAGGATCTTGGAGATGATCTTGTAAATCACATTGTAGCAAGCAATAAGTCTGAAATCCTCCACTTTAGATGCTTGTTTACCTTTGGGTATCAAGGCAAGGGATGTATGGTTCAATTCTTTAAGGAGTCTCCCATTTTGGAAAAATTCCTGTACAGTCTCAATGACATCTTGGCTAACCATATCCCATGCTTTCTTGAAGAACCTAGATGATTAGCCATCAGGACTAGGGGACTTGTCTTCCCTTATACTTCAAAGGGCTTCCTTAATCTCCTCCACTGTGACCTCCTTAATCAGCAGCTCAGCTTGGTCCTCTTGGAGTGTAGGACCATCTCCAATGATTTCCTGGTCAATAAGCCTGCAACTGGCAGAAGAGCCAATGAGGTCCTTATAGAACTTGAGGAACTCCTCAGCCACTTCAGCTTCAGAGAAAGTTAGAGCTCCATTAGAGGACACTACAACAACAATATGGTTCTTACTAGTCTTCCTTTTAACCAGGCTATGGAATAGTTTTGTGCCTCTATCACTATTCAGAAGGTATCTGCATTTGGCCTACTGGGATAGGAAGCTTCTCTCAGCTTCAGCTAGTTTGAAGGCCTTCAGCTTCTGGTTAGCCACCATTGTTTGAATTTCAGAATCAGTTGGATTATCATGGAGTTCTCCTTGAAGGCTAGATAGCTTTTGTGAAGCCTCAAGAGCTCTCTCTGAAATGTGACTGAAATGTTTCTCATTTAGCACTTTAAGGTGGGTTTTGAGAGATTTCAGGTTTCTACACAGTTTGAACAAATTTGTCCCACCTATAGTGCTACCCTAGTGAGATTTAACAGTGTCAAGAAACTTCTCATGGTCAGCCCACATATTGAAGAACTTGAAGGATCTTCTGCCCCCCTTGACTTCATCAAATAAGTTAACCAGGCAAGGGGAATGATCTGAGAGGCAGCCAGCTGGCAGGTATGTGGCCAGGGCTCTGAACCCCTTGTAAAGCCAGTTACTGTTCACCATTACTCTCTCCAGTTTACACCATATGCTATTGTTAGACCATGTGAATAGGCAACCTGTAGCATTAACATCTGTGAGGCCAGTTTCTTTACAACATAATGAAGGGTTTCTTAGCTCATAGTCAGTTACTGGCAGCCCATTTGCTTTCTCATCAACAGCAAACACATTGTTGAAATCCCTCAGGACAAGCCAAGGAACTGGGTTTTCATGACTGAAATTACATAAGTTTTCCCACATGGGTCTTCTAGCAACTATAGTATTAAAGTCATATACAAAACTGATAACAAAAGTACAAGAGGATATTAAATAGGAAACATTACAATGAAAAACTTGGGGACTTGCATCTATTAAAGAAACACTAACCTTGGAAGGGTTCCACATCACTACAATCCTGCCAGTAAGATGAGCAGTGAAGTTGTTGATCTGTCTCCAGGTATTGAATTTGTTGCCTATTATATTGAGAAGCTTTACTTCATCAAGCTTTGTTTCCAAAATGCCCATCACATCCACTCTATTACTTTTCATGAGGTGCAACACCCCATTATGTTTCAGGGGTTTGTGAAAACCCCTGATGTTCCAGCTTGCAACAATCATGTAGGGGTATGGGAGGCCTTCCCTCCCTTCCCATCTATATGTTTATCTTTCAGTCCTGCTTTCCCTTTTTTCTTCTTAGTGGACAGAAGGCTTCTCCCTTGCTCTCCTAGCTCTAAAGGCATCTCATTATCAGGAGGATCAAGGGGGATAGGAGGATTTTAAACCAGCAACCAATTGGAAAGGCTCCTGATCCCCCTCCATCCTAGTTTCTCTGGTGTTAGGACCCTCTTTCACTGGAGCATTCTCTGCTTAGTCTGCTTCTCTAGCCTCTTGGCTTGTGCTTCCCCTGACAGAAGGGCCTATGCTTGGCCTGCCCCCACCTGTCTGAACTTGTTGAATGTTCACCCCTTTGTCATGATCAATAGGAGCTTTACACCCTTCCTGCCTTACTGTTTCTTTCCCCTTTCCATTTTGCTTTCTCCCCTTATCTAGATGGACATTAAGGTTGCAAGAGTGGAGGTCATGGCTTAGAACCTTACACTTGGGGCAGTATTTGGAGAGGTTTTCATAAGATATCCTTTGCTCAAAAGTAGTCCCATTAGGGAAGCTGACAGGCACTGAAAATTTGGTTTTCTTTGCCACATCAATCTCCACAAGTAGCCTAGTATATGATATTCTATCTTTGGTGTTTGTGAACTGGTCAGCATATAAGGGCTTACCAAGTTAGGAGCCTAACTTACTTAGGCAGTTAGCAATCCATAACTCTAGAGGCAAGCCCCTCAATTGAATCCAGATTGGGATAGTACTGATTTCTTCATTATCAAATTGAAAAAATTTGGGCATGGACTTCAAAAGCAAGGGTCTGCCATATACTTGATAGGGTCCTTCTTGCAATACATTCACACTAGCCTCTACATTCTCAAACTTAAACACAATCTAACAACTATCATGGAATTGAGTTAAGACTTTTACCTTCCAGGAATCAGTGAGTAACTTCAGAGCAGCCCTCCCTGGGAATTTTCCAGCAAAGTAACCAACCAAGCAGGAAGGGTAGTCTCCAAAGACCTCCCCAATGTCTTCCTCTGTGACACAGATGTATCCCTCTCACTTTCAATACTGGAGAGTGGCAAGCCCTTGCTTTGCTTCCTATTGTCTGTAAACAAACTAACCCAGGGAGCTTTCTTACCCTCCTCCTAAGGAGTATTGTCATTGTTATTGGTCTTAGCTTTCTCTTGAGCTCCTACTGAAGCTTCCTACCTTAGGGGAGTCCCTTTGGATGAGGAACCAATGGGGGGGGCATTCCTCAAGGGAGATTGAGGTTTAGACCCTTTTCTTGCCTCTTCCTTTCCTTGCCTTGCTGCTAGTGGTCCTCCGTGAACAGTAGCTTGGCAGCTGGGATCATCTTCTTCACTAGAAGAATAGGATTCTGTTTGACCTGAGTTATCTTCACTCTTCTCAGAGGAGCTTAGGTTCTCCTCCTCTAAGGCTTGAGACTCCACCTGCAATGCCTGCATTGCCTCCTTTGCCTTAGTTTGAATTTGGCTACTGTTCACCATTGAAGCTCTGTGCAAGCTTCATTTTCTGCTCGAGGCTGAGCCATCCTCCTCAGACCTCAAGGACTTAAACACCTCCTCTCCTAAGGAGCAGGATGAGCTTTCTGACTCTTTGCTTGAACCTCTAGCTCCTTTCTTGCTGGAGCTTCCTGGAACTTCTTCTCGCGACAAACTACTGTAGCAGCTTTGTTTTTGAAGTGATTCTCAACATATTCTAGGTCTTTCTGCTCTTGGACTAAGATAGAAGGCTTTCTACTGGATTTCTTCTTTCCCATGCTACAAAATGCAGTGGATTTTATGTTGAGAACAGAGGAGGGGAAGGAGAGAGGGGCGGGAAACCATGGACAAGCTACTGTAGTAGTAGAGAGCTTCTCTCTCTAACTTGCCCAGGTTGACTCCACTACAAAGCATTTTTAACCGATGTGGGATGTGCGAGTGCGCACTTGTGATCGATCGCAAGTCTGGTGCAATCAATCGTACTAGACATCTTCAGCTTGACCCTTGTCTACTAAAACTACCATAACTTTCTCTAGAAAAATCATTTTTACAAGCCGTAAAATCTCTCAGAAAATAGACTTCTGGATCTTTCCAAGCATATATGGCCCATCTCCTAGTTCTTTCTGAATCAATTCAGTAAAATCCATAAAAATGACTGATCTGTACAGGAAATTCTGGCAATTTTAGTGAAACTCCTTTCCCAGTGCTTGTAAACTTGAAAAACAACGAAAACAACTCAAACTAACAAATTCCTACACTAACAAATGTAAATTAATTAGCCAAAATATGCAATATTTTTCACTCATCATCAACCATCATCATTATCACTGTGAACTCTTACTTTGCCATTGGCATAACCACATGTTGTTGAGTATGGCATTGTTGCTTTAGGGATAATGGCTGCTGCTGGTGCGTTTTCAGGTGCTAACCCAGTAGCACATTTTCAGAAATGTTGCTTGCAAGCAGAGGCTGTTGATATCAAGCTTATTGTCACAGATGGCCCTAACTATAAAAAGGTAACATCCCTATATAGTATAGATAGATTACATAACATGGTGATTTCTTGTCCATTTGACATGACTTTTTCAACAGGTGAAAGGTCTGGGGCTACCAGCGATTGTGCTAGGTGAAGAAAAGATAGAAGGAGCCATAAATTGGGAAGAAGTGCTTCAAGCAGGAGAGAGGGCATGCACTAATCTCTAAATTGAAGAAATTCACCAATATTTATATGTTACCATCTTGATATGATCAACCGACATTACTGCTATGATCAGCAAGACGAGGAGTACTGCAGATTTGGAGCTGACAGAGACCAACTGCTGGGATTTGTTAAATTTTCATAATTAATTAATAGTAGTATATATGCAGAAAGTTATTTTTGAGATGAATCTTAATTATTGATATTGCAAAATATTTGATCTAGATCTCCTTGCTAGAAGGCATAACAAGCCTAAACTGACCTATAAACATGTCTTATTGCTATAATTCTCATTTTACTAATTCATGTTTTAGCATAGTATGTCTCTATCAAACAATCTGAATAGCTTCAAACCATGGTTGGGATTCTCTTTTAGGGTAAGCAGACAAATAATGCAAGTGAGCTTAAGCTATGTTTCATATCAATATGAAAAAAGAATCTAAATTATATTCCAAGAAATACAATGTTGGACCAACTAAGACCACTTGCATTATTACAGAATTCTCCTATGTTGCGCAGAAATCACAACTTTTCTCAAGTAAAAAATTGTTTATTATAGTTGCATCAGTTACTAATGAGGCACTAACAGAGATAAATTATGAAATATAGCATGACAGATGTTGTAAACATATATTTAAATTTCATGCACACAAGATATGAGGTCTGAAGCAATACCAGAAATGCAATGTTGGACCATTTAAGACCAGGCCTAACAGAGTAAACAGAAACGTCCTTTTCATGTCCAACGATGGCACTTGATCAATTGTAAGCTGAGGTACAGTTTTAACATTAGTCATTGTTAAAGTTTTCATGTCACAATAAGAAGAAACATTGCTCATTACTTCTGGAAATGAACTATAAATAGCAAGTTCTACAACAGACAATCATCCATGTTCCAACACCTTGTCCATATTTTGTAACATAGTATTTCAAAGCGGCAAGATGAAGAAAAAATGACAATCTTGGATATTAGAAAACATGGATCCAAATAGTGACAAAAGAAGAGACCAACAATCTATCTAATACTGGCAATAAGAATCTTTATCTTAGTGCCAATCATTGAGAAATAAAAAAAGTCACTACTCTTGTCCCTACAATGGAGCATGCCAATAGAGAAACAAAAAATCACAGAAGAAACAGTTTGCTTTACTCAAACTATGAAGAAAAAAATCACTGTTGATATTAGAAGTTGTAATTTACAGATTTTATGTGACATCATTCTCTCATTTAGCAAAACTAAATGGTGTTTCTAAGACCTTACCAGCAATACCAAGCTTCCTAGCTTTCCAAAACCCCTCAAAAGAGCAAAAACAAATGGGATCGGAGAGATGGGTATCTTCTCGTCGTCCGTTCAAATGGGTACTGTAAGAAAGAGTTATAGATCGGAGAGATGGGTATATTTTTTTTTGGGATTTGAACTGAGGTAAGGCTAAGTGACAAATATGTGTTTGGGAAGTAGGAAAATGAGAGGAAAATTTCTCTTCTCTCTTCTTGGTTTCTTCGAGCTCGTCATTGTCGCGATTTGTTGAAGAGGAAAGGAGAGAGACCCGATGAAAGTGAAAAGAAAAGAAATAGGGAGAGAGAAGATGAAGGCGTTGCAGATAGAGAGAGGCAAGAGCTCTATGACTTGGAGAAGGAGAAGGTGAGGTTGCGAGTGAGAGAAGAGGTTTGTGAATTGGGAAAGTGAAAGTGAAAACTGGACATTGATTTGAGCCTGAAAACGCCGATTTGTAGTGTTCTCAAATCAGTGTTTGAACAGCCAATTTTACAAAACTATGTTCAAGCGTGGTTTTTGAACAGTATCTCCCAAACAAGAGTGTCAGTGTTTGAAAACGGTTTTTAATGTTTGAACACTGAAAAGGGTTTTTGAAAATCCTCCCCAAACAAGCCCTTACTATTTCTGTGAATCAGAACTATTTTACAATTCTTTGAACCTCTCCACATTTCTAATATACTAACAACCCAAACTTTTAAAATACTTCAGTTTAATACTTAATCAACTACTTTTTCTCCATACTCAACATCTAAATATACACACACAAACCTACTACTTAGGACTTACAATAGCTATTTCTTAAACCAATACCACGCAATTAACATTTACAAGTACCTTAGCACATACAATATGAAAAGAATCATCCAAAGAAAAGTTCATACAAAAACTCAATTCAGTTCATACTTTTGGGGACACATTCTCAACAATAAATATCAACTCCAAATCTTTTAAATAACAACTTATTAATCATTATCAATGGTCATAAAAAAATCAAAGTAGTTTTCAAGTAATTGATATTCTTTTAAAAGATCTTTTCTCATTCTTCACCCTTCAATAATTTCATCAATCAACCACATATGAACCTTTCAATAACTACATGGGAATTGATATACCAATTGAGCACTTCATTGTACCAAAGTAATCATACCAATACCATATCAAGGCAATCACACCAACAATTCTTATAAGAAAGCATCAATATAGCAACTTAAAAACATCATAAGGTCACTTCAAAAAGTATTGTGCAACCAAAGTCTATAAAATCTTAAACCTAAAGCTCTGATACAAAAAATGTAACGACTTATCTCAAGTGGGCCCTACTCGAAATGGCTCCATTTTTTCTCAGTATTGAGCACTTTGACTCAATATATACACATACAAATCAAATCACAATCTTAACAACCATTTCAAATCTATCAACACATAACTTTGCAAACATGAAACTTTTCAATACTATAAACTAATTCTTAAGACTTTCACAAAAGACACAAATACAAAGAACTTTCTTAATACATATTAACTTGAATACTTTTACAAAGAATAGACTAATCATGAATTAGACTTCCAAACAACTCAAGAAATGAGGATACCATGAACGAAGACCTTATTAAGGCTTCTTTCAACTTTGACCACAAACTTTTGAAGCTAGCTAAAATGTTAGTACAAATAAAAGGGTGTGAGCTAACAAGCTAAGTAAGAAAAACTTTACGAATAGCAATCATATTGGAGGAATTTATCATTTAATATATAACTATAATATATAATTTACTGAGTTTGCTAAGTATAAGTAATATACGTCTAAAGTTTCCTCCAATTATCTATTTCAATTTCTTAACAAACAGAAACACCATTAATATAATAATTTGATTATACCTTTATGATAATTTCAAACATACAATCCTTATCACACTGCACATCACATAAAATCAATAATACAAAGAAAACCTATATCTCAATACTTTTCTATCGTCACAATTAACATTCGTGCCTTTCACCAGGCCCAAAACATCATATACCCTTCATAGGCCAATCACAACACACACTCCTCATGGTCCAATCACAATACACACCCCTCATATGTCATTCATCACGATGCATCCATGAAATGCAATGCAATGCAATAAAGAGCACAATTATATCATTTCCCCTCATTGGGCTAATCTCATCATCACGAGGGCGTCTCTCCATGCACTACTACGTCAATTCATCATATCATATCAAATCACAACAGATCCTTTTTCACCCCTATTTTGGCGAGGTCATATACGTCCAGTATCCTTCGGTACCCTTACACCCCTTATAGGAACGGACTTACCGGCCACACCCATCACTCACTCCTCAATAACATACCGTTAAACAATTGTTATAATGAAAAATGCATTCACAATGAAATAATATGCAAGTAAGCAATCATTAACCATTCACATAACCAAATCATAACAACACAATCCAATACTTTCATTACAACTACACACATCACAATTTCTCAAGTACGACTACATTAAATCATTTCTAACCTCACACCTTATAAATCCCTATATCAATATATATAATTCTTTTGACATTAGCCTTATTATTTTCATACCAAAATCTTATATTTCACATTTATTATAACTTTAATATTTATCATTTATCTGGAATTAATCACTTTTTTTTCAAACTTTGTTTCTATTATAATGTAATACGGTTACTAAAAGTAAGATGTACTCACCTCTCAAACCGCTCATAGCCTTAAGTTATCTTTGCCTTTAATACTTCTTTCCACTATACCTAATGAAAAGAAATCATCTAATTAAAGAAATCAAAAGTACATACACAATCCAAAATCATTCACATTATCAATAAAAAGTAAAAGAGGCTATGCTCTTAAGTTGAAAAATATTACTTTCATTCGAGTATAAACGTAACACTTATTCAAAAGGGTTTTTAAAATAAAAGAGAGTAGTTTTATGAACACCCTAAAGTTCATACTTTTATCTCAAAAATCTCATGAAGTTGTTCTAAAAAGGTTTAGGGTAAAAAAGGAATGAAAAACCATTGTTCGATCATGAAAACAGGGCTCCAGAGTCGACTGTCTAAGTGCACAGTCGATTGTCCAAGCTCCAGAATTTTTGGGCAGTCGATTGTCTATTTAGATAGTTGACTATCTTCCCATTCTAATGTTTCTGTCCAATGCACAGTTGACTGTGCAATTGTCACAGTCGACTGTCCACTTGGTTTCAACACTTAAAACTCACGAAAATTCATCTTTTTTTTTCTTCTTTCAAAACCATTTTGATTCATCATGAAACTCTTAGATCTTTTAAAACACGTCTCCTAAGGTTTAGATCAAACTTTTACACTACCCAAGAAAAAATTTAAACTCAAAACTCCCAAATCCTCAATTTTTTACACAAAACCCCTTTTTTTTCTCAAATTTCAACAATACTATGATTTCAAAACCCCAACTCAAAACCTTATCTTAAAAGACATGTATAACATTAAAGAAGATAAAAGAACAAGTATTTACCTTAAGTTTTACAAGAAAACTCTCACCATTTTTCTCTTTCTTCATCTCTTTCTTCTTTCTTTCCTTTTGTCTTCTTTTCTTCCTTTTTCTCTCTTCCATCTCTAGACCATTTTAGAGAATACCAACAAAATGCTAGTTTCTCTCTCTCTTAACATATTTATACTCAAATTCCATCTTAATTTCATAATTCTCCCTTCACTTTACTTCTCTTTTAATATCACCCCAAAACTCTTTAAATCTCCACTTTTGCTTAGCTTTCCATACTACATTTCAAAGAAAATTTTTAATTCTCCAAAAACTTGTGCTTTGTTAATTATTTCTAAATCTCATAAATCTTGATATGACTTATTATAACTTAAACCTGAATAAACACACCACAAATGCTTTGAAGTGTAACTCTGCTTTTTAAAATATTCTAATTAAGGTACCGGGCGTTACACAAAACTCCATTTGATTCTTCATTTTAAAAGAATTAATTAATTATCCATTATATTAATCTAGAAGGATGCTAGGCATGTCCCAATCCCCGTACATAGATAAAGTTCTAAAAATGTTTAGCATGGAAAATTCAAAAATGGGACTCTTACCAATGTGTTATGGAATTTATCTTTCTAAGGATATGTCCCTAAAGACTTTGAAAGAGAAAGAATGCATGAGTAGGATACCATATGCGTCTGCAACTTGTTCCATGATGAGAGTCATAAAATGCATCTTAACAGTACTTACTTGTTAGCATTTTAGGGTTGATCTAGGGTTGAATTACTCATTTATACCTTAACAACTCTAAAGTGTCATTCTTTGATCATTGATCTATTTCGATGCATTTTCAAGTACTTTAAGTTCAAAAGAGATGAAAAAACTATCATTTCTTGAAGCACAATGACTTGATGAACACCGGAGTGAAGGTTCACAAGCACTTGGAAAGGAGTTTCACTAAATTGCCAGAATTTCCCGTACAGATCAATCATTTTTGCAAATTCAGCACTAAAAGGTGAGATTCTTGAACAACTTCAGCATGTTAAGATTAACCTCCCTCTTCTTCATGTTATGAAATAGATTCCCAACTATGCTAAAGTCATCAAGGATCTATGCACACTCAAGAGGAGGCACAATGTTAAGAAGACCGCATTCTTAACGGAGCAAGCAAGTGTGGTAATTGATAGCACGACACCGCCCAAATATAAAGATCCAGGCTATCCAACGGTGGCTTGCCAAATTGGAAAAAAATCTTGTGGCCACGTATTGGTAGATTTGGGAGCTAATGTGAACCTCATGCCATACTCCATGTATTTACAACTCAGTTTAGGTGAGATTAAACCAACCTCTGTGGTACTTCAATTAGTGGATAGATCGGTAAGAAAACCAAGAGGTATTGTAGAAGATGTTTTGCTGCAAATTGATAATTTCTATTTTCCTGTTGACTTTTTGGTTTGAGATATTGTTTCTATGGTGAATACGGAGTCCAAAATTCCTTTGATACTTGGAAGACCATTCCTTGCCACTGCCAATGCCCTCATTAATTATAGGAATGGCCTAATGAAATTATCATTTGGAAATAGGACTTTAAAGGTAAATGTTTTCTGAATCTCAAGGCTGCCACATTAAGAAGATGAGTGTTTCGACAGTTATATGATTGATAAGCTTAATTCGGAGGATGAGCACATTAAAGATAATTCTAACTCTTTGGAATTCCCTCCTAATAATTTTGAGTTCAATTATTCTTTAATTTATCCCCATGTCATTACTGTTATTGATATTTGTGATAAATCACAGGGATTTATTAAGAAATCTTGGCAACCATGCTTTGAGGAGTTGCTTGAGAGAAGTCACTTGGGTGCAGGAATCAAATACCCTACTATTGATAGTAAATGGGCAACATCAAGAACACTTGAGCCACATGTGGTGGACTTTAAGTATTCCTTGCCAAAAAACTAGCACTGAGGCCATTAAGTATGGAGCCTCATCTTCAGCACCACAATAAGGCCAGCAGTGAGAGTGGTGCAGCGTCTGGCTGAAGACGTAAAATTTAGCGCTCATGGGAGGCATCCCGTAGCATATCCTTTTATTTTTATTGTTTTTCATAATTCTTTTTCTTGTTTATTATTATTATTTTGTTGTTTTCCAGTATTACCTTCGTATTTCTTTTTTAGGGACAAATATGCATAGCAGTTCAATTGGTCGTGCACAACTTTCGGCTCCACGCACCTTTGGTTAAAAAGAGAGTTTCCTAAACTTTTGCTTTTACATTGAGGACAATGCCTATCTTAAGTTGGGGGTGGAGGAAACACATTTCTTATTGCATACCATTGAATTGTTGGGTGTCAACTTCCCTTTTTCGTTTTAATTTGTTTGTTTTGTTTTAATACACCTGTTTGTTAGGATAATATGTTTTTAAAAAAATTATATGTTTAGTTTTGTTTGTTTTTAGCATGCTTTATGTTAGCCTTGGAGTTAATTCACATGTCGATGATATGAGTCTAATTGAGATAGCATATAGCGTTTAGAAGAAGATAAATCTTGCTTCGCTTTGAGAATAAATTAAGTGTCAATCTTTCTTTGGTTTAAGACTCTGGTTTGTGGTAAGCTTGCATGATTAGTCTAAAGCATTTAAAGAAGTTTTATGTGCGATTGTTTTGTGAATACTTTTGCGGTCTCAACAAGCTCTAGAACTTATATGATAATCACTTGAGGCGAAAATCATAGAATGCACATTATTTAGGATATAATATAGGCCATTTTTTAACCATTTGAGCCTTTCAAACTTACCCTTGCTATATTTATCACCAGTTCACCTATTTGAGCTTTTTCTTGAAAAAGAATTTGAGCCTTGTTTCTTTCGATAGCCCATTTACTCACCTTTATGAGTTAAAAATATTTTATCCTTACCTTTCTTTTAAAAGAACTTTAGTTATATACATTTGTTGAGAAGCACTTAAGAAGAGTAAGAATGGAAATATGAGAAAATATTACTACCATAACCCAAGTATATTAAAAGAGATAAGTTGGGGGTTGTGGAAAAGAGTAAAAAAATGAAAAAAAAAAGTGAATGGTTATGTGCCAAAATAAAAAAAGGAATTATGGCAAAGAAATAAGAAAAAAAAGTGGTGATTTATGGAGAGAAATGCTCGAAAAAATGGTTGAAAGAGTTGGGTGTTGAAGTAAGGTTATCTAGTGCTTAAAGTGGTTGTGTTTAAATTAAGAGACTTAGTTCTTTTATTTTTTTAAACTTTCCCGTTCTTTCTTGACCTTTACCCTAGCCTAACGTTACAAGCTTATTAAAGACCTATTGATCCGATATAGTGTGATTTTTCTATATAGTGGAGAGTGATTTGAAAAGTGAGCCTATGGAGCTTGATTTGTGATTGATGTCACGTAATTTAATATGTTTTTAGAGGCCAAGACTTGTATTCATAGACATTGTGCATAAAATCATCTGGATGTTTGGATTAATGGACTGTAGTAAAATGGATGATAAGAGTCGATAACAATTTTAAGGTTGACATTTGGATTATTCTTGGACTTGAGTGATATTTAATGATTCTATTTGTTGTGTGTTATGCATGATTTTTGAGATAAAAATTTTGAATCACTCTTAGTTTAATGCTAACATTGCTGTATTTTATTTTGATTTCCAATAAAGAATTCATAGCCATGTTTTTCGCTTGAATTGCTAGGGACTAGCAATAAGCTAGTTGGGGGTTATGATGAGAGTCATAAAATGCATCTTAACAGTACTTACTTGTTAGCATTTTAGGGTTGATCTAGGGTTGAATTACTCATTTATACCTTAACAACACTAAAGTGTCATTCTTGGATCATTGATCTATTTTGATGCATTTTCAGGTACTTTAAGTTCAAAAGAGATGGAAAAGCTATCATTGCTTGAAGCACAATGACTTGATGAACACCAGAGTGAAGGTTCACAAGCACTTGGAAAGGAGTTTCACTAAATTTCTAGAATTGCCAGTACAGATCAATCATTTTTGCAGATTAAACTATATTGATGCAAGAAGAACTAGGAGATGAGCCATATATACTTAGAAAGATCTGGAAGTCTATTTTCTGGATAATTTCATGGCTCATAAAAATGATTTTTCTATAGAAAGTTATAGCAGTTTTAGTAGACAAAGGTCAGGCCTCCAGAATAGCACCAGCCTAGCGCCGCGGCGTGGAGAAGAGGGCGCCACACCATCTAGCACACCACCTAGCGTGGAAGATTCCCAGAACCTTGTTATTTCTCATTTATATTCTTCGTTATATTTACACAATTCTCTCACGTTATTCCATTATCAAAACTTATATTCTTTCATTTGATCATTATCGTTCGTGTCAAGGTTTACACTTTCTTTTGTAGTTCGCGTTTCCTCGTGGGATCGGTGCCTCATCTATACACAATAACTGTGTGATAGTTTGAGCGTAATCATTCCATCATTTATGCAATGTTATGTATAAGGCCAAATGTTACATACAATTTAAGTGTTACGAGAAGATTTCAGTCCAGTCTAGGTGAAGGTCACTTGATAGCTATGAAAAACATTCTTAAGTTCTTCAGAAAAACTAAAGATTTATTTCTCATAGACGAGGGAGCATATTTCAAACTGAAGGGCTTCACAACTCTTGTTTTCCGTCTGAAAATGATGATAGTCTATCAGTTTTTGGATAAATGTTAACCTTAAATTTTGGAGCAATGAGCTGGAAACATTCCAAGAAAAAAACCACTATGAATACGACCACAAAGGCCAAACAAATTACCAACATTCCTATGTGATATGATCGGAGCCACCACACACATACAACTTTCTTATTTCGGTGACAATTTATATTCACTTAGCTTTATTATGGCTATGTGCTATATCATGGTTTCATGAACCCTAAGAAAGCAAACCATAACCCTCTATAAGAAGCAACACCACTCCTTCGTTCATGTAGGTGAACTGCCTCTTACGTTTTCATTACTAAAACACATTTTATAACTTCATTAAGAGTTTAACTTATCCTCTAAAACGTAATGGATGATATTGTCTTTCTCAATTATGGGCCAATTTTGTGACAATATCAACAGTCAATCACAATAACTTGTTATTACCCATTAAAACCTATGACTAGTGGTCTACTAGCATTAGGTTGGGTTGCCATCAGTGCTAACTTTTAAATGGTTTAAGCCCTATCTCTTTAGATGTACTACTTACTAGGTGTTTTGCGAGTGCTTTAGTAAGTGGATCAACCAGGTTCTTACTTGACTTCACATAGACAAATGTAAAGATATCATCTTGTATCAATTGTCTCACATACTCATGTCTAAGACTGATATATCTAGACTTACCATTATAGGTACTACTATAAGCTCTTGATAAAGTAGCTTCACTATCATAATAAAGTGAAACAGAAGGTATTGGACTAGGCCACAATTTGATGTCTAACAATAAATTCCTAATGCATTCAGCTTCCTTCCTAGTTGTTGCTAAGGCAGTAAATTCGGATTCCATAATTGCGTAAGATATACAAGATTGTTTCTTGCTTCCTCAAGAAATTGCATCCCCACCAAGAATGAATATCCACCCACTTGTGGATTTATTATCTTTGACACTTTTAATCCAACTTGGGTCAATGTATCCTTCTAATACACTTGGGTAACTGTTGTAAAACAGTCCCAAACCACTGGTCTTCTTGAGATATCCCATTATTCTACCAATGGCTTTCCAATGTTCTATGCTAGGATTACTAGTATATCTACTATACACACAAAATAGGAAATATTTGGTCTAGTGCAGTGCATTGCATACATTAGACCATCAATAGCACTAGTGTATTCAAGTTGTGTCACTGCTCTACCAGAATTATTCTGTAATTTAATACTTGGACCAAAAGGAGTACTATACTCTTTGAAACCAATATGTTTAAACTTAGTTAACACTTTCTCAATATAGTGAGATTGACTTAAAGCTTAACCCCCACTATGTTTCTTAATTTTAATTCCTAAGATTGCATCTACTTCACCTAAGTCTTTCATCTTAAAACAAAAGATAAATACTTCTTAGTTTCATTTACTCCTTCCATGTTTGTACCAATGATCAACCTATCATCAACATATAAAAAAACTATTACACCATAGTTTTTAGTAAATTTGGAGTAAATGCATCTATCAGCACTATTATGTTTAAAACCAAGAGATAAAATAACAGAGTCAAATTTCTCATGCCATTGTTTTGGAGCTTGTTTTAGACCATAAAGAGATTTGACTAATTTACACTTTTTATTTTTATTTCCTAGAAGAACAAACCCTTTGGGTTGTTCTATATATACTTCCTCATTTAAATTCTCATTTAAGAAAGCAATTTTTACATCTATTTGGTAAATATAAAAATTATAAATGGATGCTAAAGCTATAAGGACTCTAAAATAAGTAATAGTGCAACTAGTGCATAAGTGTCAAAATAATCAATCCCTTCTTTTTGTCTAAAACCTTTGGCTACTAGTCTCGCTTTGAAAGTTTAAATAGTGCCATCAATATTGGTGAATGAATATTTGCCCTAGTATTTTTTATGTTTTTAAAGTATTTATTTATATGTTTAGCTTAGGAATTTGTTACTTTGAGTTGTTTTTCGTTGTTTTACAAGTTCACAAGCATTTGGAAAGGAGTTTCACTAAATTTCCAGAATTGCCCGTATAGATCAGTCATTTTTGTAGATTAAACTGTATTGATTCATGAAGAACCAATAGATGAGCCATATATTCTTGGAAAGATCCGGATGTCTATTTTTTGAAGAATTTTATGGCTTATAAATATGATTTTTCTAGAGTAAGTTATGGCAGTTTTAGTAGACAAAGGTCAGGTTGTGCGTGATTTCAGCGTGGCAGAAGTGTTACTTTTGCGGATTAAACTATATTGATTCAGGAAGAACCAGGAGATGAACTATTTTTGGAAAGATCCAGATATCTATTTTTTGGATAATTTTACAGCTCATAAATATGATTTTTCTAGAGAAAGTTATGACAGTTTTAATAGACAAAGGTTAGGCAGAATCGGGCCTGGACAGCAGCAGAACAACACGACCTGAACAAAAACCCTAGGGAGACTTTTCAGTCTACAAAGCCGTCTCCATACAACTATATATAAAAAATTTTATATTTAGAGAATGGAGTTCTTGGGAGACAACGACAGTTCTTGGAGAGATATTATCAAGAGGAGTTTTGGGAGATTGAAGGAGGAGACAGTTTGTTTCATCAAGATGGCTTATCAAGAGATTGAAGATGATGATCAATCGCTTCAAGACTTTGATGATTCATCTTGTAATTCGGAAAAAAAATTCTATATTTGCTCGTTTTATCCTTCAATATGCTTGTAAACCCAATATTTGAATTCTGTGATTGAGATTTAAACATGAGCGGCTGAACGCATTGTTGGGCGTTTGGCTTAGCTACCTTGATTGTTTTGGATATTTTGGTGGATTTAGTTTTATGAAATTTTTCAGATTATTTTTTATTCATTATCCTTCTTACCTTTGATTATTGCTTGTGGATTAGCCATCTATTATTGATAGTTAAGGTTAATATTTGAGATTAGGTTGAAGACAGATCATCAAGACCTAATTAAGCTTTCATGAATAGGAATTTAAATCAAGATTCAAATCAAATTGTGATTGAGGTGGTTGCATTTTCCTTATACTTAATTTAACTAATTAACTGATGAACACAATCCATCGGATTTAATTAATTAGTTATAAATTGAGAATAAACACGATCAATGACATTCTCTAGTCTTAACAGAAATACCAATAATCTTGGATGTTGATTAAATCTTTATATTCATCAAATGTTGCAATTCATGATTGGATAGCAAGCTAAACTCCCAATTGTTCTCATTGATTATACTCATCTCTTCATAATTCGTTTTGTTTAATTTACTTAATTGTTTTTATTTCAATTTTCTCTTCACCAATCTTTTAATTAGAGTGTTTAGGATTTAATTTCAAAGTTTGTTTTAGTAATTTTAAGAAAGTAATTCAGGATTTAAACCACTGCAATTCCTTGAGAGATCGACCTCGAGAGTAAACTCATCGCAATACTATTTGTGATTCGTGCACTTGTGAGCATTTAAAATTTGCACATCAAATACTATATTTTCTCCTAAACACCCACTTACACCTAATAGGTTTTGATCCTTTGGGTAAATCTACCAATACCCAAGTATTGTTACCTATTATAGAATTCATCTCATCATTAATAGTTTTTTTTTTCTAAAAATAAGCGTCTCTTGAAGCCATAACTTCCTTAAAGGTTGTAGGATCCTCTTCTAGGTTAAACACAATAATCATTTTACTCAACACATTATTATTTTGGTCACCTTCAACCAGAAATATCAATCATTGAGAAAAAAATGAAATAAGGACAAAGTCTTCTCTTTTCTTGCCCTAATACTCCATCTAGGTTCAACAATCCTTTCACGAAGTTTAGTTTTTTATTATTAATTTATGGTCTTAATCCTTCGTTAGACTCATCTCTTTGAGACTCTTCTTCTATAACCTTAAAATTAGTAGAAAACTTATTTTCAAATAATTCTACGTCTCGTAACTCAATAATAACGCTAGACTCTAAATCAAGTAGTCTATAGGCCTTGCTATTTTTAGCATATCCAACAAATATACATTTAGTAGCTCTAAGTCCTAGTTTTGTTCTTTTAGGATATTGTTCTTTTAGGATATGAAATTCTAAAATATGATAAACACCCCCACACTTTGAAATAATTTAAGTTAGCCTTTCTACCTTTCTAGATTTCATAAGGACTCAATTTTGTTTTCTTTCCTGGAATCCTATTATGAATATGACAAGCAGTAAAAATGCTTCACTCTATAAGTTTAAAAGTAATTTAGCATTAACTAGCATGCAGTTTACTAAAAATATGCTACAATAAAAGTAATCTCTACTAAAAAAACAATTTTTTTTAGCCAAATCGTTTTGTTGAGGTGTGTAAGGTGCAATGCATTGATGTATTATGCTATTGTAATGACCCATCCTGGGTTGGCCACCCCCGAGACGGTGTTGTCACATTTTGAAAATCCCAGCATGACACATATATGCAACAATAAAAATAATACTAACAAAATTTTTTACATCAATCCTCAACCCTCAATAGGGGAAATACATCATTATGATATTGACTTAAACATTTTATACAACGTAATATGCATGAATATTTACAAATAAGTTTTTTATTTTATTTTCTCATTAGTCTAAGGATGTGGACACGTACGTGGCTTACAGATAATGATTTGGTCTGAACCTCAACTCACCAAACTATTTATCCTACCTGCTACCTAAAATCATTGTACAATGAGGGGTGAGCTTCACAAACTCAGTGAATTAAATTTACTAGAAGTATTCATTTTGTATAAATAGTCTTTCAATATTTAATCATTTATATCTCATACAACTTGATAATAGCATTCTACTATCACTACACATATCATAAGTCTCATTCTCTATCAATCTCTTCTTCTTATTTATTAGTTCACCTTAAGACGATTAATTATCTCATAATTACCTCGTAATGACGTTCACAGCATAAAGTCTATCGTTTAAATGGTTCTTATCATATAATACTTCTATGCTTCTTTCTAACCATAATTGTCTCTCTATGAGACTCATTCATCTATAAATAAATGTACAATAACAAACAACACTTCAGCATTTTAGTAATACAGTCAATATTTAAAACAGATGCAATGCATGAATTATTATTAGGGAACGTCTTCCCACATGTCGAAATGTTTTTATCTTAGACCGGCCCCCTCCTGGTTCTTTTATTTTCAGCATATACCGACTATCATGGTTTTTCCATTAGACTGGCCCCCTCCTGGTTCTTTTATTTCATGCATATGCATATGAATAATGATATGAAATATGCATATGAACAATAACATAAAAACAAACATGAGTTCCAATATTTAAATTAGCTATCCTGATTATTCTCAAATTATTATTTGAAAAATTCCACTAAATTCCTCTCTTCATAAATCATATCAAATCATCAATCATAACTTGTCAAGATCTACTAAATTTCATCTCCTCATAAATCGTGTCAAAACATCAACCATAGCTCATCAAGAATTTCACTTATCGCTTTTATTATTAAATCAACTTATTATTCTACAAATATTATTTCTCATAAAATAATTCTCTACACATCCACTATTCCTATCACACCTATCAACCAATTTTCATCTATCACCAAATTATAAGTTATTAATTTATTATAATATTATCACTAGATATTTCATATTTACCTTGATTACTTAAAGTAAATTTAACTCACCACATAGCACTTAGAGCTACCCATGGATCACTTCCTTGCCTTTCCTGCTCCTCTCAGCAATTTTCCTTAGTTGCTGATCGTCAACACCTGACATAATATTTATATTAAAATTTCTAATTTATTCTTCAATTCTTCCATAATTCACACCCTTTGAAAATTCCACTTTGAATTCCAGGAAATTTCGTGTATGCTAAATTTCAAAAATAAACTTCACATTATTACTTTCTATTTTTCTTAGAGCTTCCCATGGTTCTCTATTAAATTCTCCAGTAATTCCTTTCAAAATTTTGCTCTTTCAACCTTTCTTTCTGTCCCCAAGTGTTTAAAGAAAGAGAGTAATTTGAATCGTAATTGAAGGAAAACCAAATAGGATTTGGTAAGTAATTAATAAAATAACTATATATATATATATATATACACACACACACACACACACGCACACACACACACACTAATCTTAAGCCATTACTCAGTATCCCACCTTCTTTACATTGTGCCATGAAATTGCCTAAGGTGGTGCACATGCAAGCCTTTCCATTCTTTTGACAACAGGTGTTGCCACCTGTTTCCTAAAGAAATAATTTTTTTCTTTTTTCTTTTCCTTTATATTGTGCACAAATTTTTTTTAAAGAATTGTTTTATTCAAATAATAAACCTTTCACATATATTTTATTTTAATTCCATGTCATATTCATTAAATTACTTCTTTACCCTTACTTTATGAATACGGGTATTACAACTATGCTCTTCATAGAATTGATCAAATCATTTAAAAATATAGACCACCTCTATCAGAATGTAGAATTTTAATCTTTTTATCAAGCTAATTTTCTACTTCTGATTTATATTTCTTTAAAATGTCAAAAGCTTTATCTTTGGATCTTAATAAATAAATATATAAAAACTATTTGCATCATCCACAAAAGTAATAAAATATCTTTTTACACTTCTTGTTAACATACCATTTAATTCACATAAGTCAGAAGTATTAAACTTAAAATTTGTAAATCTCTTTGTACCTTAGGAAAAAGGTTTCTTTATCATTTTAGATTGAACACCTATTTCACATTTCCTAAGTCATCATTTCCAATATTTATTAATTCTAAATTATACATCTCTTTAAATAGGTAGAATTAATATGTGTTAAATGACTAAGCTATAAGAAGAAGACTGAACAATATAAGTAGAAACTATGGTCTTATTATTATTATTAATACTCTACTTATACATGTCATTACAAGAATATCCTTTTCTGACAAACATTCCATTCTTTAAAAGTATGACTTTTTCGGATTCAGCAGAAACTTGAAATAATGTTTTATCTAAAAGATCAACAGAAATTAAATTCTTTCAAATCTCTAGTACATAGAGAACATTAAGAAGACTTAGACGCTTTCTGGATGTGAAGTCAATCTCGACTATTCCTTTGTCACAAACTTTGATTCTGGTAGTGTTTCTCATTTGTACTTCATGTCCATTAGTCACTTCTTCAAATGTCTTAAACATTCCTTTGTCATTGCACACATGGACAGTAGCACCAGAATCTAACCACCATCCAAACACTTCATTTTCCATATTAACCTCGGAGATTATAGTCATAAGGCTCAGATCAATGATCACTGCTACAAGATTCTCCTCAACCAATTTTGCCTTGTTGATATCTATACTCTTGCGAAATTTGCATTCACGAGCATAGTGTCCAGGTTTATCACACACATAGCATTTCCCTTTCTTCTTTCCTACAGTCTTCTCAAATTTTCCTCCAGCTGTCACTTGTAAAGCATGCTTTTTAGTTTTGCTTGCCTCCACATTATGCACTTTAGGACTACTTTGAACATTACTACTTTTGACACGTAACCGTGACTTTTCTTCAATACGAAGATGTTTTCGAATTTGTTATAAAGTGTAGTCCTCATACTTGTGGAATAATCTTTTTCCATAATTCTTCCAAGAAGAGGGAAGTTTAGCTATAATAACCTCCACTTGGATTGATTCAGGCAAAACAATTTTTAAAGCTTAGAGTTTATTGACAATAACTTGTAATTCATGTACTTGTTGTAAGACAGGTTTATTGTCAAACATTTTGAAATAAAAGTATTTAGAAAGTAAATACTTATTCGTACCTTCTTCCTCCGCTCTGTATTTTTACTCAAGAGCATTCCAAATATTACGAGTCGATTTGATGTCTGTGAATAGATCATACAAGCGATCTAATAATGTGGTCAAAATATGCCAACGATACAGCAACTCAGCCTCCTCTCTTTTCTTCCTTTATTTCTATAGTTGTTCGATCACTACTGATTGGGGCTGCTTTCCTTCCTTAGGTACTGGATCGTCAAGAATGGGATGCAGATTCGAATATAGTATATAGAAAATTTTCAATGCAATAAGCAAGAATATAATCTTGTCTTGCCACCGACTAAAATTATTTCCATCAAATCGATCTAACTTGACAAAGTCTTGATTCATCACCTTGAATGACTCTATCTCCATTTTTTTGGACAAAAATAAAGCCTTAAAATTGTTGTAATTTTTTTTTTAAACTGGAACAGAATATGAGAATCAAGACTTAGAGGCGTGAATTAATCAATGTCTTTAAGGCTTTATTTGTCCCCATTTGAATAAACAAGTTTGCTATGGGTACAGACAAATAGTCCTACAGGATACAAGTAAGTCTATTGGTTGAAGTCTACATATAGCAAAATTTAAAGAATTTCAGAATTTATTCTGCTTGGAAATACTGAAATATTATGGTAGAGGTTTTGAAAGAAAAAGAAAGAAAATGAATTATGTTTTGAAAGTGGAAAGAGGCTCTGTTAAAGAGACAGTTGAATTTGACACATTTCTGATAAAGTTATGACCTTTGGATTTATATCATAACTCTTTGATTAAATCACAACTTTTAGATTTAAGAAGATTCATTTTGATTTAATCTTTGGGCTTTTGTCTAAAATCTAGATACCCATACTCGAACATCGGACACGGGCTCGGGACGAGTGCTCCTCAGTGAGGATGCGCATGTGAGAAATGTAAAGTGCGCCTAAAGCGCCAATGCGACGTGGTCGGGCCTGGGTTGAGGCACGGGCATGGCACTGTGAGCCTTCACCTTTATCACTTCTTTTAACAGAAGTAGATAAGAATCCTAAATAAATGCTTATAAAACATTTTATTTCTCATTTACTTATCAATGTGGGACAAAGCCAATTTGGGTTTTCAAACAACTCTTTATTCTCATTTTAAGCTCAAATATTAGGATTCATTTTGAATCAAAATAAATACCCATTAAATCTCTAACTTGAGTTTAATTTAATGCACCTAATTAAAAGTTCTTTTTAAGGACCATTAATTAGCTCAAATTAAGACCTTAAAATGGTCTAAAATCAGCTCTTAGTGCTGATTTTTCCAACAACTTCATCAAACCAAAATTTTCTAGCATCAATATGTTTTGCTAAACTTGCTAAAACATAGGAAAGTTTGTTAGCAGACCGCTTGACATGAGAAAAAGACACACAGGAAAACAGGCTACTTAATTCTTGAATATCTTCAACCAAATTTCCAAAGCTGGAAAGACATTTTTGTCGACTTTTAATTGCTGTTATTACCACAGAAGATTATCTTTCATCCACTAGATGAGAGACGCCTCTATGCTATGCATTGTGTAAACCCAGCAAAACTATTGATGCTTCTGCAATAGCCACATCACACAAAATAGGTTATGGCATTGTAGACGTTGCAATCACCTTCCCCACATAGTCCCTAATGATAGCACCCCCGCCTCGTCCTTTTTGACCTTCGAACACTGCTGCATCCACATTCAGCTTTGCAACTACTGGTATTGACGAAGCCTAGACAGCACTGCTTCAACCTTTCCCCTCTGCAAACTCTATTCTTTATTGCCACCAGCCTGGTTTCATCAAAATATGATGCAGCTGCCTCTACAACTTCACATGGTTGCAAGTAGCTTTTTCCAAAAATAATGGCAATACATTGGGACCAAATAAACCAAGCCAGAATTACAAAAAAAAGAAGTATTTTCCATGTCCAAGCTCTTGAACACATGACACATCAACTCACAAAAAGTTCTACCAATTTAGCAAACAGACTGGCCATCCAAATAACATGAGCTTTATCACACCAAACCAACGCATGAGGTACACTTACCCCTATCACCCATATGCATCCTTTCTAGCTAATCCTTAGTTGGTAATGCTTCCACACACGCCTTCCAAATCATATGACTCTCCTTATGAGGGACTTATAATTTACACACTTTCCAAAAATTATCAACCCCAAGATAATTAGGGCCCCACAATCTATTCGAGCCAAGGCACCTACTAGCTATATCTCGAATCAAATAATAAGATAACCTGATCGAAAACATCCCATTGGAGGTTGGTGCCCAAACTAGAAAGTCATCCCTGGAGCTTAAGGGTTGTCGTAGAATCAAATCATCATCTTCATAAAAAAAACAAATTATGGATCATTTCTTCATTCTATGAATTTGATTGTTGGCCCACCAAGTTTCTTACAACAGAGTTTGGAGATAAAATATTAGGAGGTGAAATAGCCTTAAATGTACTTGTCCGAGGAAGCCAAAAATCTTTCCATATTCCCATTCCCTATACGCCTTCTCAATCCCATCTCAAGATACCTCCTAGCTACCCAAATACTGCGCCAACTGAAAAAAGGATTATACCTAAGCCCACACTCCATAAAAGATGACTGTCGAAAACAACGTGCCACAAGCATTTTAGTAAAAATGTACTTCAGATTTTTGAGTATTCTCCACCCTTGTGTGGCCAATAAAGTCATTAAACGAAAAAGGATCTCTTAATCAAAGCCTCTCTTCTAACATCGATTGGCATAAATCATCCCAATTTACCTAATAAACCCGCCTTTCTTTTCCACTGCTTCTCCACCAAAATCTACGAACCAAAACTGAAATATCGTCAAGCAAAGAGTGAGGTAGTTTAAAGCAACTCATTGCATATATCGGAATAACTTGGGCCATAGACTTTATCAAAACCTCTCTTCTCGCTTTTGAGAGTACTTTCTCCTTCCACCCCTTCACCTTACTCTAAACGCGTTTTTTCAAAGCTTGAAAAATAAACTTTTTTTACCGGCCCAACATAGACGGAAGACCCAAATATTTCTCATATATCCGAGCCTCTTCCACTCAAAATATTTTGTTCATATCCTTCTGGACATCATTAGAGACCTTCTTACTGAAAAACAAAGGTGATTTTTGTATATTCACCTTCTACGCCGTCGCCTTCTCATAAATCATTAGTAACTCCTTTATTGTCAAAGTTTCTACAAGAGTAGCCATTTAAAATAAAAAATCTATTATTGGCAACAAAAAAAAAAAACAAATGTGAAATCGAAGGATAACCCTGAAAGATTTTGATTCCACTCAATTCTCCACGATCCTCAGCTTTTTTAATCAAGGTTGATAACCCTTCTGCACAAATGACACATAAGAAGACAACGAGTCACCTTGGCGCAACCCCCATGATGGCTGAATAAAACCTTTTTGTTCCTCACTTAGTAGCACCTTATATGAAACTGAAGATAGACATTCCATGATAAGCCCCACCCATCAAGCACTGAAGCCCATTTTCAATATAATTTCTCAAACAAAATCTCATTCCACTCTATCATATGCCTTTCTCATATCAAGCTTTAAAACCAAATGACCACTATCACCCAATCTTCCACTCTTCAAAAAATAAAGAATTTCAAATGCTACTAATACATTATCAGTGATCAATCTATCCAAGACAGTCACTTTGATTAAAAGAAATCACCATAGGTAACATAAACTTCAATATATTAGCCATTACTTTTAAAATAATTTTGTAGATTACGTTACTGATTACGCCCAAAGTATAACGCGGTAGACGTAGCACAGCTTTGGGGTGTTGATTCCATAGGGAAAAGCAAACTACAAAGAAAAGTGTAAACCTTAACACGAACGATAAGATCAAGTGAGAAAATTTGTGTTTTGATAATAAAGTATTGTGAGAAAATTGTGTAATAAATTAAGAATTATAATAGAGTAACAACAAGGTTCCGGGAATCCTCTCTAGGTTTGTTACCTTATTCCAATCTTGATTCAATTGTTTTATCTTGATTGCAAGTTTCACATCCCAAACAAGCAATCAACAAATATTCAACTAAAGCACATACAAACCTTAATGTAATTGATATGAATTACTCTTACTTTCAATTTAAGCACACATGATCTATCCTATAGATTTATCAAGAAACAACAATATATCTTAATGACAATATCGTAGTAATGGACAAAACTAAAAGATAAATCTACCAAACTCAATCATATCCAACAATCTTGACATAAGAAGAGCATGACCAGACTTATATCAAAGATATGGATACAATCACCGGATTAAGAGAAAATCTTCTAATTAGATTAAAGAGTAAATCATAACAATGTTTTGGTAATAATTCCAATCTACAACTGAATCAATAAAGGAAAATAAGAACAACTACACCTAGGGATTCATCCCTTCGCCTTGCTTGGAGATTAGTTGGCCATAGAGTTCATGCTTGAACTCTTTGATGAAGGAGAGTGTGGCAGTCTTCTTGAGTTTTTCAGCCTTTTGTGATGTTTCTCTTAAACCCTAAGTGATCTATTTATAATACAAAAAGGTCCAAGGGTGTTTTAGGGTTTAAACAATCATTAAAGCCATAATTAGGCCACAACTCGGAGAAGGGGATCATGTGGGCACCGCACCTCTCATCAGTGGGCTTTCTTCATGCTTCAAGAGGTCGCACCTCTCATCAGTCAGGGCCGCACCTCTCACAGAAGCTTCTTTTTTGCTCTTTTGGCTTGGTTCTGGATGCCGAGGCTTGGAAAATTTCAAGCTGCAGCACTGATTACGCCCAAAGTGTAACGTGGTAGTTGTAGCACAGTTTTGGGGTGTCGATTCCACAGGGAAACAAGTTAACTATAAAAAAAGGTGTGAACTTTAACACAAATGATAAAAGATTGATTGAAAGAATCTAAATTGTGTGAAAATAGTGTGAAGGAAATTGTGTAAATAGATTTATGATGGAGAAACAACAAGGTTTCGGGAATCCTCCCTAGGTTCGTTGCCCTAATCCTAACTTGATTCAATTGTTTTTATCTTGATTGCAAGTTTCACATCCCAAACAGGTAATCGAAAAATATTCAATTAAAGCACATATGACAATATCACAACAGTGGACAAATCTATAAAAGAGATCTACCAGACTCAATCACACCCAAACAAATACACATAAGAAGAGCATGACTAGACTTATATGGAGGAGAAGCATGCAATCACCGGATTAATAGAAAATCTTCTAATTAAATCAAGAATAAATCATAACAATGTTTAATAATTCCAAACTACAACTGAATAAAATAAAGGAAGATAAGAACAACTACACCTAGAGATTCATCCCTTTGCCTTGCTTGGAGACTAGTCGGCCATGGGGCTCATGCTTCCTCGAGCTGCCTCAAGCCCCCCAATGATCATCTCTAGCCTCTAATTTTCCTCCTAAAGGCCCTCTGGATTGCTCCTAAAGGTCCTCTAGATTCACTTTCTGATGATCTTAGATGATCCCAGATGATTCCCAAAGCTGAAGTGGAGTAGGCCTTTTATAGGGAAATACCATGAGTGCAATGTGTTTCCAATCCGATGTGGGATGTGGGATATAGAAATATATTTCCAACCGATGTGGGATGTGGGATTTAAGCCCAAAAACTTCTGCTCATGCTGAAATCCCGCACAGCCCGACCTTTGTCTACTTAAACTGCCATAACTTTCTCTAGAAAAATAAATTTTACGAACCGTAAAATTCTCCAGAAAATAGACTTATGGATCTTTCCAAGAATATATGGCTCATCTCCTGGTTCTTCCTGCATCAATACAGTTTAATTTTAAAAATTAATTGATCGGTATGGGCAATTCTAGCAATTTAGTGAAACTTCTTTCTTGGTTTCTCTTCATCTTGGCTCTTCTGCGATCATTATCTCACTCGAGTATTCATTGAAGCTTCGTGTTTAAAATGATGATAGCTTTTCTATCTCTTTTTTAAGCTCAAAGTACCCGAAAATGCACTGAAATAAGTCAAAGATTCAAGAATAACACTTTAGAGTTATTAAGGTATAAAAGTGTAATTCCAATCTCGATCAACCCTAAAATGCTAACAATTAAGTATTGTGTAGATGCATTTTATGACTCTCATCACAACCCCCAACTAGCTTATTTTTAGTCCCTAGCAATTCAAGCGAAACCAAGAGATGAATTCTATGGTAGGAGTTAAAAACAAAGTAAAGCAATGCTAGCATTGAACCAATAGTAATTCACTTTTTGTCTCAAAAATCACACATAACATACGGCACATAGAATCATTAAATTCCACCTAAGTCCAAAAGTAATCCAAACATCAATCTTAAAATCGTTATTGACTCTTAACATCCATCTTACCACAAACCATTAATCTGAACACCCGGATGATTTTATGCATAACATTCATGAATACAAGTCTTTGCCTCTAAAACATGATAAATTTCGTGATGTCAATCCCAAAAATAAGCTCCATATGCTTACATTTCAAACCACTCTCCACTCTTGTAGAAAAATCACATTACATTGGATCAATAGGTCTTTAATAAGCTTGTAACGTTAGGCTAAGGTAAAGGTTAAGAAAAAAATGGGAAGGATTCACGAGAAAAAGAACTCAATCTCTTAGCTTTTAAACACAATCACTTTTAAGCACTAGATAACTTTACTTCAACACCCAACTTTTTCAACCATTTTTCAAAATTTTTTTTTTTCAAAATCACCACTCTTCTTTTCTTTTTTTCTTTCTTTGCCGTAATTCACTTTTCTTTTGTATTTTGGCATAAGACCATTCACCTCCTTTTTTATTTTTATTTTCTTTTACATAACCCACAACTAATCTCCTTTAATGTACTTGGGTTATGGTAGTGATATTTTCTCATATTTCCATCCTTACTCCTTTTAAGTGCTTCTCAACAAATGTGTATAGCTAAGTTCTTTTAAGAGAAATGTAAGGATAAAATATTCTCTTTAGGCTCATAAAGGTGAGTCAATGGGCTATTGAAAGAAACAAGGCTAACTTCTTTTCAAGAAAAGGCTCAAATAGGTGACTAGTGGTAAATATAGCAATGGTAGGTTTAACAGGCTCAAACGGTCAAAAAATGGCCTATATCATATCCTACGTAATGTGCATTCTAGGAATTCGCCTCAAGTGATTATCAAATAAGTTCTAGAGATTGTCGAGACCGCAAAAGTATTCACAAAGTAATCGCACATAAAACTTCTCTAAATGTTTTAGACTAATCATACAATCTTACCGCAAACTAGAGTCTCAAACCAAATGAAGATTGACACTTAAATTATTCTCAAATTGAAGCAAGATTTAACTTCTTCTAAATGCTATATGCTATCTCAATTAAGTTCATATCATTGACATGTGAATTAACTCAAAGGCTAACACCAAGCATGCTAAAAACACACAAAAGGGAAAATGACACCCAACAATTCAATGGAATGCAATAGGAATTGTGTATCCTCCACCCCCAACTTAAGATAAGCATTGTCCTCAATGTAAAAGCAAAAGTTAAGGAAGCTCCCTTTTTTAAGCAAAGATGCATGGATCTGAAAGTTGTGCACGACCAATTGAACTGATGCGCATATTTGTCCCTGAAAAAGAAATACGAAAGTAAAACTGGAAAATAGCAAAATAATGATAATAAACAAGAAAAAAGAAATATAAAAAACAGTAAAAATAAAAGGATATGTTGTGGGTTGCCTCCCATGAGCGCTAAGTTTTACGTCTTTAGCCAGACGCTCTTATTCTCTCCTAGAAAAACATAGGTTGAATGCACCAGCCACTGCTTCACTGCCAAATTTGGTTCTTGTATACTTTAGCGATGGCAAAGAATACTTAAAGTCCACCACATGTGGCTCAAGTGTTTTTGGTGATGCCCATTTACTATCAGCAGTAGGGTATTTGATTCCCGCATCTATGTGACTTCTCTCAAGCAACTTCTCAAAGCATGGTTGGCAAGATGTCTTAATAAATTCCTGTGGCTTATCAAAAACATCAACAACATTAACAACATGGGGATAATTTGAAGAATCTTTGAACTCAAGATTATTAGGAATGAATTCCGAAGAGTTAGAATTATCTTTGATGTACTCATCCTCTTCATATGGCTGCCATGGGACTTGAAAAACATTTACCTCTAGAGTCCTATTTCCAAATGATAATGTCATTAGGCCATTCCTACAATTAATAAGGGCATTGGCGGTGGCAAGGAATGGTCTTCCAAGTATCAAAGGAATTTTGGACTCCATGTTTATAGTAGAAACAGTATCTAAAACCAAAAAATCAACAGGATAGTAGAAATTATCAATATGTAACAAAACATCTTCTACAATACCTCTTGGTTTTCTTATCGATCTATCCGCTAATTGAAGCACCACAGAGGTTTGTTTGATCTCACCTAGACCAAGCTGCAAGTACATGGAGTATGACATGAGGTTTACACTAGTACCCAAATCTAGCAATGCTTGGCAACAAGGTTTATTTCAAATTTGGCAAGCCACTGTTGGACAGCCCAGATCTTTATATTTGGGTGGTGTCTTGCTGTTAATTACAGCACTTGCTTACTCCATTAAGAATGCCATCTTCTTCACATTGTGCTTCCTCTTGAGTGTGCATAGATCCTTGATGAATTTAGCATAGTTGGGAATCTGTTTTATGACATGAATAAGAGGAAGATTAATTTTAACATGCTGAAGTTGTTCAAAACTCTCATCTTTTAATGCTGTATTTATCTCCTTAGGTTTAAGGAGTGCTTGAGGGAAAGGCACCAGTGGGCGATAAACATCATGGGCCTCTTGTTCCTTGGGGGCTTTATCCTTGTTGCTCACGGTATTAGGAATCCAGTGTGATGGTAGAGTGGGACCATCAATTATCTTACCACTGCGAGTAATTATGGCATTAACCTCTCTAATGTTTTGATTTTTAGGATTGGAGGTTTGTGCCATATGTTGTCCCCTTGGATTAGGTTGTGGCTATGAAGGAAACTGACCTTGTTCTTGAATCATCAAGAAACTAGTCAACTTGGTGAGTTGACTCTTTATTACCTTTTGTTCCTCTTTGATCGCTTGTTGTTCCTCTAACAACCGTTGATTTATTTTTCCTTGATCTTCCACACTCTTGGTATGTACCTGCATAAATGAATTAAACATATCTTCCAAAGGTAAAGATTGTTGAGGTGCATTAAATAAGGTTGCTTCCGGTTGCCATTGGGTACTAGAGTGGGCAGGGGGTTGTATGTCGGATTTCCAACTGAAATTAGGGTGATTCTTCCAACCAGGATTATAGGTGTTAAAGTAGGGTGAGTGTGGTTTCCCAAAGGGTATACCTATAGCGTTACACTCATCCTTCATTTCAAAATAAACTAGACAATCCTTAGGTAAATGATCTAACCCATTACACATGAAACAAGGCTCATAGGACTCTACCCTAGCAACCGGTTTAGGGGTTCTAGTATCCTTGGTTTTTAAGGCTTCAAATTCCTTAGTTAGGACCTCTAAATGGGCTTTAAGGCTATCCTCTTCCTTAAGTTGGTAAATCCCAGCAGGTTGATTTCTCCTAGTGTCTTCCATGGCATTTGGTTCAGTCCAAGTGTGGGCTTTTTCTGATAGGTCATCTAGGTAATCTAGGGCTTGGTCGGGATCTTTTTGAAGAAAATTCCCATTGCACATCATTTCTATAAACTGCATTTCCCTACTTAGGAGTCCATCATAGAAATAGCTAACTACTCGCCAACTCTCATACCCATTGTGTGGATAAGAATCCAAAAGGTCCTTGGAAGGTTCCCAAACTTGATATAAGGTTTCACTCTCCTTTTGTGCAAAGTGTGAGAATTGTCTCTTGAGGTTGTTGGTCTTATGGGTTGGGAAGTGTTTTTGGAAGAAAACTCGAGTCATCTCATCCCAACTACCTATGGACCTAGGCCTTAACGAGTACAGCCAAGCCTTGGCTTTTTCCTTCAGTGAAAAAGGGAAAAACCGAAGTTTGACGGTGTCTATCATATCAGCCCTACTGTGAAAAGCAGCTACTACTTCCTCAAATTCCCTAATATGGATATAGAGGTTTTCATTCTCAAACCTATGGAATGTTGGTAGCAATTGGATCATGCTCGGCTTAAAATTAGGTTGTTGAACATTAGAGGGGAACAGGATACACGATGGTGTGGCCGTACGATTAGGGTGCAAGTAATCCTTAAGTGTCTTAGGGGGTTGATCTTCATGTTCACTCATTTCTTCGGGACTAGATGGATTGTCAAATAAAGGATTTGAAAAAGAATTAAATTCTGACTAACATAGGCCTACAACCAAATCTACCCACAACATCTCTATGTCTGTGCATGTGAGGTAACAAAATAATAAAAATACTATATAAAAAAAAGAGTCAAATAAAATAAAAAATAAAAAATTAATGCATCAAGCTAAAAGAAGGAACGAAGTTACCGCCTTCACAGCTGCTGAAAAGAAAAACTATTTACAACTCTTCTACCGTCATGTCAAAAGTTGACAATCTTCTTTGTACTTAAGTGCGTTTCCCCGGCAACGGTGCCAAAATTTGATTATGCCCAAAGTGTAATGCGATAGTTCTAGCACAGCTTTGGGGTGTCGATTCCACAGGGAAACAAGTTAACTATAAAAGAAGGTGTGAACTTTAACACAAACGATAAAAGATTGATTGAAAGAATCTGAATTGTGTGAAAATAGTGTGAAAGAAATTGTGTAAATAGATTTATGATGGAGAAACAACAAGGGTCCGGGAATCCTCCCTAGGTTCGTTGCCCTAATCCTAACTTGATTCAATTGTTTTTATCTCGATTGCAAGTTTCACATCCCAAGCAGGCAATCAGCAAATATTCAATTAAAGCATATATATAAGCCCTAATGTAACTGATATGAATTACTCTTTATTTTCAAGCACATATGACCTAACTTATAAATTATCAAGAGACGATGATATATCTACATGACAATATCGCAGCAATGGACAAATCTATAAAAGAGATCTATCGGACTCAATCACGCCCAAACAAATACACATAAGAAGAGCATGACTAGACTTATATGGAGGAGAAGCATGCAATCACCGGATTAATAGGAAATCTTCTACTTAAATCAAGAATAAATCATAACAATGTTTAATAATTCCAAACTACAACTGAATCAAATAAAGGAAGATAAGAACAACTACACCTAGGGATTCATCCCTTTGCCTTGCTTGGAGACTAGTCGGCTATAGGGCTCATGCTTCCTTGAGCTGCCTCAAGCCTCCCAATGATCATCTCCGACCTCTCAATTTTCTCCTAAGGACCCTCTGGATTGCTTCTAAAGGCCCTCTAGATTTACTTTCTGATGATCTCAGATGATCCCAGATGATTCCCAAAGCTGAAGTGGAGTAGGCCTTTTATAGGGAAATACCACGAGTGCAATGTGTTTCCAATCCGATGTGGGATATGGGATATAGAAATGTGTTTCCAACCGATGTGGGATGTGGGATTTAAGCCCAAAAACTTCTGCTCACTCTGAAATCCCGTACAGCCCGCACAGCCTGACCTTTGGCTACTTAAACTGCCATAACTTTCTCTAGAAAAATCAATTTTACGAACCGTAAAATTCTCCAGAAAATAGACTTCTGGATCTTTCTAAGTATATATGGGCCATCTCTTGGTTCTTCCTGTATCAATACAGTTTAATTTTCAAAAATGACTTATCGGTATGGGCAATTCTAGCAATTTAGTGAAACTCCTTTCTTGGTTTCTCTTCATCTTGGCTCTTCCGCGACCACTATCTCACTCGAGTATTCATTGAAGCTTCGTGTTTAAACTGATGATAGATTTTCTATCTCTTTTTTAAGCTTAAAGTACCTAAAAATGCACTGAAATAAGTCAAAGATTCAAGAATAACACTTTAGATTTTTTAAGGTATAAAAGTGTGATTCTAACCTCGATCAACCCTAAAATGCTAACAATTAAGTATTGTTTAGATGCATTTTATGACTCTCATCAAGTGCATATACTCAAGGCTTGATTTTTCTTCTTTTACCCTTCCACAACCATGCCTTCACTCTAGTATGCCTCGAGTCTTTGTGCTTTAAGCAACGATAACTTTTCCTCCTCTTTTGAGCTTAAAGTACCTGAAAATGCACCAAAATAGATCAATGGTCCAAGAATGACACTTTAGAGTTGTTAACGTATAAAAGTGCAATTAAAACCTAGATCAACTCTAAAATGCTAACAATTAAGTACTGTTAAGATGCATTTTATGACTCTCATCACAACCCCCAACTAGCTTATTGCTAGTCCCTAGCAATTCAAGCGAAAATAAGAGATGAATTCTACGGTAGGAATCAAAACAAAGTAAAGCAATGTTATTGTTAAACTAGGAGCAATTCACTTTTCGTCTCAAAAATCATACATAACACACAGCTCATATAATCATTAAATATCAACCAAGTCCAAAAGTAATCCAAACATCAAACTTAAAATTGTTATCGACTCTTAACATCCATCTTACCACAATCCATTAATCCGAACACCCAGATGATTTTATGTATGACATTCATGAATACAAGTCTTAGCCTCTAAAATATTTAATTTACCTGACATCAATCACAAAAACAAGCTCCATAGGCTCACTTTTCAAATCACTATCCACTATCGTAGAAAACTCACACCACCTTGGATCAATAGGTCTTTAATAAGCTTGTAATGTTAGGCTAAGGTAAAGGTTAAGAAAGAACGGGAAGGAATCAACAAGTAAAATAACTCAATTTCTTAGTTTTAAACACAACCACTTGAAGCACTGGGTAACCTTACTTCAACATCTAACTATTCCAACCATTTTTCGATCATTTCTCTCAATAAATCACCATTTTTTTTTCTTTTCTTCTTTCTTTGCCATAATTCACTTTTTTTTGGCATAAAACCACTCACCTCCTTTTTTCATTCTTTTCTTTTCTCTTTTTTTTCCACAACCCCCAACTTATCTCCTTCAATATACTTGGGTTATGGTAGTAATGTTTTTTTGTATTTCCATCCTTACTCCTCTTAAGTGTTTTTCAACAAATGTGTATACCTAAGTTCTTTTAAAAGAAGGGTAAGGATAAAATATTTTTAGGCTCATAAGGGTATGTAAATGGGTTTTCGAAAGAAACAAGGCTCAAATTCTTTTTCAAGAAAAAGGCTCAAATAGGTGGCTAGTGATAAATATAACAAGGATAAGTTTGAAAAGCTCAAACGGTCCAAAAATGGCCTATATCATATCCTAAATAATGTGCATTATAGGAATTCGCCTCAAGTGATTATCAAATAAGTTCAAAAGCTTGTCGAGACTGCAAAAGCATTCACAAAACAATCACACATAAAAATTCTCTAAATGTTTTGGACTAATCATGTAATCTTACCACAAACTAGAGTCTCAAACCAAATGAAGATTGACACTTAAATTATTCTCAAACCGAAGAAAGATTTAACTTCATCTAAAAGTTGTATGCTATCTCAATTAAGCTCATATCATTGACATATGAATTAACTACAAGGCTTAAAACATAGCATGCTAAAAACAAACAAAAAGGGAAAATGAAACTATTAGACGATTATCTACCTAAATAAATATGCAATTAATCGTAATTATTTTACTTGCAAGTGCACAAGGTCAAGGTCAATGGTAGCATACTGTGCAAGTCCGAGATCATTTCCACAGGGATTGGTAAACTTCGATTTAGAATTAGTTTCTTCAAAGTAAAAAGAGAAATAAATGTTGAGTGTGAGTTAATTATAATAAGAACATAGGACTGCGATATCCACCACTAATTGCACTTTCCCACTAAGTAAGGTGCCAATGCTCTAGCCTTATTATGAATATTTAATGGTTGCCAACCTAAGGGCTTAGTCCACACCTCAGGCTATTGATATCCCTATGCAACGAGTTAGGCATGGTGTATACTCTAATTTTTTTCTCTCTTAAGGGATTCAACATGGGTGTATACTGAGTTGTTCCTTAAGAGAGCATAAGGGCTGTGGAGATCGGCAACCACATCGGACCTAGGGCTTGGTCCGCTCCTGGTTTCCTATGTTGATTAACCCAAGAATCCGGTGTAGATATCTTTTTTTACTATTTTTGAACCCATGACTTAGTCATCCAAATTGATTCAACTAACTAATCCATACCACATGCATACGTTGATCAAACACACACATTTGAAGAATTTAAATACAAACAGGCATTAATCAAGTTAAACATTCTAACATGGTTATAGGCAAAGGTAATCAATGAATATATATGTGGAAAAGCATAATTAGGGCTTTAATCGAGCCTTATAAGAGTTTAGTTACACATACTAGTTGAACTAAACACCATAACCATAATAAAACAAAAACAGAAAAATAAGAAGACTAGGGAGACGAGTCATCAATTCCTCTCCAAGCTCGAAACTTCAAGTCTCAAAACAAAAGGTGTCCGGTTTTTGTGTTTTACAAGGCTATATATAGGGCTCTAAGGGTGCCTCGAAACCCTAATTTCCTATTTAAGGTCCGAAGACTTCTTTTCATATCTAGCTCTACCGCCTCTGGTGTGTGCGCGCTCAAGTGTATGCGGGTTACGCTCGAGCGCATGTATGCGCTCGATCACAAGGCAGGTGTGCTCAAGCGCACCTTGCTGGATTTGCAAAACTTTACTTTTCATCCCTTAAAGCTCCAAAATGTCATCTTTTTGTCAAAGCCCTGTGAAAAACACATAAAACACGAAAATGAAATAGAATCTTCTAAAATAGATAAACAAAGAGCCTAACAAGCGTAAATTAAAGGGCTGAAATATGACTATTTAAGCACTTATCACACCCTTAAACTTATATATTGCTAGTCCCTTAGCAATACAAAATGAAAGACTATGTTAAAAATAAAAAATTAAAGATAAATTCACTCTTCATGATATCCAAAAATTTGGGTTACACATAAAACCTTGATGGCCGTTCATGAGTAAGCTTATAATAAAAACACATTTTTGTATTGAATAAGGATTTTTAAAAGCTCATGTTACTTACCTAAGGTTGGCTTAAGCTAGGGCTTCCAAATAATTTTGATGTATAGTGTTTCGGTGCCCAAACCTTCATTGAATTCCTTATCAAATAGAACAAAATTGGCATAATACTTACTTCTTTTCTTTTTCTTTCATCATGAGATTTTTGCCATGTTGAGTTCTATTGAGCTCTCTAATTAACCCTTGTAATGAGTGTTTAGCCAATGACTCCCAAACCAGATGGTTTTAGGGCATTAGGTATAAAGACACCCCTATGGACTTATTAACTTGAGTAAAAAAGGCTACGGAACTAACAGGTCTTAATGCTTCTAAGTGAAATTCCCACCTTTTAACGTGAACACTCACTGCTTACTGAGGCAAGAGGTCCAGTTACTCAGTGGAATTTTTTTATTATGATCATTAAATGCTTAATTCTCACATTTTGACGTGAACACTCACTGCTTACTGAGGCAAGAGGTCCAGTTACTCAGTGGGAAAAATTTTAATGATCTTTAGAAGCTTTTTTTTTTATTCTCTTTTTGCATGATGGACATTTTTCTTTATTTTTCTTTTGCTAAAGTGTTCTTTTAATAAGTTATTCAATTATAGTTAGGTCATGGAAACATATACATAAGAATTATATGTCATACCCCACACAAATGCGTGCTAATGTGCTCGTGTTAGATCTAGATCAAACTCGTGAATTCTTAAGTGCCTTGAGGTAGGTACTAAACTTTTAAAATTCCTATTTAAAAGACTGTGTTCTAGATTTTCAGCTCACTAATGAAGTTTTATCATATTTTAAATCAACCAAAAAAATTTTTAACACAAAATGAATATACATTTATCTTTTCTAAAAAAAAAACTGGGACATAGAGTGTGCATGCGTTTCAAGTGTGTGCATGTGTCTCCCACTACCCCCAAACTTAATATACACATTGTCCCCAATGTGTGTGTGGCATGGAAAGATCTGACCTGGGAGATGGAGAACTATATTGTTTGCATTGTTCGTAACACGCCCCCAAATTTGAACTGGAAGCACGCACTAAGTTCCTGACAAAGAAAAATAAATGTTGTGCCGAAAAACAAGAAATATGGATAATAAACATGTAAATATATAAATATTAATAAAAGAAAAATGCTAGAATGAAAAGGATATGCTTTGGGGTGCCTCCCATGAGCGCTAAGTTTTACGTCTTCAGCCAGATGGGGTATCCTCTCACTGCTGGTCATCAGGTGGTGCAGACTACTTGCTTAGGGATTGGAGTGTAGTTTCTGGTGTAAATGCGCTCGAGTGCAAGGAGTATGTGCGCTCGATCACAATTCATCAAGTAGTGACGTTATGTGCGACAGAAACTGGGAATTCAAGTGGGTCAGGTATCCGTGGATCAGCTATATATTGTACAATTTGAAGTGTCAAGTCCTTGTCCCGAGAAGGTATGGTGAGATCGAGGTATTGTTTGATTCAATGTCCATTGACTGTAAATGTTTGATTTCTATTTGAGCTATGAATCTCTAAAGCCCCATGAGGAAAGACCTTGGTGACCACATACGGACCAGCCCAACATGATTTTAGTTTGCCTGGGAATAGCCTTAATATTGAATTGTAGAGTAGCACACTTTGTCCTACGTGAAACTCTTTTCACATTAGTTGTTTGTCATGATAGGCTTTTGCCCTTTCCTTGCAAAGCTTGGCATTCTCATATGCGTTATACCGTAATTCTTCTAGCTCATTTAAGTGCAGCCTCCTTTTCTCACCCGCTTATTTCATATCAAAGTTGAATTGTTTAATGGCCCAATATGCTCGATGTTCTATCTCTATGGGTAGATGGCATGCTTTTCCAAAGACTAAGCGGTATGAGGACATCCCAATTGGTGTCTTGTAAGCTGTCCGGTATGTCCACAGAGCATCGTTGAGTCGTAAAGACCAATCCTTCTTACTAGGATTCATGGTTCTCTCCAAGATGCTTTTGATTTCTCGATTACTTATCTCCACTTGACCACTAGTCTGAGGGTGATATGGGGTGCCAATCTTATGGGTGCTTCCATATTTTTTGATGAGCGCGGCAAAAGAATGATGATGGAAGTCGCTGCCTCTGTCACTGATGATTGCTCTTGGTGTCGAACCGGGTAAAAATGTTATCCTGTAGAAACTTTAATACAACTTTATGATCATCAGTCTTTGAGGGGACAGCCTTGACCCATTTAGACATATAATCCACACCCACAAGAATATATAAATTACCAAAGGAATTGGGGAATGGACCCATGAAATCAATGCCCCATACATAAAAAAGTTCTACTATATGGATATTTTGTAGGGGCATCTGATTTCGGGATGAGATGTTACCTGTCCATTGGCATCTATCACATGAGCTGCAGAATGTGAAGGTGTCTTTAAATAGATTAGGCCAATAAAAACTGGATTATAGTACCTTAAGTGTTGTTTTCTTGGCCCCAAAATGTCCTCCACAAGCAAACTTATGGCAATGTTGTAATAAGCTCAAATGTTCCTCTTCCGAGACACACCGTCAGATGATCTGATCGGAACAAAATTTGAAAAGGTAAGGATCATCCCAATGGTAGTGTCGAGACATAGATATTAACCACTTCTTTCCTTGCGTGGTCATACCTGGAGGAAAAACTTTAGCAGTTAGATAATTGACAATATCAGTATACCATGGAAGTTTTACCTCTAGTGCGAACAATTGTTCATCAGGGAAGTTCTCATTCAAGTGCTGCTCATTTTTATCATTCTCATAGGGTAGCCTTGATAAATGATCTGCAACCACATTCTCACTGCCTTTCTCGTCTTTGATTTCCAAATCAAATTCTTGCAATAGGAGTACCCATCTGATTAACTTAGGCTTTGCATCTTTCTTAGAAAACAGATATCTCAAAGCAGCATGATCAGTGAATACAATAACCTTAGAGCCAATAAGATATGATCTAAACTTCTCTAAAGCAAAAATAATAGCTAAAAATTTCTTTTTAGTAGTAGAATAGTTAAGCTAAGCATCATTTAAAGTTTTAGAAGCATAGTAAATAGCATGAGGTACCTTATTGACTCTTTGACCTGAGACAGCTCCCAAGGCGAAATCACTAGCATCACACATCAATTCGAATGGAAGATTCCAATCTGGTGCCATCATTATTGGGGCGGAGGTTAGAATATCCTTCAATGTGTTTAAAGCTGTCATACAGTTATTAGTCCACTCAAATTTGATATCTTTAGCTAACAATGCACAAAAAGGTCTTGAGATCTTGGAGAAATCCTTGATGAATCGTCTATAAAAACCGGCATGTCCGAGAAAACTTCTAAAACTCTTGACTATGAGAGGAGGAGGTAGCTTTGAAATAGTGTCTATTTTAGCCTTGTCTACCTCAATACCTTTGTTGGAGATGGAATGACCCAATACAATGCCTTGTTGGACCATAAAGTGACATTCCTCCCAATTCAACACTAAGTTGCTCTCTTCACATCTCTTGAGGACACTCTCTAGGTGACTGAGACATTCATCAAAATTGGAACCAAAGACATTGAAATCATCCATGAATACCACAATGTATTTCTCCACCATATCGAAAAATATGCTCATCATACATCTTTGAAAAGTGGCTGGTGCGTTGCATAAACCGAATGGTATCCTTCGATAAGCAAATGTACCGAAAGGACATGCGAAGGTAGTCTTTTCTTGATCCTCGAGTGCTATAGCAATTTGGTTGTACCCACTGTACCCATCCAAGAAGTAATAATAGCTGTGGCCAGCTAATCTCTCTAACATCTGATTAATGAATGGCAAGGGGAAGTGATCTTTTCTGGTCACTTTGTTCAATCTTCGGTAGTCAATACATACTCGCCAACCAGTTGTCTTTCTTGTAGGTATGAGCTCCTCATCCTCATTCTTCACCACTATAATCCCACTCTTTTTCGGAACAACTTGGACCAAACTTACCCATTTACTGTCTGAGATGGGGTAGAGAATGTCAACATCTAGAAATTTTAAGACCTCGGCCTTTACTACCTCTTTCATTTGTGGGTTAAGTCTTCTTTGAGCATCTCGAGTGGGCCATGTTTCATCCTCAAGGTAGATATTATGCATGCACTTGGCTGGGCTTATCCCTTTAATGTCAGCAATGGTCTATCCAATGGCAGATCTATGCTCCCTAAGAACTTTTAATAATTTTTCTTCTTCTCCAATACTCAAATTAGCAGCCACAATCACAGGTAATGTCTTCTTCTCTCTCAAGTAGGCATAAGTTAAATGCTCTGGAAGCTGCTTTAATTCCAAAGTTGGTGCCTGGACAATAGAAGGAAGAAGAGTAGTATTAGTAGGTATGAGAGTTTCAAATGGAGGAGCATACTTACTTGAATGTTTTGGAGAAGTCTCAAGGAGATGCACAGCTTTCATGATGTCATTAGTAACATTTTCCGGTTCTTGCTCAATATCCACTATTGTAAAGCTATGGGTAATAGTAGTCTCCAATGGATCGATGTACTAGACTTGAAAAGCTTTGGTCAACAAAATTGTGTATCATACATACATTAAAGCATTCCATATCATCTTGAGGTAATTTTAATGCATCACATATTTTAAACTCTATTTTCTCACCATTCACCTTCATACTTACTATACCTTTTTCACACAAATCTTTCTATCGGCAATTCTCATGAAGGGTCTTCCTAAAATGATGGGCAAGGGTAATGGCATAGAGCATTCCTCCATATCTAACACAATGAAATCAGTAGGTAGAAGGAACTCACCTACCTTCACCAGGACATCCTCAAGAATACCCCTAGGTCTTTTTATACTTTTATTTGCCAAGTACAAGGTAATGGAAGTTGGTTGTAGCTCCCCCAATCTTAGGGTTTCAAATACTATGTATGGTAGCAAATTTACACCCGCTCCCAAATCTAGTAATGCCCACTCAAACAATTGATCACCTATCCTATAGAGAATAGTAAAACTACCCGGATCTTTAAGTTTTGGTGGGAGTTTTCTTAATAGCACAGCACTTACTTCTTCAGTTAAGGCTACAGTCTCATGCTCTTGAAACTTTCTCTTATGAGTGCAGCAATCTTTTAGGAATTTACCATAGGTAGGTATTTGTTGAATTGCATCTAACAAAGGAATGTTTATTTCAACTTTCGGCAAGGTTTCAAAAATATCAGGCAGTTTATTTTCTTTCTTTTGTTTTACTAACCTTTGCGGGAAGGGTGGTGCATTCACCTTCTCCATCTCACTCACCTTTGATGCTGACGGTTTCTCTAGAGATGCTTTTTCAGATTCATTGGTCCCTATCACCTTACCATTTCTAAGGGTCGTGACAGCTTTCAGTTGTTGATACCCCCCAAGGTGTTAAGCTGGAATCTCACTTTGCTTTTTGCCACTCAGCTCTTTAGCCAATTGTCCTATTTGTACCTCTAGCCTTTGGATGGCTTGTTCATGTTTTGCTATGGTTTGCCTTAGTTCAGCCTGGAATTGCATTTCATCTGCCATGAACCGATCTTATGAAGTTATTAGGGTTGTAGGTGTTTGCATAAGGATTGTACTTCGGTGGATAGTTGTTTGGTCCCACAAAGTTTGCTTGCTCATGATTAGCAGATGGATACAAGGGATATGTATCAGTATTATGATCGAATTGGGAACAAATAGCACATACCTGGAGTGGTGTAGCTGGTGGGTTAGGTGAGGCATTCCGAGCAGCCATGGCTTTAACCAACAGGTCTAGTTTCCTTTCCACAGCAACTATCTGAGTAAATGATCCTCTATTTAAATTTACCTCATACATACCCTTACTCTTGGTTATATGTCTTCCTCGAGAGGAGAACTGCTAAGTGTGTTCACTTAGGGTTTAGAAGAGCCCCATAGCTTCTTCGCAACTTTTCTCTATCAGCACTTCTCCAAAACCTGAATCCGCAATACTTTTGTTAGTATCACTTAAACCTTCATAGAAAGCTTGTACCAGTTCATCCTAAGGTAGGTTGTGATGTAGGCATTTGAGTAGCAGCTCTTTGAAGTGTCCCCAGGCCTCGAGGAATAGATCTCCATCCTTCTGTTAGAAGGACTAAATTTTCTTCCTCATTCGCCTCATCTTTTGGGCTGGGAAAAACTTCCTTAGGAATTTACTAGCCAACTCCTCCCAAGTGTGGATAGAAACTGCAGGCAAAGAATTGTACCATAGTTTAGCATTATCTTTTAAGGAAAAAGGGAAAAGAATTAACCTTATTCCTTCTTGGTCTAAGCTCGGATATGCTGGAATTTGCAAAGATCGAAGAACTCCCGAAGGTGTAAGTGTGGATCCTCATTAGGTGTACCCCTAAAGTGAGTCAGTGCACTAAGTATTTGTGGATATATGTAGTAGTTGCCTTCCACCTTAGGTTGATACGCAATGCACGATGGCTGATCGAGGTTCCATGGGATGAAGGATTGCTTCATCGGCCTTCGCTCAGGTGGTTGTTGATCGTCGATCTGTTTCGCCATTGGTACTTCTTCCTCACTTTCTTCTTCTACCTCTTTCGAGTTATCTCTAAGCCTTTGTCAAATAGTCCGCTCAAGTTCAGTGTTGAGGGGAAAGAATGTTGGATGCTTGGATCGAAGCCCGTGCATGAATCGGTGACAATCGTTTAAGTGCGGTAGTCAAATACTGCTACTCAGATAACTTTCTACCTCGATTGCGCTCGATCGCACAGGAGGGTGCGCTCGAACGTAAGTGGCATAGAAAGTCCTACTAGTGTGCCTGAAACAGAAAACAAAAAGAATTCGATTAGGGTTTTAATGAAATAAAAATAAGATAAAAAACAGAAACTTAAATTTTTTGAGATTTTTGATAAAAATAGAAATAGAATGAAAAAGAAATAAAATGAGTAAACTAAACGAAAAGAAAATAATTCTAAAAAGAAATTTAAGCGCAATCCCTGGCAACGGCGCCAAAAACTTGTTAGATTGTTATCTACCTAAATAAATATGCAAATAATCATACTTGTTTTACTTGCAAGTGCACAAGGTCAATGGCAACATAGTGTGCAAGTGCGAGATCATTTCCACAGGGATTGGTAAACTTCAATTTAGAATTAGTTTCTTCAAAGTAAAAAGAGAAATAAATCTTGAGTGTGAGTTAATAATAATACGAACATAGGACTGCGATATCCACCACTAATTGCACTTTCCCACTAAGTAAGGTGCCAATGCTCTAGCCTTATTATGAATATTTAATGGTTGCCAACCTAAGGGCTTAGTCCACACCTCAGGCTATTGATATCCCTATGCAACGAGTTAGGCATGGTGTATACTCTAATTTTTTTCTCTCTTAGGGGATTCAACATGGGTGTATACTGAGTTGTTCCTTAAGAGAGCATAAGGGCTGTGGAGATCGGCAACCACATCGGACCTAGGGCTTGGTCCGCTCCTGGTTTCCTATGTTGATTAACCCAAGAATCCGGTGTAGATATCTTTTATTACTATTATTGAACCCAGGACTCGGTCATCCAAATTGATTTAACTAACTAATCTATATCAAATGCATACGTTTATGAGACACACACATATGAGGAATTTAAATACAAACAACCATTAATCAAGTTAAACATTCTAACATGGTTATAGGCAAAGGTAATCAATGAATATATATGTGGAAAAGCATAATTAGGGCTTCAATCGAGCCCTATAAGAGTTTAGTTACACATGCTAGTTGAACTAAACATCATAACCATAATAAAAGAAAAACAAAAAAATAAAACGCGAAAGAGACTAGGGAGACGAGTCATCAATTCCTCTCCAAGCTTGCAACTTCAAGTTTCAAAACAAAAGGTGTCTAGTTTCTGCGTTTTACAAGGCTATATATAGGGCTCTAAGGGTACCTCGAAACCCTAATTTCCTGTTGAAGATCCGGAGACTTCTTTCCATATCTGGTTCTGCCACCTCTGGTGTGTGCGCGCTTGAGCTTATACGGGTTGCACTCGAGCGCATGTGTGCGCTCGAGCCTTCTAAGTGTGCGCTCGTGTGCCTATGCGCTCGATCACAAGGGAGGTGCGTTCGAGCGCACCTTATTGGATTTGCGTAACTTTACTTTTCATCCCTTAAAGCTCCAAAATGTCATCTTTTTGTCAAAGCCCTATGAAAAACACATAAAACACGAAAATGAAATAGAATCTATGAAAATAGATAAATAAAGAGCCTAACAAGCGTAAATTAAGGGGCTAAATTATGACTATTTAAGCACTTATCAGACCACAAGCAGTTCAATGAAAAAAGAAATACGTTTCCTCCACCCCCAACTTAGAAATAGCATTGACCTTAACGTGAAAGATAAAGTAAAAGAAACTCCCTTTGTAAAAAAAAGTGCACTGAAACTGAAAATTGTGCACCACTCTTTGAACTGTATGTCGTTCTTCTCGCTGAAATTTTTGATCTACAACATAGAAAAAAACAAACAAAAAGAAAGCAACTGCGGTGTAACATTAAGATTCCCACTGTATGTTAGGTTAGCAAATGAAATGGAAATAAATAACTAAAAACGAAAATAAAGTATGAAAAATAAAATAACAAAAAGAAAAACACAATAAATGTTAGTACAATTATCCGATAAGAAAAAAATAAAATAAAATTAGACAAACAAGAGATAACCCTAAACTAATCCTCTATGTCCTTATTATCTTCTTCATTTCCTTCATTCTCTTCACCTTCCTCTGGAGTTGGATCAAAAGATGAACCCAGATAGGGTGGCAAAGTGGGAAAGTGATCCATGTCACAACCAGTAACGGAGGCAAGGTATTGGTACATTTGACCAAAAGAAGAGTATACCCCCGCTTGATAATCAGCTTGCCTAGCCAAAAATAGTTCTTGATGATGAAACCTATTATGCAACAGTTTCTGATGCTCGTCAAAAATGAAACTCTAAACACTCAAGGCGCTCTACAACAGTGAAATGCCTAGAGTGAGGAGGGGGGGCAGCAATCACTGCTCTCTCTCCCGAAGCTGGCGGCCTTGAGGCTTTAATCAGAGTTAGCATGCCATCATCGATGGGTTTCTTGGGTTACTGGGCCTCCTCATCAGGACTGTATTAGACTCCGGCTCGGATGCATAATTGAGTAATTAATGAAGGGAAGTATAATCCGAGCTTTTGTCTCACAGTGTGTATGATAGAATTAAATATGATTTGGCCCACATCTATAGACATGCCCATCAAAATGGCATAAATCAGGATAGCTCTCTCAACAGTAAAGTCACTATAGTGTGAAGCAAGCATCATCCTCTGACATACAAAATATTGCCAAGCTTGAGCATTGACAGTCAGAGAAATACCGGGCAAGGTTATAGGGGTATCACCCGTCATTTTCCATATAGTGCCTGGAATACAAAGAGTGTTACAAATCTCTTCATAATTAATATTTGACGCATAGGCACTATACTCATTGTTTTCTATGTCAGGTAGTCCATAAAATCTATTGATAGATGTGCTGCTAAAAGAAACTGTTTGTCCTCTCACCCTTACCTTACCATTCCTATGTTATTCTCCATTAGCATAAAATTCGCTAACCACATTTGTGACGGAATGAGATAGTTGTCTAGCAAATGTACCCTAATGCCTATCAAGAATCATTCTAAAGAAGGATGGGTTTCCCCTCTCTATGATGTTGAATCCTCTCTCAATAATGGGTTTTCTAGTCTGTATTATCCTCACATATCTCTCACTCGCCTCAAAACTAACAAATTTGCTCTCATCATACTCTTGAGGTTGTTTCCCCCTTGGTCACTTGGTTTTAGGTGCCATATGAATCAAATATATAGAACAATAGAACTAATGCAAAATTAACCACCCAAATAGCACAAATGAATAAGAAAGAGAAGAAATTGGTCATACTTGATGCCCACAATTGGAGAGAAGAAAGACTACCCATCAATTTGAAATCTTCTTGAAGAACTCAAAATCTTCTTAGAACCAAGCTTTGTGGAGAAATTTCTAGCAAAATCTGCAAAATTAGTGCTAAATCCTCAAGAAATGATGTTAGAATCAAGAAATTTTGAGTAAAAGTGAGTGGGTAAGGGAAGGTTTTGAGCAAGGATGAGAGAGAAGTGAGTGTGCTGGGATTTTTTGTATAAGAGAAATGAAGAAGAAAATGGCTTGATTTGGGGATTCAAATTGCTAGGCACGGGTGGGCACTACTGCGTGGGCCTAGGCGTGCTGCGGTATGGGCTGGGGTACGAGGTGGGACAAGGCGCTGAAGCGCGCAAGGGGCTAGGGCGAGGCCTGAGGCAGGGGGCTAGAAGGTAAGGTGCTGGGCACGCAAGGGGCTGGGCCTAGGCGTGCACTGCTGCTAGGCTGGTGTGCGTGCTGGGCGTTGAGGCGCTGTGGGCTGGGCCTAGGCACATCCTAGGCCTGTTTTGGGTAAAAGCTTGTTTATGGGCCCAAAAAAACTATAAAATTTGTATAAAAAAAACGAAAATAAACGTTAAACTAAAAATTAGATCAAGTCAAACTAGAAAAAGAACTAAAAATTAAAATTTAATTAAAAACAAAATAAACAAAAGAAAACCAAAAGCATACCTTTGTGGTGTGGTCAGGGTGAATAGACCGAATCCATAAGTGGAATGTCTTCCACTTCCGGATCTTGTCTATCGATTAAAATTTTAAGGCGTTGACCATTTACTTTAAAAATCCGACCATCTCTAGTATCCTTAATTTTGACCGCTCCATTTGCAAAAACATTTTTCACTACGAAAGGACCGGTCTACCTCGACCGAAGTTTTCCCAGATGCTTATGGAGTCTAGAATCGTATAAGAACACTTTATCATTAGGCTTAAATGTTTTCCTCAAAATATTTTTATCATGAAACACTTTCATTTTTGCCTTATAGATTCGAGAGTTCTCATAAGCATCGTTTCTCAAGTCCTCTAACTCGGTCAACTGAAATTTCCTAAGCTTACCCGCTTCTCCTATGTCAAAATTAAAAGACTTGATGGCCTAATAAGCTCGATGCTCGAGCTCCATAGGTAAGTGAAAAGGCTTTCCAAAAACAAGCCTATAAGGTGACATACCTAAGGGGGTTTTAAAAGTTGTACGGTAGGCCCAAAGCGCATCAACTAGTCTCAAAGACCAATCCTTGCGATCCGGGTTAACTGTTTTTTCCAAAATTTGTTTAATCTCCCTATTTGCAAGTTCTACTTAACCACTTGTCTGAGGGTGATAGGCAGTAGAGATCTTATGTAACACCCCATATTTTCTCATCAAAGCTTCAAAAGAATGGTTTCAAAAATGTGTACCTCGATCACTAATTATAGCACGTGGTGTACCAAATTGAGATAACACATTTTCTTTGAGAAATTTAATTACCGTTCTATTATCATTGCTGTAGCAAGCTGCTGCCTCTACCCATTTTGACACATAATCTATTGCCACAATGATATATTGATATCCGAAAGAAGGAGGAAATGGTCCCATAAAATCAATGCCCCAATAATCGAAGATTTCAATCACTAAAATTGGGTTTGAGGGCATCATATTATGGCGAGACACAGCTCCTAACTTCTAACACTTTTCACATGAGCGACAATAGATATTTGCGTCTTTAAACAAGGTGGGCCAATAAAATCTGCACTGCAAAATTTTTGCAGCAATTTTTTTCATTGAAAAGTGGCCCCCACAAGCTTGGGAGTGACAAAATTCCAAGACGTTGGCAATCTCTTCATTAGGGATGCAATGCCATTGAATTTGGTTAGGGCAGTACTTGAAAAGACAGGGGTCATCCCAATAAAAATTACGTACCTCTTTCAAGAACTTCCTCTTGTCTTGAGTGCTCCAATCCATTGGTATCTCACCGATAGCCAAATTATTCACAATATGAGCAAACCATGGTAGAGAAGTAACAGAGAGTAATTACTCATCGGGAAAATCATCCTTGATTGGCATGTCGTCAGAGGTGTCCTAAAAAGTGAGCCTCGAGAGATGGTCAGCTACTACATTCTCTACTCCTTTCTTGTCTTTGATGATGATGTCAAATTCTTGTAGGAGTAGGATCCATCATATTAGTCGTGCCTTAGCATCCTACTTTGTAAGAAGGTACTTGAGGGCTACATGATCTATGAAGATAAGAATAAGAGAACCAATTAAATAAGTACAAAATTTGTCAAAAGCAAATACTACAGCTAACAATTCTTTTTCAGTGGTGGAGTAATTCATTTGAGCACTATTTAAAGTTTTGCTAGTATAGTAAACAACAACAGGTTTTCCCTCTCTTTACTGTCCAAGAATAGCACCTACAGCATAGTCACTAGCATCACACATGATTTCAAAGGGTAAAGTCCAATCAGGTGACTGCATTATAGGTGCTGAAGTAAGCTTGCCAATCAGTATTTTAAAGGCCTCTTGACAAGCTTGAGTCCACTCAAATGGGACATCTTTAACTATAAGGGCACATAGTGGTCTAGATATGTTGGAAAAGTTTTGTATGAACCTCCTATAAAAACCAACATGACCAAGGAAAGATCTTACATCATTTACTGTCGTGTGGGCAATTTAGAGATTAATTCAATCTTAGATTGATCAACCTCTATCCCCTTAGAATAAACAATATGCCCTAAGGCAATACCGGATGGTACCATAAATGGCATTTTCCCATTTTAAGACTAATTCCTTTTCCTCACAACGAATCAACACTCTTTCTAAATTTATTAAGCATGCATAAAATGAAGATCGAAAAACAGTTAGGTCATCCATAAAAACCTCTATGCAATTTTTAACCATGTCACTAAAAATGCCCATCATGCAACGTTGAAAAGTGGCAGATGCATTACACAATCCAAATGGCATTCTACGAAAAGCATAAGTTCCAAAAGGACAGGTGAAGGTGGTTTTATCCTGGTCTTCTAATACAATTTCAATTTGATAATAACCAGAATAACCATCTAAGAAACAATAAAAAGGATGACTAGCTGCACGCTCAAGAATTTGATCGATAAAGGGGAGTGGAAAATGGTCTTTCCGGGTGGCAGCATTTAATTTTCTATAATCGATGCACATACGCCACCCAGTCACAAGTTTTGTAGGGACTAACTCTCCTAGGTCATTCTTTACCATAGTGACTCCAGACTTTTTAGGACCGACTTGTGTAGGACTTGCCCATTTACTATCAGCTATGGGATATATAATTCCCGCATCTAATAATTTCAACACTTCATTTTTCATTACTTCTTTCATAGTGGGGTTAAGCCTACGTTGAGGGTCTCTACGAGGAGTAGTTCCTTCATCCAAGTTTATCTTATGAGAACAAATCAGGGGACTAATTCCTTTTAAATCAACCATGCTCCAACCTAGTGCTGATTTGTGTGCATTTAAGGTCCGAATTAATTTCTCACCTTGAGACTCAGACAATTCAGATGAGATAATAACAGGAAAAGTATCACTTGGACAAAGAAAAAATGCTTCAAACCTTTAGGTAGTGGCTTCAATTCAACTTTAGGTGCTTCCACATTTGAGGGGATTTATTTCTTGCTTCTTTCGGGCAACTCCTCAAACTTAGGTTGCCATGCTCGAGTGCCATAATCCTGAGTTTTATCCAAAATAGCACAAATATCAATTATATCAGTTTTATCGTTAATAGAATCAGTCTCATAATTAACAAAAAAATATTCAAGAGGATCAAAGTCATGAGCTATGGAAACTCCCCTATCGATGAGTGACTCGATCATGTATAAGTGGTGGTTCTCATCCTTATCTTTGGGCTGTTTTGCAACATTGAAAATGTTCACCTCGAGGGTCATGTTTCCAAAGGACAGCTTTATGAGCCCATTCCAGCAATTAATAAGAGCATTTGCAGTAGTAAGGAAAGGTCTACCCAAAATCAAAGGAATTTTAGAGTTAGTGTCAACATCAGAGGTAGTATCAAGGATTAGGAAATCAACAAGATAATAAAATTTATTAATTTGAATGAGAACATCCTCTACCACACCCTGGGGTACTTCGGCTAAACGATCAACCAATTGTAATACCACAACAGTTGGTTTGATTTCTCCCAAACCCAGCTGTAAATAAATAGAGAATGGCATCAGATTTACAGTAGCTCATAAATCTAGCAAGGCTTGTCCAACCTCATGATTTCCAATGCTATATGCAATGGTTGGACAGCCAGGATCCTTGTATTTTGGGAGAATTCTTTACTCAATTAAAGCACTAACTTACTCTGTTAGGAATGTTGTTTTATTTACATGGTGCTTCCTCTTAATGGTACACAAATCCTTGAGAACCTTTGCATACATAGGAACTTGTTTAATCACATGCAAGAGTGGAAGATTCAATTTTACTTGCCTTAGGTTCTCTAGGATTTCATTATTTAGGTCCAGATTTTTCTTGTTTGATTTTAAGGCTTGAGAGAATGGTGCCTTAACAGGGCTCTTGGTAGCCTCAAGGTCCTTGGGCAGCTCGCTATCACTACTACCTTGACCCTTTTCCACATCCTCGGATTTGTTCGTTGTTGGGATGTGTAATGACTTACCACTTCTTGTTACAATGGCATTCATATCTTTCAAATTTTCTTGTGCCATGTGTTGACCATGGGGTGTGGATTGAGCTTGGGAAGGGAACTTACCTCGCTCAGTCACTTGGACATTTGGCTCCTTATTTCCTTATTCTCTTCCACAACCTGTGTGATTAATGCTTCACACCTTTGGTTTGTCTTACCCTGTGCCTTAATGAAAGCATGTAAATTGTCTTCTAGAATAGGATGATCTACCCCGCCACAAAACATGGTTCCAAAGATTCGGCATGATTAACCATGTGTGTTGGCTTTGAGCCTTTAGTCTTTAATGCATCTAACTCCCTAGTGAGCATTTCAACCTTAGTCTTTAGGTTGTCTTCTTCCCTAAGATGGTAAATCCCACTACCACTTGGGTTTCCTATAGGTCGTGACCTATTTGTGCTTTCAGTAGCACTAGGTTCAGTCCAAGTGTGAGCTTTTTCAGCAAGCACATTGAGGTACTCCATGGCCTCATCAGGATCTTTTAGCATAAATTCACCATTACACATGATCTCTACAAATTGGTGCTCTCTATAGGTAAGTCCCTTATAAAATTAGCTCACTAAGTTCCAACTCTCATACCCATGGTGTAGACACATACTTAATAGCTCCTTAAATTTCTCCCAAGACTGATACAAAGTCTCATTGTCTTTTTGTGCGAAGGTGGAGATTTGTCTTTTTAGAGCGTTGGTCTTATGTTGAGGGAAGTATTTATTGAAGAAGACCTGAGTCATCTCATTCCATGCCCCAATAGATCATGGTCTCAGCGAGTATAGGCAACTCTTAGCTTTATTCTTCAAAGAGAAAGGAAAAAACTTGAGTCTCACGATGTCATTAGTTGCATCTTGACTATGAAAAGTCAGAACTACTTCCTCAAATTCCCTAATGTGTACATATGGGTTTTTGTTTTCCAAGCCATGAAATGTAGGGAGTAATTGTATCATCCCTATTTTAAAGTCTTGATGGCGAGTGTTGGCTGGAAACATGATGCATGATGGGGTGGCTGTTCTGCTAGGATGCAAGTAATCCTTAAGTGTCCTAGCAACATTCTCATTAGGGTTTTCAGCCATGTTAACAAAGTTTTCTAAATTCTCGTTTGGGTGTACACTAGGGTTTGATCTAGGCGAGGTTTCACTAACGGACGTGGAAGGAAAGGGTAGCTCTACTTCAGGTCATTTAATGAATCTACCTCGTGAATCTCTTGGTCTAAGCATACACCAAATGAGTTAAAAGGAAATAAATAAAACAGAACAAATCAAAAAATCAAAAACTTAAGGAAAGGAACAATAGTACCATCTTGTCTTAGAGTTGACAATCTTCCTTGTATGTAAGCGCATTTCCCTAGCAACGGCACCAAAATTTGATTATGCCCAAAGTATAACGCGGTAGTTGTAGCACAGCTTTGGGGTGTCGATTCCATAGGGAAATGCGAACTACAAAGAAAAGTGTAAACCTTAACACGAATGATAAGATCAAGTGAGAAAATTTGTGTTTTGATAATAAAGTATTGTGAGAAAATTGTGTAATAAATTAAGAATTATAATAGAGTAACAACAAGGTTCCGGGAATCCTCCCTAGGTTCGTTGCCTTATTCCAATCTTGATTCAATTGTTTTATCTCGATTGCAAGTTTCACATCCCAAACAGGCAATCGACAAATATTCAACTAAAGCACATACAAACCTTAATGTAATTGATATGAATTACTTTTACCTTCGATTTAAGCACACATGACCTATCCTATAGATTTATCAAGAAACGAAAATATATTTTAATGACAATATCGCAGTAATGGACAAACCTAAAATATAAATCTACTGGACTCAATCACATCCAACAATCTTGACATAAGAAGAGCATGACTAGACTTATATCAAAGATAAAGATACAATCACCGGATAAAGAGAAAATCTTCTAATTAGATTAAAAAGTAAATCATAACAATGTTTTGATAATAATTCCAAACTACAACTGAATCAATAAAGGAAAATAAGAACAACTACACCTAGGGATTCATCTCTTCGCCTTGCTTGGAGATTAGTTGGCCATAGAGTTCATGCTTGAACTCTTTGATGAAGGAGATTGTGGCAGCCTTCTTGAGTTTTTTAGCCTTTTGTGATGTCTTTCTTAACCACTAAGTGATCTATTTATAATACTAAAAGGTCCAAGGGTGTTTTAGGGTTTAAACAATCATTAAAGCCCTAATTAGGTCATAACTCGGAGAAGGGGATCGTGTGGGCGCCACACCTCTCATCAGTGGGCTTTCTTCTTGCTTCTAAAGGCCGCATCTCTCATCGGTCAGGGCCGCACCTCTCACTGAAGCTTCTTTTTTGCTCTTTTGGCTTGGTTCTGGAGGCCGAGGCTTGGATATTTTCAGGCCGCAGTGCACATACTCAAGGCTTGATTTTTCTTATTTTGTCATTCCATAACCATGCCTTCACTCCGGTATGCCTCGAGTCTTTGTGCTTCAAGCAACAATAACTTTTCCTCCTCTTTTGAACTTAAAGTACCTTAAAATGCACCGAAATAGATCAATGATCCAAAAATGGCACTTTAGAGTTGTTAACGTATAAAAGTGCAATTAAAACCTAGATCAACCCTAAAATGCTAACAATTAATTATTGTTAAGATGCATTTTATGACTCTCATTAGTTCCACATACCAAAGGGTCGGAATTTCGTCATTCTTCCAGGAGACTTGACTTTCGAGATGAGAACAATATTTCTGTGATTTATATTGGGGATCATATTTCCAAAAATGAAAAATGATTTAACAAAAAATAAGACATGATCCCTAATAACATGCCAAAATTTATTATAAAAAAGAGGAGGCATACCATCAGGTCCAAGTGCCTTAGTGGGGCCCATTTGTGATAGCACCAATTTTTTTTTTTTTCATCTATAACTTCCTGCAACAAATCCTGATTCTTCTCATCCATAATAGACCTCTATTGTATTCAAAACTGAAGCAATACCAGTTTGATGCGAACTCTGAAATAAATTAGAGAAATATTGTTCCTAATTTGCTGAAGCTCATCTGGTTGTTGCCTGAATTCACCTTGCTCATCATATAAACTCGTAAGCTTATTGGCGTTGGGATGCCTTTGTGTGGAAATATTTTTGTATTCTTATCTCCATCCTTCAGCAATTCTTCCCTTTATCTCTGCTTCCAAAAGATCTCTTATCTTGCCAACAATTCATTAATCTCGTCTTCAATATTTCTTTGCTCAAGTAATGAAGGCTTCGGTCTAGGACCAGTCTTTAACTTGTTTAGTCTAGCTCGCAGTGTCTTTACCTGTTTCCTTACATTACCAAACATATAGAAATTCCAAGACACCAATGCTGCCCCACATCCCCAAATATGGTCACTAAACTTCTAGGAATTGAAATTAGCATTACCATGAATCCACAAAGAAGCCACCACAATAACGCAACCACATAGCTATCAATCAGCCCCTCTAAATCCACACTAATAACTGAATGATCCGAGTTTTCAATATGCAATGAACTAACTAAAGCAGTTGAAAATTTGGCAACCAAGTTGTTGTAGCCACTGCTCTATCCAACCTCTCAAGCACACACTCATCCCATTCTCTCATATTACACCACGTACAAATAGACCCAACACAACCCAAATCTTTTTTACCACACCCATCAAGAGCATCTCTAAAAAATTGTATTTTTATTTTCTCTACCATGCAAGCCCGACTTTTCATGAAGCCCCACCAATTCATTAAAGTCCCCAATGCATAACCATAGTATATCGAACAAAGTATTCAATTTCTGCAGCAACTCCAATGACAGCTTTCGCTTACTAGTCACCAGATGACCGTAAAATCCTATCAAACGCCAAGATTGCCTACTACCACCTAAATCAATAATTACTTCAATATGATAATTAGAAAAGGTCTGTACATTTAACGAATCATCTTCATGCCACAGTATTGCCAAACCACCATCATTTCCTACACCTCTAGCGACTAAACAATTTTAAAAACCCAGTCGACAATGAAGCCTTTCCATACCTATCACATCAAGGCGAGTCTCCATCAAGAAGACTATTTGGAGATGTTGTTGCACTACTAGGCCCCAGCCCCCGATAATTCCAACTGATTTTCTTCATCTGGCTAGACGGAACTGCATCGCAGTCTTCGCTTTTCCACTTACAGAATTGATACACTCAACCTCATTGGCACCATCACCCGCCGTTTAGTATTCTCAAGAATCACACTCAATCTTTCTTCATCCATATCCATACTTTTTCGCTTCTTCCCATCATCAAATTCAGAGCTCAGACGACTGCCTCCTACTCCATTGTGAGCTGTTCGCTTCCAACACATTTTCTGACCAGCTCCTATTCATGCTTTCAATCTATCTGATACTCGTGCTACTCCATTTACAATATCCACCTGATGACCCTCACCCGACTCCATTCCCTGCAAAATCAGAGAAACATTGTCTTGTTTGGCCATCAAATCCTTGGATGGACTGTACACATTCCCTAACTGAACCTCGCTTATTATGGCATCACTGTCATACACCTTTGGTTTCCCCCTTATCCCCACTGATTATTGTTACATTGCTAATAGCTCCTTATTTTTCTTGCTAGACAGGATCTGTCGCTAGATTAGGAGAATTGGCATTGACTTGGACCATGTCATCACTCAAAGATGCCACATCATCATCCATACCATGCCGACGCATAACAACAATGTTATCATTCTCTAGAACCTGCGCCACTCCATGCTCCAGACCTTCCTGAGTTCCTTTCATATCAAACTCCCTCTCATTGCCTCTTTATAGACATACTCTTAATTGAGGTCCAAATTGAAGGTTCACTCTCTCACTAGCTAATCTCTATTGATTAGCCCTCTCACAGTCCTTCTCAATATGCCCCAAACACCCACAAAAATAACAAAACAATGGGAGCCTTTCATATTGCAAAGAAACCCACTCAGAATCAAAGCCTTCTAAAGAAACTTTCATCCCCCTCATTAATAGTTTCATAACATCAATACTGATACGTATCCTTAAATATTCCCCCTGGCCACAACCCCACTCCTAACATCCATATCCACAAATCTACCTATGTTATTCCCCAACAACTTACCCACCATTCTATTCATTGCCATCATTGGTAACCCCTGAACTCAGATCCAAAATGAACAATGTTGGAAATCACCTTGACAAGATGCCCAGGTGGTGATCTTCCAAACACCCAAGTCTAGAATGACTTGTAGAAAGAAATACAGCAATCGAACATAAGAACAGAAAATCAAAGAAAGAAAAAAGATAAGCAATTTGTTATCGAGGTTCGGCAATGTGCCTACGTCCCTGTGAGTTCCCCCGAACTCTCTGCACTAAATCAAATAGTTCTTTACAAGTTACAGCAACCCCTTTCAAAAAGACCTCAATGTTCTTGAAGAAACCAAGAAGAGAAGTAAGGAAGAAGATGAGAACTAACTATGCTCTCTATCTAATCTAGACTCTATCTTCTTTTACAACCAGCCTTACTACAAGAGTGCCTCTTGTGTTTATGTCTCTCACACAATTCTCTCTTGTATTACAATTGATCTCAAAATGTCACAATTTTCTCTCGTTTTGTGGTGTGTTGTGAAAATGAGGCTTGAGAACCCCTTTTATAGCCTTTCACTTCTTGGACATTCATGTGAATCAATCTCCTCCCTTTGATCATGATCGCCTTTAAATCTTAGCCCTTTATGATTCTCTAAGTGGTGCTGTGCATTTTGGTGTTGCGCACACACACTTAAGAGGGTCCTAAAGCATGCTGCCTATGTGTGCAGCAGTGTACCTGGGCGGTGCGGTGCTGGTGCGCACCTGATGGTGTGCATGTTGGGAGGCGCGGCACTGGGCATGCGTGCTACGGCGCTGGTGCGTACCTGATGGTGTGCATGCTGGGAGGCACAGCGTTGGGCGTGCGCGCTGCGCCCTGACCTGATGCTGCTCCTTTCTACTGCTGTGCGCACACTCTTCTGCCTGTGTGCAGAAGTGTGCACACTAGTGCGCATGGCCTTCCCTTTCTCCAAATTGATGCACACATATGTGTGCAGTCTTCTAACTTGTTAAAATTTGATCCTCCACCTCTGGTTTAGACTTTAACCATCTTTGAACCATGCTTGGACATGTTTGAACCTTAGACAAATAACAACAATCTCTACCTTTGTCTAAGTGTTTAAAACTGAACCATTGTGCAGAGACCTTCGGGATCCAAACTCATCTTGGCTCATCAATTAACCAACTCCAATCCTAAGAAGTCCAAGGCAATGATTGGACATTCTTAGAGGTAGAACCTTGGTGCCTAAATCTGCAGGACTTTTCTCCATGGTCTTCTTGTCAACATGAATGCATCATTTCGTACCATTTTCAAGAATGTAATGATACCGAACATTCATATGCTCCATCCCCTCATGGAACACCGGATTCCTCCATAAGTGCCACGCACTTTGGCTATCCAAAGACACCATCACCTGCTCTTTTAGGACCTCCCACTCGTCCAACAACCCTTTGCACCCCATAGCCTCTTTTATGGCTTCCGTAGCCGTTATGTATTCTGCCCCGGTTGTTATGAGTGCTACCACCGACTGCCACTGAGTCTTAAAGTACCTCAGCATCCACTTCATCCCAAGCCAATGCTTTTTTTCGGTATTAGTCATAAATGTGTTGAGAACACTAATTTCCTAAGAAACCCTTAACTAATTTCTCTCCTTTTCTTGGATTCTACACATCTCAAGGATCTTTTGTGTAAGGCTGAGATCCTTCATCTCGAACTCCTCATTGATTTAAGATGTAAACCTTTCCATCCTCTCCCTGCTATTCCGAACCAACAGCACATCATCAACATAGATGAGGATACTCACCATCTTCTCCACCTTGTGTCCAGTGAGAAAGTTTCTATGAAACTTATGTCTTCTCTTCTTGTGAACCCATTCACTACCAGCCTAGCCTTGTTTGATCTTGTAAGTGCACTTACATTCCACAACTTTCTACTTTCTTGGAATTTTCACCAATTCCCAGAAGTTGTTCTTCCTCAAAGAATCCATTTCTTCCTCCATAGCCAGCTACCACTTTGACGAATCCTTACACTCCATGGCATCCGTGTAAGTTTCTTGTTCACTCATCTCTCCTTCTATCCAAGGAGCTGCTGCATCCACAGCATCTACAAACTCATATCTTGAAGGTGGTCCGACCAGCCTTCCTTCCCGATCTCTTGTGAGCTGGTAGTTATTTACTGCATCAACCTCTTCTTGTTTAGCCTCCTCTTGAGTGTCTTGAGCTTGGCCTTCATCTAAGGGCTCTCCCTGGTCCGAACCCTCTTGCCTTCCTTGCTCTACCTAAACCGAATCTTCCTTGATGCTATACTCCACAAGAACCAAACTGGTTTGCTCACTAGCCCCTGCAGGGTTAGTGTTCTCCGAGTAGGGAAATAATAATTCATTAAAATTAACATCCCTACTTATTATGACTTTCAATCATTCTTTTTCTAAGGACCACAACCTATACCCCTTAGCCCCTTCCCCATATCCTAGAAATACACATTTTCTAGATCCTGAGCTAAGTCTATCATCCTTTTGTTGTGCATACGCAGCACACCCAAAAGTTCTAAGGTTGTCCAACTCAGGGGGTTTTCCACTCCACATCTCTATGGGAGTCTTGAGCTCTAAAGCTCTAGAGGGTGATCTATTCACCAAGTATGCAGCTGTAGCTACAGTTTCTCCCCAAAAATATTTTGGTAATCCGGATCCTACTAACATGCACCTAACCTTTTCCATAAGGGTCTTATTTATCCACTCAGCAACTCCACTTTGCTGAGGGGTTTCCACAACCATCCTATGTCTTAGAATGCCATTTAACCTACAGAATTGATCAAGTTCTTGGTTGAAAATTTCTAAGCCATTATCGGTTCTTATCCCCTTAACTACTCTACCCATTTGAGTCTCAACCAGCCCTTTCCACACCACTAATTTATTCAAGGCATCCGATTTATTTCTAAGCAAATAAACCCACACTCTTCTTGAATAATCATTAATTAAAGACAAAAAGTAAAATTTACCTCCCTGTGTTGGTGTCCTTACTGGTCCCCAAAGGTCCGCATGAATGTAGTCAAGAATGCCCTTAGACTTGTGCACTCCGGTGTTGAAGCTGACCCGGTGTTGCTTCCCAAGAATGCAACTCCCACAGAAATCAAGTTCCTCTACTTTGTCACCACCAAGTAGGCCATCCTTGCTGAGAACTTGTAGGCCCTCTTCGCTCATATGTCCCAAGCGAGTGTGCCAAAGGGCTGCCCTATCCATCTCAGCCATCAAGCTTGCTGCTTGATCATTGATTTCTGTTTCTCCGATCATCTCATAGAGTCCATCGTTTCTTGCTGCCTTGATCACTACCAAAGATCCCTTGGCCACCTTGATCTTTCCTCCCTCTAGTTTGCATATATACCCCATGGAATCCAGCTGCCCCAATGAGATCAAATTCCTCTTCAAATCTGGAAGATACCTTACATTTTCCAGCAGCCTTGTGACTCCATCAAACATCCTCAATTGGATGTCTCCTATGCCTTTCACTTGGTAAGAAATATCATTCCCCAAGAAAGCCCTTTCATCATTGGTTTCCTTGAAATTCTTGAACCAATTCCGGTGAGGGCACATGTGATGAGTGCACCCGGTGTCCAAGATCTATTTCTCGCTGCTTTCTTGCCCCTTGCTCACACCCAAGCACACAACAAGAACATCACCATCTTGCTGTTCTATTTTGGCAACCGAAGCCTCTCCATTCTTGGTATCGCTTCTTCCTCTATCCCTTGTCATCTTTTTGCAATCTTTCTTGACATGACCCTCTTTATGGCAGTAATAACAACTCTTCCCTCCAAATCTCAGTTTGGAATGCATTCTCCCATGGCTTTCTCCTCTACCTCTGTCCCGGTAGTAGCCATGCATGCTACTGTGCACTCTCCTATGGCTCTCTCCTCTACTTCTATTTTGGTAGTAGTCATGCATGCTGCTGTGCACTCTCCCATGGCTCTCTCCTCTACCTCTGTCCCGGTAGTAGCCATGGTTGCTGCCATATCGAGTTGCTGGCCTTCTTTTAAAGAACAACCCTTTACCACTTGATGCACTCCTTATCTTGGCACTAAGATTTTCTTGCAACTCTTTCTTAGGATCAAATTTAAAAGCGAAGATTCGTTTACGAAGATACCTCTTATCTGGGAGAGTCTTGGCAAGAAACAACTCATCTAGTTTCTTCCATATTACAGCTGGATCTTCTGAGTCTCCGCACTCCCTTGTGACATTATCCGACAAGTGCAAGAAGATGGTGCTGTAAGTCATCTTCTTCATCTCATTTCACTGGTCCTCCATGACACTTACTGGAAAAGTATCATCTTCCCCAAGAGCCAAGTCCACTTTCTGTTGCACTAGAACCTCTTTGATCTTCCACTTCCACAGGGAAAAATCTCCCTTTCCATCAAACTTCTCAATACCGAAATTTGAAGCCATATTTTGCGGACAAGATCCCAGATTTATGCACTAACCACAAATGCTTTCTTTAACCTCAAGAACACAGATCAAAGATAGATCATTAACACCGTTCTTGAATCAACCTTTAAGAACGCGATCGTATCTTGATCTTTACACCGTTCTTGAATCACCCAAGAAGTTGATCTTTGATTCTTGGAGTCTTGGCTCCGTCATCTTCTTGTTCTTGCTCCGATACCCAGCTGTGCAGCTCTGATACTACTGTCCAAAGCTCTGATACCACTGTTGGAAATCACCTTGACAAGATGCCCAGGTGGTGATCTTCCAAACACTCAAGTCTAGAATGACTTGTAGAATGAAATACAGCAATCGAACATAATAACAAAAAATCAAAGAAAGAAATAAGACAAGCAATTTGTTATCGAGGTTCGGCAATGTGCCTACATCCCCATGAGTTCCTCCGAACTCTACATTAAATCAAATGGTTATTTACAAGTTACAGTAACCCCCTTCAAGAAACCTCAATGTTCTTGAAGAAACCAAGAAGAGAAGTAAGGAAGAACATGAGAACTAACTATGCTCTCTATCTAATCTAGACTCTCTCTTCTTTTAAAACCAACCTTACTACAAGAGTCTCTCTTGTGTTTATATCTCTCACACAATTCTCTCTTATATTACAATTGATCTCACAATGTCACAATTCTCTCTTGTTTTGTGGTGTGTTGTGAAAATGAGGCTTGAGAACCCCTTTTATTGCCATTCACTTCTTGGACATTCTTGTGAATCAATCTCCTCCCTTTGATCATGATCTCCTTTAAATCTTAGCCCTTTATCATTCTCCAAGTGGTGCTGTTCATTTTAGTGTTGCGCACACACACTTAAGAGGGTCCTAAAGCATGTTGCCTATGTATACAGTAGTGTGCCTGGGCAATGCGGCTTTAGGCGTGCCCGCTGCGGTGCTGGTGCATACCTGATGGTGTGCATGCTGGGAGGCACAGTGCTGGGCGTGCGCACTACGCCCTAATCTGATGCTGCTCCCTTCTGCTACTATGCGCACACTCTTCTGCTTGTGTGCAGAAGTGTGCACACTAGTGTGTATGGCCTTCCCTTGCTCCAAATTGATGCACACACATGTGTGCAGTCTTCTAACTTGCTGAACTTTGATCCTCCACCTTTGGTTTAGACTTTAACCATCTTTGAACCATGCTTGCACATGTTTGAACCTTAGACAAATAACAACAGACAATAATTCAATCGAATCTCTTATGGCTTTAAAAAACCCACAAACTCAATCAGCATAAAAAAAATCATTTGAATTCAAAGAAAAACAATTTTTTCCCAAGATCAATAACCACTAGTCCATTGTTTGCTTTCCCGATTTTTTTTAATCATTCCCTTCAAAATCTCCCCACTAAATTGCTTCATTGTTAATAGTTAGCCTAACAAAGAGCTCTTCTCACTAATTGTTAGAGTTGGTGCATACATTACGGGGTCTCATTCTCAGGTGAGCGGATGGGGGGTCTCACTCCCTGATAAGTGAGCGGGATCCTGTACATGAGTTAGGTCTGATTTTTGCTTGGTGGTTTGGGCTTGGGCCCAAGAATAGCTGAAGTTCTGCAGCAGGGTGGAAATCCTAATTAGACCCTAATTAGGACGTCTTAAGTTGCTTATAAATACTCTTTATGTATAGAATATACATTGTAACGAGAGATTTGTGAAGTTGATTATAAGAAACTTCAGGCAGGACGTAGCCCTATTCTGGGGTGAATCTAGGTAAATCTTGTCTTCTTTTCTTTCTAATTATAATTCGTGTGATTGACAGGTCTCGAATCATTCAATTGGTATCAGAGCCTTGTGTTTGAGGATTAATGATCAGAGATGTCGATTGGATCACATATTGAAATCTAGAAGTTCAAAAAAAAGAGCTTCGAGTTATAAAAACTGAAGATAGAGGATCTACTCATGGATAGAGATCTATGGATGGTGATAGTCGATGAAATACTGAAGAGTACGGCGTCCACGGCTGAGGTGTCGCCGATGGTGGTTTCGACATCATCTTCAGCGACCATCACAGAGTGGGAGATGCTCGATCGAAAGGCACGAAGTTTGATTTGGTTATGCCTGGCTGATTCTGTCTTGGTAAATGTTTTTGGAGAAAAGACTACAAAAGATCTCCGGAAGAAGCTGGAAAGCCTTTATCAGAGTAAATCTCTAGTAAACAAACTATTTCTGCGGAAGAAGTTGTATAACCTTTGGATGTCTAAGGGCGATTCTTTCTTTGTTCATCTACATGAGTTCAACACTTTGATAGGTCAGTTATTATCTATCAATGTTGATGTGACAGATGACGATAAGGCTATTACGCTGCTTCGTTCACTGCCTAATTCGTGGGATAACTTGATAGTCGCGATTAGTAGTGGTATGACTAATCTGTCCTTTGAGAATGTCATGGAAGCCCTATTGTCTAAGGAGATAAGGCGGCAAGGTACAAAGAACTCATCAAATGAGGCCTTATTTGTGAGAGGGTGAACCTATGATAAAGACTATAAGTGGTTTGGTGATAAACCCAAGTTCAAGGGAAGATCGAAAAGTATAGATAAATCTGGGTTGAAGTGTTGGAAGCCTGGGCATCTAAAGAAGGATTGTAGAAGTAAGAGTGTGAACCCTGAAAAGCGGACAGGCAAGAGATCAGCTTCATGAAACAAGGACCAGTATGATGATGATGCTGGTGACTTAAATATGGCATCCTGTTTGGCTCAATCAGATCAGAGTGTTTGGATAATTGACACAGGAGCATTCTTTCACATGACACCTCACAAAAACTAGTTTCATGAGTGTGAAACCTTTGATGGGGGAAACATTTTATTAGGAGATAAGTCTCTGGTGAAAATTATTGATTGTGGGAAAGTAAAGTTAAGGATGAATGATAGGACGGTTAGAACACTTCCAAGCGTGATGCATATCTCGGGCCTCAATAGGAACTTGATGTTAGTCAGTAAGATGGCAGATGGGGGAGTGAATTTTTAGCTGTGACAAAAATTCATGCAAGATGACTCGTGGATCGTTAGTAATTGCATGAGGTGTTCAGTATGCTACGTTGTACATGTTATTGGGAAGTATAGTATGAAGTCAGTGTAGTGGAGGTTTTATCTTTGATAAGGCGACTGATGATGAGGCGACGTCCTCTATGTTGTGGCATCAGAGGCTTGGGCATATCGATGAAAAGAGACTATCTAATTTATCATCAAAGCAGATGGTGAAGGGAGTCCCAGATTTCTCCATGGGATTCGGTTTCTATAAGCATTGTCTACATGACGAGCAGAATCGTGTGAGTTTTAAGTCCGCTAGCACGAGGGCAAAGGGTGTTCTGGATTTAATACATAGTGATGTGTTTGGGCCAGTTCCGATCTAATCTCTTGGAAAATCAAGGTATTATGTCTCTTTCATTGATGATTTTTCAAGGTATGTATGGATTTACTTCATGAAGAGTAAAGCTGAAGCATTTGATAAGTTCTGTGACTTTAAAGCATTGGTAGAAAATCATATGGAATGAAAGATAAAGGTACTGCGAACAGATAATGGAGGAGAATTTTGCTCAGACAAGTTTGAGCAATTTCGTGTGGCAAGCGACATTGCAAGACAGAAAACAACTCCATATACACCTCAACAGAATGGGGTGGCCGAGAGACTCAATCGGTCACTCATGGAGAAATCGAGGAGTATATTGAGTTGTTCAGGCTTGGAGCCAGAGTTCTAGGCAGATGCGGCTGCTACAGCATGTATCTAAAGAACAGGTCACCTACATTAGCTTTGCAGGATCAGACACCGTTTGAGGTACTATTCGGGAAGAAGCCGAGTTTGCTTCATGTTAGGGTGTTTGGGTATGATGCTTGCTGTGAGTTTTAATTTACTCGCAAGCGCACGAGTCGTTTGCAATATAGCGTAGTGCAAGTGCGAGGTCGAATCCACAGGGAATTGTGTTGTAAAAATATAATTTAATCTAAACTAACTATATTTTAACCTAGTTCTGAATTTCAGATGATAATTTGCAAAAGAAATTAAAATTAAACTAAATTGATTTTTAAAAACTAATAATTAAAACACTAAGGTTTCCAAATCCACCCCACCGAAGTTAAGCATATATGTTCTAAAAATATAGCCTATCAAAACATTCCATGAATCCAACTATAAGACAAAAAACAAAGAATATCCCAACTAAACCAAAAGCATCCAATGTATCCGCTCTCAACAAATCACAAAGGAAATCCAATTTAATCGAAAAGCATTCAATGTATCCATTAGATGAAACACAAGGAATATCCAACAGACAATTTAAACTCAATCAATTATAAGATTAACTCAAATAATTGACAGAACATTTATACTAAAAATTGTCAGATTTGTACAAGCAAATCTGAACTACTACGCCAAACAACGACGGGGCTTTATCTTCAACCTTAGCTGAAGAGTCTAGCCACTCATAACTATGAAACTACAATTCATAATAAAAGTGCTAAACATTGAAACTAAAACAACTAAATGTAAAGAAATAAATAAATAACTTTACATGGGAGAAATTCCACTCGCTGACGGGCGGCGCTTCCCCTTGTGGTGACAAAGCCTTCGAGATCCACCAGAATGCTAGCGGACGTCCACCGGTAAACACCAAAGTGGCTCAAGAATTATACATTAAAGATGAAGTGAAAAATGGCTTATATAGGGAAATATCACAAGTGTAATATGCTTCCAATCCGATGTGGGATACTGCAGATTCTAGTTTTTGCTCTTTGACCTTTGTCTACTAAAACTGCCATAACTTTCTCTAAAAAAATCATTTTATTGATCCGTAAAATTCCTCAGAAAATAGACATTGGGATATTTCCAAGAATATATGGCTCATCTCATGATTCTTCTTGAATCAATACATTTAAATCCTCAAAAATGGCTGATCTGTCACGCTGAAATCATGCACACCCTGACCTTCGTCTACTAAAACTGCCATAATTTTCTCTAGAAAAATCATTTTATTGATCCGTAAAATTCCCCAGAAAATAGACATCCGGATATTTCCAAGCATTTATGGTTCATCTTCTGATTCTTCCTAAATCAATACAGTTTAATCCTCAAAAATGGCTGATCTGCACGAGCAATTCTGGCAATTTAGTGAAACTTTTTTCCAAGCTTGTAAACCTGTAAAACAATGAAAACAACTCAAAGTAACAAATTCCTAACATAACAAATGTAAATTAAAGGGCCAAAATATGTAATATTTGGCACTCATCAAATACCCCCAAACTTACAATTTGCTAGTCCCTTTGCAAAACAAAATAATAAAAAAAAAACCTAAATGAAAAACAAAGAACATAAAGATAAGTTCATCACTCATGGTATCCAAAAATTTAAGAAGCACACATCACCATGATATTCATTCATGAGCAAGCTTAAAAAGATAAACCCATCTTCGCAACGAATAGAAAAGTTAAAATCTAATTACTTACAAAAGGCAGGTTAAGGCATCACAAGTCTGACACTGTGTAAAGTTAATTAGCATATAGAAATGAAGCTTCCAAGTGACTCCAATGTGTAAGGTCTCCATGTCTCAAGATTCACCAAATTTCCCATCAGAATGAACAAAAATGGCATAGTTTTTATCTCTTTTTTTTGATATATATAAAAGGCTCTGCTATGTTTAATTCCCTTAAGCTTTCTAATTTACCAATGTAGCGAGTGTTGAGTCAATGACTCCCAAACCAGATGGTTTTAGGGCATTAGGTGTAAAGACACCCTTAAGGACTTACTAACTCGAGTCAAAAAGGCTACGAAATTAAACCGGCCTTAATACTACCAAACAAAATTCCACCTTTTGACGGGAACACTCACTGCTTACTGAGGCAAGAGGTTCAGTTACTCAGCGGAAAGTTTATTGATAATGAATTTTTTTTTTTTTTTATTATATTTTTCTATACCCAAGAGTTCATCCAACAAGTCATCCAGTTTCAGTTAAGATAAGGAAAAATACACATTAAAATCACGTGTCATACCTCACATAATTTGTGCTAATGTGCTCGTGTTAGATTAGATCAAACATGTGAATTCTCAAAATGCCTAAAGTAAGTAATTAAATTTTAAAAATTTATCACCAGATCATGTGTTCAAAATGTTAAGCTCACCAATGACATCACATCACAGAAAATGTTTAGATCAACCAAAATTTCACGATAACATGAGTATGCATTTATCTCTACGACGAAAAGACAACAAATTAGGACAAAGTGTGTGATGTGTCTCCCATACCCCCAAACTTAAATTACACATTGACCCCAATGTGTGACTAATACGGAAAGAGCTGACCTGAGATATGGAGAACTATCTGGACTGGTATGGCTCATAGCATACCCCCAAACTTGAACTGAAGTACGCATTGTCCCTGAAAAATAAAAAAAAAACTGGAAAACAAAAAATACTGGAAACAAACATTAATCATAAAAATGCAAAATAATAAATAAACAGAAATGATGAGCTGTGGGGTGCCTCCCATGAGCGCTAAGTTTAACGTCTTCAGCCAGACCCAACATTAGTAATCGTGCCCAACGAAACACTCCGCCATCTGATCAATAAATGGGAATGAAAAATGATCAGGCCTAGTGGCAGCATTCAATTTACAGTAGCTGATACACACTCTCCAAATTGAGTGAACACGAGTTGGAACCAACTCGTCGTCCTTGTGCTGCACTACTGTTAATTCAGCACGTTTGGGCACAACATGAATCTGGCTCACCCACTTGCTTTCAAAGATGGGATAAATGATCCCTGCCTCTAACAGCTTAATATCTTCTGCCCTCATAACCTCTTGCATAGCAGGGTTGAGCCTTCTTTGTGACTCCCTTGATGGCTTAGCATCCTCCTCCAAATGTATCTTGTACGTCACCACCGAGGGGCTGATCCCTTTGATGTCCTCAATGGTCTAGCCTATAGCTTCCTTATGCTCTCTTAAGATGTCCAATAATTTCTCCTCTAGAGCATCACCCAGATCTGAAGGTATAATCATAGGAAAACTATCGACTGAACCTAGGAATGTATATTTAAGATTATCTGGTAAAGGCTTAAGTTCCTTCTTGGGGGTTTCAGGTGCGGCGGTCTCCTCCGTCTTATTGCTCTTCCGAGGAGGAGACTCTAAAATGGCATTCGCTTGCTCAAGTAATTTATCTAAATCCATATCCTCTCCAAATTGAGCAAAGCATGCCTCTAGAGGGTCCTCAATGCGGGAGTCATCCACAATCTCCTCCGTCTTATTGCTCTCCCGAGGAGGAGACTCCAAAATGGCATTCACTTGCTCAAGTAATTTATCTAAATCCATATCCTCTCCAAATTGAGCAAAACATGCCTCTAGGGGGTCCTCAGTGCTTGATTCATTCACAGTCTCCTCAAGAATCTTCTCTATCAAGCATACATTTCTCACTTCATCATATTCATGTGGTTGCCTAGTGATATCAAAAATATTCAACTCCACTGTCATATTTCTGAAGGAGATCTTCATCACCCCTGTCCTATAATTTATCAGGGCGTTAGCCGTGGCTAAGAATGGTCGCCCTAGAATAACCGGTATTTGAATCCCTACATTCTGAACCGGCTCTGTGTCAAACACAATAAAATCCACGGGGAAATAGAACTTATCCACTTTTATCAAAACGTCCTCAACTATTCCCCATGGTTTTTTCACTGACCTGTCAGCCAATTGAAGCGTAGTGGATATGGGCTTCAATTATCCTAACCCCAACTGTAAATAGACTGAGTAGGGTAGAAGATTCACACTCGCCCCTAGATCTAAGAGAGCCCTCTCAATGTGGCTGACTCCTATCGTGCAAGAGATGGTAGGACACCCCGGGTCCTTATACTTGATGGGTAGCTTGCACTGAAGGATTGAGCTGACCTACTCGGTAAAAAATACCTTTTTTGGGACATTCGTCCTCCTTTTAATAGTGATCAAGTCCTTTAAAAACTTGGCATATGATGGCATTTGATGGATGGCATCCAAAAATGGGATATTGATTTGGACTTGCTTGAATACCTCTAGAATTTCCTCATACTTCCCTCCTTTCTTCGGCACCTGTAGTCTCTCGAGGTAAGGCGCTCTAGGTACAAATGACCTATGAGGGTCCTTCTTAGTAGGTGTGACTGTAGATGGCTCAACATCTCTCTTCTCCGTGTTGCCACTTCCTTGCCCTTGCTGCATAGCAGGGCTCTCTTCCACTCGATTGTCCACCTGTCTCCCAGACCTCAGTGTGACAATTGACTGTACTTGTTCCACCCCGTGCGTAGGAGTTGATGAACTTTCAACTATATATTGTCCTTTCGGGTTGGGCACGGGCTGACTGGGGAACTTCCCCTTCTCTCTCTCACCCAAATGACTTGCAATTTGCCCTATTTGACTCTCCAGCTTGGCAATTTCTTGGGTGTTTACCACTGTTGCACTCCTCACATCACTCATATTTTGGCTAGTCGCCTTCATAAACTCCTTAAGGGTGTCCTCTAGCGACTGTGAAACTGGCGCTGGTGTTTGAGTGGGTGCGTGGTAAGCAGGTGAAGGTACTGGATGGGCAGAACGACCATGATTAGGAATTTGTGGGGCAAATCCAGGAGGATATTAATTTTGAGCATGATGAGGGGCTCCTCCCTGATTCATTGGTTGATTCTGCCTCCAAGAAAAATTTGGGTGGTTCCGCCACCCTGGATTGTACGTCTCGGAGTACAATCCATTTGAATGTCTTCAAAAGTCATTAAAAGCATTTACTTGTTCCATAGGATACTCGGCACAAGCAGGCATTGATGGGTAATTCTGTGCTAGATGCATGGGACTAGCACAGATGGAACAGCTTTCAACATTGAATGGGTTGGCAGCATTGATGGATTGGCTCACAGTGAGAGCGTCAATCTTCTTAGTGAGGGCATCTAACTTTATCCTCAAATCAGTGTCCTCCCGGACCTCATAGATGCCTCCCCTCTTAGGAGCACGAATGGACTTATCTCGACAGCTTGAAAAATCCCACTGCTGCGAGTTGTCGGATAACTTGTCCAACGCCATATATGCTTCATCTCCTGTCAGACTCAAGAATGCCCCCCAATCATAGATTCGATCATGCTTCGGTTGGGTTGAGTCAACCCTTGGTAGAAGAATTGAACGAGTCTCCACTTCTCATATCCATGTGGAGGGCATCTGATCAGTAACTCTTTGAAGCGCTCCCAACTCTCAGAAAAGTTTTCATCCTCATCCTGAGTGAAAGAACTAATCTCCTTTCGGCACTCATTCACTCTAGACATTGGGAAAAACTTATGGTAAAATTTGCTAAGCAGGTTTTCCCAAGATGTAATAGACCCGAGCATGTTGGAATCCAACCACGCCCTAGCTCTATCGTGAAGAGAAAAATGGAAGAGTCAAAGATGGACTGACTCTTCAGAGAAGTTCTGGAATTTGAATGTGGCACAAATGTCTTTGAACTTCTTCACATGGCTATAAGGATTTTCAAGATCTAAGCCATAGAATGAGGGTAAGAGTTGGATGACATGTGGCTTCAAGTCAAAGTGGGTGGCATTGGTCGGTGGCAACACTATGCAAAAGGATGACTTAGTCGCAACGGGTGCGAACAAGTCCCTAAGGGATGTAATGGAGTCCACGTTCCAAGCTCTAGGTTGCTCTACATGTTCAGGATGATTTGCATTCCTATAATTCTCTACCATCTCAACAGTCTCTCTCTCAACTAGCGCTCTTTTCTGTCTCCTAAGAGTTATTTCTAAGTCGGGATCTAAATGTATCAGATCTAAGTCCAAGGATCTCCGACCAAGCATACACCAACAGAAAAAGCACTAAAGTAAACTAACCAGCAGAAACTTGCAGAATAAAATAAAATAACTGCACAAACAGCAAACACACTACTCACAAAATGAGCCAACAAAAAATTTTTAAATAATTTTTTTTTTTTTGGATAACTAACTAGTAGAAAAATAAAATCAATTCAGACCAAAAATTTTCACAAACCAAACAATTCCCCGACAACGGCGCCAAAAAATTGTTGTGAGTTTTAATTTACTCGCAAGCGCACGAGTCGTTTGCAATATAGTGTTGTGCAAGTGCGAGGTCGAATCCACAGGGAATTGCATTGTGAAAATATAATTTAATCTAAACTAACTCTATTTTAACCTAGTTCCGAATTTCAGATGATAATTTGCAAAAGAAATTATAATTAAACTAAATTGATTTTTAAAAACTAATAATTAAAACACTAAGGTTTCCAAATCCACCCCACCAAAGTTAAGCATATATGTTCTAAAAATATAGCTGATCAAAACATTCCATGAATCCAACTATAAGACAAAAAACAAAGAATATCCCAACTAAACCAAAAGCATCCAATGTATCCGCTCTCAACAAATCACAAAGGAAATCCAATTTAATCGAAAAGCATTCAATGTATCCATCAGATGAAACACAAGGAATATCCAACAGACAATTTAAACTCAATCAATTATAAAATTAACTCAAATAATTGACAGAACATTTATACTAAAAATTGTCAGATTTGTACAAGCAAATCTGAACTACTACGCCAAACAACGGCGAGGCTTCATCTTCAACCTTAGCTGAAGAGTCTAGCCACTCATAACTATGAAATTACAATTCATAATAAAAGTGCTAAACATTTAAACTAAAACAACTAAATGTAAAGAAATAAATAAATAACTTTACATGGGAGAAATTCCACTCGCTGACGGGCGGCGCTTCACCTTGTGGTGACAAAGTCTTCGAGATCTACCATAATGCTAGCGGACGTCCACCGGTAAACACCAAAGTGGCTCAAAAATTGTACATTAAAGATGAAGTGAATAAGGGCTTATATAGGGAAATATCACAAGTGCAATATGCTTCCAATCCGATGTGGGACACTGCAGATTCCAGTTTTTGCTCTTTGACCTTTGTCTACTAAAACTGCCATAACTTTCTCTAGAAAAATCATTTTATTGATCCGTAAAATTCCTCAGAAAATAGACATTGGGATATTTCCAAGAATATATGGTTCATCTCGTGGTTCTTCCTGAATCAATACAGTTAAATCCTCAAAAATGGCTGATCTGTCACGCTAAAATCATGCACAGCCTGACCTTTTTCTACTAAAACTGCCATAACTTTCTTTAGAAAAATCGTTTTATTGATTCTTAAAATTTCCCAGAAAATAGACATCCGGATCTTTCCAAGAATATATGGCTCATCTTCTGGTTCTTCCTTAATCAATACAGTTTAATCCTAAAAAATGGCTGATCTGCACGAGCAATTCTGGCAATTTAGTGAAACTTCTTTCCAAGCTTGTAAACCTGTAAAACAACGAAAACAACTCAAAGTAACAAATTTCTAGCCTAACAAATGTAAATTAAAGGGCCAAAATATGTAATATTTGGCACTCATCAATGCTTATATGCATGTGCCAATTGAAAAAGAAACAAACTTGACAGTGAATCAATAAAGTGCATTTTCATTGGTTATAAGAATGGGGTCAAAGGGTACAGCGGATTGAATTTTTTCAGTATCTATAATTGCCTAAAAAATTAAAAAACCCTAATGTGAATGACTTGACAATATATGCATGGATTAGATGATGCAAGTCATGTGCAAAATAGTTATTATGATGCACGCTAAATCAAGGATGATCAAGCATAATAGGCAAAGGATTGGTTCAATTAAATTAGTTCTGGTTTATCTAGTGAAGGGTATGGTGGGTTTGATTGCTATGGCATATGACATTATATATGCCTCCTATGGCAGCGCATTGCTACGTCATGGTTGAGTGGTACTAGATAGTCCCTTGGTGTACCGAAATATCTATATCAAGAATACAGTTGCACCAAGCCCTATCCTCTGTGGCTTGCTAAGGTTTTAATCAATATTGATCAAAGGAAACTAAAGTAAAAGGTTCTTATTTAAATATTCCATTAAGAGAAAAAATTTTAGTCTTAAGTCCCCATCGGAGTCACGAATTGTATGGTACCCTTTTGAAGTTCCACCTCTTCCACAACTCCGTCTAAATACCCAAGGCTCCTCCCTCCCCAAGGAGTAGTGAGAAAAGGTGTGGATTGAAATGGTTTAGTATAATGGAAAATTATAGTTCTACTACGTTCTTCATAACCTTTCATTAATAGCAAATGGCTCATCATAAAGAGATTTTCTTTTAAGTATTAATGAGGTACTTTCCCTTTAGACCTTTCATCAATACAACATTGTCTCATGAATCGTATCTTTTTGAACAAGAGATAATCTGAATGGGCAACCACAATAAAAAGGTAACGAACCTAGGACATAAAGTCAAAGGTAGGAAAAACTGATTGGACTCGACACTTAGTTAATTCAAGTAACTAAGAACTTTTAGCTACTGATCAAATAGAGAGATCATATTTGAACTTAGGGTACACTATGGGAAGGTTTAAAAGAAGAGCACTCCACACATGCCTAGGCCACAAAGGACCTAGCCTCTACTTTTTCTCGTTATGTGATAATTTAATTAAGAACCAATTACTTATATTCTCAAAATTTTAATTCTATGATCAAGCATACATGTAGCAATATAGAGCACTCAATATCATCATGAATGAGTAGTTATATCAAAACAAATAAAGAAAAGCGACATGGGAATTAAAAAAATGAAGCTAGAATAAATCATACCAACTAACCATATAAACAAGCTTACCTAATGAACAATGTAGAGATCATTTTATATCAAATCAATAATCAGATTTTTCAAAAGAAATATGGTTGCAAGGAAATCAAATAACATTATATCCGATTAGATACCTAAAAATGCATTCTATTGCACATTGTACCTAAATATTTTATTATACAATTTTAGTATGGCATATAGGGTTCATACAGTACAAGAGATTATGGGAAAAAGATTAACACGTTTTGACCTGAAACATTGTAGTGACTGCAATGATTTGTCGATTCTTGACTTTAGCAGTGACTACAATGATTTGCTCCTTAATTATGGCTTAGCATGTTGTTGAATAAATTAAAGCTCCATTACCATAGAAATGTATCAAGAAACTCCACAAAACTTTAGAATCCTCACTCAAGTGTTTTTCATGTGTTTGAATTAATTAACTTAGTTAGAAACCCACTATGGTGTTTATGTGATCATTCAATTTGCTTAAAATCCATGATTTAGAGAACTCTCACCAAGAGCACTCAAAAGCCAATTTCTAGAGAAAAACAAAATTCTCTAGAGCTAATCCGATCACTCTGAGTTGATCCATTGAGTTTAATGGATGAGGTAAGACTAATCAAAAAGTTATCCACGAGTTTGACCTTATCTCTAACTTGAACATATCTAGAGTTGCGCTAGATAGCCTTAACTCTAGAAATGCACAAGCTTCAATAATGTTCCAATTGCAAAATTATTTTAATTAGGTCTTTTTGAGGTGGTGTGCAAACAATCTGTCAATCCAGATTTTTCATTTGAGGATTGTTGTTATTTGTCTAAGTTTCAAACATATTCAAACATGGCCTAAGTTGGTTAATGTCCAAACCAATTGTGGAATATCAAATTTCACCAAGTTATAAGGTTGCACACATATGTGTGCTTCAATTTTAAGCATGGGAAGGTCAGGCACACTGCTGTGGAAGTTTCTGCCCACAGGCAGGAGGTGTGCGCACAGCATCAGGAGGCTGCAGCATCAGGTCACGCCGCAGCACACAGCACCACACCAAAATGCACAGCATCACTTGGAGAGTGATGAAGGGCTGAGATTAAAGGAAGAACATGATCAAAGGGTCAAGAATAATTCACAAGATTGTCCAAGAATTAAGAGGCTATAAAAAAGGTTTCCTAGCCTCATTTCAAGTGGTGGAAAAGGTGTGTGAGAGAACCACACAGGTTGTGACATTGTGAGATCATTGTAAACATAAGAAAGAATTGTGTGAGAGACATAAACATAAGAGGGACTCTTGTAGTGAGGCTGGTTGTAAAGAAGAGAGGTTAGTAGAGAATTGATAGAAAGCATTGTAATAGGTCTATCACTTTCTCGTTCTCTTCTTGGTTCTTCAAGAACTTGGATTCTTGAAGGGGATTGCTGTAACTTTGTAAGAACCATTGAGATAGTGCAGAGAGTTCGGAGGAACTCACGGGGACGTAGCCACATTGCCGAACCTCGACAACAAATTACTTGTCTTCTTTCTTTCTTTGATTTTCTGTTCTTGAGTTTGATTGCTGAAATTCTTTCTACAAGTCATTCAAGACTTGGGTGTTTGGAAGATCACCACCTGGGCATCTTGTCAAGGTGATTTCCAACAGTGGTATCAAAGCACAGCAACTGCTTATCGGAACAAGAAGTAGAAGGTACGGAGCCAAGACTCCAAGAATCAAAGATCAAACTTCTTGGGTGATTCAAGAACGGTGTAAAGATCAAGATCCGGTCGTGTTCTTGAAGGTTGATTCAAGAACGGTGTTAAAGATCCATCTTCGATCTGTGTTCTTGAGGTTAAAGAAAGCAGTTTTGGTTAGTGCACAAATCTGGGATCTTGTCCGCAAAAGATGGCTTCAAATTTCTATGTGGAGAAGTTTGATGGAAAGGGGGGCTTTGCCCTATGGAAGCGGAAGGTCAAGGAGGTTCTTGTATAGCAAAAAGTGGACTTGGCACTTGGAGAAGATGATGCTTTTCCAGCAAGTACCACGGAGGACCAGCAGACCGAGATGAAGAAGATGGCCTACAGCACCATTTTCTTGCACATGTCGGATAATGTCACAAGGGAGTGCGGAGGCTCGGAGGATCCAGATGTCATATGGAAGAAGCTAGATGAGTTGTTTCTTACCAAGACTCTCCCGGATAAGAGGTATCTTTGAAAACGAATCTTTGCTTTTAAATTTGATCCTAAGGAAGAGTTGCAAGATAATCTTGATGCCAAGAAAAGGAGTGCATCAAGTGGTAAAGGGTTGTTCTTTAAAAGAAGGGCAGCAACTTGGCAGCAACCATGGCTACTACCGGGATAGAAGTAGAGGAGAGAGCCATGGGAGAGTGCACAGCAGCATGTATGGCTACTACCGGGACATAGGTAGAGGAGAGAGCCATGGGAGAGTGCACAGCAGCATATATGGCTACTACCGGGATAGAGGTAGAGGAGAGAGCCATAGGAGAGTACAGAACAGCATGCATGGCTACTACCGGGACAGAGGTAGAGGAGAAAGCCATGGGAGAATGCATTCCAAACTGATATTTGGAGGGAAGAGCTACTACTACTGCCATAAGGATGGTCATGTCAAGAATGATTGCAAGAAGATGACAAGGGATAGAGGAGGAAGCCATACCAAGAATGGAGAGGCTTCGGTTGCAAAAACAGAACAACAAGATGGTGGTGTTCTTGTTGTGTGCTCGGATGTGAGCATGGGGCAAGAAGGCAGCGGGAAATGGATCTTAGATACCGGGTGCACTCATCATATGTGCCCTCACAAAGAATGGTTCAAGAATTTCAAGAAGATCAATGATGGAAGGGTCTTCTTGGGGAATGATAATTCTTGCCAAGTGAGAGGGATTGGAGACATCCAATTGAGGATGTTTGATGGAGTCACAAGGCTGCTGGAAAATGTGAGGTATGTTCCAGATTTGAAGAGGAACTTGATCTCATTGGGGCAGCTGGATTCCATGGGCTATACATGCAAGACAGAGGGAGGAAAGATCAAGGTGGCCAAGGGATCTTTGGTAGTGATCAAGGCAGTAAGAAACGATGGACTCTATGAGATGATTGGAGAAACAGAAACCAATGATCAGGCAGCAAGCTTGATGGCTGAGCTGGACAAGGCAGCCCTTTGGCACACTTGCTTGGGACACATGAGCGAAAAGGGCCTACAAGTGCTTAGCAAGGAAGGTCTACTTGGTGGTGACAAAGTAGAAAAAATGGATTTCTGTAAGAGCTGTGTTTTTGGGTAGCAACATCGGGTCAGCTTCAACACCGGAGTGCACAAGTCTAAGGGCATTCTTGACTACAATCATGCGGACCTTTGGGGACCAGCAAGGACACCAACACAGGGAGGTAACATTTACTTTCTGTCTTTAATTGATGATTATTCAAGAAAAAGTATGGGTTTATTTGGTTAAGAATAAATTAGATGCCTTGAATAAATTAGTGGTGTGGAAAGGGCTGGTTGAGACTCAAATGGGTAGAGTAGTTAAGGGGATAAGAACCGATAATGGCTTAGAAATTTTTAACCAAGAACTTGATCAATTCTGTAGGTTAAATGGCATTCTAAGACATAGGACGGTTGTGGAAACTCCTCAGCAAAATGGAGTTGCTGAGTTGATGAATAAGACCCTTATAGAAAAGGTTAGGTGCATGTTAGATGGATCCGGGTTACCAAAATATTTTTGGGGAGAAGCTGTAGCTATAGCTGCATATTTGATTAATAGATCACCCTCTAGGATTGTATACCATAAGACTCCCGAAGAGTTGTGGAGTGGAAAACCCCCTGAATTAAACAACCTTAAAACTTTTGGGTGTGCAGCGTATGCACTCCAAAAGGAGGATAAGCTTAGCCTAGGATCTAGAAAATATGTGTTTCTAGGATATGGGGAAGGGGCTAAGGGGTACAGGTTGTGGTCCTTAGAAAAAGAAGGATTTAAACTCATAATAAGTAAGGATGTTGTCTTTAATGAATTGTTATTTCCCTACTTGGAGAAAACTAACCCTGCAGAGGCTAGTGAGCAAACCAATTCAGAAATTGTTCAGCATAGCATCAAGGGAGATTCTGTTCAGGTAGAGCAAAGGAGGCAAGAGGGTTCGGACCAGGTAGAGCCCTTGGATGATTTCCAAGCTCAAGAAACTCAAGAAGAGGCTGAACAAGAAGAGGATGCTGCAGCAAGTCAGAAGGACTTTCAGCTCATAAGAGACCAGGAAAGAAGGCTGGTCGGACCACCTTCAAGATGTGGGTTTGCGGATGCTGCGGATGCAGCAGCTCCTTGGACAGAAGGAGAGATGAGTGAACAAGAAACTTACACGGTGGCCATGGAGTGTAAGGATTCGTCAAAGTGGCAGCTAGCTATGGAGGAAGAAATAGATTCTTTGAGGAAGACCAACTTCTGGGAATTGGTGAAAATTCTGGGAAATCAGAAAGTTGTGGAATGTAAGTGCACTTACAAGATCAAAGAAGGGTGCCCTCCAAGAGATGAAGTCCGGAATAAGGCTAAGCTAGTGGCGAATGGGTTCACAAGAAGAGAAGACATAGGTTTCACAGAAACTTTCTCACCTGGACACAAGGTGGAGAAGATGGTGAGTATCCTCACCTATGTCATTGATGGGCTGTTAGTTTGGAACAGCAGGAAGAGGATGGAAAGGTTTACATCTCAACTCAGTGAGGAGTTCGAGAGGAAGGATCTCAGCCTTACACAAAAGATCCTTAGGATGAGGAGAATCATCCGGGAAAAGAAGAGAAACAGGTCAAGTGTTTCTTGGGCAATGGATGTTTTCAGAAAATGTGTGAGTAATCCCGGAAAAGAGCATTGGCTTGGGATGAAGTGGTTGCTGAGGTACATGGAGGTTCAGTGGCAGCCAGTGGTAGCACTCATAACAACCAGGGCAGAATGCATAGCGGCTACGGAAGCCATAAAGGAGGCTATGGGGTGCAAAGGGTTGTTGGACGAGTGGGAGGTCCTAAAAGAGCAGGTTGTGGTGTCTTTGGATAGCCAAAATGTGGGGCACTTGTGGAGGAATCCGGTGTTCCATGAGGGGATAGAGCATATGGATGTTTGGTATCATTACATTCTGGAAAATGGTACGAAAGGATGCATTCATGTTGACAAGAAGACCACGGAGAAAAGTCCTGCAGATTTAGGCACCAAGGTTCTACCTCTAAGAAGGTCCAATCATTGCCTTGGACTTCTTAGGAATGGAGTTGGTTAATTGATAACTCCAGACGAGTTTGGATCCCGAAGCTTTCTGCACAATGGTTCAGGTTTTTGAACTCTTAGACAAAGGTCGAGATTATTGTTATTTGTCTAAGTTTCAAACATATTCAAACATGGTCTAAAGTTGGTTAATATCCAAACCAATTGTGGGATATCACATTTCAGTAAGTTATAAGGTTGCACACATGTGTGTGCTTCAATTTTGAGCATGGGAAGGTCAGGCACACTGCTGTGGAAGTTTCTGCCCACAGGCAGGAGGTGTGCGCACAGCATCAGGAGGCTACAGCATCAGGTCACGCCGCAGCACACAGCACCACACCAAAATGCACAGCATCACTTGGAGAGTGATGAAGGGCTGAGATTAAAGGAAGAACATGATCAAAGGGTCAAGAATGATTCACAAGATTGTCCAAGAATTAAGAGGCTATAAAAAGAGTTTCCTAGCCTCATTTCAAGTGGTGGAAAAGGTGTGTGAGAGAACCACACAGGTTGTGACATTGTGAGATCATTGTAAACACAAGAGAGAATTGTGTGAGAGATATAAACACAAGAGGGACTCTTGTAGTGAGGCTGGTTGTAAAGAAGAGAGGTTAGTAGAGAATTGATAGAAAGCATTGTAATAGGTCTATCACTTTCTCGTTCTCTTCTTGGTTCTTCAAGAACTTGGATTCTTGAAGGGGATTGCTGTAACTTTGTAAGAACCATTGAGATAGTGCAGAGAGTTCGGAGGAACTCACGGGGACATAGGCACATTGCCGAACCTCGACAACAAATTACTTATCTTCTTTCTTTCTTTGATTTTCTGTTCTTGAGTTCGATTGCTGAAATTCTTTCTACAAGTCATTCAAGACTTGGGTGTTTGGAAGGTCACCACCTGGGCATCTTGTCAAGGTGATTTCCAACAAGGATTGTACAAACCTGCACAACTCTAAAGTTGTACAAGGGTTGTCTATGCAACTCTAGAGTTATGAAAGGTTGTCTGCCTAACTCTAGAATTACGCAAGGGTTGTTTATGCAACTCTAGAGTTGCTTTAGATACCGTTTTTTGTTTGCTCGTGTTCTTTGTTCTTTCTACGCGCTTTAAACCTATTATTCTTTCTAGCATTTTCCCATATGTCAATTTTATTAGGTTTGGCACTTGCTTTAGCCATAATTGTCAGAATACCTTATTGTGAATCATTTTCATTTTACCAATCACTGTATCTTAGTTATTTTCATAGAGATTTAAAAAAATGATACTTATCAATTAAATGGGTAAAAAATAAGGTGTCTACAATAGTATCATCTATTTGGGTACCCTAATAGATCAATTGCTCAAAGGTGGCAATTGGCATAGCAAACATCCTCTTGTACAAGTCTCATTGCAAAATCTTTATCACAATTCGGATTTGAACTTTCTCTCCAGATCTAGAAGCCATCACGGCTGCCTTGGACTGCCTGATTAGGGCATGAAAATGCACTTTAGATATAGTTAATTATATGCATTTGTTGAGATTAATTTTGATTATTCATTGAATTTCTTGACAAGCGTGGTCCTTTGGAGAATTCTGGATTTTAGCATGCTTTGCAGATTTTTTTTAAAAAAACAAAGAAACCTTAAACAAAAAAATATATGAAATATGTTCGAAAGAATCCACAACATCTGGACTAGTTCAGAGCAGGGGCACCGGGTTTCCTAAGAGAAGTGCAACAAAACCCATCATTTCTAGACTATTAAAGATAAACTGAGCATTTTGCTAAGTCATGTTGTCACTTGCAAAGGGTGAAAAGAAGTTTCACTAAATTGCCAGAATTGGCCTTACAAATCAGTCATTTTTGCGGATTAAACTGTATTGATTCAAGAAGAACCAAGAGATGAGCCACATATGCTTGGAAAGATCCAGATGTTTATTTTCTCGATAATTTTACGGCTTGTAAATATGATTTTTCTAGAGAAACTTATGGCAGTTTTAGTAGACAAAGGTCAGGCTGTGCATGATTTCAACATGGCATGAGCTATTAAATTCTAATTGTTTTGGGATTTGCATGGCCTGGACAACAGCACAACTGGACCAATTCTGGACAGTAGAAACTGAGCCTAGACAGCAGTAGAAGCATACAGCCCAAACAGAAACCCTATGGCGACTTTTCTGTCTACAAAGCCATCTCCATACAACTATATATAGGATTTTAGACTCAGAGAACAGGGAGCTGAAATGATACACACTAAATTTCTAGAGAGCTGTTGTGATTATGTATTATTGGCTAGGCTATGTTTCAACCAAGGCGAAGAAACGAAGTCTTAGACATAGCGGGTTTGGCTTGTATTTAATTCAGTATTTCTGATTTTAACATTGAATAATTATTTTGTGCTGTTCCCTTTATTTAATATTGAAGTTGATATTTTTGTGTGACATAAATTTTATTTTCTTCTTCCGTAGATTTTATTTAACTCCGGTGATTGTTGTTCTTTTTCGCCATATAAGTTTAGTCATGCTTCTTTTATCTGTGGAATTTTGGATGCAATTGATTTCGGTATATTAATTATATATGCTAGTCCTTTACTGCGTTACTGTCTTCGGATATATCATCGATTTAGGATATCATATATGATTGACTGTTGCATTACTTGTAAAAACAAGAAGGGGATTTCTTATAATAATTTACAAAAGAATATTTTTGGTGCTTTCACTATTATTTTCCGATTACATATTTGGGATGTGAAATACGTAGTTGAGTTATAATTACTGAATTGATACAAGTTGAAGCTATGAAATTTAGGAGGGATTCTTGGACCCCTATGTCACTCATTATTGATTTTCTTTCACTTAATTCAATTGTATCATTTAATTCTCAACATTTTCTTAATATTAATTTTTAATTTTGTTTACACTATTTTTTTCCTAAGACTTTGTTTGTAGAATGTTCTCTTCGTGGGATTGGCTCCCCATTCTACAAAGAGGTTTTTGGGTACTATCTTTCCAAACTCTTTCTTTTAGTTTATTTTTAATTCTAGCTTTAGTTTATTTTTCAGTTTTATTTTATTCAAGAAAAAAATTAATTAGTAATTAAAAAATAAATAAATCAAATAAAAAAAAAGTATTGGTGGTATATGCGTTGGGATAGAGATGAACACAGACGATTGGTTAGAATCCTTTAGTTAGAATACCCACCAAATTACATTAGGAGTGAAACGGGTTCAAACACAAGCTCTAACATCATGAGCGATCACGAATATGACCTTGTTAGGACCCTAAATGACTACCTTCATCCCACACGCACATCTACACCATCACGCATCATGTTTCCGCAAAACACACCACATACAAATTTTAAGCCGAGCATGATAACATTAATACCCACCTTCCATGGTTTAGAAAGCGAAAACCCTTATGTTCATATTAGGGAATTTGAGGAAGTGGTTGCCACATTCATGGCAGAACTGAGGCTATTAACTTGGTTAAACTGAGGTTTTTTTCTTTTTCTTTGAAGGACAAAGCAAAGAGTTAGCTATACTCGTTGCGGCCGAGGTCCATAGGTTCATGGAAAGAAATGACACAAGTATTTTTCAATAAATACTTCCCACTTCACAAAACCAATGGTCTGAGAAGACAAATTTCAATCTTTACCCAAAAGGATACCGAGACATTATATTAGACATGAGAGAGGTATAAGGATTTGCTAAATATGTGTCCACACCATAGGTACGAGAGTTGGCACGTAGTTAGCCATTTTTATGAGGGACTTACGAGTAGAGAGTGTCAATTCATAGAGATGATGTGCAACGGGGACTTTATGCAAAAGGACCCCGATGATGTAACTGAGTATCTGAATGACTTGGCTGAAAGGCCCACAATTGGATAGGGCCCAGTGGTGTTGAAAGAACAAATAAAGCAAGACCGCCCAGGATCTACCAACTTAGGGAAGAGGATAGCGTGAATGCCAAATTAGAGTGAGTAACTCGAGAGTTAGAGGCACTTAAGACCCAAGATGGTAAGCTTACGAATATTGTTGCAAGAGTCAACTCACAAGGTGCTTGTTTTTTCTGTGGGGGAGTGGAACACTTAGCTCAGGATTGCCCGACTTATGTAGAGATGAGAGGGGTTTTTGATGAACAATGTAACGCCTTAGGGATTTACAGGAAGCCTCATAATCCTGGTTGGAGTAATCACCTGAACTTTAGCTGGAGGTCCGACTCAAACCAACCCACACACACAGATGCACAACCACCTGTGTCATACCCTGCAACCTTATACAACGTGCAACCTAATAGAATCCCTTTAGAGGAAAAATTAAATGCATTTATGGAGTCACAAGGTAAAATTATTTAGAGATTAGAAACTACTGTGACACAAGTAATGGAAGAGAACAGAGAAATTAAAAGTCAAATCACTAAGTTAACAAGTTCTCTTGCAGTGCAATAGCAAGACAAATTCCCATCTTAACCTTAATCAAATCCAATGGGGCAACATATGGCACAAACCTCTACTTCAAATTCACAAAATATCATATAGGTCAATGCCATAACTACTCGGAGTGGTAAGGTGCTAGATGGACCAAGTCAGATAACGACCACGAGCACCTCTCCGAGCACAGAGAAGAACACCCCCAAGAACAAGCCAAATGAATAATTTTCGGTTCAAGTCCCTTTTCCCCAAGTGCTCCGACCAAAAATAAAAAATTCGAAAATACAAGGTGAGATCCTAGAACATTTGAAACAAGTTAAAATTAACTTGCCTGTGCTTTATGCGATTAAACAGGTACGAACCTATGCAAAGGCGATCAAGGATCTGTGCACCATAAAAAGAAGCATCAAGTCAAGAAGACTGTGTTCTTGACTAAGCAAGTGAGTGCGGTGATTGAGCAAAAGACACCGCTCAAATATAAAGACCCAGGGTGTCCCATGATCACCTGTCAAATTGGGACTCATGAGATTGGTCAAGCTTTGCTGGATTTAGGAGCTAGTGTGAACCTAATGCCTTACATTGTCTACTTGCAACTTGGTCTAGGAGAGATCAAACCCATATCTGTGGTACTACAGTTAGCCGACCGGTCGACTAAGCAATTAAAGGGGATAGTCGAAGATGTACTGATACAGATAGATAAGTTCTACTATCTTATTGATTTTCTCATTCTGGATACTCATTCTATGGTTGATTTGGAGTTTAAAGTTTCAATCATTTTAGGAAGACCTTTCTTGGCCACCTCTAACGCTCTTATTAATTGAAGGAACGGTCTAATGAAGCTATCTTTTGGGAACAAGACTCTAGAGGTCAACATTTTCAACATCGAAAGACAACCACATGATGATGATGATGATGATTGTTTTCACTTATATGATAGACACACTGATCCCAGAGGAGGCTCACTTGAGCAAAAATTCAGAATCTTTAGAGTATCTCCTTTGAATTTCTAATTCTAAGAGTTCACTTTATCTTGACAATGTTTTCGATGTTTCTGCTGTTTTAAGGTCAAAGGATAAAGGAGAACGGAAATGGAAACCAATATCTCCTTTGAATTTTTAATTCTAAGAGTTCACTTTATCTTGACGATGTTTTCGATGTTTTTGCTGTTTTAGGGTCAAAGGATAAAGGAGAACGAAAATGGAAACCAAGCTTCGAGGAGTTAGCAAGAGATAAAGATAGACCTAAGCCGTTTGCTATGGAGACCCCAAAGGTCGACTTAGCAATGCTACCTGAGGGACTCAAACTTGCATTCTTAGGATCAGGTGATACCTTTCCTATTATTATTTCCTTTGTACTTAGTGATTCACAAGAAAAGAAATTGATTGACATGTTAAGTGAGCACAAAGCTGAATTAGAATGGATAATTTCTTACATTAAAGGTATTAGCCCCTTGATATATTCCCATTGGATCCATTTAGAGGAAGAAGCTAACCCCTAGAGACCCTAGAGATGACTTAACCCCACTATGAAAGAAGTCGTGAAAAAGAGAAGTTTTAAAGTTATTAGATGCGGGTATCATTTACCCTATCTCTGATAGTAAATGGGTTAGCCCGACTCAGGTAGTACCTAAAAAGTCTGGGGTAACTATGGTAACCAACTCAGAGGGGATGCATGTTCCTACCAAGGTAGTGACAGGGTGGTGCATGTTCATAGACTATAGAAAACTTAATTCCGCCACCCGTAAGGATCACTTCCCACTTATATTTTTAGGCCAAATCTTAAGTATTGTATCAGATAGAGATTCTAGATTTGCCTCTAGATTTTGGAGAGGTTTCCAAGAAGCTATGGGTACACAATTACAGTTTAGTACAGCTTTTCATCCACAAACTGATGGGTAGACGAAGAGAATCATCATATTACTAGAAGATATGTTGAGGGCAAGTGTATTGAGTTTCTCAGTGAGTTGAAATGCTTATTTTCCTTTAATCGAGTTTGCATATAATAATCAGTATCAAAATAGTATTCGGATGGCACCATTTGAAGCTTTATATGGTAGGAGGTGTAGAACTCTAGTATGCTGGGAAGAAGTTGGAGAGAGAGAAATATTTGGCCCAGAAATGATAAATATGACTACTAAGAGGATTAAGCTGGTTAGAGAGAACCTTAGAGCAGCGCATAATAGATAGAAGGGATATGCTGATAATAGAAGACAACCTCTCAAGCTTTAAGTTAGTAATTGGGTGTTTTTGAAGATATCTCTGTGGAAGGGCGTGTTGAGGTTTAAAAAGAAGGGAAAATTAAGCCCGAGATTTGTGGGGCCATACGAAATGATTGAGAGAGTTGGACCAGTAGCATATAGATTGGATTTGTCCCCAGAGTTAAAGCAGTTACATAATGTGTTTCATGTGTCACTTTTGAGAAAGTACTTACACGATAAATCTCATAGTATCTCGAATCAGGCGATAGAACTTCAGGAAGATTTGTCTTTTATGCAAGTATCGGTCAGAATTCTAGACAAAAAGGAACAAGTCTTGCGTAATAAAGTCATTCTCTTGATTCAAGTATTATAGTGAAGCCAATATGTTGAAGAAATTACTTAGGAGCATAAAACAAGAATAAGGAAAGAATACCCCAAACTCTTTCATGAATTAGGTAAGGAAATTTCGGGGATGAAATTTTTGTAAGGTGAGTAGAATTGTAATACTCATGTTTGTAAAGAAAAGGTAAAGAAGTAATTTGATAAATATGACATGGAGTTAAAATAATATATATGCGAAAGATTTAATTTTTACAAAACAATTAAAAAAAACATCCAGATAAAGAAAATATAAACAATAAGAATTCTAATGAACATAATTAAGAATAAACAACCTCACTATGCTCAGAAAACCAGTAGTTCACATGTTGTTTCCACTGGTCTTGATCTACTCCTTTCGGAACTTTATTGCTCAAAACTTTTTGCTTTGTTTTGTTCCTCACGTGGTCCCTTTTAAGCACATACTTGTAGCCCTTCCATTTTTTTTACCTATTATCCTCACTAATATTTTGTTGATCGTCTCAATTATAGGATAATGAAACTTCCTCTACAACAAAGAAAAGAAATAGTACAAATAAGTATTTTTGGTCTTAAGGAGTATATCCATGTACAACACCACAAAAAAGAAAGAAAAACCCCAAATTGATTATTCTTAATTACCCGAATCAATAAAACAAGGTCATTTTTGTAGTTTGAAGGCAACTTCTTCTAATCGGTGTAACCAAGTGGACAAAGGTTCCCTCCCTTTGCAACTTTACCGAACCGGCTACTTAATATTTTTCATTTTCATAAGTTGATTAAGTTCGTTGAAGTGGACCACAATTTTCTCTCCACATTCTAAGGACCACACTTGTGGCGTTCGCATGACACGTGTTTGTTTTCTTACCCTCTCTTGAGAATCTATACATTGAAAACATAAATTTTATAAATAGGATAACATTGTGATATCAAACTAGTTTTAAAGAGAATTTCTTATAATACAAAAATTACCAATTATCCCATATTCTTCATTATCATTGTTTTGACTTTTTGTTTTTATTGGTCCGGTCTCATAATTACTTTGAAATTGAAGATCATCTTCAACTTGATACTCATGCTTAGGTTCAACATCTTCTTGATGTTGTAAAGACTCGGCTGGAGATTGGTTTGACATAGTAGCTCTGACTGAGGGAGAAATAGGTTTTGACCTAAACATGTTGTTGAAATATGTATATATAAAAATATAAACATGCATATATCTTTCAAAAAAGAGACAAAAAAAGTTAGTCACCATATTTATTCAAATTTATCAACAACCAAGATAAAACATTTATAGAGAAAAAGATTAATATATCTATTGTTAATTATACTTATACACTACACGCGGCCTTTTTTTGGAGCTTATAATGTGCACTAGCCCCTGTGCAGGGGCGGGTGCATCTTGAAGCATAAACCTTTCATGTGAATTCTTTAGTTTCTTTCAACAGCTTAAAGCATGCACATACACAGACAATTAAACTATAACATAGCAAGAATAATATGGACTTAAACATTAACATATTCTGGCTATAGTTTAAAATAGGAAGTGAAAGAGACAAAGGGAAAAACACTATAGGTAATCAATATTAGAGAATAAATTTGTTCCTAATGAGGTTTAAAACTTGAATTTTAGTGAGCTGTTAAAGCAATTCACAACCAAAATTTTCTCACTAGAAAAAGTGTTTCACATGATCAAATGCCTAAGCAAGAGAAAAGGATAAGGTGCTTTTCAATGATATATTCATTTTTTTCATAAGCCATTGATGTATTCATTCATAAAATAAGGAGTTTCACATTCACATACCTCAGTTTCAAGGCAAGAGTAGAAAGAGCAGATAACAATGAGGATTTAAGAAGATACTTGGCAAACATATATTTGGTGAGTTGTGTACATGATGATGATGATGATTCCAATAGCAAAATGATATGTACAGGGGTTGCAGCCCCTCTGTAGGGGTAGGTGTAATAGCCCCCTGCACAAGTACAACAGCCCTTGTGCAGGGGCAGGTGCAACAGCCCCCCTGCACAGGTGCAACAACCCCTGTGCTAGGGCTAGTGCACCAGTCCCCGCACAAGAATGCATATGTACCACAAGAGTGTCATAACAAGAATGCTATGGACAAAACACTTAACAACAATCATGAAAACTACCGTGGATTAGATCTTTTCTTTCAACTAATGTTCTACATCATTTCATCCTTGAATTGAACCCAAAAAAAAGATACATAAATACATTAAAAAATGGTATATTCATCAATGTCCATCCTAGCCTAATTTAAGATACAATCTAATTGATCGTCTACCACTACATTAGAAGACATGCACTGATTGTAAGTGTCATCATCCTCTTCTTGTGTTCTTTCCTCATATCAGATAGGTCCCTTGGCTTTGTGATCATAACATGATACCATTCCTTTCTTGTTGGGTCTTGCACATAAAACATTTTTTTTGCTTGAGATGAAATAACAAATGGGTCATCCTTCAATAACTGACCAGTGTATATGAACCTTGAGAAGTTAATGAGAATGCACCCACTTGCATCTTTCTTCAAACCCCTGGGTGAATTAATATACAACCAATCACAATGAAACAACACAATCTTAAATGCCCCATAGTAATCCAACTCGATGATATCTTTGAGCACACCAAAGTACGTTTGATCCTCCGCTTCAACCATAACTCCTGAATTTTGAGATCGCCTAAACTTCTCATGATCATTTGTGTGGAATTTAAAGCCATTGATGTTGAATCCATTAAATTTTCTAACAACATTATTCGGACCTCGAGCAAAGGAAATTATTTCATATGAATAATTGTTATCCACCATCCATGGTACCTAACTATATTCAAAAAATTAATATGAGACAACATATTTTAGTGTTTTATTGAACACACTTCTAACATTCAAGACAATTGATATTATGCCTAACTTAAGGGAAATTTCTCAACCAACCATTTATGTTCGAGATTTTGTGTTGGTCGATTGGAACGGTTGGTTAGTCTTTGAGCAGCCAAAAATTTGCTGAAAAAAATCGATATTATCAAACTGTTAGCCCTCACAGGGATAACAAAACATAACTACTAAATTTAACCACATGAATAATGTCCTTTATTGATACTAACCTACGAAAGTGAGAAAGTTTATCATTATGGAGCAACACATAACGATGTGCTTAACCCAATGACATGTCATTGAGCTCAACACTTACAGTCTTTCCCATAATTTGTCCACCAGAGGAAAACATGTACTCATCCAGATAATTTACATTATCATTATTCCTTTGGGGGCGGTTGAATTTTGTCTCTACGCATTTGAAGTATTGTGAGCAATATGTTAGACACTCTTCTCCATTGTACCTTTCAGCAATTGACCCATCGGTTCGACTTCTATTACGTACATAAGATTTCAAACGCACTAAATGCCTTGCAAAGCCAAAAATAAATAAAAGATAAATTTACTAGCCATTAAAATACAAATTAAGTATTTACAAATGAGATTTGAACATCTAACCTCTCAACAGGATACATCCACTTGTAATGTACACGACCACCAAGTCTAGCCTCTGAGTCTAAGTAAATGATTAAATGAACAATAATGGTAAAGAAACCTGATGAGAGTCATAAAATGTATCTTTACAGTACTTAATTGTTAGCATTTTAGGGTTGATCTAGGTTTGAATTGCACTTTTATACCTTAACAACTCTAAAGTGTTATTCTTGGATCATTGATCTATTTTGATGCATTTTCAAGTACTTTAAGTTCAAAAGAGATGGAAAAGCTATCATTACTTGAAGCACAATGACTCGATGAACACCGGAGTGAAGGTTCACAAGCATTTGGAAAGGAGTTTCACTAAATTACCTGAATTGCCCGTACAGATCAATCATTTTTGCATATTAAACTGTATTGATGCAAGAAGAACCAGGAGATGAGCCATACATGCTTAGAAAGATCCGGAACTCTATATTTTGGAGAATTTTATGGCTTGTAAAAATGATATTTCTAGAGGAAGTTATGGCAGTTTTAGTAGACAAAGGTCAGGCCTCCAAAACAGCATCAGTGTGTGCCACAGCTTGGACCAGCCAAGGCCATAGCGCCCAGAACCTCCACATCTTGAACCACCAGCCAGTGCCGTGGTGCCCCTCACCCTAGGTTGCGGTGCCCAGAAGCCACCCAGCCCAAGCTGAAGGCAAGGCCGCAGCGCCTATAAAGTTGAGCCGCAGCGCACACACGTTTTTCTATCTCCGAGTCAGAACTTAATTAGGGTTTTAACAATAGATTAAACCCGAAAACACCCTTAGACCTTTGTACTATAAATAGATCACTTAGGGTTGAAGAGAGGACATCAATAAAAGGCTGGAAAACTCAAGGGAGGCTGCCACACTCTCCCCCATGGCTAAGTAATCTCCAAGTAAGGTGAAGCGATTAATCCCTAGGTGTAGTTGTTCTTATTTTCCTTTCTTTATTCAGTTGTAATTTGGATTTATTAGGAAAACATTGTTTATGAGTATTCTGTGAGTAACCAAGAAGAATTTAGGTTCATGTGACAGCTGCACTTTATGTTCTTCTTATTCTAGATTTTCTTAATCCGGTGATTGCATGCTTCTTCTCCATATAAGTCTAGTCATGCTTCTTGAAATCAAAGAGTACTTCATAACAATTACATTAGGGTTTACATGTGCTTTAATTGAATATATACCGATTGCTTGTTTGGGATGTGAAACTTGCAATCGATATAAAAACAACTAAATTGAGATTGGAATAAAGCAACAAACCTAGGGAGGATTCTCGGAACCTTATTCTTTCCTTATTATATTCTTCATTACAAATACACAATTTCCTCATAATACTTTACTATCAAAAATCATATTTACTTATTTGGATTTTATCGTTTCGTATTAAAGTTTACACTTTTCCTTATAGTTAACTTGTTTCCTTGTGGAATCGATACCCCAAAGCTTTGCTACAACTACCGCGTTACTCTTTAGGCGTAACGAAATTTTGGCGCCGTTGCCGGGGAAACGCACCTAAGTACAAAGAAGACTGTCAACTCTAAGACGAGACGGTACTATTGTTCCTTTCTTTAAGTTTTTTATTTTCTAATTTTTTTTAATTTTATTTTGTTATGTTTTTATTACTTTTTAAACTCAAGTTGTGTATGCTTAGACCGAGGGATTCGCGAGGTCGATTCATCAAGTGAACCAAATTAGAGATACCCTTTCCTTCCATGTCCGTTAGTGAAACCTCACCTAGATCAAACCCTAGCATACACCCAACAGAGAATTTAGAAAATCTTGTTAACATGGCTGAAAACCCTAATGAGAATGTTGCTAGGACACTTAAAGACTACTTGCACCCTAGCCGAGCGGCCACCCCATCGTGTATCATGTTCCCCCCTAATGTTCAACAACTTGATTTCAAACCGAGCATGATCCAATTGCTACCAACTTGCCATGGATTTGAGAATGAAAACCCTTATATCTATATTAGGGAATTTGAGGAAGTAGTAGCAACCTTTCAAGGTAGGGCTGATATGGTAGACACCGTCAAACTTCGGTTTTTCCCTTTTTCACTTAAGGAAAAAGCCAAGGCTTGACTGTACTCGTTAAGGCCTAGGTCCATAGGTAGTTGGGATGAGACGGCATGATTTTTCTTCCACAAGCACTTCCCAACCCATAAGACTAATAACCTCAAGAGACAAATCTCAAACTTTGCACAAAAGGAGAGTGAAACCTTATATCAAGTTTGTGAGAGTTTTAAGGACCTGTTAAATTCTTGTCCACACCACGGGTATGAGAGTTGGTGGGTGGTTAGCTACTTCTATGATGGACTTCTAAGTAGGGAAAGACAATTCATAGAAATAATGTGCAATGGGAATTTTCTTCAAAAAGATCCTAACCAAGCCATAGATTTCCTAGATGACCTATCGAAAAAAGTCCACACTTGGACAGGACCAAATGCCATGGAAAGCACTAGGAAAAACCAACCCGCTAGGTTTTATCAACTTAAGGAAGAGGATAACCATAAATCCCGTTTAGAGGCCCTAACTAAGGAAATTGAAGCCTTAAAAACCAGAAATGCTAGGGCCCCTGAACCGGTTGCTAGGGTAGAGTCCTATGAGCCTTGTTTCATTTGTAATGGGGTAGATTATTTACCTAAGGATTATCTAGTTTATTTTGAGATGAAGGAAGAGTGTAATGCTGTAGGTATAACCTTAGGGAAACCACACTCACCCTACTCTAACACCTACAATCTCGGTTAGAAGAATCACCCTAATTTCAGTTGAAAATCTGACATGCAACCCCTTGCCAACTCTAGTACCCAATGGCAACCAGAAGTAACCTCATCTAATGCACCTCAACAATCTTTACCTTTGGAAGATATATTTAAGTCATTTATGCAGGTACATGCCAAGAGTGTGGAAGATCAAGGAAAAATAAATCAACGGTTGTTAGAGGAGCAACAAGTGATCAAATAGGAACAAAAGGTGATAAAGAGTTAACTCACCAAGTTGACTACTTTCTTGACGATTCAAGAACAATGTCGTTTTCCTTTGCCGCCACTACCTAATCCAAGGGGACAACATATGGCACAAACCTCCAATCCTAAAAATCAAAATATTAAAGAGGTTAATGCCATAATCACTCGCAGCGGTAAGAGAATTGATGGGCCCACTCTACCATCAAACTTGAGCAACAAGGATGAATCCCCCAAGGAACAAGAGGCCCATGATGATTATTATCCACCGGTGCCTTTCCCTCAATCACTCCTTAAACCTAAAGAGAAAGATTCAGCATTAAAATGTGAGATTCTTGAACAACTTCAGCATGTTAAAATTAATCTTCCTCTTCTTCATGTCATAAAACAGATTCCTAACTATGCTAAAGTCATCAAGGATCTATACACATTCAAGAAAAAGCACAATGTTAAGAAGATGACATTCTTAATGGAGCAAGCAAGTGCAGTAATTGACAGCAAGACACCGCCCAAATATAAAGATCTGGGCTATCTAACGGTGGCTTGCCAAATTGGAAACAAATCTTGTGGCCAAGCATTGCTAGATTTAGGTGCTCGTGTGAACCTCATGTTATACTCCATGTACTTACAGCTCGGTCTAGGTGAGACCAAACCAACCTCCGTGGTACTTCAATTAGTGGATAGATCGGTAAGAAAACCAAGAGGTATTGTAGAAGATGTTTTGTTGCAAATTGATAATTTCTACTATCTTGTTGATTTTTTGGTTTTAGATATTGTTTCTACTGTAAACACGGAGTCAAAAATTCATTTGATACTTGGAAGACCATTCCTTGCCACCACTAATGCCCTCATTAATTGTAGGAATGGCCTAATGACATTATCATTTGGAAATAGGACTCTAGAGGTAAATTTTTTTCGAGTCTCATGGCAGCCACATGAAGAGAATGAGTACATCAAAAATAATTCTAACTCTTCCAAATTCATTCCTAATAATTTTGAATTCAATGATTCTTTAGTTTATCCCTATGTTATTAATGTTGTTGATATTTTTGATAAGCCACACGAATTTATTAAGAAATCTTGGCAACCATGCTTTGAGGAGTTGCTTGAGAGAAGTCACATAGATGTGGAAATCAAATACCCTACTGCTGATAGTAAATGGGCATCACCAAAAACACTTGAGCCACATGTGGTGGACTTTAAGTATTCCTTGCCAAAAGACTAGCACTGAGGCCACTGAGTATGGAGCCTCATCTTCAGCACCACAATGAGGCCAGCAGTGAGAGTGGTGCAGCGTCTGGTTGAAGACGTAAAACTTAGCGCTCATGGGAGGTAACCCACAACATACCCTTTTATTTATTTATTTTTTGTTTTTTCATATTTATTTTTCTTCTTTATTATTATTATTTTGCTGTTTTTCAGTTTTACTTTCGTATTTCTTTTTCAGGGACAAATATACGAAGCAATTCAAATGGTGGTGCACAATTTTCAGCTTTTGTGCACTTTTGACTACAAAGGGAGTTTCCTTAACTTTTGCATTCACATTGAGGACAATGCTTATTTCAAGTTGGGATGGAGGAAAGGAGGAAACATATTCTTGTTTTTCATATTTTTCTTTGAACTGCTTGGTGTTATTTTCCTTTTTGTTTGTTTTTAGCATGCTTTGTGTTAGCCTTAGAGTTAATTCACATGTCAATGATATGAGCCTAATTGAGATAGCATATAGCGTTTAGAAGTAGTTAAATCTTACTTCAAATTGAAATTAATTTAAGTGTCAATCTTCATTTGGTTTGAGACTCTAGTTTGTGGTAAGATTGTATGATTAGTCTAAAACATTTAGAGAAGTTTTATGTGTGATTGTTTTGTGAATACTTTTGCGGTCTCGATAAGGGATGAATCACTTGAGGCAAATTCCTAGAATGCACATTACTTAGGATATGATATAGGCCATTTTTGGACTGTTTGAGTCTTTCGAACTTACCCTTGCTATATTCATCACTAGTCATCTGTCTGAGCATTTTTCTTGAAAAATAGCATTTTTTCTTGAAAAAGAATTTGAGCATTGTTTCTTTCAATAGCCCATTTACTCACCTTTATGAGCCTAAAAATATTTTCCCCTTACCTTTCTTTTAAAAGAACTTAGTTATACACATTTGTTGAGAAGCACTTAAAAGGAGTAAGGATGGAAATAAGAAAACCATAACCCAAGTACACTAAAGGAGATAAGTTGGGGGTTGTGGAAAAGAAAAGAAAAAAAATGGAAAATAAGGTGAATGGTCTTATGTCAAAATACAAAAGAGAAGAAAAGAAGTGAATTATAGCAAAGAAAGAAGAAAAGAAAAGAAAAGTGGTGACTTATTGAGAGATATGCTCTTATAAAAAATGGTTGAAAGAGTTGGGTGTTGAAGGTTATCCAGTGCTTAAAGTGGTTGTGGTTAAAACTAAGAGATTAAGTTCTTTTACTTGTGAATCCTTCCCATTCTTTCTTAACCTTTACCTTAGCCTAACATTACAAGCTTATTAAAGGCCTATTGATCCAATGTAGTGTGATTTTTCTACAATAGTGGAGAGTAATTCGAAAAGTGAGCCTATGGAGCTTGTTTTTGTGATTGATGTCACGCAATTTAACATATTTTAGAGGCCAAGACTTGTATTCATGAATTTTGTGCATAAAATTATCCGGGTGTTTGGATTAATGGATTGTGGTAAAATGGATGTTAAGAGTCGATAACAATTTTAAGATTGATGTTTAGATTACTTTTGGACTTGGGTGAAATTTAATGATTCTATATGTCGTGTGTTATATGCGATTTTTGAGACAAAAGTGAATTACTCTTGGTTTAACACTAACATTGCTTTACTTTGTTTTGATTCCCACTGTAGAATTCATCTCTTGTTTTCGCTTGAATTGCTAGGGACTAGCAATAAACTAGTTGGGAGTTATGATGAGAGTCATAAAATGTATCTTTACAGTACTTAATTGTTAGCATTTTAAGGTTGATCTAGGTTTGAATTGCACTTTTATACCTTAACAACTCTAGAGTGCCATTCTTGGATCATTGATCTATTTTGATGCATTTTCAAGTACTTTAAGTTCAAAAGATATGAAAAAGCTATCATTTCTTGAAGTACAATAACTCGATGAACACCGGAGTAAAGGTTCACAAGCACTTGGAAAAGAGTTTCATTAAATTACCTGAATTGCCCGTACATATCAATCATTTTTGCAAATTAAACTTTATTGATACAAGAAGAACCAGAAGATGAGCCATACTTATAAAGATCTGAAAGTTTATTTTTTGGAGAATTTTATGGCTTGTAAAAATGATTTTTCCAAAGAAAGTTATGGCAGTTTTAGTAGACAAAGGTCAGGCCTCTAGAACAGCATCAGTGTGCGCCACGGCTTGGACCAACAAAGGCCGTAGCACCCAGAACCTCCACATCTTGAACCACCAGCCAGCACCCAAAAGCCACCTAACCCAAGTTGAAGGCAAGGCCAGGGCGCCCATAAAAGAGAGCCGCAGTGCGCACACGTTTTTCTAGCTCCGAGTCAGAACTTAATTAGGGTTTTAACAATAGATCAAACCCGAAAACACCCTTAGACCTTTGTACTATAAATAGATCACTTAGGGTTAAAGAGGGGACATCAATAAAAGGCTGGAAAACTCAAGGGAGGCTGCCACACTCTCCCCCATAGCCAACTAATCTCCAAGCAAGGCGAATGGATGAATCCCTAGGTGTAGTTGTTCTTATTTTTCTTTCTTGATTCAGTTGTAATTTGGATTTATTAGAAAACATTGTTTATGAGTATTCTGTGATTAAACAAGATGAATTTAGGTTCATGTGACAGCTACACTTTATGTTCTTCTTATTCTAGATTTTCTTAATCCAGTGATTGCATGCTTCTTCTCCATATAAGTCTAGTCATGCTCTTCTTAATTCAAGTTGTTTGGATGTGACTGAGTCCGGTAGATTTATCTTTTAGGGTTGTTCATTACTGCAATATTGTCATTGAGATATATTGTCGCTTCTTGATAAATCTATAGGATAGGTCATGCGTGCTTGAATCGAAATCAAAGAGTACTTCATAACAATTACATTAGGGTTTACATGTGCTTTAATTAAATATACACTGATTGCTTGTTTGGGATGTGAAACTTGCAATCGAGATAAAAACAACTGAATCGAGATTGGAATAAGGCAACGAACCTAGAGAGGATTCCCGGAACCTTGTTCTTTACTTATTATATTCTTCATTACAAATACACAATTTCCTCATAATACTTTACTATCAAAACTCATATTTACTTATTTGGATTTTATCGTTTTGTATTAAAGTTTACACTTTTCCTTATAGTTAACTTATTTCCCTGTGGAATCGACACTCCAAAGCTGTGCTACAACTACCGCGTTACTCTTTGGGAGTAATCAAAACCAGGGGGAATATTTTCTCCAAATCGTAAAGTGTCAATGCAACATGCGACTCCAATATGTCAAGCTCCTAAGGATTAAGGGCTTTAGTGTATAAAGCTTTGAAAAATGATGACAACTCAGAAACAATTGCTATAACATTTCTAGGAAAAGATGCTCTCAAGGTAATAGGAAGGATTTCTTGCATCAATATGTGACAATCATGATTCTTTAAGTTTGACATCTTACAGTCTTTTAGGTTGACACATCTTGAGATGTTTGATGAATACCCATCAAGAACTTTGAGATTTGCTAAAACTGTCAAGAAATTATCCTTCTCTTTCGTAGATATAGTGTAGCATGCTAGAGGTGTGTGATCTTTTCCATTAGGAAGAACAACTAAATGGAGATCTTTTCTAATACCATTTTCTTCGAGATCACAGCGTGCCTTTTTATTATCTTTAGTCTTATAATTTATATTCAATATTGTTCCAATCAAATTATCACATAGATTATTCTCTATATGCATCACATCTAGACTATAATGAAGAAGATTGTTTTTCCAATAAAGTATTAAAAAAAATTGCTTAATTTTTTTCCACAAAGTTTTTACAACTCCCTCATTCATTGGAAGATCCTCCTTATCAACATTTTCTAGGAAATCGTCTTCACCCTCAAAAAGATTATCAACCTCATCCACTAGTACTTACCCCGTAGAGATACCAACATCCTCTCTTGCCTTCTTCTTAAAAGACTTCAAGGTTTTACCATAGATGTAGTTTCCACCCTTTAGTTGACTTAAAACATCGTGTCCAAACGGTGGAACAAGAGCAGATCCCAACTCTATGGTGCCATCAAACTGATCTTTTGAAAACGAAATTGATGGTTTTCTTCTAACCATCGACGATGACCCATATATGAAAACTTTCCCCCATGCTTTAACCATATAGAATATGTAGAGTCCTCACAACATGGAAAAGAAATACACCCCTTGGTGCTCTAACCAAATAAGTTTGCATATGCAGGAAAATTATTAATGGTCCATATAAGAGAAGAGCGCAACTTAAAGCTTTGATTGGTGGACGCATCAAACGTATCAACACCATTCCATAATTGTTTCAACTCTTCCATTAGAGGCTGCAAAAAGATATCAATATCATTACCGATGCCTTTTTCATCTGGAATCATCGTTGAAAGGATGAACGAGGTTTGCTTCATGAAAAGTCATGGTAGCAAGTTGTATGGGACCAAAAGAACAAGCCATGTGCAATAAGTAGAACTCATTGTTCGAAAGGGACTGAACCCGTCACTAGCTAGGCCAAGTATAACACTACGAGAATCAGCTGCAAAATCTGGATACAAAGTATCAAATTCTTTTCAAGCTAATCTATCTACCAGGTGTCTTAAAATTCCATCATTTGTCCGCTCTTTATCATGCTATCTCATCAAGAATGCCGTTTTAGATGACATATATATCCTCTTCAATCTTGGTATTAGAGGAATATAACCCAATACTTTAGTTGGTTTTTTATTTTTAGATGGAGCATCCCTCTCATTCAACGGATCCTCCTCATCAACATTGTTTTTAACCCACCATGGCACACCACACACGACAAAATTCATCATTCACATGCTCACCCCAATACAATCTGCAATCATTAGGACAAACATGAATCTTCTCATAGTTAACACCCAATCCTTTCATAATCTTCATGGCATTATAATAATTTGATGGCATTGGTGCACACATCAGAAATTGATAAACTCAAGCAACATAGTAAGAGATTTACTAGACCACCCATTCAAACATTTGGTGTGTAGTAGGTATAACATAAAAGTTAACTTTGTGAAATTCTGATAACCCGAACAAATTTCATGATCATAATCTTTCATCAAATTGTGATACTAAGTCATCTCATCAATAGCAGAATAAACTGAATGTTCGACATGTAAAGGCTCACCACAATTATTGACCGAAAAAACCGCATGGGGTGTTACTCTTCACCATGCTCATTTGAAGATCCCACTTCAATTCCTTCACTTAATGGTTCATTGTTTTGGTTTGCGCAAGTAACCTCGAAGGCACCTCGGAGCAAACCCAACATGTTTTCTCATCCCATGAAGCCAACTGGAACACTAGTGGGTTCTAAACTAAAGGGAGAGTGGTGTATATGGGAGACTTTCTCACCATGAAAAACCCACTCGGTGTAACCTGGATTAAACCCATTATATAATAAATGCTCCTGAACAACTTCTGGTTCGAATAAAGAACAATTACCACATCTCCGACGTGGACAAACAATACTACCACTACCACAAGCTTTCTGACACGCAAATATAATGAAGTTTGCAACATAATCCATATAAGCTTTACTCAACCTCAATTTATCTATCCAACTTTTATCCATTTTAAGATGATGCCAATAGACTTCCCTAAAAAAATATTAATATAGTATTCATTAGATAATTTTAGGTAAGAAAGGGAATAATCAAAAACTCAGAATTGATTGCTAAGTTGATGAACTAAAATAGAAAACAAAACATTGATATAATAATCGGATGAGTGTTGGATAGGCACTGCGCATCGCCCCTGCACAGGCGCAGCTCTGACCGCCCCCTTCACAGATACTGTTGTGCAGCAACCCATGTATAAGTGCTACTTTGTAGCAGCCCCTACACATATACTGTTGTCCAGCCGCCCCTTCACAGGTGCTGCTGTCCACCACCTACGTACTAATTTTAAAGATTTCCCCTGAATGTTTTTGTGCACCCTTAATATAGGATGCTTCAATAATTGAAGAAGCTATGCAACTTCGATGCAGAAAATTAAACCAAAATTGAAAAATTCAAGCATGCTTATCCTATTTTGTTTGACCTAGCAAACTAAAAGAAAAAGCTATATAATTGTAAATGATGCAATTTTCTAACTTTTGGTCATTCTATCACTATCAATGTTTCCAAATAATTAATCACATAAAAACATATAAATATTACACGAGTTAAACTTTATTTGATAAAAGCTGCATTTTGGTCCAGCTAGGTAGCCCATCAAATCAAGTGATGAGATCATGACATGGTGAGAATTTAGGGAAATTAAGTTGACATTAATAAAAAAGCTTAATTTCTAAAAATATATAAATATTTGGACGTACCATCATCGAAAGTGTTAGTAAGTGAAATTAACCATCATCTGACCTTGGATTGACCATAGACCAAACCCGCTTCGATCTTGGTGGCAAGAGACTGCCAATTCAATAAATGAACCAGAATCAATTATCATGGAATCTAGCACTTTAGCGTGAAGAGTCGCAATATTTTTTCTTTATAATATTTTTGCTAATGTTATTATTAGATTATTCTTTTCTTTGAATACTTTTGCTCATTCGACTTTTCATAACATTATATTCTTGATGATGAAAATACATAAGAATCAATCTAACCTTTTTAACTCACGCCTATGTTTTGGGTTTGTGATAGACGTGACAATCACATATTAAGAATACAAAAAAATTGATGTGACATGTTAATATAATTTGGATAACAATTTTCATAATATTTGTTTTCATTCTTATGATCATGTTTGGATTATTCTTTAAGATGTTTTAAATCTTTGTGTCCACTATAAATAGACTTGATGATTTAATTTAAGTTTCATAGATTTAAGACATCTTAAAGAAGAATTCAAACATGATCTATATGTTAGTAATCAAATTTTTTTTTTTTATACAAAAACTTAAGTTTCATAAAAATTATCATTGAAGTTTTAAAGAATCCAAATAAACATACGAGGTATATGTTTAAGATGTATTTGCTACTGGACAACAATCCCTTCACAGGTGCATCACCTGTAAACTATTGAGTTTGATGTATCTTCTCATTTCTCTGGATTTTCCTCTCTCCCTTTTTGTTCTTCTATTCTCCCTATTAATTCTTCTTATTCTTTCTATTTCTTCTAAGTTCTTTCCACGTTCTTCTGTTTATCTCCTCGTATCTTCCCTTGTCTCTCCAAATTCCTCCTATTCTACTTCTCCCTAAATCTATTTCTACCTCTTCATTTACTATCCTACATCAAGAGTATCATTTCTGGAGTATCGGAGGGCCAAGAAGCCTAAAAGCCCCTACACCCTCTTGCTTGATTTTACTAGATTGCTTCTCTTCATTGGCATGCTCTCTTCCTATAATATTTTTCCCCGTTAATTAAGGAACTATTCTTTACTAAAGCATTCTCTCATGGATCCCGTCATCTCACAGCTTAAAATTACCATTAAGCAAAGTAAATCTTCATTTGAAGAGGTTTACTCTTATGACAATACAAGATATACGAACTATGTCCATCTAATTTAACAAGTAGCAGTAGAAAAGATACCATAAATTCATACACCCAACACAAAAGTTACCATGGTGGTCCTTGGTCACATATATACTTGTAGAGGAAGAAAAGAGAAAAAAATAAAAAAAAAAAAAAAGCTAGTGAATTCCAAATATATGTGAGATTGTGAGTAAAAAGCATGGCATTTGCCAAAAACTGAGAACATAAGAAATCAACTGAATCATTAGAAAATATGGCACCATAAAATAGCAAGCAACATCAAGACAGGCAAAAAATTAAGTCTATTAGCAGCTCCTTTACTAATAATTTTGTGTATCACCTAATCAACATAACCAGACCAGCAGTTAACATTTAACAATGATATCCAATATATGCACAATCAACATTTTGAATTTCGATGCACAAGTTACCAGCCACCCCTTCACATACTCATGTTTGTTAAATTACTATTAGTACATATCCTCTTTAGTTTTTTATTTTTGTTTTTGATTCTTTGTAACTTTTAAGAAAGCATTATTTTTAATTGCTTGAACCACGATAAAAGTGTTTTTTCCAACAAATTAACAGTTCCATATAAAAATTCCAAATAATTTGGAATTTTATTTGTTCCAATTGCTAGTATTATAATAAATTGCAATGAATCTGGCATTCTGTTTGTACTTTATACTAATGTTTTTAAAAACGTTCTTGGGGCGCGCCCGGAGCGAAATCACGAAAAAACGAACAAATGCGTGATTGTTGGGGCGTTTCTATCCTTGGGCGTTCGCCTTTTGGGTCCGGGCTTCTGGGCGAACGCCTGGTGATATTTTTTTTTTTGCCTCTACGCCTCAAAACGAGGTCGTTCCATTTTCGAATTAAATCAGACACAAGTTTTCTTTTCTTCCCTGCGGCTCGAACCTATTACCTAAAGAACCATTGACCTTACCACTGAGCTAACACTGATGATATGATATTATTTCACTTCATAAATATATAATACATGTTATCTAGTTTAATAATAATTACAAACTATTTAATTAATCACTTACAAATTACAACAATATGAAAATATAAGTTATACTTCATATAATTTATATATTAATATTTATAAAATTATAATTATTAGATTATAGAGAGTTAGTAAAGTATTAAACATTGATAAAAATTAATTAATTACAAATTAAATTATTTTTATTTTACTATTCTAATTAATTAATTAATATGATTTTATTAAAATTTCAAAACACCCCAAAAAATTCAAAAGACTTACCCGGATTTTCAACCTTTTAGGTCAGAATTTTAAATTTTCAACATTTTGATTGGACATCATTATTAATGGAACCATTATATTGAAGGACGATAGTATAAATTGATGGATACATATGCAACAAACGATAGCATACCTCTAATATCATATGTGATTAAAATTTTCATCAAATTGTTTGATATTTGTGTAAAAATATTTTGATAAATATTCATTCATAGGTCTTAAGTTAGTAAAGTTTATTGATAATTAATTAATTTATATTATTTTAATTTTTTAATATTTTTATAATTTAATTAATATTATTTTATTCAAAACGCCCCAACGTTTCAAAAGGCTTACGCTCCAACGCCTCGGGGCTTACGCCTCGCCTCATTGAAGCAAAACGACTCGCCCAACGCCCTCGCCTCTGAAAACACTGCTTTATACCATGAGATTTTTCAGTTAATTTCATGATTTTTTTTTTTTTTTTTTTTTTGTCTCGAGGTGTTGGTTAATGGCAGGTCCACCTTCTAACCCCTACTTCATGATTGACATGGTACTTTGAGAGTGATAGGTCCCTTAAAAAAAAATGTGGTTTAGATTAAAAAATGAAATATTAAAGAAAACAAAAAGATTAAATAAGATAAACAAATACAGTTATCTTGGGGATATGATAGGTGGCCAACATACCATTACCTTTAGATGTGGGAAATAGGTCGGGTTGGGTTGGGTCGAGTTAATCGGGTTTAAGTTTGAGTTCGGATCAGATCGGATTCGGGTCATATTGTGTCTCGAGTTCTTTGGGTCGCGGGTCATTTTAGGTCGGGTCAACAAAATAGATATTTATACTTAATTAAAAAAATATTTTATTTGCATATAATAGGACTAAACGAGTTACATTGTCAAATATATGAAAATTAATCAATAATAAAAATGATACTTAATTTTTTTAAATAATATATTTATTTTTTTTAATGCAATATGAAATATTATGATTCTTAGTCCCAAAATTTAGTCTTAAATGATCTCAAACAACTGATTCACAAAGTTATTCTCACCAGTAATATCATATGTCAAATTTTGGAGATTAAATTTCATATAATCACTTCATTTCATTATATTTTTTTAGGACAACTAAAAATAAAATTTTATTGTAACTTGAAGAACAATGCAAAATTTACTATTCTTATCAATTTTTTATTTGAAATTAATGAGATTGCTCACATTAATAGAATATTGAACCATGTATATCAACACATGCAAATAAAAAATTAATTAATTGTTATATAATCTATTTTATTTGACAGCTAGTAAATTAACTATTATCCAAGTTCTAGAAAGCAAATTATTTTTATTAAAAAAGTATATTTTCAATTAATTTTGGGTCTGATCGTTTCGGGTCGTTCGGGTTCGGGTCGGGTTGGATTCGAGTCATTTTGAATCCGGATCATTTTGGGTTTCGTGTCACTCGGGTTAGGTCGAATCGGGTCGGGTGCGAGTTATGTTATTTTGATGTATTCTCGGGCCAGGTCAAGCCTAGACTAAGTTGGGTCGGTTCGAGTTTTCAGGTTGATTCGGGTTTTCAAGTCAAATCAGATTTTGCCACTTCTAATTCGCTTCTTGCTAACAACTCCATTACCTTGCAAATGCACCCATTTGCATTCACAAATATTTTATAACAAAATATTATTAATAAATTCTAATTTTGATAATAAGGTAGTAGGTGTACTAAATTCCATAAAAAAATTCTCCATCTTATACGTGAAAACTGAATATATAATTTTATTTCTCTGCAAAAATTCTTCTCCAGTTCTTGTAAGAATTTTTCACACCCAGTTTGTTTTCATTTGCTCAACAAAAGCATAAACTCCTTGCCTTTTGGCTCTTTCAATGGAAATTTCTAATATCTTATCTTAATTACTAAAACTCAATCAAAGCCTTTTGGCTCTTTATTGCTTACAATTTCATGATTCTTTCTCAAAGTACACAAACAAGAAAAACCATACAAAAGCAAATTAAAACAAATGGGAAACATGTTTCCTCCCCCAATTTTCTTCAAAACCAAACAACTCAATAAATTGAAAAATAAAGACTAAAAACCTACAAATTAACTAAAAACTATTAGAGATACAGAGATGAAGAGAGTACATACAAGATTCGAACGAATCTTGTGCGGCATGACGAAGAACCGAGCTGATTGACGAAGAAGACGGTGCCATACGCGCTATGTTTCTAACTTCCTATCCTCTGAATACTTAAGTGTGTGATGTAATTTAGCAAGGTTTTTGGTCCTGTTTCAACGCTTCAAAGCGCCAATATATGACACGGTCATATAGTGGCGCTTTGAAGTGCTGATACATGACCGGACCACATAGTGATGCTTTTAAGCATCTCTATATTTTCGGCTCTTTCAAGCGTCAGTATAGCGTAGTCAGTACTCATATTTTAACGCTTAGAAGTGCCGTAATATGAAATGAGTTTTTGCCTATTCTGACACTTGTAGCGTTGATATTTGCACATTACGACACTTCTATGAAACGTTGAAAAGAAAGTGCTAACGGATGTCAATTATCTTATAGTGAGGTAAGAGCTGTATTTTGGTTATTTGTAAAAAAAAAAAATTATTTGTAATTTTTACATATTTTATAGTTTCATTTTGGAACATATGTTTTCTTTTCCATGACTTGAGTCGGGATATTTTTTTTTTTGACACAAGAAGTTTCCCAAGAATAAGTAGCCAAAGATGTAAACAAATAATTAATTATTTATTCTATAAAAATAAATAATTACAGAAATTATCGGAAAAAAATGTAGGGTAATAGGTAGGGTTGCTAGGATTATATATAGTAATACTAACTAGGTTGTGGTGGAGATAGAATCTTGCATCAATTAAGTCAACTATTGACCATATAATACAAGGCATGCACACAGATCTGTTGGATCTAAATTACAAGTATTTAATTGATCCTTTGATTTAGTGATTATTTTCCCAGTTCATTTAGTTTTGAATATTTTTATATGAAATTTTTAAAAATCTTAATTTTTAAAAATAATATTTGATTTTATTCTTTTAAATGAGATTGTTTTTACCTTGCCAACATCGTAAAGTCATATCATTATTTTTTCTACCATTTGTTTTTATTTGCCCAAATCAGTCAGTTATTTTTCTACTGTGTCAAAACTGAAAACGAAGGTAATCAGAGACGCTCTCTCACACTTTCTCCTCCTTTGCTGTCTCACAGTCTGTGGAGTGGTACCAACCATGGCTGAGCAGACACAAAATATTTTTATGCTACGAGAAATCTGGGGAAGGGAAGAGGCCTGGAAAGGGACGAAACCAGAGCATTGGTTTGAGTTTCAAGACTCCCTGTGAAGCCATCGATGGAGCTTACACTGCTGAGAAATGATCCACACAACTTTCCATTTTGTTTTCCATATCAAAATCAGAGCTACGACACTAATGAATTAAAAATTTAATTTTGCAAAAGGAGAGTGAAACAAACAATTTCTCTTTTGATGCTTAAAAACAAATTTCAATGGAATTTGATAAAATTCCGAAAAATGAAAAAAAAAAAAAAAAAAAACAAACAAACAGTCCCAACTCAATTTCAAACTATTTGTATTGCTAAGAGGCGATTAAAGAAACGTGGATTGATAATTTTTTTTTTTTTATTCTGATCAGTCATTGCTTGTTGATAATTAAATATTCTTAATTTGTTGGAATGTAGACATAGTTGTCATGTTGGATTGCAAATTAAGTGTTTGATGTATTTATTTTTGATACTGATATTGTCTTGTTTTAAGCATTTTGTTGGTTATGAGATTATTAAAAATTTCTAAAATGCTGAAAGATCTTTAGTATACTAAACCTAGTTTATTGTGGGGCGCATGAAGCTTTTGTTTGATTTTAGTTTTTAGTTTGTTTGCTTGCAACATGTATGGAGTTACTACTCAGATTGCTTGAATGAAAGTTCAGATTGATTAGATTAAAAATAAAATATTTGTAATAATCAGGGCGGAGGGCATTGAGCACCGTAAGAAGTTAGTGGGCACTAGAAGGAACTAGTTAAGAATTTAGAATACCCAAAGAACAGATTAGAAATTGCATGGTTGGGTCTGCTTTGATAGAATGATACTATTGGTACTTTAAAATGCAGTTCTATAACTTTTCGTGCGCACTAAAGGTGCGTGCATTTCTTTGATAGAGCTGCATTAGTGTTGATTTTTATAATGTCGATTGTTTAGGCTTAATTTTAACACCTCATCTATTATCGTAATTTTCCTTATTTTAGTTTATAAACCTAAAGCTATAAATAGGATTCCAATTAACTTTGTTATTTAGTTTTGCATAATTAATAAAAAAAAAATATTTCTATGAGAGTTCTCTCAATTTACGTCTTTGTGGATTTAAGGGTTTCTGGTAGATTCTAAATTTTATTTTAAGTTTCGAGGTGTTCAAGTCTATTTTATTAATTTTGTGTTGCGTTAAGACATCAATTTCTTTGATTAAGTTAATTTGGAAAAAAAATATTTTTATCTCTTTACCTTATAAGGAAATATTATCAATCCTCTTTACTTTCATTCTCCATTGAGAATAAGGATATATTTATCAAAATCCTCTATATATTTATTATCAATAATCACCATTTTCATAAATTTATGAGTTTCACACAATGCAAATTTTTATTTTTATTTCATAGTTATCATCTACTATCTTGGTAAGGCTTTTTATTCCCTTGATTATGACATTCCATAGATCATAGTCTTGGGCTTGAACAAAAAATTTCGTCTTAGTTTTTCACAAGGTGTAGTTTGTTCCATTGAATAACGGAGGCCTAATAGGAGATTGGCCTTCACTAAGAAGAGTGCGTACTATGGTTGCCATAATGATCTACTTTAGGTTGTTAAGCCTAACTAGAGAACCTCGCTGTGATACCAATTGAAAGTTTAAGGCAACTTAAGAGGGGGTGATTTATGTTTCTAAAATTGACTAATTTAATTTTCATAAATTCAATAACAATTAAAACAGTTTTTAACACAATCAAATTTACTAGATTAACCAATCACACAACTATAACAATTTAATTAACTAAACAGAAAATAAATTACAATAAATAAAAGATAAGGATGGTGAAGCTTGCAAACACGGTTTATCATGATTCAGTAATATTAAAATTTCTTTCGACCCTATGTCCACTCCCCAAGGCTCCTCCTTGGGATTTTTCTTCACTAGCACTAACAAGCAACTTCATGGTTGTTGCTTAAACCGTTGCAACAAGAGAAAATTCACGGGTGTTACTCCATCCATTACACTGAGTCACTTTACAAATGTTTCGCTAACCTTTACACCAAGAATTTCTAAGATTGCTAATACTCGAACTTGCTTACAAATTTCTCACCAAAACAACTCCAAGAGTTAAACCGACTCTTGTTACAACTTAATCTTTTGATCAAGGAGAATAAAACACCAATGAGAGACACTTCTCAATTTACAAATTAACTATTTTCTCTCTCACAAGTGCTCTTGAATATTATGGTTCAAAAGGAGTTTTTGTTAAGAAGAAAATAGAGGCTTTTGAGCTTTTAAAAAAAAAAAAGAAATCAAGAGTTTTGAAAATCAATTTAGGGTTTTAGTATTTATAGTCTCCAAAGTCAAAACTCATTCAAAGTCAGTTTAGGAAACTTTGGATATCAAAATCTTTGATTTAAAAGCATATTTGCTGAGGTTGAGACTAGATTTTCGGCACTCAAGTTTTCTCTCTAGCCTTTTACACTTTCCTCCTACTTGCCATTTGCGTAGGTGGCCACTTGGCCGTTCATGGTGGACCAGTATGGCCTTCCACCACCTGGTAAAGGTTGCCCTCCTCTGCTCAGTCCTCCCATGCTGGCTTCCCAACTTGCCTCCACTATACCATCCCCTTTGGCCGTAATCACAACCCAAACCCTAGTCGCAAACCCTAACCCTGATATGGCTGCAAACCCTTATTCCTCCTTCAACCCACCACCAAATGTTATCCCTGTTTCATAGCCTAGGTCGTACGCCAATATTCTAACTAGAAAAGAGACACAACATGTTTCAGGTCCCTTTATTCTCACAAGAAATCGCTACCGGAGTTAACAATTTCCAGCAAGCTTATGAACAAGTTGAATGGCGAAACAACCTTTAATATTTCGTCTACGGAGTTTTCTAAAGCTTTTTCTATGTTTTCAACAATGGTGATCATGAAATTCTATGCTGGAATGTCAGGTATAAATCAAATAATGAAGCATAACTGTAATACCCGTATTTGTAAAGTAAGGGTAAAGAAGTATTTTAATAAATATGACATAGAGTTAAAATAATATATAGATATTTTTATACGAAAAGTCAATTTTTTTATAAAACGATAAAAAAAAGTAAACAAAAAATGTGGCAGCAGGTGGCAAGAAAAATTGGTTTGCATGTCTTCCACGTTCCAAAAATATGGAAGCTTTGTAAATGCTGAGTGTAAAATTTTGTTCGGCTACCGACAATTTTTTTACAAGTTTTACTTATATATATTTATATAATACGTAAACGTAATTATATACTTGCCAAATTTTGTTTAATTTCCTTCAAATTACTCGTTTTCTTTAAACACTTAGGAACCCAAAGAAAGTTGAAAGAGAAAAAATTTTGAAGGGGTTTATGATGGAATTTCATAGAGAATCACGGAAAGCTATCAGAAAAGCAGAAGGTAATAATGTAATGTTTATTTTTGAATTTTTAGCATTCATGAAATTTCCTGGAAGTCAAAGTGAGAATTTTCAAAGGGTGTAGTTTATGAAGAATTGAAGAAATAGTTACAGATTTAATATAAATATTATATTAGGTGTTGACAGTCAGCAACTGGGAAAAATTTCTGAGAGGAACGGGAAAGGCAAATAGGTTATCCACGGGTAGCTTTAAGTGCTATGTGGTGAGTTAGATTTACTTTAAGTAATCTAAATAAAAATGAAATATCTAGTGATAATATTAAAATAAATTATTAAAGTATGCTTTGGTGGTAGATGAAAAATTGATTGATAGGCATGATAGGAATTTTGGACATGTAGAAAATTATTAGGTGAGAAATAATATTTTTGGAATAATAAGTTGATCTAATAATAAAAGTGATAAGTGAAATTCTTGATGAGCTATGGTTGAGGTTTTGATATGAATTTTGAGAAGATGAAATTTAGTGGATCTTGACAAGCTTTGATGGATGATTTGATGTAATTTAGGATGAGAAGAATTTAGTGAAATTTTTTTATATAATTTGAGAAAAATCAGGATAACTAATTTAGATATTTGAATTCACGTTCTTTTTTTAAAAAAAAATTATGTTATTGTTCAAATGCATATTTTATATCATTGTTCATATGCATATGCATTAAATGAAAAGAAAAGAACTAGGAAAGCAGTCGGTCTAATTGAAAAATCGTGACAGCCAGTATGTGCTGGAAATAAAAGGGACACCGTCATAGCCGATATATGCTGGAAATAAATACCGTGACAACCGGGATATGTCGGAAAGAAAAGAACCGGGAGGGAGTCGGTCTAAGATAATAAAAACATGTCGACATGTGAGAAGACGTTCCCTCATAATAATTCATGCATTGTATATGTTTTAATTATTGCTTCCATTATTGAAATGTTGATGTGTGGTGTGTTATTGTGAATCTATTTATAGATGGATGAGTCTCATAGAGAGACAGTTACAGTAATAAGAACCATCTAAATGGTAGACTTTATAATGTGAACCTCATTATGAGGTAATTTTGAGATAATTAATGGGTTTAAGGTGAACCACTAAATAAGAAGAAGAGATTGATAGAGAATGAGACTTATGATATGTGTAGTGCTAGTGAAATGCTAGTATCAAGTGGTATGATATAAATGATTAAATATTGAAAGACTATTTATATAAACTGAATACTTTTAGTAAATTTAATTCACTTAGGTTGTGAAGCTCACTCCTCATTGTACAATGATTTCAGGTCGTGACAATTAGTTTGGTGAGTTGAAGTTCAGTCGAAATCATTATCTAGTAAGTCACATACATGTCAACATCCTCAAACTAATGAGAAAATAAAACAAAAAATTTATTTGTAAATATTCATGCATTTTATGTTGTATATTATGTTTAAGTTAATATCAGATTGATGTATCTCCCTTGTTGAGGGTTGAGGATTGATGCAAAAAAGAAAAAAATTTCTATAGTATTATTTTTATTGTTGCATATATGTGGTCATGCTGGGATTTTCAAAATGTGATGACACCGTCTCGGGGGTGGCCAACCCGGGATGGGACGTTACAATTTTGGTATCAAAACATTAGGTTTTATGATTATGTAGACTGCATAAAAAGTAAGAAAGTGGAAGATTAAAATAAATTATATTTTAATAGTCTGAGGATGACACGTGGACGTGGTAGAGCTTGAGTTAGGGTTATTGATTTGAAAGGGCATGGTAGACCCCCAATATTTTGACAAGTCAAGGTTGAGTCTGAATCTATGGTTCCTAGAAGGGAACGTGTTGACAATATAATATATATTAGTAAAGGTGTGAGAGAATCTGAAGTTGAAAGAGATGAGCTAAGACAAGCTCTTACACATGCCCTTGAGAAAGTGAATGTAACAGATGATAGAGTTGATAGCTTATAGCATAGATTTGATGAACAGGCTAAAGCAGTGCCTGAGGTTGTTAATCCAGTAATGATAAATGTTCAAAAATGGAAAAGTGAGTTTAAGCATGAGATGCAGGGAGATTGTTAAGTTGAATGTCTTGTTATTTAAAGAATCTATGAATCCTTTTAAGCCTGAGTTTTGGGAGAAACTTGTAGAGAGATTTATTTGGTATTTTAACGATAACTGTTAGGCAGAGGGTTGTCTTTGCTATGATTAAGTTAGAGAGAGAGGCCTTAGAATGGTGGAAGGATATTCTTCCAAGGGTAAGTGCAAATTTTGATAGACCCTTAACCTGGAATAGGTTTAAGGAGGTTTTCCTTGATAAATACTTTCCTTAGACCTTTAGAACCCAACAAGATAGATATTTTATTTATTTGAGGAAAATGGGTTGACTGTGGCTCACTAAGATAGCAAATTTGTGGTTGTGTCAATGGTTGTACCGGATATGGTAGACCTAGTGGAGAAGAAGTATAAGAGGTTTATAGATAAACTATGTTTAAAGATTTAATCAACACTATCTTACATGAGGCCTATGAATTATGTCAAGTTGATAGATATATCATTTCAGATTGAGAGAGATGTGATGGAGTTTAAGGGAAAGAGAAAGAGTGGTTAAAGAGGCTTAGACATGAAGATTATAGAGGTAGTGGTAGTGGTAGTATGAGTGTATAGGGTGAGAGATCACCCCAGATGAGGCGTTCTTTGTCACAGAGAATTTTAATACAGAGTCAGAGGCAAGCAAAATCTATTGCTTTTATAGCTTAGTTTAATATCGGTGGGACATTTAGATTTGAGAGACAGGTTATGGGAACTGGGAGTCATGACAGAGAAAGTAAGTATGCCACCAAGAGAAAGTGGTAATTTGGTATATGATTGAGAGACAGAAGTTGGTTATAGATATATTCAGATAAGATATTTATCCCAGAATTGTCAAAATTTAAGGTGCTTTGTATATAGAGAATGTGGATATATCAATATTGGTTGATCTTTGTGCAACCCATTCTTTTACATCCCGTATTTATATGAAGTCTATTGAAGTATGTATTAGTCCTTTGATGCAAAATATTTTTGTTGAAGTTCCCACTAGAGATAAAGTGATAATCATAAATGTTTACAAGGGTTATGTGATTCGTATTAGTGATAGAAAAATTTGAAGCTGATTTACTATCTTTGAATATGATTAATTGTTCCAAAAAGAATGTAGTGTTCAAGATATGGACATGAGGAGTGTAACTTTTAGAGAAAATATAAAATACTCTTGAACTATCTTATTTTTCTCTGACCACTAAGAGATGGTTGAAGATGGGTTGTGAGGAGTATTTGACATACATGATGGATTCTAGAAAGGAAGATAGGAAGTTAGAAGAAATCTTGGTAGAGAAAGATTTTCATGATGTGTTTCGTGAAGAGTTGTCCAGATTTTCTTCTAGTAAGGAGATTTAGTTTCCTATAGATGTGATTTTGAGTTCATCACATATATCTAATAGAACCCTACAGAGTGACACCCATTGAGTTAAGAGAGTTAGAAGTTCAAGAATTTTAGATGAACAATTTATCGGACCTAATGTATTTGGGGAGCCTTTGTGTTGTTTGTGGCGAAGGAAGATGGAATAATAAGAGTATGTATAGACTATAAATAGTTGAATAAGAACAAAAACCTTTTTCCCAGGGTAAATAAATTGTTTAAGCAGTGCAAGGAGTGAGAGTGTTTTCTAAAGATAAATATGAGATCAGGTTATCACTAGTTAAGGATAAAGAAGTGAGACGTGCCTAAAGCTACTTTTAGGACATGTTTTGGTCATAAGTTTCTTGTGATATCATTTGGATTAACTAATGTTTCAGAAACATTCATAGACTTGATGAATAGAGTGCTTAAACTATATCTTAACAAGTTTATGGTTGTATTTTGTTAAGGAAAAAATAGCAAGAATTTGAACAATGCGCACACACACAAAGAATTGAACACAGAGATTTAACGAGGTTCGGCAATGTGCCTACTCCTCAGACCCACACCCAAAGTATTTTACTATTTGGCAAAAGCCCAGAGAAAAACCAAAGGTGCTCCATTACAAATAAACCACACACTTGGTTTTGTGCAAGACACTTATACCTCACAATATTTTCTCTCTACATTAGACATTTCACTTGTCTTCTATTAGAACCCAAGTCCTAATGCCAATTTATAGGCTTAGAAACAATTGTGCATTAATGAGAGTTGTTGTTGCATTTACAACTTCTTATTAAAGGCTGCCGCTCAACAATAATGAGAGTTGGATTTTAATTAATAATCACATGGCTTCTTTCTCCACCTTTAACAGCTCACCATTAATGATGCGCATGGCTTGGAGACCTTTAACAATTCACCATTAATGATGCACATGGCATGCTGTCCTTATTGTCTCTACCACTAACAATCTCCCACTTAGAGACAATTTGCCATTTGTAACGAAATTCTAACATAGTTAACTTAGGTGTGAGTCTTCTCCCGCTTCTTCAAGCATGAAGACCGATCGAAGCTAAACATCCTTTCAGCTTCTCAATCATAACAGTCTTGGTTAACATGTCTGCAGGATTCTTGCTGGTGTGAATTTTTTCCAGTGTAATAACCTTTTCTTCTTAGAGCCCTCATATGAAATGGTACTTGATGTTGATATGCTTTGTCCTGGCATGAAATGCAGAATTTTTTGCCAAATGAATTGCACTATGGCTGTCACTGTAAATCTTACAGTCCTTCTGCTCTTTGCTTAATTCTCTGAGTAGACTTCGTAGCCACACCATTTCCTTACATGCTTCTGTCGCTGCCACGTACTCTGCTTCTGTAGTCGAGAGAGTTACGATCTTCTGTAATTTCGAGACCCAACTCACTGCTGCATTGCCCAATGTAAAGACGTACCCTGTAGTACTTTTTCTACCATCTAGGTCTTCTGCTATGTCAGAATCGACATAACCCTTCAAACTGATCTCTGATTCATCATAGCATAAGGATAGATTAGTAGTACCTCTCAAGTACCTCATAATCCACTACACAGCCTTCCAATGCTCATTGCCTGGATTATTCATGAATCTGCTCATGACTCCCACTGATTGTGCAATATCTGGTATGGTACAGACCATAACATACATGAGGCTACCAATTGCTGAGGTATATGGTACTTTTGACATGTATTCCTATTCTTCGACTGTCGTCGCACCTTGCCCTTTTGAAAGTGCGAAGTAACTTGCTAGTGGAGTGCTCACCGGTTTAGCCCGATCCATGTTGAACCTTTTTAGTACCTTTTCGATGTACTGTTCCTGAGATAACCACAATCTTCGATTCTTCCTGTCTCTGCTGATCCGCATACCAAGGATTTGTTTAGCCATACCCAAATCCTTCATAGAAAACTCTTTGGAGAGTTGTTCCTTCAACATTGTTATTTCCATCATGCTTGATCCTGCAATAAGCATATCATCCACATACAATAGAAGAATGATGTAGGAATCATCAAACTTCTTGAAATAACAACAGTGGTCAGTGTTACATCTTGTATACCCGTTTTCAGACATGAAATTAACAAACCTGATATACCACTGTTTAGGTGCTTGTTTTAACCCATACAAGCTTTTCTTGAGCTTACACACTAACTATTCCTTCCCTAGTTCTTCATACCCTTGTGGTTGCTTCATGTAGATATCTTCATTCAGATCACCATAAGGGAAGGCGGTTTTCACATCTAGCTGTTCTAGATGTAAGTCTTCTACTGCAACAATGCTCAATACAGATTTGATAGTACACAATTGTAGCTCGAGGTTTCAACCCAAGAGGGAGGGTGAATTGGGTTTATAGAAACTTTTTGCGGAATTAATACAAGTTTATAAAAACTGATAAACAGCAAACAATTAATACAAGCAATGAGCTGTAAATAAAGAGTTTAAGGAAAGAGGATGCAAACACAGTTTATAGTGGTTCGGCAATATCGGATTCGTACCACCCCTACGTCCACTCTCTTCAAGGAACTCCTTGAAGTAATCCACTAAGAAAACTTAGTTGCATAACTTAGCCGGGTGTTGCACAAACCGTACACAAGCAAATTACAGGAGTTGCTTAAACCGAACAATCCCCTTCCTTTCGGAAGTTTCCACTTCCTCTCGAAAGTAATCCCTTTACAAAGATGGTGTAAAGTAAAAGGTAGAGAGACAGTAAATGAAAGCTTATTACAACAGAAATATCTCTCTTTCAAAGTAAAGCTTGAAGAAATGGCTCAACAAGATTATTTCAAAGCTTTTTGTGTTTCAAGAGTATAAAAACTCGATTATGTGAGATTAACTCTTTTTGAATATGTGCAGCTTCTTATTGAATGCTTAACTGAATGGGTTTATATAGCAATCAATTAATATGGCCGTTTAGGACTTTAATTTGAAAAAGATTTACTTTAAAACGTTCAGATTTGGAGTCCAACGGTCATATTTTTGAACTACCAGTCGACTGGGTTCACTTGAAAAAATCACGTTTTCAGACCTTCTGGGTATCCAGTCGACTGGTATATATCATCCAGTCGACTGGGGACTTTCTGTCTATTTTACTAGTCGACTGGGTTGATTCATCCAGTCGACTGGGTACTTATTGTCCAATTACCAGTCGACTGGGTTGATTCATCCAGTCGACTGGGGACTTTCTGTCCCATATACCAGTCGACTGGTATATGTACCCAGTCGACTGGATTGTCTTCCAACCCAGTTTTTCTTCTGTTTTTCATTAAAAACATTTAAAAACAATAGTTTTAGAAAACCTTTTGTGTTCGAGCCATTGAACAAGCTAATACAATGTATAAATGAGACTTACATTGGTTCTAAACCTTAAGACCTATACTAGATCTTCAGTCTTCACTTGATACTTGATTTGGTTCGAGTTCTTGCACTTTGTTCCTTGGTTGAATGTGTTTGATCCTTAATACAACTTAGTTTAAACTTGTTAGTTAAATAACAGTTGTGTTTTGCCATCATTAAAATACGGGCGAGGGTCAACAATCTCCCCCTTTTTGATGATGACAAAACTAATAATGTGAAAATAGTTTTAAAAGCTAAATGTTAGGATTTTACAAAAATTTGGACAGAGTCTCCTCTGTTTTTCGAGTAAAACCACCCTGTAAACAAGCAAACACAGTTTATATTTCTTTCAACCAATCCAGAATCAAACTCAACTAATCAATAATGCTTTGGAGCAATGCTCCCTCTAAATCTATACATTGGTTGCGTTTATTTAGATTTTCTCGTTTTTCTCTTAGATTTTCTCGTTTTTCTCATTTTTCTCCCCCGTTTTGACAACAGCAACCAAAGGGGGCATAACACAAAAAAATAAGCTATTTAGCCAATACAGTCATCTAGAGTATAAGAAAACAAACTTGTACACGAAAATTTGACTTCATTTGCGTTTCGAAAGCCTTCCCGAGAAGAACCGAAAGTTTTCATACACGTATAAGCATTTTAGAGCAGTTTAGTGGCTAAACAGAGTTTTAAAACAGTGCTAACATATCACAAATAGCGTAAATAGATGCAATAAATATGGCTAATAGAAATACATCATCATATATAAAAAGTCAATACACAAACGGGCTTCATAGAGCCATAACTAAGACAAAATAGTACATGATATGTTCGTGCTTATGTGATAAGAGCTAGAAAATACTAAGTACATAATAAAGATATAGACTCAAGGTGTGGGAGAGTCCGAGCTGTCACGAAAAAGATCCCTAATCTCAGCTAGGGAACCCTCGGTGTGCTCTCGATGTAACTCGAAGTCGTCCCGTAAGTGGTCTATAGAGGAGCTCAGTCTCTGGTAATCAGACTGCATGGACTGGAAACCAGACTCCATCGTCATCTGGAGGCTCGTGATAGCTCGTAGGATGTCTCCGTAACCGGTCTGACCAGTACTCGAGTCACCAATGGGAGGTGCTCGGGAATCCGTCTCCATCTCAACAGCTGTATCAGCAGCAGCATCCTCATCACTGTCGCTCGCATCCTCTCGGATCCTCAGGCATTTTTCGGCCTTCGGATAGAGGAACCCATCATGTATAGTTCATCCCACCTTTTTCAGTGATGAGATATTGATGATGTCCGTCAATCCGATATCTTGAGCCTCGGAGGCAGGCCAAGGTACCCGAAAGTGCTGGAGGATGAGTGTAATGAGCATCCCATAAGGAAGACACTCAGAGTCATTTGCTTCGCCGTTTATCATGTTGGCGAGCAGCAGAGGGTAGATATTGAAGTGGTTCCCAGATTTTAGGCACCAAATCAATACCATATCTATTTTAGATAGATACCCTCGACTCCCGAGTCTCGGGTGGATGGTCCAACTGACAATCAGCTGAAACATCTTTGAGTCGAGGGGCATGTCACTACATGTATGAAATGTAGTGGGTCTGTACACATAGTTAGGGTCTCCCTTGACTATCCGACAGGCCTCCTCAACCTCGAAGTTGTCTGGCCATCCATCCAGACTCCATTGAATCCCCCTTACAGGGATTCTCAGAACGCTCATCAAAAGGTCAGTGTTGACCTCAAACTCCACACCGCTGACTCTGGTTCTGAATCTCAGAGCCAGAGGACTGGGTTTCACCAAGTTCGCATAGAACTAGTGAATCAGTCGTCGGTAATATTTCTCATAAATTCTGACCAGTGGGGTCAGATTTATTGCCTCAAAGACTGGTAGAATATCTAAATTTCCATGGTGAATAGAGTCGAAATCAACGACTCTACCCGTCATGATTTTCTTGTGACGGATTATAGAGTTATGCCTTGCATGTGCCCCCGGACTGTAAAACAGAGTCTGCTCCAACTCTGTTCTGGGCTCCTTGCTGGATGAGCCCGCTGCTCCCTTTCCTTTTGACTCCGAAACCGAAGATTTTGAAGACCTTGGCTTTTTAGGCGCATTAAGTCCACTTGTTGTGAGTTTTATATGGATCTTATCGCTCATTTTGAAGAAAAAAGAGTTTTTGGGGAAAACGGATTTTGGTGAAAATAAGATATTTTAACCGTAGAAAGTCAAAAATTTCTTTATGGATGAGTAGATCGGTGTGTTTAGATGAAGTTTGGATGGTTTTTGGATCAAAATGGTGAATTTTTCTAGAGAGAGAAAATTTGGGAGTTCGAAAATGGCCTAAAAGTTCAGAAAAATGAACAGTCATATTTATAATATCGCGATACCAGTCGACTGGGTCCCTTTGAGAAGATGAACAGTTTACCTACCAGTCGATTGGGTAAACGTACCAGTCGACTGGATAAACTGGCAGTCATTTACCAGTCGACTGGGCTACCTTTACCAGTCGACTGAAGGATAAGGAATTTTCAAAAATTGGCGCCAAACATGGATTCGACCTAATAGACGACTGGAGAAGACTTACCAGTCGTCTGGAATATTTGACAGAGAGTTACCAGTCGACTGGGTCAGATGTACCAGTCGACTGGAAGATCTGGCAGTGACTTACCAGTCGACTGGACCCTTAGTAAAATTTCTAGTCTTGAATTTTTTGCACGAATTTGTTTATCTATGACATTTTTGAGTGAGGGAAATAATTAAACAAGGATTAATATTCTTTCACTCAATGTCAAATTTGCAAATGATGAAATGAGATGCAATCAAACATTCAGTTTATCAAAATCAAGCAGTCCCATCAACATTATAATCTTACAAAAACTAGCTTCACTTAGGGGTTTTGTAAGAATATCAGCTATTTGATCTTCTGAAGGTATGAATTCTAATCTTATATCACTTTTTTGAGCATGGTCTCTTAGGAAATGATGTCTAATCTCTATATGCTTGGTTCTAGAGTGCTGAATAGGATTTTTGGTTAGGTTGATGGTACTAGTATTATCACAAAATATAGGAATATTTTTTAGGTTCATGCCATAGTCTTCTAGTTGTTGTTTCATCCATAACACTTGGGCACAACAACTGTCAGCTGCTACATATTCCGCCTCAGTGGTTGATAGTGCAACGGAATTCTGTTTCTTGGAAAACCAATAAGTTAACATAGCACCTAAGAATTGGCATGTTCCACTTGTGCTCTTTCTATCTAACCTACATCCAGCAAAATCAGCATCTGAATATCCTACTAGCTCAAAAGATGATTCTCTAGAGTACCATAATCCTATGGTCTGGGTTCTTTGCAGATATCTAAGGATTCTTTTTACTGCAACTACATGTGATTCCTTAGGATTAGCCTGAAATCTAGCACACATGCATACACTGAACATTATATCAGGTCTACTTGCAGTCAAATATAGTAAAGCACCTATCATGCTTCTATAATATTTAGAATCTACGGTTTTACCTTCTTCATCAAGATCAAGTTTAGTAGTTGTGCTCATAGGCATTCCAAGTGGCTTTGAGCTTTCCATCCCGAACCTCTTTAGTAGGTCCTTAATGTACTTTTGTTGATTGATGAAGATACATTCTTTTAGTTGCTTAATTTGCAGTCTAAGGAAGTAGGTAAGTTCTCCTATCATGCTCATTTCAAATTCACCTTGCATGCACTTTGAAAACTCTTGACACATAGATTTATTAGTAGCACAAAATATAATATCATCAAGGAGCTAACTCTAAGAGATGGTGGACTTGTGACCATTGGAGACAATAGTAATATAAAGATCATCGGGCATGGAAAATTTGGTAATGATTTCTCAACCTTAGATAATGTATTGCTAGTACAAGGCCTTAAGCCAATTTTACTTAGCATTAATCAGTTATGTGACAAAGGATACAAAGTCACATTTGAGACCTCTCATTTTCTAGTTATAGACATCAAGAGCAACAAGATTAAATTCATTGGCCATAGACATGAAAATGTCTACATAGTTGATTTGAAATCCTTGCATTCTGATAATGAAAAATGTTTTCCTGCTTTTAGTGAAAATCCATGGCTATGGCATAGAAGGCTTGGTCATGTAAACATGAACTTGCTAAAAATTGTTTCAAGAAAAGATTTAGTTATTGGTCTTCCTAAAATCAATTTTGAAAAAGACAAAATTTGCAATGCTTATCAAATGGGAAAACAAACTAGGATTTCTTTTAAAGCAAAAAATGTAGTCTCAACTACTAGACCTTTGAAACTTTTGCATATGGACTTATTTAGTCCAATTAGTACCATTAGTCTAGGTGGCCATCAATATGCTCTTGTTGTTGTTGATGACTATTCAAGATATACCTTTGTTATTTTTATTGCTTACAAGGATGAAGCTTTCAAAGGATTTGAAAAGTTTTGCAAAAAGGTACAAAATGAAAAAGGAATTTGTATTTCAAGCGTAAGAAGTGATCATGGTAAAGAATTTGAAAATCAAAGCTTTTCAAAATTTTGTGATGAAAATGGAATTAATCACAACTTTTCAGCTTCTAGAACTCCTCAACAAAATGGAGTTGTTGAGAGGAAAAATTGAGTTCTAGAAGAATTTTCAAGAACAATGCTTTGTGAAAATAATTTACCAAAATATTTTTGGGGTGAAGCCGTGAATACTTCTTGTTATATTTTAAATAGAATTTTGATAAGGCCTTTGCTTAATAAAACTCCATATGAATTATAGAAAGGAAGAAAGCCCAATATTTCCTATTTTTGTGCTTTTGGTAGTAAGTGCTTCATCTTAAATAACAATAAAACTAACTTGGGTAAATTTGATTCTAAGACCGATGAAGGAATATTTTTAGGATATTCAACTACTAGTAAGGCTTATAGAGTTTTCAATAAGAGAACTCTAGTGGTAGAAGAATCTGTGCATGTAACTATTGATGAATCTAATCCAATGAGTAGTAGAGAAATTTCCTTTAAAGATGATGCAGATTTTATTCCAAGAATGGAAACTCCTACTCCCATTGTTGACCCAAAAGAGAGTTCTCCTCAAGCTAATGAAGAGATGAAAACTCTCAATTTGGACCAACCATCCTCAAGTCAACAAGAGGAAAGTCTACCCAAGGATTGGAGGTATATAAATTATCATCCAATTGATCAAGTGATTGGTGATCCTTCACAAGGGGTAAGAACTCGCTCTTCCATTAGAAATATTTGCAATTTTGTAGCTTATTTGTCTCAAGTAGAACCTAAGACATTTATAGAAGCTGAAAAAGATAATGATTGGTTAATTTCAATGCAGAAAGAGATAAATCAATTTGAGAGAAACAATGTTTGGAAACTAGTTCCAAGACCTAAAGATCATTCAATAATTGGAACTAAATGGGTATATAGAAATAAAATGGATGAAAATGGTATAGTAACTAGAAATAAGGCTAGATTAGTTGCTAAGGGATATAACCAAGAGGAAGGAATAGATTTTGATGAAACCTATGCTCCCGTAGCTAGATTAGAAGCCATTCGAATGTTATTAGCCTTTGCATGCTTTAATAAATTTAAACTATTTCAAATGGATATGAAAAGTGCCTTTTTAAATGGCTTTATAGAAGAAGAGGTTTATGTTGAGCAACCTCTTGGATTTGAAAATCCTAGTCTTCCAAATCATGTCTACAAGCTTTCTAAAGCTCTATATGGATTGAAGCAAGCTCCAAGAGCACGGTATGAAAGACTAAGTAAATTTTTGATTGATAATGATTTTGTAAGAGGTAGAATAGATACAACTCTCTTCACAAAAACTCACAAAAATGACACACGGGGGAGATTGTTCTTAACCATGCTAGGAGCTTTTGAAGTAGAGGCTCCATCTACACAAGAGGCTTTCATGAATAAGCTCTCTTTTGTTTTTTGCTTTCCCATGGAGAATATCCTACACCAGTTTTTCCTCCACTTATTCTTTGGGAAGAAAGCACTTCATCAAGTTTTTCTTTACCAAGTATAAGTCTTGATATAGTGCTATTTAATTCAGAAATTTTATTTTTCAAATTCTCATTTTCATCTTTGAGAAAATCTTGAGAAGAATCATACAGTAAAGATGATAATTTTTCTTTTTCTTCTCTAAGACTTATCATTTCTTTAGAAAGAGATGATACTTCTTTCTTAAGAACAGAATTTCTAGAATCAAATTTCTTCAATTCTTCATGCATTTCATTTATTACTTCTAGTAGTTCTTCACTACTAGTAACAATATTATTTTTTGAAGAGGGAGAAGATGTTACCTCACTTTCATCATCGATTGCCATCAAACAAAGGTTGGCAATTTCCTCGTCTTCGATTTCTTCGTCTGATGACTCATCTTCTTCGTCATCGCTCCAGGTAGTTGCTACCATAGCTTTCTTCTTAAAGCCCTTGTATGGTTTGTTTGAAACCGGACAGTCAGCTTTTATGTGTCCTGGCTTCTTGCAGCCATAGCACATAAGTGGTTCCCTTTTTGAGGTGGGATCCTTTGAGTAAGGTTTCTTTCTTTTCTTCAAGAACCTATGGCATCGTCTGGTGATTAAGGCCATTTCACAATCCTCTTCACTGCTCTCTGCTTCTTGTTCTAATACCTTTTCTTTGTTGCTCGTAGAATCTTTGAGAGCGATTTGCTTTTTCTTCTTCTCATCATCATTGACGATGCGAGTTATTTCTTCCATCTTGTATGTCAATAATGACCCAAGCAGCGTCTCAACATCCAACTTGTCAAGATTTTTGGCCTCCTGGATGGCTGTCCTCTTTGGTTTCCATTCTGGTGGCAGAGATCTCAAGATTTTTCTGATTAGTTCAACCTCCTCAATATTCTTACCAAGAAGTTTTAAACCATTTGTAATAGTGATGAACCGTGAGTGCATTTCCGACATGGTTTCGTTAGGAGACATCTTAAATGATTCATACTCAGAAATTAGCATGTAAATTTTAGACTTTTTTACTTCACTAGTTCCTTCATATGTGACTTGTAATTTGTCCCATATTTCTTTAGTAGAAACGCATGCAGATATTTTATTATATTCAGAAATATCTAATGCACAATGAAGCATGCTTGTTGCTCTACTATTGAGAGACATTGTTTTACAATCCTCGTCAGTGAACTCAGTTTTGAGTTTATGCATTGTATGAGGAGTCTCTCCAATAACTATTTCTTTTGAAGGAATTCTAGGTCCTTCTTCTATGATTCTCCATAGATTGTAATCTTGTCCTTCGACAAAGATTTTCATTCTATTTTTCCAATAGTTATAATTTGAGCCATTGAACAATGGTGGTCTAGTATAAGAGTGTCCCTCAGAGTAGCTATTTGCTGCTATTGGATCAACTCAAAGATTTTAAGCCTAATTAAGAGAACGAAGCTCTGATACCAATTGTAGCTCGAGGTTTCAATCCAAGAGGGGGTGTGAATTGGGTTTATAAAAACTGATAAGCAGCAAACAATTAATACAAGTAATGAGCTGTAAATAAAGAGTTTAAGGAAAGAGGATGCAAACACAGTTTATAGTGGTTCGACAATATCGGATTCGTTCCGACCCTACGTCCACTCTTTTCAAGGAACTCCCTGAAGTAATCCACTAAGAAAACTTAGTCGCACAACTTAGCAGGGTGTTGCACAAACCGTACACAAGCAAATTACAGGAGTTGCTTAAACCGAACAATCCCCTTCCTTTCGGAAGTTTCCCCTTCCTCTTGGAAGTAATCCATTTACAAAGATGGTGTAAAGTAAAAGGTAGAGAGACAGCAAATGAAAGCTTATTACAACAGAAATGTTTGTCTTTTAAAGTAAAGCTTGAAGAAATGGCTCAACAAGATTATTTCAAAGCTTTTTGTGTTTCAAGAGTATAAAAACTTGATTATGTGATATCAACTCTTTTTGAATATGTGCAACTTCTTATTGAATGCTTAACTGAATGGATTTATATAGCAATCAATTAATATGGCCGTTTAGGACTTTCATTTGAAAAAGATTTACTTTAAAACGTTCAGATTTGGAGTCCAACGGTCATATTTTTGAACTACCAGTTGATTGGGTCGAGATACCAGTCGACTGGGTTCACTTGAAAAAATCATGTTTTCAGACATTCTGGGTATCCAGTCGACTGGTATATATCATCCAGTCGACTGGGGACTTTCTGCCTATTTTACCAGTCAACTGGGTTGATTCATCCAGTCGACTGGGGACTTACTGTCCAATTACCAGTCGACTGGGTTGATTCATCCAATCGACTGGGGACCTTCTGTCCCATATACCAGTCGACTGGTGTATGTACCCAGTCGACTGGGTTGTCTTCCAACCTAGTTTTTCTTCTGTTTTTCATTAAAAACATTTAAAAACAATGGTTTTAGAAAACCTTTTGTGTTCGAGCCATTGAACAAGCTAATACAATGTATAAGTGAGACTTACATTGGTTCTAAACCTTAAGACCTATACTAGATCTTCAGTCTTCACTTGATACTTGATTTGGTTCGAGTTCTTGCACTTTGTTCCTTGGTTGAATGTGTTTGATCCTTAATACAACTTAGTTTAAAATTGTTAGTTAAATAACAGTTGTGTTTTGCCATCATTAAAATACGAGCGAGGGTCAACAATAACTTTACAACAGGAGAGAAAATCTCAGTATAGTCGATACCTGCCTTCTGTTGAAATCCCTTGACTACCAGCCTGGCTTTGTATCGCTTAGTTCCATCGTGTTCTTCTTTCAACTTGTAAACCCACTTGTTATGCAAAGCCTTTTTGCCTTCTAGAAGCTCAGCCAAATCCCATGTCTTATTTGTTATCAGATAGTCCATTTCTTCATTCATTCGAGCCTCCCACTTGAGCTTATCCTAAATCTGCATTGCTTCTTCATAACATTCTGGTTCACCATTGTCAGTTAAAAGCAAATAATTCAGAGATGTTAAATAACGAGTCGGGAGTTGACCTTTGTTAACTCTTTCTGATCTCCTCAATTCTTGAGGGGGAACTTGGGGAACAAGAGTGTAAGATTCTATATTCTCATCTCTGGGTTGTAACACTCCTTTTATAGAAATTTCCTTAAGTTCTACAAACTCTTTCTTTTTTGTTTCCCCTTCCACCTTTTTCATCATGTCCTTATATGGAACATTCTCGTTAAACACTACATCTCTACTTCTGAAGACTTTTCGATTTTCTGGATCCCAAAACCGATAGCCAAACTCATTAATGCTATATCCAACAAAGACACTTTTTGGATTTTGGGTCTAGCTTAGACCTTTCCTCTGAGTTTATATGGACATAAGAGGTGTGCAACCAAATATTCTTAAGTGTGATAGGTTTACCTCTTTTCCTGTCCATGCTTCTTCTGGAAGTCCAAACTCAAGTGCAACAGATGGTCCTCTGTTGATCAGATAGACTGATATGTTCACCACTTCTGCCCATAACTATTTGGGTAATCCAGCATTACTCCTTATGCTTCTAGCACGTTCATTAATGGTTCGGTTCATGTGTTCTGCCACTCCATTTTGTTGCAGTGTTTTAGGAATTGTCTTCTGCCTCTTGACACCATTGAGAGCACAGTATTCCTCAAATTCATCGCTGCAATATTCTCCAACATTGTCTGACCTCAGACACTTTAGCTTCTGACCTGTTTCAGTCTCAACCATAGCTTTTCACTTTTTGAAGACATCAAATACATCAGATTTATGCTTCAAAAATTACACCCATAACTTCCTAGTGGCATCATAAATAAAAGTAACATAGTATTGAGGCCCATTAAGAGATGGTACCTTGGTTGGTCCCCACACGTCTGTATGGACCAATTCCAAATTTTTAAGCTTTGGTTTTCTGCCCGTCTTAGAAAAACTCACATTTTTCTGCTTTCTATAGAGACAGTCTTCACAAAACTCAGGTCTAGATGCTTCAAATTTGGAATCTTCCCTTTTGATAACATGACCTTCATACCTTTCTCACTCATGTGCCCAAGTCTGCGGTGCTAGGTGTCTGCGCTCGAATCTATTGATGCAGCTGTTAGAACACTATTTGTTCCACTTGTCACATAGAGAGTGCCTTCTTTCTTTCCGTGAGCTATCACCATAGCCCCTTTCAACACCTTCCATGAATCACTTGTGAAATTGGTTCTGCATCCTGAATCTGATAGTTGGCCTACTGATATCAAATTCCGTGTGAGATTCGAAACATGTCGCACATCCTTCAAATGTAGGGTAGTCCCATTCGTCAAGTTTATCTGTACATCTCCTCTTCCAGTTATATTGCATGGTTCATCATCTCCGAGAGACACTTTCCCGAAATCACCCTACACATAATTTTGGAGTATCTCTTTCTAACAGGTAGCATGAAAAGATGCACCAGAATCTATCACCCACAAATCATTACGAACAGCAACAGAAAGGATCAAAGCATCAGAATCTTTATCAGAAAGATTAATAGAATTTTTACTTTCCTGTTTATCATTCTGCTTTAGTACTTTGCAATCTCTCATCAGATGTACTTTGGATGCTAGGCATGTGGTGGTTCGATTGGAGTCACACGATGATCTTGTTCGTGCCTAGTCACACAACAGCCTTAAAGTTTATAATATGATATACCAGATGTTCAAGTGGACACCGAATTTCAATACGAAAGGGGAATCAACTCTAGTGGTAGTTTGGGTACGCTTCCCAAGTTTACCTCTTCCTTCCTTTCACCTATCTATTCTCAAAGGTTTAGCTAATTATTTTGCTCTATTTTTACGTACTAGGAATGCCCTCACTATTATTCTGCCATCACTATTCGCTGCAAGATCACAACCTTGAGGAATGCCGAAAACGTCCACGTTAGGGTGGCGTCGTCCCACAACAGCTGTTAGAGCAGAAGCAAGCTGAGCTAGGGCAGAAGAAAGTCGGTTTGGATGCTGCTCAATAAGGCCCGGCCCAACGGTCTAGTTCGAGTATGAAAGGGTCAACTTCGAAAGGCCCAAAAACTGGGTCTAAGAGAGCCCGTAACAAATTGAAAGAAGTTTCATTTTTTGAAGAAGACTATACTATCCTAGGTATAGCTGGGTTTGTGGTAGGCTCGTCTTCAGTGAAGACCTAAGCAGTGTCTTTTGATACCGCCCAGAAAATAATGAATAGGCTTGAATTAACAATTGAGACAGATGCAGGGTGGGGGTTTGTACTGATTTTAGGCTCCCAAGCCCCTAGCTTTAAGGCCCAAACATTAACAAAAATTAATGTCTTTAGACTAGGCATAGGGGGCAGCTTGTAAGGACCTTGTCAGTATCAGTTCTGGACAGGACTAGAGTAGCACATTGATGCCCACAACCCGTAACCAAACGACTGCGCAACACTTACTCAATCAAGTATTAAACTTTCATGGCCCAACCCAAATGGACCTAGTACACTCTGTTGATGTGCAAAAAGGCCATAATGATAAACCTGATCCGTTCCCAATGCTGGTCCTTCTTGTTACTTAGGGCTAGTCCGTTTTGGTGGACCATGTTTATTCCATGCAAGAGGAGTCTGAATCTTTTGCTTTTGGTCAGGTAAGGCCGGTTACGGACCCATTGCTTGATCAGTGTCCTTTGCGCACAAAGCTCATTTCGTTGAGAAGTAAAGAAGACTCTGGAACTTATATTGGTTCTACATACCCGTTACTTAAAGGTCCTAGTTCGTCTAATATATTGTGCCCTAAACCAGGATTATCAGGAAAGGTTCGAGCTAGGTACAATTGCTGACTTGAAAGATTTCTTTAAAAATATTTCGAACTTGCTCACTAAAAAAAGGTTAATCCCGGTTCAACAAGTGACTAAAAAACGAAGAAGGGTCATGTTAGACCACCCAAAACTCTTCCTATTTCCCCCTTTATATCTAATTAATGATTAGTGCTATTATTTGGGGGTTGGTGGTCCTTATAAATTAGGATATTTGAGAAAGACGATTAAAGAAAAAAAAATCCAGCTTTGGTTATGTTACTTAAACCAAAATATGTTGTGGGGATTTAGCTCATTTTACTGGAAAATTAAATTTTCGAATTATGCACACGGTAGTCCTGTTAATAAGTTTATTTGGGTGATGTGGAACTGTTTTATCATGGTTGATATTTTACAAATTACGGACCAGCTCTTATCGGTTAGAATTAAGTTTATTGCTACTTCTCGTGTTTTATGGCTCTTTTGTTTATGCAAAGTGAAACAGGCAGGATCAACGACAGTTATGGTCAGATTTAGGGGGCTTTGACACTGGCTGCAAGCGTCCTGGTTCATTGCAAGGGACTTTAATGTAGTTGCGCATCCCCGAGAAAAATGTGGTATTGCTCTGATTAATCATAATGTTTTTGGAGATTTCACTAGCTTTATATGTTATTTTCTCGATGTCACTAGGATGCATTATGATCTGATGATATACAACCCTCAATTCCAGCTTGGAGATGACCTTAGCACCATTTAACTCATCAATTAATTCATCAACAGTAGTGATAACGCTCAAACTAACACGCAATTATTATGTATAGCTAAGGTGTCGATCCCATGAAGAAAGCGAATTACAAGAGAAAGTGTAAACCTTAACACTAAACGATAAAGTTCAAATAAGAAAATATGAGTTTTACGAATGAAATTATGTAAGAGAGTTGTGAAAATATGATAAAGAATTCAATAAAAAAATAACAAGGTTTCAAGAATCCTTCCTAAATTCGTAGCCTTATTCCTATCTTGACTCAAATGTTTTATCTCAATTACTACTTTCACATCTCAAACAAACAATTGATAAATATTCAATCAAAGCACATAAATACCCTAATGTAATTGCCATAAATTACTCCTTAATTCCAATTCAAACACATAAGATCTATCCTATAAATTATCGAAGAAGCGACAATATATTTCAATAATAATACTACAGTAATGGACAAACCTGTAAGATAGATCTACCGAAATCAGTTGCATCTAACACCTTTGACATAAGAAAAGCTTGACTAGACTTATATGGAGAAGAAAAATGCGATCACCGGATTACAAAAATCTAACAGAAAAAGAGCATAAATTACAGCTATCACATGGATTCAAATCCTTCTTATTTAATCAAAGAGTAAGTCATAAACAATGTTTAACAATCAATTCATACAACTGAATCAAAGATAGAAATAAGAACAACTACATTTAGAAACTCGTCCTTTCGCCTTGCTTGGAGTTTAGTTGAACATAGAGTTCATCCTTGATCACCTTGAAGAAGAAAAAGATGGAAGCTCTCTTCAAAAACTCTCCTCGCCCCCATGTTCTTTGAGTCTAAATTCCTATATATAGCTGTATGGAGACGGCTTTATAGACAGAAAAGTCACCCTAGGGTTTCTGTTCAGGCCGTGTGCTTCTGTTGTTGTCCAGGCCCGATTCTGCTGTTGTCCAGGCCTGGTTCTGCCTGACATTTGTCTACTAAAACTGCCATAACTTTCTCAAAAAAAATCATATTTATGAGTCGTAAAATTGTCCAGAAAATAGACATCCGGATCTTTCCAAGCCTATATGGCTCATCTTCTGGTTCTTCCTGAATCAATACAATTTAATCCGCAAAAATGACTGATCTGTCACGCTGAAATCATGCACAACCTTACCTTTGTTTACTAAAACTTTCATAACTTTCTCTAAAAAAATCATATTTATGAGCCATAAAATTCTCCAGAAAATAAACATCCAGATCTTTCCAAGCATATATGATGCATCTCCTGATTCTTCCTGAATCAATACAGTTTAATATGTAAAAATGACTGATCTGTACGGGCAATTCTGGCAATTTAGTGAGACTTCTTTCTAAATGCTTGTGAACATGCATAAAATCTTCATGCTTTAATCAATGTTAGCTTTTCCATCTCTTTTAAACCCAAAATACCTGAAAAATGCATCGAAATAAATCAATATACCAAGAATGACACTTAAGAATTATTAAGGCATAAATGTGTAGTCCAACCCTAAATCAACCCTAAATGCTAACAAATAAACACTATTAAGATGTATTTTCTGACTCTCATCATAACCCCCAACTAGCTTATTGCTAGTTCCTAGCAATTCAAGCGGAAAAAAAAAAATGAAATGAATTCTATACTAGAAATCAAAACAAAACATAAAATTCTAAAAACAAAACAAAGCAATGTTAGAGTTAATCCAAGAGTAATTCAACTTTTTGTCTCAAAAATTGCACACAAACATATAGAATCATTAAATACCACCCAAGTTCAAAAATAATCCAAACATCAACCTCATATTCGTTATCGACTCTTAAACATCCATCTTACCATAAACCATTAATCCAAACACCCAGATGATTTTATGCACAACATTCATGAATACAAGTCTTGTCCTCTAAAAACATATTAAATCGCGTGACATCAATCACAAATCAAACTCCATAGGCTCACTTTTCAAATCACTCTCCACTAATGTAGAAAAATCACACTACATCAGATCACTAGGTCTTTAATAGGTTTGTAACGTTAGGCTAAGATAAAGGTCAAGAAAGAACGGGAAGGATTAAACAAGTAAAAGAACTCAATCTCTTAATTTTAAACACAACATTTTTAAGCACTAAATAACCTTACTTCAACACCCAACTCATTCAACCATTTTTCGAGCATTTCTCTCAATAATTCAACACTTTTTTTTTCTCTTCTTTTTTTATAGCACATAATTTCTCTCTCTCTTTTTTTCTTCTTTTCTAGCACATAACTATTCACCTCTGTTTTCATTCTTTACTTGGGTTATGGTAGTAATATTTTTTCATATTTTCACCCTTACTCCTCTTAAGTGCTTCTCAAAAAATGTGTATAAACTAAGTTCTCTTAAAAGAAAGGTAAAGATAAAATATTTTTAGGCTCATAAAAGTAAGTAAATGGGCTATCGAAAGAAACATGGCTAATTTTTTATTTTTTATTTAAAAAAAAAAAAACTCAAACAGGTAACTATCGATAAATATAACAAAGGTAAGCTTGAAAGGCTCAAACAGTCCAAAGATGCCGTACATGATATCCTAAGTAGTGTGCATTCTAGGATTTCGCCTTAAGTGATTATCAAATAAGTTCTAGAGCTGGTCGAGACCGCCAAAGTATTCACAAAACATTCGCACATAAAACTTCTCTAAATATTTTAGACTAATCATGCAATCTTACCGCAAACTAGAGTCTCAAACTAAATGAAGATCGACACTTAAAATTATTCTCAAACAAGATTTAACTTCTTCTAAAAGCTATATGCTATCTCAATTATAATCATATTATTGACATGTAAATTAACTCCAAAACTAATACAAAACATACTAAAAACAAACAAAACTAAACCTAATTTTTAAAATTTTTTTAAATATTTTTTTCTAACAATTTATCCTAACAAATGAATTAAAACCAAAAAAAAGGGAAAGTGACACCAAACAATTCAATGGTATGAAATAGGAAATGTGTTTCCTCCCCCAACCTAAGACTTGCATTGTCCATAATGTGAAAAGAAAAGTCGAGAGAAAGAAAGAAAAAAAAAAGTAAAGAAAACTAAATAAATAAATAAAAATGAAAAAAATAAAACTAATGTACAATGAAACGAAAGTACCCAATTAAGAAGGATAAACCGAGGGCACCAAAGAGATCTCTTCGGGCCTATCTTCAACACGTTCATGTTCCAAGTAGAGGTTCAACCTTTGGTCATTAACTCGAAATGCACGACCGTCGGAGGGATCTTCAACTTCTACCACTCCATTTGGAAACACACTCTTCACAATATAAGGTCCCTTCCATCGTGATCGCAATTTTCCCGGATGGAAGTGTAACCGAGAATCATAAAGAAAAACTCGATTACCTTGTCCAAAATTTTTCCAGAGTATTTTTTGATCATGTACCACATTCATTCTTGACTTTAAGTCCTTAGCATTATCATATGCATCATCTCTCAACTCCGCAAGTTCACAAAGTTGCATTTTCCTCTCCTCACCAGACATCTTCAAGTCATAATTAAAATTTTGAATAGCCCAATATGCTCTATGCTTAAGTTCTACTGGTAAGTGACATGTTTTACCGAGTACCAACAGATAAGGAGATGCTCCAAGAACCGTCTTGTATGCTGTCCATACCTGCGCATCAAAGCTTCAAAAGAACGGTTACAAAAATGTGACCCTTGATCACTAATTATAACACATGGAGTACCATACCTAGATAATTAAGAAATTTAACGACAAATTTATTATCATTAGTGCAGCAAGGTATAGCTTCAACCCATTTAGAAACATAATCAACGACAAGCAAAATGTAAAGATACCCAAAAGAAGGTGGGAATGGTCCCATAAAATTGATCCCCCAACAATCAAAGATTTCCACCACTAAGATCGGGTTGAGAGGCATCATATGACGACGGAAAAATGAACCTAGCTTTTAATATCTTTCACATGAATGACAAAACTCATTAGTATCCTTGAATAAAGTAGGCTAATAAAAACCACATTGCAAAATTTTTTTGGTTGTTTTTTTAATAGAAAAATGACCACCACAAGCACAGGTATGACAAAAAGTTAATGTCGGCATACCATGGTGTGTGACAAATGACAGCAAATAAATTCTCATCCGGAAAGGCTTCGTGAATGGGCAATATGTTGGTATCATTCTTAAATTCCAAACAAGATAGATGGTTCGACACAATATTTTCCACCCCCTTCTTGTTTTTGATGGCCAAGTCAAATTCCTGTAAAAGCAAAATCCAACGTATCAAACGGGCCTTAGCATCCGTTTTTGAGAAAAGAAATTTACGGGTGGAGTGATCCGTGAATATAGTGATAGGTGAAAAAATTAAATAAGAGTGAAATTTATCCAATGCAAATACTACAGGTAGTAATTCTTTCTCGGTTGTGGTGTACATCATTTGAGAATGATTCAAGGTTCTACTAGCATAATAAACAACAAATGGTTTTCTCTCCCTTCTTTGCCCTAAAACAACCCCTAAAGCATAGTCACTAGCATCACACATAATCTCAAAAGGTAAGGTAAAATCGGGTGATTGCATAATAGGGGCGGTTGTAAGCTTAGAGACAAGTGTCCTAAAGACTTTCTCACATTTGGGGCTCCACTTAAACTCGGTATCCTTTAACAAAAGGTTACATAAGGGTCTAGAGATAGCACTAAAATTTTGAATAAACCTTCTATAAAACCCAATATGTCTTAGAAAAGATCTAACATCGTTAATATTCTTAGGAGTGGGTAGTTTAGAGATTAATTCAATTTTCGATTTAGCCACTTCTATCCTCTTTTCGGACACTATATGGCCCAAAACTATTCTCGAAGGCATCATAAAATGGAACTTCTCCCAATTAAGTACAATCCCATTCTCTTCGCACCTACACAAAACATTTTTCAAGTTAGATAAACATGAATCAAAAGAAGTTTCAAACACGGTTAAATCATCCATCCATACGTTTTTCAACCATGTCACTAAAAATACTCAACATGCATCTTTGAAAAGTAGCTGGTGCATTACACAAACCAAAGGATATTCTACGAAAAGCAAAAGTACCAAAAGGACAAGTAAAGGTGGTCTTCTCTTGATCCTCTAAGGCAATTCCTATTTGGTAGTATCCCGAATACCCATTTAAAAAGCAATAGAAAGGATGACCAGCCACACCCTCTAAGATTTGATCTATGAATGGAAGGGGAAAATGGTCTTTCCAAGTAGCCGAATTAAGTTTCCTATAATCAATGCACATACGCCACTCGGTCACTACCTTAGTTGGTACTAACACCCCTTCTTCATTTTCTACCATGGTCACCCCGGCTTTCTTAGGGATTACTTGAGTTGGACTAGTCCACTTACTATCGAATATTGGATATATAATTCCTGTATCTAATAGCTTTAAGACTTATTTCTTAACTACCTCTTTAATAGTTGGATTTAGCCTTCTTTGTGGGTCTCTACGAGGGTTAGCTCCTTCTTCTAGATAAATCCTATGGGAACAAATTAAAGGGCTAATACCTTTTATGTCGGCTATAGTCCAACCTAATGTAGATTTATGCTCTTTAAAAAAATTCAACAATTTATCGCATTGCATATCACTAAGTTCGAAAGAAATAATAATCGGAAAGGTATCACCTGGGCCTAAGAAGGCATGTTTGAGCCCTTTGGGTAGCAGAGCTAAATTAAGCATTGGTGTCTCCTCAGAAGATGGTTTGGGTGTCTCCCTCTCTTTAGGTAACTCCTCAAAGAATGGTTGCCATGATTTCTTAATAAATCCAGGCGACTTATCAAAAACATCATCAACATCAACAACATAGGGATAAATGAAATATCATCAAAATCAAAATTATTAAGAAGGAATTCCAAAGAATTAGAATTATCTTTAATGTACTCATCCTTCAAAATAAGCTCATCGATCATGTAAGTGTCAAAACACTCATCCTCTTCATGTGGCTGCCTTGAGACTCGAAAAACATTCACCTCTAGAGTCATATTTCCAAATGATAATGTCATTAGACCATTCCTACAATTAATGAGGGCATTGACAGTGGCAAGGAATGGTCTTCCAAGTATCAAAGGAATTTTTGACTATATGTTCACAATAAAATGGTATCTAACACCAAAAAGTCAATGGGATAATAGAATTTGTCAATTTTCACTAAAACATCTTCCACAATACTTCTTGGTTTTGTTACCGATCGATCCGCTAGTTAAAGTACCATGGAAGTCGGCTTGATCTCACCTAGACTGAGTTGTAAGTAAACGAAGTAGGGCATGAGATTCACACTAGCCCCCAAATCTTGCAATGCTTGGCCATAAGCTTTGTTTCCAATTTGGCAAGCCACTGTAGCAGCCTGGATCTTTATACTTGGGTGGTGTCTTACTATCAATTACCGCACTTGCTTGCTCCGTTAAGAATGTCGTCTTCTTCACATTGTGCCTCCTTTTGAGTGTGCATAGATCCTTAATGACTTTAGCATAGTTGGGAATCTTTTTTATGACATGAAGAAAAGGAAGATTAATTTTAACTTGCTTAAGTTGTTCAAGAATCTCGCCTTTTAATGCCGAATTTCTCTCCTTAGGTTTAAGGAGTACTTGAGGGAAAGGCACCAGTATGGAATCACTATGGGAATCTTGTTCTTTGAGGGCTTCATCCTTGTTACTCATGGTGTTAGGAATCAAGTTTGATGGTAGAGTGGGTCTATCAATTTCCTTACCGTTGCGAGTAGCATGGTGTTAACCTCTTTAACATTTTGATTGTCGGGATTAGAGGTTTGTGCCATATGTTGTCCCCTTGGATTAAGTTGTGGCTACGAAGGAAAATGACTTTGCTCTTGAACCGTCAATAAATTAGTCAACTTGGTGAGTTGGCTCTTTATCACCTTTTGTTCCTCTTTGACCCCTTGTTGTTCCTCTAGCAACCATTGATTTATCTTGCCTTGCTCTTCCACACTCTGGGCATGCACATATATAAATGACTTAAAAGCATCTTCCAAAGGTAAAGATTGTTGTGGTGCATTAGATGAAGTTGCTTTCGTTCTCTATTGGGTACTAGATTGGGTAGAGGGTTGTGTATCGGATCTCCAACTAAAATTAGGGTGATCTTCAAACCGGGATTGAAGGTGTTAGAGTAGGGTGAGTATGTTTTCCTAAAGGGCATACCTAAAGCATTACACTCTTCATTCATCTCAAAATAGGTTGGACAATCCCTAAGTACATGATCTACCCCATTACACATACAACAAGGTTTGTGGGACTCTACCCTAGCAACCGGTTCGAGGGCTCTAGCATCCTTGGTTTTTAAAACCTCAATTTCCTTAGTTAGGACCACTAAACGGGCTTTAAGGCTATCCTCTTCCTTAAGTTGATAAATTCCAGCGGTTTGGTTTCTCTTAGTACTTTCTATGGCATTGGATCCCATCCAAGTGTGGGCTTTTCAGATAAGTCATCTAGAAAATCTATGGCTTCGTCGGGATCTTTTTGAAGAAAATCTCCATTACACATCATTTCTATAAATTGCCTTTCCCTACTTAGAAGTTCATCATAGAAATAGCTAACTACCCGCCAACTCTCATACTCGTGGTGTGGACAAGAATTCAAAAGGTCTTTAAAACGTTCCCAAACTTGATATAAGGTTTCACTCTCTTTTTGTGCAAAGTTTGAGATTTGTCTCTTGAGGTTATTAGTCTTATAGGTTGGGAAATACTTTTGGAAGAAGGCTTGGGTCATCTCATCCTAACTACCTATAGACCTAGGCCTTAATGAGTACAACCGAACCTTGGCCTTATCCTTAAGTGAAAAGGTAGTAAAGTTTGAGATTTGTCTCTTGAGGTTATTGGTTTTATGGGTTGGGAAATGCTTTTGTAAGAAGGCTTGAGTCATCTCATCCCAACTACCTATAGACCTAGGCCTTAGCGAGTACAACTAAACCTTGGCCTTATCCTTAAGTGCAAAGGAGAAAAACTTAAGTTTGACAGTGTGTAACATATCGACCCTACTTTGAAAGGTTGTTACTACTTCTCAAATTCCCTAATATGGACATAGGGGTTTGCATTCTCTAATCCATGGAAAGTTGGTAGCAATTGGATCATGCCCGACTTAAAACCAGGTTGCTGAACATTAGGGGGGAACATGATACAAGATGGTGTGGCTGTTCAGCTAGGGTGCAAGTACTCCTTAAGTGTCCTAGCAACATTCTCATTGTTATTGTTGGCCATATTAACAAAATTCTCTAAATTCTCGTTTGTGTGTACACTATGATTTGATTTAGGCAAGCTTTCACTATTAGACAAAGAAGGAGAGGGTAACTCTATTTCGAGTCTTTTAATGAATCTACCTCGCTTATCTCTAAGTCTACGCATACACCAAAGGAATTAGAGGGGAGATGAATAAAGAAAACAAAATAAAATCAAAACAGAAAATCAAAACAAAGAGAGAAGAACATGTTACCATCTTGTCTCAAAGTTGACAATCTTTCTTGTAATTAAGCGCAGTTCCCCGGCAACGGCGCTAAAATTTGATAACGTTCAAACTAACATGCGATTATTGTGTATAGCTGAGGTGTCGATCCCATGAGGAAAGCGAACTACAAGAGCAAGTGTAAACCTTAACACTAAATGATAAAGTTCAAATAAGAAAATCTGAGTTTTACGAATGAAATTATATAAGAGAGTTGTGAAAATATGATGAAGAATTCAATAAAGAAATAACAAGGTTCCAGAAATACCCTACCGTTTTATCTCAATTACTAATTTCACATCCCAAACAAGCAATTGGTAAATATTCAATCAGAGCATATAAATACCCTAATGTAATTGTCATAAGTTACTCCTTAATTCCAATTCAAACACATAAGATCTATCTTATAAATTATCAAGAAGCGACAATATATTTCAATAATAATACTGCAGTAATGGGCAAACCTATAAGATAGATCTACTGAAATCAATTGTATCTAACAACTTTGACATAAGAAAAGCTTGACTAGACTTATATGGAGAAGAAGAATGTGATCACCGGATTAAGAAAATCTAAGAGAAGAAGAACATAAATTACAGCTATCACATGAATTCAAATCCTTCTTATTTAATCAAAGAGTAAATCATAAACAATGTTTAACAATCAATCCATACAACTGAATCAAAGATAGAAATAACAACAACTACACCTAGAAACTCATCATTTCGCCTTGCTTGGAGTTTAGTTGGACATAGAGTTCATCCTTGATCACCGTGAGGAAAAAGAAGATGGAAGCTCTCTTCAAAAACTCTCCTCGCCCCCCCTGTTCTCTGAGTCTAAATTCCGATATATAGCTGTATGGAGACGGCTTTGTAGATAGAAAAGTCACCGTTAGGTTTCCGTTCATGTCGTGTGCTTCTGCTACTGTCTAGGCCCGATTCTGCTGCTGTCCAGGCCCGGTTATGCCTGATCTTTTCTACTAAAACTGCCATAACTTTCTATAGAAAAATTATATTTATGAGCCATGAAATTTTCCAAAAAATAGGCATCCTGATCTTTCTAAGAATCTATGGCTCATCTCTTGGTTCTTTCTGAATTAATACAGTTTAATCCGCAAAAATGACTGATTTGTATGGGAAATTCTGACAATTTAGTGAAACTCCTTTCCAAGTGCTTGTGAACATGCATAAAATCTTCGTGCTTTAATCAATGTTAACTTTTTCATCTCTTTTAAACCCAAAATACCTGAAAAATGCATCGAAATAAATCAATATACCAAGAATGACACTTAAAAATTATTAAGGCATAAATATGTAGTCTAGCCCTAAATCAACCCTAAATACTAACAAATAAACACTATTAAGATGCATTTTCTGACTCTTATCAAGTAAGGATTGGAAAATTGTCTTTAATAGTAACTGCATTTAAAACTCTATAATCCACATAAAACCTCCAAGTTCAATATTTCTTTTTGATTAGCAACACTAGTGAACTATAAGGGCTAGTATTGTGTTGTGTAACTCCCATATGTAACATGTCTTTGACTAGTTTTTCAATTTATGTTTTTTGAAACTGTGGGTATTTGTAAGGCATGATGTTTACAAGAGAAAATCCAGGTAACGACTAGGTCTTGTGATCTATTCTTCTTGTTGGAGGTAATCCAGTAGGTTCAACAAATACTACCTTGAACTCTTGGAGTAGGTCTTGAATTTGAGGAACAATTGGTTCTCTAAAAGTCATAGACCATTGTCTTGGTTATTATGAGTCAGGTACTAAAATTAACGTAAAGCAAGAAGATAAAGAATTTGTGATTGCCATATTCTTAAGCTTGTTATACCCCACCATATTATATTCTGGTCTGTGTTGTTCTTGTAATAACACTGGTTTACCCTTCTATACAAACTCCATGGTTAAGGTTCTGTAATCAGTAGTAATAGGAGCTAAATCCTACAACCATTGGACACCTAACAAAACATTTGTTCTTCGTACAAGTATTATGAAAAAATCAATAATAAACTTATAGTCTTGCAGTCATATCTCTAGTGCAATACACATACCAATATAAGAAAAATACTCTCCATTTCCCACTTGTACTTTAAAATGGTTGGTAGGAGTAATAGTTAATCCCAAGAATTTTGCAATCATTTCTTGAATGAAGTTGTGTGTACTACCTCTATCAATTAGTACTTCTAATATTTGGCCCCCTATCTTACCTTTTAATTTCATTGTTTGAAGAGATATATGACCCATTAAAGCATGAAAACTAATAGCAGGGCTAGAATCAGTACCTGTAATCCAGTCTTTTCAACTAATTAATGATCTCTTTTGTTGTATTGTCCTCTTCTGCATCCATGCCTTCAAAGAATAACTGTGTGCCCTTGTTCTTGCATTGGTGACCAGAATTATATTTGTCATCACAATTAAAACATAATCCTTTCTCTCTCTTGTGCTGTTGTTCTTGTGGAGTCAGTCTTTTTACATTGGCTTTAGGTCTTGGTAATGTGGAAATAGGTTGTTTTATTGGTCTAGGGCCTAGAATAGAAGGACTGTTGATTGGTTTAGGACCCCAATTTCTATTGTAAGAGTATCTTTATTGGTCTAGGGCCATGCTAATAGATTTATTCAAACTCTTAGGTCTTTATAATAAGACTTCCCTCTTGATTGAGGATTTCAATCTTGAAATGAAACAACTTTTCAAGAACTATTTTGTCAACTCAGGTACCTTACAAGATAGTGTTCCAAATTTATCTTGATAATCTTAAACAGATTTTTCCTGCATGACAAAGAGAGAAGTCCAAATCTTTCTTTTAAAGAAATCACAATTTCTTTCCATCCTCTCAGTTGATTGCTTTGTTAGATCCATTGATACCAATTGGATGCTAGACCATCTAAGTGAAATGATACCATAGTGAGTTTTTGAAATTTAGGTGTTTGGTGATACAAAAAGAATTAGTCTACTTTAAATAACCAATTTGATGGATCTTATGAGCTGAATCTAGGAAAATCAAGTAGAACCGGCTTGAATTGTGTAGAGTTGAAGCTTGCATAGTAGCCCTCTTCTTGGTTGTCATGTGATGTAGGTGCATGAAAACCAAGCTTATTGGTGCTAATCTTTAATTCTTCTACATCAGAGGTGATCTTGGTTATTTGTTGTCCTTGTTTCTGAATATCTTGCTGTAGTGGTTAGATAGTAGCCATGAAATCTTCTCTGATTTGATTCTTCAATTGAAGATTTTTGTCCCAAGTGACTTCAGCATACCTTGATCTTGGGCCTTCAGCCATAGTAAAAGGGACTTGGAAAAGAAAAGATGATGAGTGAGTCAATGAAAGCACCAATGATGGCTTTCACAACTCAGTCAATGGCAAGATTCGAGTTCAAACTTAAACTCCAAGAAAGCTACAAGAATTGCAGTAGAAAGAAGAAGAGAATTCTGAGATTTTTATTCAATGAATTGTTCTTCTCCCATATATTTCCTTTTATACTAGTAAGAAACAACTTAGCGAACTATTTGTTAATTACATTTGTTACACATTCTGTTATGAAACTAACAGCTCTATAACTAACTAACTTCTTCTGCATTTTCTTTTTAGTCTCTTCCTGTCTTGGTTCTGTTCAGGTACGTAGTCCTTGAACCATTTTGGTTGTTGGCGTTTCCTTAGTGATGTTCTAGGATTTACAACAGCTGCCTCTGTATCCATGCTTGTTCCTGCTGTATCATTCCAACCTTGAAGCTCTCCTTTGTTTTCTTTGTCTATAAACACATCACCTAGCTCTTTGAGAATACTTTTTAGAGCAAATCAAAATAATACATGTTTTCTTTTTGCTGTTGGAAGAATTTATGTAGTCTCTAAGAGTTTCTTTGAGAATATTTGTTTAGAGAAAATAAAAATATATAAAATTAAATATTTATATATGGAAAGCTAATCGTACAAAACTATAGACCCAAAAGAGAAAGAGAAATTAATCATCATAAGAACTAAATGAACCAATGAAAAGGGCAGAAAGAGATAATCTGATTGAATAAGAACTAAATTGTCTATTTGTCTTTTATATAAAATGCGTAATATACCTAAGATCTATTCGTCATTTAGAATTTCACGACTGGGCTACGAAATTCGGACACAAACAATCACTGAATAAACAGTAGCAGTAAAATTCAAGGAGAAAAATAATTATAACTCACAAAGTTAAAAAATAAGTTTATACAATCTAAAATCTAAATAGCTCATACGGGCGAAGTGGTTCGCTATAAAACGAAATAAATAATACCTATATATAAACAATATATACATCGTTTCACACTTTTAAAAGTTGGGTACTATTTTAGAGTTGATACGTGTAGTCATTATTATATGCAATCATCTCATTTTCTTCTTAATTGGCATCCCGTGCGTTGCACTTCTTTTTTTAAATTTTTTTTGTAGGTGTCTGTATAAATATATATATATATATATATATATATATAATTTCACAACTCTCTTCATTTAATATCCATTCACCAAAAAACACGATTAACAATATATAAAAAAGAAATTGAAGTCTACCAAAAACCATATAGCTTCCATAAGGTCTGCCAGTGGTTGTCAAACAACATCTGAAGCTGAAATGGTCCAGGAATTCACTAGATTCTTCCAGGAGCTTTTGGGCTCTTCTGGCAGATGCAACTCCATTGAGATGGAAGTTATTAGAGAGGGGCCTGTGTTACAAGAGATCCAAGCTGAAGAGTTGATCAAGAATGTAACTGAGGAAGAGATCAAGGCTACCTTATGGAGTATAGGGGAGGACAAATCCCCTGGTCCAGATGGTTATTCATCCAAATTCTACAAGAAAGCATGGGAGGTTATCCACAAAGAGATTATTGAGGTAGTCCAAGAATTTTTCCAGAATGGTAAACTGCTAAAGCAGCTCAACCATTCCTCTTTAGCCCTGATCCCCAAAGGTAAGCACGCCTCTAGAGTTGAGGACTTCAGGCCCATTGCTTGCTGCAATGTGATCTATAAGGTCATCTCCAAGATTCTTGCTTCAAGATTGGCTCTATGCCTGAATCAAATTGTCAACCCTGCTCAGGCTGCTTTTATTAAGGCTAGGAGTATGGCTGAAAACATCTACTTGGTTCAGGAATTACTTAGGAAATATTGTAGAAAGAGGATCTCTCCTAGATGCATGATCAAGATTGACCTCAGGAAAGCTTATGACACTGTGGAATGGGAGTTTTTAAACAGCCTTTTAGAGGGGCTTGGGTTTCCTGAAAAGTTTAAAGTATGGATTATAGAATGTGTATCATCAACATCATTCTCTCTATCCATCAATGGTAGCATACATGGGTTCTTTGAAGGCAAAAGAGGAATTAGACAAGGAGATCCTCTATCTCCTTACCTTTTTGTATTGATAATGGAGTACTTGTCAAGGTTGCTTAAGAGATTGAATGAGAAAGATGGCTTCAGATTTCACCCCAAGTGTGACAAGCTCAAGATTACTCACTTGGCTTTTGCTGATGATCTTATTCTGTTTGCTAGAGGGGAGGCTAAATCAGTGGGGTTGCTAATGAAATGTGTCAACTCCTTCAGTGAGTGTATAGGGCTAAAGGCTAGCCTAGCCAAGTCTAATTTTTTTCATGCTGGAGTTAAGCCTGAGGAGCTTATGGAAATCAGAAGATGCACTGGTATGGAAGAGGGCAGCCTCCCCTTTAAGTACTTAGGGGTCCCTCTTGCCTCTGCAAGGTTGAAAACTACACATTATGCCCCTCTTATTGAAAAAATCTCTGGTTACATTAATGTGTGGGCTGGTTCCTCCCTATCATATGCTGGGACAACTGAACTTATCAAATCATTGCTCCAAGGAGTGGAGTGCTTTTGGCTTGCAATCTTTCCCATCCCTGGCAACATCCTTGAAAAGATTGTCAGATTATTTAGATCTTTTCTGTGGAATGGTAAGAATGGTGGCATGAGAAAAGCTTTAGTTGTATGGGCTGACGTTTATAGGCCTAAATCTGAGGGGGGACTAGGGCTGGTGGATCTGAAAGCATGGAACAAGGCTCTCCTTACAAGAGTCTTGTGGAATATCCATATGAAGAAAGACTCCCTATGGATCCAATGGGTCCAGCACTACTATCTTTTGAATAAATCCATATGGGAGATTAAGGCATATAAGGATGACTCCCCTCTTTGGAAGAGGATCCTGGAAATCAGAGATGAGATGGTTGGACAGCCTCCTTCTTCACTGCAAGCTAGTAACAGGCTTATGGAATGGAGGCTGCATGATGAGCTGAGCATTAAGAAAGTTTATAATGCAATGAGACAGAAAGGCAATGAAGTCAGATGGGCTTCCCTGGTCTGGTATGGTCACTGCCCCCCTAAACAATCTTTCATTCTTTGGCTGGCTATAAAGAACAGACTTCTCACAAAAGATAAGCTCCATCTAGAAGGGGATGACAAGTTGTGCCCTCTATGCTCTGACCGGGAAGAAAACAAGGAACACCTCTTCTTCACCTGTAGAGTCAGCAAGGAAGTCTGGGTATCCATTAACAAATGGCTTGGTTGTAGGAGACAAATGAATACAATTGAAAGTGCCATTAAGTGGACTCTCAAAGTCAAGGGTACTGGCCCCCCTGCAGTGGCTAAGAAGACAGCCCTAGCAAGCACAGTCTACAATCTTTGGCTTGCCAGAAATGCCAAACTTTTTGATAAAGCCCCTGCCCTGCCTGCCAGTTTAGTGAAGAAGATTCAGATTGGTATATATAGAATTGTCTATACTACCTGCCCTGAGTTTAGGCTGCTGTTGTAGAGCTCTTTCAAATGATTATTTCCTATGTATGGATACAGGATGTGTTTCCTGCTTTGTTTTCCTCTGTATTTTCTAGGGTATGCCCTGGCTGTTTTTGTAAGCTTTTAGGCATGCTTTGCTGCTGTGCTCTCTTGGTTCCTCCCTGGGTATGCCCAGTGTACTTGTAATCAGTTTTGGGTGGCTGTTCTTGTGTGTGCTGCCTGTCAAGGCCTAGCAGGTTCCTCTTGTTTGCTCCCTTATTGGGCTTGCTTCTTTGCTGCCCCTGGGTTTTGCCTCCTGATTTTGGTTCCCAGGGTTAGTTATCTAGGCTTTGGTATAAGGCTCATGTTTATTGTGTAAATGCTTCAGTTGTAAATCTCCTGGGTATGCCCAGTGATAAATTTTTGTACATTTTGATCATTCAATACAAATTTATTTACAGATCAAAAAAAAAATTGAAGGGAAATAAAACATGGGATGAAAAAGTTAAATTCTCAGTGAATATCACTAGAAAATTGATTGTCAAGTTGGTGAAGGAAACGTAGTTAACAATGTGGAACTGTACAAATGTTAGAAATGTAGCAAAGAATTATTTATGGAATATAGAGATGTTAGGTAGAAAAAGTAAAACTTCCTATTATGTGTTGATGTCGAAAATAAGTTAAGTCTACTTGAGTCTTGTTGTTTGGTTGCTGAAATAAAACCTTTTTGCTGCTGGGCGTAGGATATATCAAAGATATTATCATTTCAAGAAAAAATTAGTTCTACTCACCTCTTACAGAGTTTGCTCAAAGACAAACGTACATGCTAGTTCCGCAGTTCTTCTGTATCATCCATTACGCTCCACTTTGCAGGGAGAGGGTGTGGCTTCATATGGATATGAAAATATACTCATGAAAACTCAGTCAGGACCACATTTCAAACAAATTGTGGTGGGCTTTAATTAGAGCTTAAAATTCTCTAGGAAGATAATAAATTGAAACAAATTTAAACAAAACCAAAATTTAGAGAAAACTACATATATATATATATATATTTTATAAGAAAGCGATTGTAATTCATTAAAAATATAACTCGAGTTACACATGATCTTGCATAAAAGCATGTACTGTTCACTCTTCATTTTGGTTATTCAACTTTAAAAGCAAAAAAGTGTCACTGAACAATAACTCATATATATAAAATAAATAGTGAATCATTAAGAATATTATCACCCACTTTTATGAACTGCATGTGTATCTTTGGCAATCTTTGGTCATGTATGGACATTTCTAGTTTGGAGACACGCGAACAAATTCAAGATCCTCTAAACTAAAAAATAACAAACAACATGCTAAACATTTTTCTTAAAAATAGCTAAGTCAAGTATGAAATTCATTTAACATATATACATGCGTGCAGTGAATACAGATCCCCTTCATAGTCGCTTTAATTGATCAAATAAGGGAAAGCATTAAAGGGTTAAAAGATTATTTAAGAAGCATACAGCAAGGTATGAAAAATCCAGCAATATTTTTTTAAAAGAAATGATGAAAGATAAACTTATCTTGAACTGATCTGGTTGCACCTCCGGTACTGCAGCTGAGATAGAAGCACCTTGAAACTCATCAGTCATCAACTTAATTAGAAAATTAGTTAATAATTGATTAATAAATGGAAGTTTCTAAAGATGAAAAACGGAATAATGTGCTAAGATGAAAGATAAAAAATGAACCAAAACTCTAATGACTAAGGAACTAAACCAAAAAAAAAAAAAACAATAAGAAACAAAAAAATTGAAAGCTCCTCCAGATCTTCCAGTCACAATACCTATATATGCTTATTCCAGCTTTACTATGACTAATTTTTCTCTCCAAATTCAAGTAAGTGATATTAAGTTAGCTATTAGACCTGCAATTCACTTAAGCGATGAGAAGGGCAATTGATCAGGTTTTCGTTCTCATTTAATTACACAAACTCAAGATTAGATTCAGAATATGACTAACCTTCATGAAGCTTGGTTCTTTGATACTAGAAGTTCACTCAAGAAAGAATATTAACAACACGAAGAAAAAATCATGTTACTAAGAGATATGGTGTTGAATGTTGGGATTTTTCGATCAAGTTGCTTTCTCTTTAAGTTGTTTGCTCATCAAGTAGCTTGTTTTAACTTCGTGACCAACATAAGCTAAGAAAATCTCAGTATCAATCAAACTATCATTGAACCGGGTTTACCTCCATCCGATCAAAACCTTTTTGTTTTAATTTGGGCCATCAATACCCCTTAATCAGATTTTGAGCCTAATTCCAACAATCCCCCACATAGCCACGGCAATTATCTGAATTTTTTCCGTTGTCGAACATTACTATGATACCATTTGTTGAGATTTTTCCACCAAGTTGCTTGCTCTCCAAGTTTATTACTCACCAAGTAAATTGTTCTTCACACCAACTAATTTCAGGACCCACACCAATAAATTATTAGCCAAGAAAATACTAGTACAGATCAAGTTGTCATTAAGTCGGGTTCACCTCCACGTGATCAAAACTTACTTATTTTAATCAGACATTAAATACAAGTTAATCAAATTTTATGCCTAATCCCAACACTAAATTGCCGATTATTATCATTTTTTAAGAAAGAATATTTTAGCTTGTCATAAAATTCAATTATGTATGTTTCTTTTGTTGCTGCTTCACACTCCCTATATTTGATTCCATTGCATTTTATTCTTTTTTGTTCTTCTGTTCTTATTTAGTTACACAAACTCAGAATCAGATTTGGAATTAGAAAGAGTAAATGACATATGGGTGTTGTTTGTGTACTTGATTAAATCAAGCTTAAATCATCAAAACTTAAAGTTTTTTAGGATAAAAATTTTAGCTTTTGATAATGTAAGTTGGATTTAATCAAATCCCAAACAAGTCCTTAATAGTTGTACAACCTCTCCTCTTCCACCTGAGTTCTCACACTTCTCCTCACATAGACTCCAACAAATACCTCCTTATAATCACCAAATTCTTTAGCATTACCATGAAAAACTGCCTTATCAATTGCCCTTGTTGTACCAGAAGACTCAACAACAACATAAAAAATAACACACTCCTTCACTTTCTCAACCAACCATGATTCTTCAACAGCAAACTTGATATACTTCCTCATTACCATTGTTAACAGACTTTTAGGTCAAATTCACATCACCCAACTGCAAAGAGATGGAAAATTTCACACACTACAAGATAATTGACATTTTTCGGCGCTTTTTTTTCGACGCTTTGTAAAAACACTGCAATATAATACCCGTCGGTGCTTCTTTTGTGGCGCTTTTCAGAAGCGTCGCAATATTCAAAGAACATATTTCGACACTTAAAAGCGTCGGTATATGCTCGACCCATTTCATATTCCAGTGCTTTAAAGCGCCGAAATATGCTAAAAACCTATATCATATACCGGCGCTTCAAAGCGCCGGAATATGAAATAGGAGCACCGAAATATGCTGGAAACCCATTTCATATTCTGGCACTATGGAGTGGGCATATTCCAGCTCTTTAATGCGTCGATATATGCTCCATTACATATTCCAGCGCTTTGAAACGCTGGAATATGCTAAAAATTTCTTATATATAAAGCTTGCTGCGCCGTTTTCCCTGCAATTTTTTCCCCAAATTTTTTTCCTTGCTCCACCGCACCAACCCCCAAATTTTTTTCCGGTTCTACCTCCACTACACCATTTCCTCCACTGTAATTTTTCCTACTCCCTTATCTCCACCGCGTCGTTTCCCTTAGCTCCACCACCCCGTTTCCCCCACAATAATTCTTCTTGCTGCTTTATTTTGGTTGTCATCCTCAGCTCCCCACTATAAGTCCATTGAACACAACAACAATAAAATGATGGATTTTTTAGGAGTTTCTTTCATTTTTCGTTGTAACTGCTTTTGTTTGATTTTTGAGGTTGATGGGTCTAATTTGGATGACAATGAGTGACTGTTTTCAGTGCGAGTAATGCTTGAAAAGTTAGATTTTGAATGTATTAAATTGATTTTATAGTAAGAATTTCGACTTTGGTGGCTTTTACAATGGCAATGTGTTCTACCAGCTAGCGTGGAGTTGTATTCATCAAGCTTTGATTCCAGTGATCCCTTCCATTCTATGAAATTCTTGTACGAAATAGCTGCAAGTATTTATATACACATTGCTAGTAATTTTCTGTTTCTCTTGTTATGAGAATGTGAAGAATACAATGTTTGTTTTGCGGTTGCACATAATGTTTTGCATGTATTAGCTCATCTTTTCAGCTTGAGTTTGCCTTAATTTAACTCATCACCAACTGCTTTAATTTCGATTTAGAACTTCTCCTTCACTGCTAAGTATGTACCATAAACAATTTTTCTCATTGATTGTTAAAACCCACTCAGGCATCGAACCACTGTCTAGGCAGGGAAATGTATTTACCAATGCTTTAAAGCAGGCATGACATGTACTAAAAGTAATTAAACATCTCTTTTCCATAGGTTCCTTCAATCGCCCCTCCATTCCTTGCAAAAATCCCAGGATTAAGTAACTACGCTTGAACTATGTTAGAAGTCCTTTTCTGTTACCTTTGTTGTGAAAATTGAAGGGCCCCAATTTTGTCCTCTTCAACCTTTTACATCACCCCATTTCTTTTATTTTTCAAGTTCTTTAATGTTTCTTTGATACAAATTAATGAAGTACCTCCGTAGGTAAAGATTGATAAGAATGTAAAGCTTCTTAAAGAAAACCCAGGCTGGTGTTGTAACTTTCATTTCATTTCATTTTATGCTTTTTTGGCCCCCATTGATTTGTTGAACAGGTCCTGTCAATTTTGAGGTAGGCTAAACACACTTGAAAACATATTTATGAAAAAAAATTAAAAGCTGAAAAAACGAATTTTAAGAAACTGAATTTGTGATTAAAAAAATTGTGCTCATTGTTGTTTCACTGTTTTAAAAATAATTTTGTAAACATAAATTGAAACTACTGTTTTGTGAAATAATACAAAGAGTTCAACAGAAAATCATTAAGAATGCAGAATGTATACTGATAACTATAAGCTTCAACTAATTTTGTTAGTCATATCTGTTTGATCATAATTCTGGTGGTAGTTATTGCCATCAAAAGACATTAAGACCAATTTGTCCTGTTACCAGTGTGAATTTCCTTGACTTCTGTCAACAAAATGAAGCATGATGTGAGCAAAGATTCTTAGGACAATGTAGGGTTGGTTTGCTGCAAGGAAGAACTACATTTGAAGGAATGGTTTTCACAATATCCATGCCACCATGACAATCACAAAAACACAATTTATGATGCTTCTTTGATCACAAGACCTTTTATTGTCCATAAATGATGATGATGATGATGGTATCACATTATAAAGTAGAAACACATTGCAAACAATTATCTTCTATTCTTGGAAGTTTGTTTTGTGTCACAGTCACAGTCATAATCATATTTATCTTCAACAAACCAACCTCTGTATACTTCCAAGAAATTGTTTATTTTTTTTAACATTAACGGAAATGAAGATCGAATCCATATTTTCCATAAGAAAATTTTAAAGATAATTGCTAAACAAAAAGGTAAAGTTTTCAAAAAAAATTGCTTTTGCTAATCTATGGGTTATAGGTGATGCTTAAACATAGCCATGCTTTATTGATGTCTCATAATTGCCTTGATCCATTTAAAACATTGTCATTTACTTTAATTTCTTGTGATGCCACAGATCCGGATGGGTACTATTTTGTTTCCACTAGTATTGGGTTACACATCCTTATTTTTAATACTCTCATCACATAGCTGTTTAATGTTCAGTTCTTTTATTTCAGCCCTCAAACTTAACTTCTGCTTGATATTTGTTGCATTATGATTTAGCAAAATATACAATGAATATTTTATTGGGATACTTTGTATATAATATTAAATATACAATGAATATTTTTCTTATTTTTTTAAAATAGAACTAATAATGTTTTCACGTAATGTAGTTACATGAATAACTTGTTTTTGTATTGGGATACTTTGTATATAATATTAAATATAGTTTTAACTCAATTTGTTGTTATCAATTTCAGTTCATCCGCTTACCAATCAAATCCAAGTTTGTGATTATGCCTTCTTTTGCCAAAAATATTTCATTTATGACTTTCTTAACATCGTTTTAGGAAAGACTATTGGTGTCATCTAAAAATGGATAAAAGTTGGATAGATAAACCGAGGTCGAGTAAAGCCTATATGGATGGTGTTGCAAACTTCATTAGATTTGCGTGTCAGAAATCTTATGGTCGTGGTAGTATTGTTTGTCCATGTAGGAGATATGGTAATTGCTATTCATTCGAACCAGAAATTGTTCAGGAGCATCTACTGTATAATGGGTTTAGTCCATGTTACACCGAGTGGGTTTTCATGGGGAGAAAGTATCTCGTATAGACCACACTCACACTAGTTCACAACCCACTAGTGTTCCAGGTGGCTTTATGAGACGAGATGACTTGTTGGGTTTGCTCCGAGGTGCCTTTGAGGTAACTTGTGAAAACCCACATAATGAACCGTTAAGTTTAGGAATCGGAGTGGGATCTTCAAATGAGCGTGGTGAAGAGCAACAGGCTCATGGTGGGATTGAGTTCAATAATTGTGGTAATCCTTCACACATCGAACATCCATTTCATTCTGATATTGATGAGACAACTTAGTATCGCAATTTGATGAAAGATTACGATAATGAACTTTATCCGGGTTATCAGAATTTCACAAAGTTAAGTTTCATGTTATATCTACTACACCTCAAATGTGTTGAATGGGTGGTCTGGTAAATCTCTGACTATGTTGCTTGAGTTTATCAACATGACACTTCCGATGTGTGATCTATTGCCATCAAATTATTATGAAGCCATGAAGATTATCAAAGGATTGGGTCTTGGCTATGAGAAGATTCATGTTTGTCCTAATGACTGCACACTGTATTGGGGTGAGCATGTGAATGATGAATTTTGTCATGCGTGTGGTGTGCCACGGTGGGTTAAAAACAATGCTGATGATGAAAATCTGTTGAATGAGATGGATGGTCAATCTAAAAAGAAAAAGCCAGCTAAAGTATTGCGTTATTTTTCGCTAATACCGAGATTGAAAAGGATATATATGTCATCTAAAATGGCTTCGTTAATGAGATGGCATGATAAAGATCGGACAAAGGATGGGATTTTAAGATACCCGGCAGATGGATTAGCCTGGAATAAATTTGATACTTTGTATCCCGATTTTGCAGCTGATCCTCAGAGTGTTAGGCTTAGCCTAACTAGTGATGGGTTCAATCCCTTTCAAACAATGAGTTCAACTTATAGCACATGGCCCGTTCTTTTGGTCCCATACAACTTGCCACCGTGGCTTTGCATGAAGCAAACATCCTTCCTCCTTTCAATGGTTATTCCTAGTGAGAAAAGCCCCGGTAACGATATTGATATCTTTTTGCAGCCTCTAATTGAAGAGTTGAAACAATTATGGGATGGTGTTGATGCGTTTGATGCGTCCACCAATCAAAGCTTTAAGTTGCGCGCTTCTCTTCTTTGGACCATTAATGATTTTTCAGCCTATGCAAACTTATCTGGTTAGGGCACCAAGGGGTGGGTTGCTTGTCTATGTTGTGGGGAATCTATGCATTCTGTACGGTTAAAGCATGGGGGAAAGTTTTGCTATATGGGTCATCGTCGATGGTTAGCAGAAAACCATGAGTTTCATTTTCAAAAGGATCAGTTTGATGGCACCATAGAGTTGGGATCTGCTCCTGCTCCACCGTTTGGGCACGATGTTTTAAGACAACTAGAGGGTGGAAACTATAGCTATGGTAAAACCTCGAAGCCTTCTAAGAAGAGGGCAAGGGAGGATGTTGGTACCTCTACGGGGCAAGTGCTAGTGGATGAAGTTGATGACCTTTTTGAGGGTGTGGACAATTTCCTTGAAAATGTTGATAATGAGGATATTCCCATGGATGAGGGAGTTGTAGATATGTTGTGAAAAAAAAAAGCATTTTTTTTAGTTACCATATTGGAAAGATAATCTATTGCGTCATAATTTACATATGATGCATATAGAGAAGAATGTATATGATAATTTGATTGGAAAAATATTGAATATAGATGGTAAGACTAAAGATAATAAAAAAGCACACCACGATCTCGAGGAAATTGGTATTAGAAAATACCTCCATTTAGTTGTTCTTCCTAATGGAAAAGATCACTCGCCTCCAACATGCTACACTATGTCCATGAAGGAGAAGCAGAATTTCTTGACAGTTTTGGTAAATCTTAAAGTTCCTGATGGGTATGCATCAAACATCTCGAGATATGTCAACCTAAAGGATCGTAAGCTGTTAAACTTAAAGAGTCATGATGGTCACATATTGATGCAAGAAATCCTTCCGATTGCCTTAAGAGCATCTTTTCCTAGACATGTTGTAGCAGTTGTGTCTGAGTTACCATCATTTTTCAAAGCTTTATGCTCTAAAGCCCTTGATCCCCATGAGCTTGACTTATTGGAGTCGCGTGTTGCTTTGACACTATGCCATTTAGAGAAAATATTCCCCCCGGGTTTCTTTACCATTATGGTTCATCTTATCATTCACTTAGCCTCCGAGGCTAGACTTGGGGGTCCCATACACTACAGGTGGATGTATCATGTTGAGAGGTTAGATGTTCAAAGCTATTTTATGCACTTTGTTTTTTCTTTTAAATATTATTGGCTACTTAATTTATCTTTAATTTTTTGGCTTTTCAAGGTATTTAGTGCACTTAAAATCTTACGTACGAAATAGAAGTCGACCCGAGAGGTCAATTGCTGAAGGGTACAATGGGGAAGAGTGTCTAACATATTGCTCCCAATACTTCAAACATGTAGAGACAAAATTTAACCGCCCCCAAAGGAACAATGATACTGTAAATTATCCGGATGAATACATGTTTTCCTCGGATGGACGTATAATGGGAAAGATTGTGAGTATTGAGCTTGATGACATGTCATTAGCTCAAGCACATCATTATATATTGGTCCATAATGATAAACTTTCTGACCTTCGTATATTAGTATCAATAAAGGAACTTAATTAGTAATCATGTGTTTAAAATGAGTTTTTATTATCTGTTATTATCACTGTGATGGATAACAGTTACATAAAAACATCAATTATTGCAGCGAATTTTTGGCTGCTCAAAGATTAACCAATCGTTCCAATCGACCAATACAAAGTCTCGAACAAAAGTGGTTGGTTGAAAAATTTCCCTCATGGCTTATGAGATAGGTAGGCATAATAGCAACTGCCTTCGAATGTTATAAGTGTTTTCAACAAAACATTGAATGCTGTTGTCTCATATTAATTGTTGGAAAATGTTTAGGTGCCATGGATGGTGGATAAAAATTATTTAGATGAACTAATTGTCTTTGCTCGAGGTTTGAATAATGTTGTTAGGAGATTCAATGGATTCAACATCAACGGCTTTAAATTCCACACAAAGGAACGTGAGAGGTGTAGACGATCTCAAAATTCGGGAGTTATGGTTGAAGCGGATGATAAAATGTATTATGGTGTGCTCAACGATATCATCAAGTTGGATTACTATGGGACATTTAAGATTGTGATTGAGTGGATATTAATTCACCCAGGGGTTTAAAGAAAGATGCAAGTAGGTTCATTCTCGTGAACTTGAATAAGTTAATACACACTGGTCAGTTATTGAAGGATGACCCGTTCGTACTTTCATCTCAAGCGAAACAAGTATTTTATGTGCAAGACCCAACAAGAAAGGAATGGTATCATGTTGTGATCACAAAGCCAAGGGACCTATATGAAATGGGGGGAAAATGCAGGAAGAGGATGATGACACTTATAATCAGTGCATGCCTTCTAATGTAGTGGTAGACGATCAATTAAATTGTATCTCAACTTGGGCTATGATGGACATTGACGAAGATACCAACTAGTTTTATTTGCATTTCTATGTAATTATATTTGGATGTGTATTTATGTGATGGACATGTGTTTCAACGAGTTTTGTAAGGTTTTATTGTAATCTATCAGGTTACTGTTGCTTTATATCACACAATTCAAGAGTCTTGAACTTTTTTGCGTATAATTTATGGAATGCTAATTTAGAATGTCATAAATTTCTATTTTAGTTGTATCACTGATTATTGCTTGTTATTTAAATCCTATTTGAAGCACTTATTTGTTCATTTGTTCTCTGGTACTCTGAAGTTATTGATTGCTGCATTTGTTGCGACCCCTTGACCATTCCTATCTTTTAGGTGTGGTTCTTCTAATTCTTCTTAACTTTTAATGCATTCTTGATAGTGTGAGATATAATCATTTTAATGTTTTTATGTATACAGATTGCAAGATATATAGGTCAAAAAATATCCCTCCCTCAGGTAGAGATAACATATCAAACCAGTATGCAGTTGAGTCTTCACACCATCAAGAAGATATTCACCATGAGCATGAGTATCACCTTGATGATGATCATGACTCGCAAAATGATTCTGAGACCGACCAAATAACAACGGGAAGTGATCACAATGATAGTGAACAATACGAGATAATTGGTAATTTTTGTATTATAATACATTCTCTCTATAACTAGTTTGATACCACATTGTTATACTAATTATAAAATTTATGTTTTCAATGTATAGATTCTGAAGGGAGGGTGAGGAAGCAAACACGTGTCCTGAAAACCTCACAAGTGTGGTCCTTGAACGAGGGGAAAAAATTGTGGTCCACTTCAATGCACGTCATCAACCTATTAAGAAAGGTGGCCAAATATTAAGTAGCTGGTTGGGCAAAGTTGCAAAGAGAGGGAACCGTTGTCCGCTTAATTACACGGATTGAAAGAAGGTTCCTTCTAGCTACAAGAAGGGCCTTGTTATATTGATTTGGGTAAGTAATGACTTAATATCCATTGCTTGCCTCCAATTTTTTTTTGTTTTTTTGTTTTCGTGATGTTGTACATGCATAATCCCTAACACCAATAAAGCTTATTTGACATCAATTTTCTTTCTTTGTGGTGGAGGAAGTTCCATTACCCTATGATTGAAGCGATAGACAAAATTTTGTCGAGGATGATAGGGAAAAAATAGAGGGACTACTGATATGTGCTTAAAAGGGACCACGTGAGGAACAAAACAAAACAACAAGTTTTGAGCAATGATGTTCCAAAAGGAGTAGATCAAGACCAGTGGAAGCAACTGGTGAACTACTGGTTCTCCGAGCAGAGTAAGGTTGTTTTACGATAATAATGTTCATTTGGATTCTCATTGTTTCTATTTTTCTAATAATGACTGATTATTGAATTGGTTTATTCTTGGTGTAGAAATATTCTACTATAGGGACAGCGGCACATGAAAGACAACAATATCCTCACACGTCCGGTTCAAAGAGTTTTGCTAGAAGACGGGATGAATATGTGAGTTAATTTGCTTCATTCATCCAATCTTTCATTCGAGATGTAGTGTATTGAGTCACAATTTGAACTCTTTTCATACATAGTAGGAGATGACACATGGGAATAAGCCCGGGCGCATATAGTTTTTTTGCTGAAACTCATAAACGCAAGGATGAGACTTTTATTGATGATGCATCACGACAATTTACGGTAAGTTTACTGTACATTTGTTGGTTGATCAAAGAAGAAAATTGTATTTATTTGTCATGGTTGCCAAATGTTAAGCTGAGTTTATCTTTTACTGTCCATTTCGAAGATAAATGATCAAACCCCAATCACATTAATGATAAGGAATACATCTCATTATGTAGTTTATAGATCCAATGAATCTCATTTGAAACAAAAAAATAAAAACCTTGTAAAAAATATGATAATCAAGACCTTTATCAGACAGATTCAAGCATGTACCTTGATTGTGATATTTTGGGTATAATCCAATTGATAATCATACTTCTCTTCTAAAAGAGGTAAGTTTGAAAATATCAGATTCATTAGGGTCAAATTGAGGCTCTGAGCTCCCCTTACTTGATCATTTAGTTCTATATTATATATTTTCATCATATCCTAGAAACTGAAGGTGATGCTGAATCAAGAAATGCATGCTCAATTATTGGTGTTTGCGGAAAATGCAGGCTTCTTTTTTCCCGTGTTTAATTTCCCCTTTTGGTACTTTGTAATGGAGTACTTACTGGATGCTGCAGTTTTCAGAAACAATGATGGGTATCTCTGGTCTTGTCCAAGAAAAAGTTAAAGAACCTTAATTGCTTTTGGGTTTTCATGGTTGGGAAATTTTTTTCCATGAAGCATATGCTATTATTAAGTTTGCAGAACACTGAAACTCTGACTCTTCAACATCATGATCAGTAGATGCACATAGCTGTGGGGTTTCTGCTGCATATCTTTGTTACATGCATGGAGCTCTAGTTTCAAAACACTTTTTATCATAGTAATTTACCAGTTTCTTCAAATTTTGAGTCCCCTATGCCATGCCTATTTTTTCATGCATCTCTCTCTCTCTCTCTCTCTCTCTCTCTCTCTCTCTCTCTCTCTTCCTTTTAGTGTTGACTAACAAAGATAACTGTGAGCTTTAATTTAATACATTAAGTCTATGCATGAGTATAGCTTCATTAATTTCTTCTACTTGTTTATCAGTACGGATTGAGTAAAGTAAAATGTATCATCAACTTTCTGTGTTATGATTTTGTTCTTAGATTCAAGAAATCAACTCATTTTCCCTCTCTTATACTCATTTTTCAAATCCAAAACAGAAAGTATTTTCTTCATTATTTTTCATGCATAAAAAAATAAAGTCATTATCCAAAAATGACACTTCTTTTGTATGTTTCAAATTCAAAACAATTCCATTTTTCTTCTATTCACAATCTAACTTTCAGAGCAACACCAAATAGTTTAAACATTTGCTTTGTTCTTCTAATAACTAATCATAGCTACTATTTCTTGATTAATTAAATAAGCATCTCTATATTGCATGTACTCCATACAATATTTAGTTGCAGTTCTGCCTTGATTGGTTTTGATTATAGCTGGGTTGTTTCAGCTCTACAACGTCTGTCTTTTACAAGTCTTGTAGATCGGTAGAGATTACCATTTTGTTTGAATTTATACAAGAACTGGAAGCTTTCCAGGAGCATAAATCTTGAATTTATACAAGAACTAGTAGACACTTATTTACTCGTGACATGGGCTGTTCAATCTCTTCCAAGTAGCATAAATATATTTTTTTTTTCACTTGAACTTATCTGTTATAAACTTGTGGAGTTATGATTCTCCCACTTTTTTCATTCTTTGTCAAAGTTTTTCCTCTTTCATATTACAAATCTTTTCTTAAATCTGGATATGCTGTTGTCCTGCTTGTGGTGTTAGGCTTTGTTTCTTGGGCATACACTTTTAGGTCATATTTCCTTGGTTGTATAATTGTTGAGTCTTTGTGCCTAAAAGTTGTCTGATTAAGTTTGTTATTTCAAGCGTAAGCACTGCTTTACGTGACTTACACTAGCGCTTTTAGTCAAAGTCACATTTAGATGGTAGGTTAAGTAGTGGATGCCATGCATACTTATCCCAAAAAAAGGTAGTGCTTGTCATGCATATTTTTTTATCTTCTTTCCTTAGTGTTTTCGTTGTTTTTCTTCCATTTCATTTCCTCTTTCCTCTTTCCTCTTTCCTCTTAAACTCATTGGCATGCCTGCATGCAGGGGTGGAACTAAATTAGAGAGAGTCTTTGTCCTATATCACTTTTTATCTATTTATCTATCAGTTTGTTTGTTTATATCCATTTCATAGAGTAATACATTGCTTAAACAATGTTGGGGTGTCTCAAGTCTCAACCTTGTCAGGAAGCAGTATTGGTCAAAGTCATAAGATCTAGAGTTATATGAACGATGCTATGGCTGTTTTCTGTTATTTGATTTCCGCAATTATGGCTGAAAATTAGTCCATACTATTGTTTTGATTGTATATTTGTTTTTCTTTTGTAGGAGGTTTTATGGAAAAATAAGGGAAATTCTACCAGTTTTTCTAAAAAATATGATAAGAAACTTTTGTTTTATGTAAATTTCGTTGCAATTAGCTACTCAATATTTGGAGGAGTTTAATCTTTATTATTTTGTAATTGCAGGTGACAGCTGAAGCTCGTGTTGCTGAAATTGTTGCAGCTTCAGGATCCTTTGATGCTAGCAATAATTTAGCAATACAAAATGAAGTCTTCATCGAGCTTATGGGTGAAGAGAGTTCCGGTCATGTCCGAGGTCAGGGTTTTGGAGTTACACCCTATGCTGTGTTTGGACTTTCAGCTCAAATGAGGAATGATATGGGATATCATGGGGCTTATACTGAAAAGATAAGTAGTCTGAGAGCACAAATGGAAGAAAACAATCAATAACATGCGCATCAGATTGAAAAGTATGCGCATCAGATTGAACAGCAGGCACATCAGATTCAAGAAATAACATCTAAGCATGATGATCAAATGAACAGTATGCAATCTCAAATGGATGAGCTGAAGTCGTTACTACAACAATTGGTTAATAGAGGACCAATTAATTGATGTCAAGTGTGATGGTAACTATGTTTTTTTTTGTACATGAGATGACTTTTGTATTGATTAAAAGAATTTTTATGAATGATGATACATTTTATATATTGAAGAACATTTTGAAATTTAATAGTACATTTTATATATTGAAGAACATTTGAAATTTTATGGTACATTTTATTTATTGAAGGGTTCATTTTATGGTACAATATTAAACCAAAATAATGTGAAAAACACAATTAAAACACTTATATAGCGGCGCTTCTAAGTGCTGGTATATTTTGGAAAATGACCGAAATATACCGGCGCTTAGAAGCGCCACTATATAAGTGCTATATTTCGCGCTTGTAAGCGCCGAAAAAATATGCACATTACGGCGCTTTATTTAAGTGCCGATATTTACGCTCCAACACCACACATACCAATGTTTATAAAAAGTGTCAATATCAAAAATTCATATTCTAATACTTTAAAATATTACAATATAAAAAAAATATATATATATACACCGTTGATAACCTTTTATCTTGCAGTGACATTACCATACTTTCCTACAACAAATCCAGTTGACCAACCTCCTATATCCACGGTTAACAGCGATTTTTCATAAACTGAAAAATTGAACACACTCAGATACACTAACCTCACTTGCTTTGCGTTAGACAAGACATCAACCTAGAACCCAATATCCCCGTACACACACTTGACAAACTCTACTGTTAATGGTTTTGAGTGCTGTTGTGTAGTGTTGATAGGTAATTGTGTACTCAACATTTCATAATTACGTGGTCCTATAGAATAGAGACATGTAGTGGGCCCACTGCTCATGAATATTCTCCTCTTAGCAAGTGTCTTAGAGTACTGTAGTGGCTATAAAGACTCTTAATTTACTCAAAGATAGGGAGATTTTTCTCATTTTCTCGGTTTGGGGTTAAAGTGATCTCTCTGTCATTTCTGTGTCTAGTGTTATAGGTGTCAGGGCATTGCCATTTCTTGGGATCGCTCTGTTTCCCCTTCGTTCTTCATCTTCGAATTGATGTTTCCCCTTCGGTCTTCATCTTTGAATTGATCTTTGATTATTCGATTACGTCAGCACTTCTCACATTTTTACTCATAACATGTAAGAATCTAAATAATTCGGTAAGTGTCCATATTATCATCATGTTCTACTAATTAACAACAATAGAACCAAAGTTTTTTAGTGAAAATTTTAGAAGATCTGATTTAACAAAGAAAATTATACCTAATTAAAGTTGTCTCTGTTTATCTTCATTCAAACCTAATAAGAGTGCGTTTGGAATTAATGAATTCTATAAGTTTTGTGGAATTAATTTGTAATTCTATACTTTTTATGTTTGGAAAAAAAATACTATGAAATTCATTTCAAAATAAATTTACTATGAAATTGAGTTAGCATGTTTCAAATTCTATTAATATTGATAGAATTTACAAATGAATTCCACAAAATGAAGAACAAAAAGGTATGTTGATCAAAATACTATCTCTTTCTCTCTTCTACTCTAGTCCTCTCATTTCAACTCTCTCCCTGCTCTTTTGAATCACTCATTTAGTCCAAACATTTTAAACATAAGAATTCAATTGAATTATACAAATTAACAAAAGAAAGTCAAATATAAAATAATAAAATATCATTTCATTTCATTTCTAAATGTGAAAGAAAGTTGAATTCAATTTTCATTTTGTTCCAAATGAAATGTGAGATAGAAATTCCAAATGATTCCCCAAGAATTGGTAATTACAGATAAAAAAGAAAATATTGAATCGATAGGAATAGAAAATGTGAAAGAAATTTGAAAATAGAAACCATGCATGCATTTCATCTCCTAAAACAAAAGAGAGTGAGAAATCTTACCTCAATCACAGGACCTCATAAATCTTTGCACGATTATCAACAAAAAATGAGAAAAAAATAAGATGAAGGGTAACAAAGTAGAGAGGAAACCAAAAAATATCTACAGAAAAATAATCGAAGATAAAAATAGGAAAAAATGAAAGAGCATTTAAAAAGAACACTAAGATCAATAACCAAAAGGTATTATTGATACCAAAAAGAGGATGAAGGGTAGCCCTATCTTTTTTTCCTTCAACAAGATGAAAATAATGTTATTGATTTCGAAGGTTGAGAAGAATGGGGCTAGGTCTAGCCTTGTTCTTGTGCTCACGTCAACTAGGTACACAAATCCCTGCAAGGGAAGTCACTTGAAGTTTTTGTACTTCGGGGAGGATCCTTCGATAGTTAAGTTAGTAAATATACCGAGCTAATATAAAAGGAAGGAATTAGAGGAATAGAGAAGTGATAAGTGCTTAAATATTCATATTTAAGCCCTCTTATTTACACTTGTTAAGTCCTTAGTTATGTTAATTTAGTCTATTTTACTTCATTTCTGTGTTTCACATGTTTTTATAGGGTCTTGGATAAAAAGAAGCATTTTTGGCACCTAAAAGAAGAAATATGGAAATCCTGGAGCAACTACTGGCAAAAGTGCGATCGAGCGCACTATTCATGCGCACACAAGAAGGATCGAGCACAGCCTTGCGATCGAGCGCAAAACACATGCGATCGAGCGCACATGTACGGGCATGAACAGTAAAATGGCATAACCAGTTTTGAAAATTGAGGAGGTTTTACGTTTTAGGAAGTTTAGGGTTTCCTGAGTCTTCTAATGTTATTCAACCCCTATAAATACACCTGTAAACACACACAAGGACATCACTTCTTTTATCTTTTGCTTAGCTTGGAGTTGTAAGCTTTGGAGAGGATTGACAACCCGTCTCCATAATATTCTTCGAGTTTTATAGTTTATGTTTAGTTTATGCTATGATGTTTATCTTAGACAACATGTGTAACTAACTCTTTATAGGGCTCGATTGAAGCCCTAGTTATGCTTTCCCATATATACATTCATTGATTATCTTTGCAATAACCTTAATTATGATGTTTAACTTGATTAATGTCTGTGTTTATTTACATTCCTCATATGTGTATGTCTGATCAATATGTGCATATGGCATGGATTAGTTAGTTAGACCAATTTGGATGACCGAGTCCTGGGCCTAACAATAATAACAAAAGATATCCACACCGGATTCTCGGATTAATCAACATGGGAAACCAGGAGTAGATACCATGCCCTAGGTCTCATGTGGTTGTCGATTTCCATAAATCTTATGCTTTCTTAAGGAACAACTCAGTAGATACCATGTTGAATCCCTTAAGAAAGAAAAGAGTTAGAGTAGATACCATGCCTAACTCGGTGCTTAGGGAAATCAATAGCTTAAGGAGTAGATACCATGCCCTTAGATTGGCAACCATTAGGTATTCATAGGAAGGCTAGTGCATTGACCTATTACTCATTGGGAAAGTATGACTAGTGGTGGATATCAAAGCCCTATGTCTCATTATTATTAATTCACATTCAACAATTATTTTGATCTTCTTTTATTAAGAAACTGATTCTAAAACGAAATTCACCAATCCCTGTGGAAATGATCTCGCACTTGCATACTATGCTACCATTGACCTTGTGCACTTGCAAGTAAAACTGTACGGTTATTTACTTATTTATTTAAGTAGATAAACGCGCAACAAGTTTTTTGGCGTAGAGGAATAGGGAAGCGAAAGAGTGTTTCTGTAAACTTTCTGTATCTGTCCTCTTCTGGGAAGGTTTGGACTCCTTTATATGGGTTGGGGAAAGATAAAATCTCTAGAGGATCCGGGGTAAGTTTTGCCAAAGTATGTTTACTATTGCTGTTCAGATTTGCACATCATCCTCTAACTTAAAGGGTCAAATCTCTGGCCTTTCTAGGACTACGGACTGTCACTCACTCTTATAGGGTTTTGTCCCTTGTAGTTTAGGTCCCCGAGTTATGCCGTGTAAGTGGCTAAGCATAATTACGTATGATTTCATCCTCTACGTGTTCAATCTTTAGGGGACTGGATGTTTTGACCCATATCATATCGCCCTCACTTTCTTGAAAAATCTAGGGAGGGATTTTAAGGGAGTAAGATTTTGCTACGTTATGATTGTGTACTTTAGTCTTGAATAAGACTTGTGTGGCTAGGGGAGCCTTAATTTTTCTACAATTCGAGGTGAAGTTGTGTGGTTGTGAAGGCCTGAGTTTCAGCTCAGTAAGAGTTATCTGGTTAAAGTTGTGATTCTATTTGGTGGTAATCTTTGGACTAAAGTCGTATTTCTTATATGACTCGAGATGGAATTATGTGGCCACGAAGGCTTTAATTCCCATTCCGGTAGGAATTGTGTCGATTGAAATCTTAATTTTGGTTTGATCTGGGTTGGAACTGCATGCTGCGAAAACCTTAGTTTCAATTTAGGAGGAGTTGTGTGACTGAAGTCATAATTCTTATTCTAACAAAAGTCATATGACTGAAACCGCACTCTTGTTTTGGGGTTGTGTCACTGAAGTCGTAATTCTTGTAGGTCTGGAGTGGAACTGTGTAGTGTGGAGGTCATAGTTCCATTTCGGTATGAATTGTTAACTAAATTTAACTCCTATAAGATAGGAGTAGAGTGACTGAAGTCGTAATTTCTATTGATCTGAGGTGGAGTTGTTTGGAGTGGAAGTTGTAGTTCCACTTCAGGAGGAATTGTTGACTAGAATCAACTCATGTTGGATGGGAATGATATGACTAAAGTTGTAATTCCTATTGATTAGATGTGGAACTGTATGGCGTGGAAGCCGCAATTCCACTTCGGGAGGAATTATTGATTGTAGTAAACTCTTGCTAGATGAGAGTGATATGACTGAAGTCGTAATTCCTATTGATCCGGGGTGAAACTATATGGCGTGGAAGCCATAGTTTCACTTCGGGTAAAATTGTTGATTGTAGTCAACTCTCGATATGGTAGGAATTGTATAACCAAAGTGGTAATTCCAGTCATACCAAGTTGAAAACGCTATTGTAAAAACCAAGGTTTTACTTTGGTAGGAACCATATGACTGAAGTCTTAATTTTTTTTTTTTGACTCGGGATGAAAATGTCTCTCTATGAGAGCTTTAGTTTTGGTTTTTATTCTTGAAGGCTTTGATGGGCCTTGTTGGGTCTTTAAGTACTCGTAAGCATGGGTTAGGCGTTTGGGTTTCTTGAAGCATTTGCGTGAGCTGTGGAAATTAATGATGAAAATTTTGAACTGATCGAGATGTATCCTTGTGTCGTCAACTTTAATGCCTTTGGAGACATAGGGATGTAAAGTCTCATTTTGGTGCTATTGGGACTATAAAAGGGGTGATTAGTTTTTAGTTTCATTTTCCTCCTTATTCACAATCTTCAGAATGTAAAACGCTTTTTTCTTTTAGAGACTTCCTTCAAACATTTTCCTTAAACTTAATGAGATTTCCTTTCTTTTTCCTCTTTTTTGCGAATATATTTTGAGCTGCAAATAATTGAGGTTGAAAGCGGATAGGGAGGGGCTAATGGTCTTCTTGGGAGACCAGGACCTAGTGATCGAGTTGCCCTAGAGATTTTGATGATGATTATGCCTTGAGGGTTTTGAGTGTTGTTTCTCATGAACAAATTCGTTCTATTCACGAGAAGTACTTTATAGTTGCCTACTAGAAGCCCAGGTGTGTGGTTGAAGATTTTAAGGCTTGTTCAACAATGCTAGGCAAGGCACTTTTTTACTTGACCTACTCTATAGATCACCTGAAAGTAGGGTTGAGATTTCCTCTTAAGCCTGATCTACAGGAGATCTTGAATCAATTTGGTGTCTGTCTTGTGCAATTGCCACCAAACTACCTTCGACATGTGCTGGGTTTTATTCTTGCCTTTCAAATGCATGTTGGATTTCATAGAGGGGATGCGAAGAACAAAATTAGAATGTTCCAATGGTTCTACACCTTGAAGAGGTACAATGGCTCGAGGTGGCTCAACATCTCTCCCATAGCTAACCTTCTTCGACCAACGGTTAGAAGGATAAGTTCTTCTTCATGGAGGGCCTTGAATATTTTCAAGTTTCTTCCAAGGTGGAACTACGAAATCCTGAATCAAAATCCTCCTACTCTGTCTTTAGAGGAAACTAAAGTGGTAAAGAAACTTCCTAGTGGACAAGAATAAGATCCTTGATGAGCATTTGGCCAATGAGGAGGTGCTATGGCCTTAGTTGTTATTCCACGTATCACCCTAAAGGTAAAGATTGTCTATGATTGTTTCTCTTATTTGATTTATGATTCTATATCTGACTTTGTTTTTCTTTATTACAACTAATGTCGTGTTGAATACAACCGAGGCAACAAAGAAAGCTGAGGAGGTCATTGTTTCCAAGAAGAGCAAGGCCTCCTCTTCTACTCCTTCTTTGCCTCCTTCCAAAAGGGGGACCGCGGGGAAAAAGCCCGAAGTTCAAAGATTCGAGGCCTCCAAGGGAAAGAAGAAAGAGGTTCCAAAGACATCGGTCTCCAAAACCCTTCAAGCTAGAACCGTGACCCTTGGTTCAGGCACTCAAGCTCAACAAGTTATTCCATTTTCAAAAGTTTCTCTTACTTTTATGGTGGCTACTGAAGGCAACTTTGAAGTGAACATGTAATGACCTATTGAGAATTGGCCATCCCCGAGAAGGTGTCATCACATATTGAAATCACAACACGACACATATATACAACAATATAAAAACATATATCGACTATATATATATATATATATATATATATATATATATTGTCCATATTGTTTATGTTAAGAGAAATATGTTGTATCTCCTCTAAAAAGAGTTGAGAACTTGGTGTGTATATATAAGAACTCTTGAATGGAAATGGAAAAGAGATGTAACTCCAGTTCCTTCGGAAATGGGAAGATCCTTGGCGCAAGAAGAAGGGGTTGATCCGTATCATCTTACTCTTTTTAGAGGAGATACAACATATTTCTCTTAACATAAACAATATGGACAACAATAACAAAATGCATGAATATTTATAACTTTTCAAAATTTTCTTTTCTCTTTCTTTCACAAGTTTGAGGATGTTGACCACGGGACTTACTTAACTTGTTCAAAACTTGAAATATTTCAACAATGAGGAGTGAGCTTCACAAGCTCAGTGAATTAAATTTACTAAAAGTACTTGATTTGTATAGTTCTAGTTACATTCAAGCATTACTAAATCAACATAATTAATCATCTATCTCTTCTCATATACTAATTGAATCATTTATCAATCTCTTTATAAATAAATCATCAAACAATCTTCTTTCAATAAATATATTTCATATACCAATCATATCAACTTTCTTCTCATATATTTTATTAATTCAAGATTTTTAGTTAAATATCATCATTTATTTCATCATAAGATTCACATCATACAAACAATCAATCATATAATTCTTTATCGTATATTCTTTTCAACTTCTTTACCATCAAAGTCATCTCACTATGAGACTCATCTATCTATCAATCATTTCATAATCAAGACCGAAACTTTAGTATCTCAACCAACAATAATAAATGTTCAATAAAATAAATGTTGAATTTAAATTTTCTTTCTTTCTTTCTCATCAAATCATCACATCATTTCATACTATCATCTGGGAACGTCTTCCCATATATCGACATGTTTCAACCAAACTAGCTACCTTCCTGGTCTTCTCTGCTAGACCAACTACATTCCTGGTCTTATTACCCATACCAACTACCTTCGTTGTCTTCTCAACCAGACCAGCTACTTTCATGGTCTTCGATGCAAATGAACAATAACATGCAAGCAGGCATACATCAAAGCATTCAATTGAACTATCTCTTAAAAATCATTATTTTATTATATATATTAAATTGTCTCCTCATATATTATATCAATTTATCAATCACAGATTTCAAGAATTTCGTTTATCTTTTCAATAAAATTTTCCATCAATCCATCCTTTTAAAAATACAATTTATCATATAATTAATTTTCAACATATCACTTAATCTATATTAAATCAACTAATCAATTATCATATATTAAAAATATATCATCCAATCGTTATAATTCAACAATTAATTCAATTAACATCAATTCGTATTTTATATTGGTTTCGATTACTAGAAGTAAATCTAACTTACCTCGTAACACTTAAAGCTACTCTCGTATCACCTCCTCTCCTTTCCTGCTTCTTTCAGTAATAATTCTAAGTTGCTGATCACCACCACCTAACATAACAACTCTATTAGAATTTCTATTTATTTTTTCCCTAATTCATACTCCTTTTCAATTTTTATACCTAATTCTGAATATTTTCGTGCATGCATAATAATCAACTCTCTCAAATTTCATCATTCAATATTTTTAATAGAATTTCTTTTCCATTCTTGCTTGAATTCAAATCCAAAGTTTATTTCAAGAAATAATGAAATAAGTTCAAAACTTCAAACTTTCATAATGATTATCAAAATTATATCCTTTCAAAGTTTTTCTCCAATTTTCTTAAAATTGAATGGTAAAACGCTAAACACCAAAGACAAAGCAAAAATCGTAAAGGAACATTTTTTTTTGCCCAAGTCTTATCACTGTTTTAATACAACGAAGTCATGTTAAATTTTATAAAGTTATAATTAATTATTATTTGCTTTCTTCTCTTCGTACGTGTTAACATGACTGATTTGGTGTCAAAAGAAGACTTCAAATAGTCATACCATTAAACCAAAAGAAGCCATGTTTCATCTCTTAGTATGTAGTAACATGGTTGATGTGGTGTCAAAAGAAGACCTCAAATAGTCATCACAATTAAACTAAAAGAAGCCATGTTTCTTCTTACATATTGTGATTAATTATTTATTTTATACCTAACTCTTAATATAATTGATTTTTTGTCAAGAAAAGGAAGAAATTACCAAGTTAATAGGTGGCATCATGATCGATTAATAGATCATAGTCCACTTAAATAATTATTTTATTTTATTTTTATTATTTTATCATTTTTTATAACATGTGTTGATGCCGAGGGAACGTTGCTGACTCGGAGTTGACTTTTTGGGATCTGCACAAGTAAAAAAGGATGAACTAGAGGGCCCACGAAAGGAGGCGAAGGAGAGACTTCTGAGGACGCTATGAAGCTCTAGTTAGGAAGAGGGCTTAAGAAAAACTGAGGGCTAATTTTAAGTAGTAGATTAATGTGGATTTTTTTCTAATGGGTTTGTGAAGCGAAAGAGAAGTGTGTTGAGCATATGTACCTTAGGCTATTTACAGTATTCTGAGTGGAGATCGGCCACGTAGGGGAAGGATGGCTTCATCCCTATGATTTTGGGCTTCTGAAGTTAGGTCTTAGTTTCGTGCTCAGAGGATCGCGTGTTTCAGAAGGGGTTAGGTCCACTAATCGCACTTTGACGTGGCAATGTCATGATTTGCCCGTTCCACGTGTGCCTTATCATGTTGCAGAGGCTGGACACTTGTCAATGTCCTAGTGGTGATGGAAGAGCCCACGTGTCGACATGTTATAGGTGAGGGTATTGTGGGCTCTATCACTGGCCCCTCACTTCCTCAGGTACTTGTGTGCCTCAAGGAAGTAAGATGTGATGTTTGTGCCATGGCCGAGCATTTGTGTTTAAAGATATTGGAAAATGGATGGTGGTTTACACCCTCGAACTATGGGATCTTAGAGCGAGTTTAGCTTTCGTCCTCGTTTTTGGAGATTTTGGGCCGCACTTGTAAGGAGCAGCTCACATGCTCGGACTTGGAGATTCTTGGCCGAGCGTGTAAGGAACAGATCATATGCTCAGTCTTGGAGATTTTGGGCCTAGTGTTTGAGGAGTAGCTCACATCCTCGGACCTAGAGATTTTGCGTCGAGCATGTGAGGAGCAGATCACATACTCGGTCTTGGAGATTCTGGGCCGATTGTCTGAGGAACAGCTCACATGTTCGGTCTTGGAGATTCTAGGCCGAGTGTCTGAGGAGCAGCTCACATGCGCGGTCTTGGAGATTTTGGGCCGAGTGTGTGAGGAACAGCTCACATGCTCGATCTTGGAGGTTCTGGACCGAGCGTGTAAAGAGCAGCTCATATGCTCAGACTTAGAGATTCTGTGTCAAGCATGTGACAAGCAGCTCACATACTCAGACCTGAAGATTCTGGGCCGAGCGTGTGAGGAACAACTCACACGCTTGGACCTGGAGATTTTGGGCTGAGCATGTGACAAGCAGTTCATACGATCGAACTTGGAGATTTTAGGCCGAGCATGTGACAAGCAGCTCACATGCTCGGTCTTTGGAGATTTTATGTCGAGTGTGTGACAAGCAGTCCATATGCTTGGACTTGGATATTTTAGGCCGAGCATTTGACAAACAACTCACATGCTGGGTCTTTGGAGATTTCAGGCCGAGCGTGTGACAAGCAGTCCGTACGCTCGAACTTGGAGATTTTAGGCCAAGTATGTGACAAGAACTTCACATGCTCGATCTTTAGAAATTTCAGGCCAAGTGTGTGATAAACAGCCCAAACACTTGGACTTGGAGATTTTAGGCCGAGCATGTGACAAACGGCTCACATGCTTCGTCTTTGGAGATTTCAGGCCAAGCAAGTGACAAGTAGTCCATACACTCGGACTTGGAGATTTTAGGCAGAGCATGTGACAAGCAGCTCACATGCTTGGTTCTTGGAGATTTTAGGCCGAGCGTGTGACAAGCAGCTCACATGCTCGGTTCTTGGAGATTTTAGGCCGAGTGTGTGACAAGTAGTCTCTATGCTCGGACTTGGAGATTTTAGGCCAAACATGTGACAAGTAGCTTACATACTCGGTTCTTGGAGATTTTAGGCCAAGCGTGTGACAAGCAGTCCATATGCTCGGACTTGGAGATTTTAGGCCGAGCGTGTGACAAGCAGTCCCTATGCTTGAACTTGGAGATTTTAGACCGAGCATGTGACAAGCAACTCATATACTCCGTCTTAGGAGATTTTAGGTTGAGCATGTGACAAGCAGCTCATATGCTCGGTTCTTGGAGATTTTCCTCTGGACTTTTTTTTTCTTGGGCTTTTGCTTTGGGTTTCATGGGTTTTCTTTTCTTGGGCCACATAAGCCTTCTCTCCCTGGGCCACATGGGCCTTCTATCCTTGGGCCCTATTAGCCTTATTCAGGATGCATTAAATATTGGGGCGGTTGCTTTTCATGTGGCGGTGTCTAGGGCATAGGAAGGGTCGTACATTCATGACAGTTGGCACCTTAGGGAGAGCAAACGGTGCCTGGGTGACATCAAAGGTCACGTCTTTTCTACTGAAGAGAGATTAATGTCCCTCATTCCTACTGTTTCAATCTTTATATAAGGATGATTTATCTCCTCCCTCTTCTCATTTGCATTTATAGAGCTTTTGAGAGAGAAAGAAATTTTGAGAGCACTCGAAGTCTATTTTAGGGTTCAGAGTTCTTTTGATCAACAGCTTGGGGTTGCTTTGCGATTTCTGGAAGAGAGTTTGGGGGGTTGATCTCAGTTCAAGTTGCTCGGGGTTGACTTATCGGATGGAGCTTTTTCGTGAAGGGACCGAGGTCGTATGCACAATCCATATCCATTCCCTTGGTGAGTCTCCTGTCATTTTTTACTATGTCTGAACATAGAGTAAGTAGTGGCAGCGAGGGAACTAGGAACTTGTCACAGGAGCTAGAGGAGGCCATAAGTGTCTCCTCCAGTGAGGATGTATTCTCATTGGAGATCGTTCATCAGGAGAGTAGCCTTGCCCTGGTGTCCTTCATCCCTGGGGAGGATGATGGTGAAGAAAGTGGGTAGGAGGCCTCTTCTAAAGAGGAAGACAAGGTCCACCGTACATTAGTGGCAATCAAAGAGGATGCCTCGGTGGAGGAGAGGGAAGAATGGTCATTCAAGGCCAACTTCGTGCCAAGTGTTTTTTGGGAAGCAAAGCTTCGAGCGATAAGGAGGGTATATCATATTCTGATGGATTATGCACTCCGGGCACCAGAAGGTGGGGAAAGGGCTTGTGATACCTTCTCGAGCTGCACGCCTTATGAGCTATGCGTCTATGAGCAACACATAAAGGCCTAGCTCAGGTTTCCTCTTCACCCCTTCTTTTGCACGGGGTTGAGATACTTCGGTATAGCACTGTGCCAACTGGCGCCCAACTCGGTGCACTCATCATGGCTTTCATAGCCGTGTGCTCTGAAGTGAGCGACGTTATGAACATTAACATCTTCAAGGCCCACTTCCATATTAGCCGGCACGGGTAGACTGAGTGAGTTGTGGTCAGCTCAAAGGCAAAGAGGAGTGTGCTGAAGAAGAAGTCGTTCTCTATCAAAAAGTGGAAAAAATCATTCTTCTTCATCCGGAGCGCTGAGAGCTTCAACATCCCCCTCTGCTGGAGCTTAGACCGTACTGATAAATGCAAGAAGCCGCACTTTCTGCCCCGAGAGCAGGAGGCTTTGAAGGTGATGCTGGCCGCGCCTTTGGATGTAGAGGTTCTTTATGATAACGAAGAGCTTTCAAGGCGTGACCTCTGCCCTCCTTGCCCCACAGCAGACATGGAGCATGGTAATTTTTAGTTTTTTAATTATCTTTTATATGTTGTTTTCCTCATCTTGATTTGCTAATGCTTTTCCCTGTGCAAAGATGGAGCTGGTTACGCAAGCAAGAGAGAGGGCCAAGAGGATGGCCAAGGAGAGGAAGAAGGCCTCAGAGGGGAAGGGTTCAGCCTTGGCCCAACAGTAGAAGAAGAAGGCTCGGGCATACAACCCTATTCATCTTATAGTAGAGAGCCCTCTGAGCCCTCCTTCTCTTGAACAGCGGATTGCTCCAGTGGCACCACCTCCATCCTAGGGCCTGTCTTTGTCCAGGGAGTTGCTTGGGACCTCTGTTCCTTTCTCACCCCAATGGGTGCTGAAGGTCGACAATTCGGTCTTCGCTCATCCGAGGGTTACCCGACAGTACCTCATCATGGGGATCCCTCCCCAAGATATGTTGGAGGTCTCTCAGAGGCCTTTCGAGGGGCTTTGCTCGGTCATCGAGGCCATGACCTCCCAGGTATTACTCTTCACCTTTTCCCTTAGTTCAATTTTTATTTTCTAACCCTTTTTCTGACATTTTTCTATACTTATTTCAGACCAGCGTCCTCATCGGCGTCTTATCCCGCCGCAACATAGATATGGCTGAGCATCTAAGAATGTGCGAGCAGAAGCTCGATGAGAGCCAAGAGCTTGTTAGGGCGCTATCGACTTCCTTTGAGGTGTTGGAGAGGGCCAAGGAGGAGGCCATCAGGGAGAGGGACCTGTGGCTCCAAGCTGAGGATATCTTTTGGGCTAAGAGGGACATGGCCCCTGCGTCCGAGCGACAAGCGAGGGAGGAGGCTTCTGAGGCTGCATGGAAGGCCATAGAGGAAAAGAAGGCCTTATTGGAGGAGGCTGAAGGGTAGTTCTTCGAGGGCTTCTATGAGGCCAAGAGGAAGGTCGAGTCTCTCTTTCCTGAGACTGACTTCTCCAGTCTTGAGTTGGAGTCCTCCGCAGATGAGGGTGTTATTGCCTGTGCTGGGGACGTCGTGGACACGGCCGGAGGTGAGCCACTGGCAACCTTCGATGATGAGGCTCCTCGGGAAGAGTAGTGTAGTTTTTCTTTTCTTGTTGTACTTAGAGGCTGATAGCGCCAATTTTTGTATTTTGAACTTAATAAAATATAGAACTTTTTATAAACCCGAGTCCTTATTTCTTCGTTTTTTTGCTTTTACATTTCACATGAATGAGTTGACGCAGGTAAAGCCCGGGGTATGATTACTGGTAGAATTTACGGAGATTTTTTGAGTACCAAGTGGGCGGGATGGGTTTTCCATTTAGCCCTCCCAGTTCGGAAAGAGCTTCCTCGTTTCTCGAGGACGAGATACTTTGCTTTTTCGGAGAACAAGGTCATACAGCTTGAAGTTTCTATTTTGAACTCGTGAATTGCAGTATCGGGCAGTCCTCTGCTGGTATGTGGCCAATTGAATTTGGGCTTTGTCTCGGGCTTCGTCAATCAAGTCGGCGTTCATTCGCAAGCCTTCTTTGTTGTCACTTTGTTCGAAATATTGCACACGTATCGATGGTATCCTGACTTCAAGGGGGATGACAGCTTCTGAGCCGTATGCCACGAAGAATAGGGTTTCCCCTGTTAGAGTATGAATAGCCGTTCGATACGCCCAAAGGACATTGGGGAGTTGGTCGGCCCATCGTGTATCTGCTTTGTCGAGTTTCTTTTTGATACCTTGGAGAAGTGTTCTATTGGTTACCTCGGCTTGGTCATTAGCTTGCGGGTATCCAACGGATGAGAATCGATGCTTGATGTGGAGATCTTTACAGAATGCTTTGAATCGAGAACTATTAAATTGCTTGTCGTTTTCGGTGATCAACACTTGAGGTATGCCGAACCGACATACGATGGATTTCTAAACAAAGTTTCGAGTCTGATAATCTGTTATGCTGGCCAGTGGTTCTGCTTCGACCCACTTAGTGAAATAGTCGATGGCCACGATAAGGTGTTTTCTTTGCCCAAAAGTTCCGACAAATGGACCGAGTATATCTATTCCCCACATTGCGAAGAAGAGGACTGGTGATTGAAGTGAGAGGGTTGGCCTATTTGTGAAGTATGAGAAAGTACTGCTAGCAGTTCTTGAGTTGGCTCGAGGTGTCCGAAAGAGGCCAGTCATGCTGAGGCGTTTGCTTTCGAATTCTTCATTCCTGGGACATGAGTTATTCAGAACGTTTTGAACCTAGCGGCGAGCTCCCTTGCCTTCTCAAGGTACCAGGCGATTTTTTCCCGTCGGGCCTCAAATTCCCCTTTACTTGACTTACCACTAGCTGTGAGTCATTGTATACGTCTAGTACCTTAGTGGCCAGTGCGTTTGCTATTTTTAGACCCGCGAGTAGGGCTTCATACTCTGCCTCGTTGTTGGAGGCTTTAAATTCAATTCTCAAGGTATACTCGACGATGAAGTCGTCCGAGCTACAAAGGATGAGTCTTGCACCGCTTCTTGTGGTGTTTGAGGATGCGTCTACATGGAGAGTCTATTGGAGGTGGCTCATACCCTGGTTCTATCCCTTCGTTTGGGTCTATGGGGAGAGTCATTTCGACGATAAAGTCGGCTAGAACTTAGCCCTTAATTGCCTTGCGAGAGTGGTATCGGATATCAAACTCCTTGAGCTCTACTGACCACTTGACCATTCTTTTGAAGACATCCGAGTTGTGCAGGACTTGTCAAAAGGGTTGGTCAGTCAGAAGAATTATAGTGTGTGCTTGGAAATATGGTTGGAGCTTCCTTGCTGCTACTCTAAGGGCATAAGCTACCTTCTTTATCGGGGGATACCTTACCTCTGCCCCGTGGAGGATCCTGTTGACATAATAGATGGGTTTTTGAACATCCTCTTTTTCTCGGATCAGGACGGAAGTCACGGCTTTTTGCCTACCCGACAGGTACAAGAATAGTTCTTTAGTTGAGAGCAGTTTAGTTAAGAGTGGGGGTGAGCTTAGGTACTTCTTCAGCTCCTTAAATGCTTCCTGACAATCTTCTGTCCAGGCAAAATATCTTGTCTTCCTGATGGCCTTGAAGAAAGATAGGTATCTTTCTACTGATTTGGACATGAAACGGTTTAAGGCTGCTACTCGCTCGGTGAGCCGTTGCACTTCTTTCACGGTCTTAGGAGGGGCTATATCAAGGATGGCCTTTATCTTTTCTGAGCTAGCTTCTATCCCTCTTTGAGTGACCATAAAGTCTAAGAACTTCCCCCTTGTTACTCTGAATGCACACTTTGTCGGGTTCAACCTCATCTTATGTCTACACAATACTCCAAATGCCTCTTCTAAGTCAGAGCCGTGGTTTCATGCCTCAGTGCTTTTGACTAACATGTCATCCACATAGACTTCCATGTTTCGCCTAATCTGTTCCCTAAAGATCTTATTTACCCACATTTGATAGGTTGAGCCGGTGTTTTTGAGCCCGAAGGGCATGACCTTGTAGCAGTACAGCCCCTGATCGGTGATGAAGACAGTTTTGTCTTGGTTGGGCTCGTACATAAGGATCTGGTTGTAGCTGAAATATACATCCATAAAGGTGAAGAGCTCATGCCCCGAGGTAGGGGAAAACTGTCCTTTGGACAGACTTTGTTCATATTAGTGAAGTCGATGCAGATACACCACTTGCCACTGACCTTCCGGACCATCACCACATTGGTCGCCTAGTCGGAGTATTTTGCTTCTCGGATAAAGCCGACCTCAAGCAACTTGTCCACTTCTATCTTGATGGCAACTTGTCATTCCGGGGCGAAGGTCCTTTTCTTCTAAATAACTGGCTTGTTCTTTGGATCTATGTTCAGATGGTGTTTGATAGATCTGGGGTCGAATCCGAGCATGTCTGAAGCAAACAAGGCAAACAAGTCCTGGTTCTTCTTGAGGAGGGAGATGAAAGCCTCCCGGTGGCTTACTGGGAGATTGGATATGATCTGAATAGTCTGAGAAGGATCCTCTCTGAGGGGGACCAAAGTCAGTTCTTCCACAGGTCGCCCCTTTCGAGTCTTTACCTCATCCATAAGGTATTCCATCTCGAGGGGTAGGGCCTTGGTCTTCTTTCCTTCTTTGATAGCATTGAGGTAGCAGGACCGATTGGCTCGTTAGTCTCCTTTGACCACTCTTACTCCTTCTTCGGTGGGGAACTTGAGCTTCAAATGATAGGTTGAGACGACTGCCTTCAATTTGTTGAGAGTGGGGCGGCCAAGGATTATGTTGTAAGAAGATGGTTGCTTGACTACCAAGAAGGTAGTTTGAACAGTGGTTGCTTGCGGCGCTGCTCTTGTGGTAACGGGGAGGACTATACTTCCTTCTACAAACATAGAGGTTCCATCAAAACCATAGAGAGGGACTAAGGCCGGCTCCAAGCGCTCGTCCTTTAGTTCCATACATTGGAAAGCATCATAAAACAGGATGTCCACCGAACTTCCGTTGTCAACTAGGATACGACTTACTTTGTGGTTGGCAACCAAGAGAGAGACTACCATCGCGTCATCATGTGGAGTCTGTACTCCTTCCAAATCATCATCCATGAAGGAGATTACCAGACTTGACTTTCTTTGCTTGTGGGGACCATTGACGGAGGCCACAGTTTTGGTGTACACTTTACTGCTCTATTGCGAGCTACCTCTAGCCACCGGGCCTCCGCAGATTGTTTTGATAATCCTGATGGTAGTTGTCACCTCTTGGTTCATTTGATTGGGCCCTTCCTACTCAGGCCTGGGGTCTCTTTGAGGGTCTTGCCGCTCTTGCTGGGAAGGTTGGGGGTGCCCAAAATCCCCCCTTGGCTGGGCTGCCCTTCCCTTCCCTGAGACCCGGTGAACTCCTTTAGGTGACCTGGGCTGATGAGGGCTTCAATTTGCATCTTCAGACTATGGCATTCTTCGGTGTCGTGCCCATGGTTCCTATGGAATCGGCACCACTTCCTCTGGCCCCGCTGAGGTACATTGGCTTGGGCGGCCACTAAAGGGTTGTTTTCTTGTCCTGAAGCTGCATTAGGACGTTCATCCTGGATGCATTGAGGGGGGTGAAGATGTCGAATCGGGTGTTGTGCAAAAATCTACCTAAATTAATAAACAAATAATTGAACGTTTTACTTGCAAGTGCACAAGGTCAACATAGTAATATAGTGTGCAAGTGCGAGGTCATTCCCACAAGAATTGGTAAATTTTGATTTAAAATTAATTTCGCAATATAAAACGAGAGAAAGAAAAAGTGAATTTGATTCGATAATGATAAAAGTGTAGGTCTTTGATATCCACCACTAATCATGTTTTCCCAATAAAATAGTGTGCCAATGTTTTAATCATATTATGAATACCTAATTTTGTCAACCTAAGGGCATGGTATATACTCTTTAAGCTATTGATTTCCCGAAGCAACGAGTTAGGCATGGTGTATACTCTAACTCTTTTATTTCTTAAAGGATTTAGCATGGTGTATACTAAGTTGTTCTTTAAGACAGCATAATATCTATGGAAATCGACAAACACACAAGGCCTAGGGCATGGTAGATACCCTCGATTTCCCATGGTACCCAAGAACTCGGCGTGGATTTCTTTTGTTACTATTATTAAACCCAGGACTCGGTCATCCAAATTGATTTAATTAACTAATCCATACTACATACATATATTGATAAGGCAAACATATATGAGGAATTCAAGAAAACAGGCATTAATCAAGTTAAGCATCATAGTATAACTATCACAAAGGAAACAATATTGAATTATGGAAAAGCATAATCAGGGCTTCAATCGAGCCCTACTAGCAATTTAGTTACACATGAGTTTGATGTTAAACATCTTCATAAAATAAAATAGAAGAAGAAGAATAAACCCGAAAATACTTCCTAGAAGAGCCGTCAATTCGTCTCCAAAATCTCTCATCGCCTCCTCCGTCTCTCTGTGTTTCCAGGCTTATTTATAGAGTTTAGAAACATCTGGAAACCCTAAAACTCATAAAACAAAACCTTACACTTATTTCCAAAATAAGACCAGCCATTTTAATATTTACTGATGTGCGTATACGCTCTATCACAGAATGGTGCACTCGAGCCTTCTTCTAGCACATGCAAGCGCAAGTGTGTTCGATCCTTGGCTTGGGTGCTGTTGTGCTCGATCGCAGGTCTTTGTGTTCGATCGCACTAGCAGACTCCAGCTTTTCCTAGGTTTGCTCTTTAAGCCAGATATTTCCATACTGCCTTATTTTCTCCAAAAACCTATAAAAACATAGAAAACACATAAAGGAAATAAAATAGAATGAAATAACACAAACTAAGAGCTTAACAAATATAAATTAAGGGGCTTAAATATGAATATTTAAGCACTTATCACACCCCCAAACTTACGTATTGCTAGTCCCTTAGCAATACGAAACTAAAAACTAAATGGAAAACAAAGAACACAAAGATAAATCCATCACTCATGGTATCCAAAAAAATTTAAGTATCATACAAAACCATGATATTCATTAATGAGCAAGCTTAAAAAGATAAACCCATCTTCGCAATGAATAGGAATTTTAAATCTAATTACTTACAAAAGGCTGGTTAAGGCATCACAAGTTTGAATCAGTGTAAAGTGAAGTAGCACATAAATATGAAGCTTTCAAATAATTCCAATGTGCAATGTCTCCATGTCTCAAGATTCATATAATTTTCAATCAGAATGAACAACAATGACATAATTTTATTTTCTTCTTTCTTTTATTATGAGGCTCAACCATGTTTAGTTCCCTTAAGCTTTCTAATTGCCCATGTAGCGAATGTTGAGTCAATTACTCCCATACCAGATGGTTTTAGGGCATTCTGTGTAAAGACACCCCTAAGGACTTACTAACTCGAGTCAAAAAGGCTATGAAACAAAACTGGCCATAATATAACCAAATCAAAATTTCCACCTATTGATGTGAACGCTCATTGCTTACTGAGGCAAGAGATCCAGTTACTCAGTGGAATGTTTATCAATGATCATCATTTTTTTCCTTCTCTTTTTTTGTATTTAATCTATGCCAAAGTGTCCATCCAACAAGTCATCCCGTTTCACCCAAGCCATAGAAACATGCATATTAAATTCACATGTTATACCTCACACAATTATGTGCTAATGTGCTCATGTTAGATTAGATCAAACATGTGAATTCTCAAATGCCTAAAGTAAGTAACTAAACTCTAAAACTCTATCATCAGATCATGTGTTCAAAATTTTAAGCTCACCAATGAAATCACACCACAATTTTTTTCAGATCAACCAAAATTTCAAGACGAACATGAACATGCATTTTTATTTATTTTATAGCTTATTTTAAAATGAAAAACAACAACAAAACTGGGACAAAGTATGTGTAAATGTGTCTCCCATACCCCCAAACTTAAATTACACATTGTCCTCAATGTGTGATTAACATGGAAAGAGTTGAAATGGAAGATGGAGAACTGGCTAGATTGGAATGGCTCATAGCACCCCCCCCAAACTTGAATTGAAGTGTGCGTTGTCCCTGAAAAACAAATACTAAAGTAATACTGGAAAACAAAATGAAACTAAAAATAAACAACAAGAAATTGAAAAACAATAAAAACATAAAGGATACGCTGTGGGGTGCCTCCCATGAGCACTAATTTTTACGTCTTCAGACAGACTGTTGCATCGTCTTCAAGGTAGATATGATGCATGCACTTGGCTGGACTTATCCCCTTGATGTCTGCTATGGTCCATCCAATAGCAGTTTTGTGCTCTCGAAGAACTCTCAACAGCTTATCTTCTTCCCCAAAACTTAGATTGGCAGCAACTATCATAGGTAGTGTCTTATTCTCTCCTAGATAAGCATAAGTTAAATGCTCTGGAAACTGCTTCAATTCCAAATTTGGTGCCTGGACAATAAAAGGGAGAAGAGTAGTATTTGATGAGTCTCAAATATTGCATATTTTAGACCCTTAACTTATATTTGTTATGCTCTTAATTAGTATTATTTTACTTTATTTTACGTTTTTCTTGTGTTTTGTGTGTTTTTACAGCTTTGTGGAGAAAGTACAGCATTTCAGGTTGATTTGAAGCTTCTAGAGACATTGCGCTCGATCGCAACAGATATGCGATCGAGCGCACCAGTGCTCGAGCGCACCTGCCTTTGAACGAGCGCATGGTCAACATCCCACATCGAAATAATTGAAGTTCAGTGCATTTGCGATCGATCGCAGCAGACATGCGATCGAGCGCACATGAGATCGTGCGCACAAGATATGCGATCGAGCGCACACGGGCCTGTATCCCACATCGTTTCTGCAACCTGTTTTACTCCGGGTCTCCCCCTATATAAACACCATTTGGCTTCATAATCCAATGTACAATTCCTGAGCCACTTTGGTGTTTACCGGTGGACGTCCGTCAGCATTCTGGTGGATCCCGAAGGCATTGCTACCACGAGGGGAAGCGCTGCCCGTCAGCGAGTGGAATTTCTCCCATGTAAAGTTGTTTATTTATTTCTTTATATCCAGTTGTTTTAGTTTAAATGTTTAGCACTTGTTATTATAGTTTTATAGTTATGAGTGGCTAGACTCTTCAGCTAAGGTTGAAGATGAAGCCCCGCCGTTGTTTGGCGTAGTAGTTCAGATTTGCTTATACAAATCTGACAATTTTTAGTATAAATGTTCTGTCAATTATTTGAGTTAATCTTATAATTGATTGAGTTTAAATTGTCTGTTGGATTTTCTTTGTGTTTCATCTGATGGATACATTGAATGCTTTTCGATTAAATTGGATTCCCTTTGTGATTTGTTAAGAGCGGATACATCGGGTGCTTTTGGTTTAGTTGGGATATTCTTTGTTTTTTGTCTTATAGTTGGATTCATTGAATGTTTTGATAGGCTATATTTTTAGAACATGTATGCTTAACTTCGGTGGGGTGGATTCGGAAACCTTAGTGCTTTTTATTATTAGTTTTAAAATCAATTTAATTTAGTTTTAATTTATTTTACAAATTATCATTCAAAATTCGGAACTAGGTTAAGATAGAGTTAGTTTAGATTAAAAATTATATTTTCACAACGCAATTCCCTGTGGATTCGACCTCGCACTTGCACAACGCTATACTGCAAACGACTCGTGCGCTTGCGAGTAAATTAAAACTCACAACAAGTTTTTGGCGCCGTTGCCGGGGAATTGTTTTGTTTGTGAAAATTTTTGGTCTGAATTGATTTTATTTTTCTACTAGTTAAAAAAAAAAAAAAAAAATTTTGAGTTTTGTGTTTGATTTATTATGTTGCTTCTGCTGGTTAGTATCTCACTATTTTTCTGTTAGTGTATGCTTGGTCGGAGATCCTTGAACTTAGATTTGACACATTTAGATCCCGATTTAGAAAGAACTCTCAGGAGGCAGAAAAGAGCACTAGTCGAGAGAGAGACTGTTGAGATGGGAGAAAATTTTAATCAACCTGAACATGTAGAGAAACCTAGAGCTTGGAACGTGGACTCCACTACATCCCTTAGGGATTTGTTCGCACCCGTTGCGACTAACTCATCTTCCTGCATAGTGTTGCCACCAACCAATGCCACACACTTTGATTTGAAGCCACATGTTATCCAACTCCTACCCTCATTCCATGGCTTAGATCTTGAAAATCCTTATAGTCATGTGAAGAAGTTCAAAGACATTTGTGCTACATTCAAATTCCAGAACTTCTCTGAGGAGTCAGTCCATCTTCGACTTTTCCCTTTCTCCCTTCACGATAGAGCTAGGGCGTGGTTGGACTCCAACACGTCCGGATCTATCACATCTTGGGAAAACCTACTTAGCAAATTTTACCATAAGTTTTTCCCAATGTCTAGAGTGAATGAGTACCGTAAGGAGATTAGCTCTTTCACTCAGGACGAGGATGAGAAGTTCTCTGAAAGCTGGGAGCGCTTTAAAGAGTTACTGATCAGATGCCCTCCACATGGATATGAGAAGTGGAGACTCGTTCAATTATTCTACCAAGGGTTGACTCAACCCAACCGTAGCATGATCGAGTCTATGAATGGGGGGGCATTCTTGAGTCTGACAGGAGACGAAGCATATATGGCGTTGGACAAGTTGTCCGACAACTCACAGTAGTGGGATTTTTCAAGCTGTCGAGATAAGTCCATTCGTGCTCCTAAGAGGGGAGGCATCTATGAGGTCCGAGAGGACGCTGATTTGAGGATAAAGTTAGATGCCCTCACTAAGAAGATTGACGCTCTCACTGTGAGCCAATCCATCAATGCTGCCAACACATTCAATGTTGAAAGCTGTTCCATCTGTGCTAGTCCCATGCATCTAGCACAGAATTGCCCATCAATGCCGGCTTGTGCCGAGTATCCTATGGAACAAGTAAATGCTTTCAATGACTTTCGAAGGCAGTCAAATGGATCGTACTCCGAGATGTACAATCCAGGGTGGCGGAACCACCCAAATTTTTCATGGAGGCAGAACCAACCAATGAATCAGGGAGGATCCTCTCATCATGCTCAAAATCAATATCCTCCCGGATTTGCCCCACAAATTCCTAATCATGGTCGTTCTGCCCATCCAGCACCTTCACCTGCTTACCATGCACCCGCTCAAACACCAGCGCCAGTTTCACAGTCGCTTGAGGACACCGTCAAGGAATTCATGAAGGCGACTAGCCAAAATATGAGCGATGTGAGGAGTGCAACAATGGTAAACACCCAAGCAATTGCCAAGCTGGAGAGTCAAATAGGGCAAATTGCAAGTCATTTGGGTGAGAGAGAGAAAGGAAAGTTCCCCAGTCAGCCCGTACAAAACCCAAAAGGACAATTTATGGTTGAGAGTTCATCAACTCCTACGCACGGGGAGGAACAAGTACAGTCGATTGTCACACTGAGGTCTGGGAGACAAGTGGACAATCAAGTGGAAGAGAGCCCTGCTATGCAGCAAGGGCAAGGGAGTGGCAACACAGAGAAGAGAGATGCTGAGCCATCTACAGCCACACCTACTGAGAAAGACCCTCCTAGGTCGTTTGTACCTAGAGCGCCTTACCCCGAGAGATTACAGGCGCCCAAGAAAGGAGGGAAGTATGAAGAAATTCTGGAGGTATTCAAACAAGTCCATATCAATATCCCATTTTTGGATGCCATCCATCAAGTGCCATCATATGCCAAGTTTTTAAAGGACTTGGTCACTATCAAGAGGAGGACGAATGTCCCAAAAAAGGCATTTTTGACCGAGCAGGTCAGTTCAATCCTTCAGTGCAAGTTACCTATCAAGTATAAGGACCCGGGGTGTCCTACCATCTCTTGCACAATAGGAGTGAGCAATATTGAGAGGGCCCTTTTGGATCTAGGGGCGAGTGTGAATCTTCTACCTTACTCAGTCTATGTGCAGTTGGGGTTAGGAGAATTGAAGCCCACAACCACGACGCTTCAATTGGCTGACAGGTCAGTGAAAAGACCACGGGGGATAGTTGAGGATGTTTTGATAAAAGTGGATAAGTTCTATTTCCCCGTGGATTTTATTGTGCTTGACACAGAACCGGTTCAGAATGTAGGGATTCAAATACCGGTGATTCTAGGGCGACCATTCTTAGCCACGGCTAACGGCCTAATCAATTGTAGGACAGGGGTGATGAAGATCTCCTTCGAAAATATGACAGTGGAGTTGAACATTTTTGATATCACTAGGCAACCACTGGAATATGATGAAATGAGAGATGTATGCTTGATAGAGGAGATTCTTGAGGATACTGTGGATGAATCAAGCATTGAGGATCCCATGGAGGCATGCTTTGCTCACTTTGGAGAGGACTTGGGTTTAGATAAGTTACTCGAGGAAGTAAATGCCATTTTGGAGTCTGATCCTCAAGAAAGGAAGGAGGAGGAGGAGAATGTGTCACCCGAACCTCAACAGAAGGAACTTAAGCCCTTACCGGATAATCTTAAGTATAAGTTCCTGGGTCCAGCACACTGTTTGCCTGTGATAATAGCTTCAGATTTGGGAGAGGTTCAAGAGGAGAAATTATTAGATGTTTTAAGAGAGCACAAGGAAGCTATCGGCTGGACCATTGAGGATATTAAAGGAATCAGCCCCTCGGTGGTGATGCACATGATACACTTGGAGGAAGATGCTAAGCCATCGAGGGAGCCGCAAAGAAGGCTCAACCCTGCTATGCAAGAGGTTGTAAGGGCAGAGGTTATTAAGTTGTTAGATGCAGGGATCATTTATCCCATCTCTGATAGCAAGTGGGTGAGCCCCATTCATGTCGTGCCCAAGCGAGCTGGGTTAACGGTAGTAAAGAATAAGGACGACGAGTTGGTGCCAACTCGTGTGCAGTCTGGGTGGAGAGTGTGTATAGACTACCGTAAGCTGAACACTGCCACAAGGAAGGATCACTTTCCACTTCCATTTATTGATCAGATGGTGGAGCGTTTGGCTGGGCACGAGTATTATTGCTTTTTGGATGGTTATTCTGGATATAACCAGGTCCCCGTGGACCCTGAAGATCAGGAGAAGACGACATTTACCTGTCCTTTTGGGACCTTCGCCTACCGTCGCATGCCCTTTGGGTTATGCAATGCACCTGCCACTTTTCAGCGGTGCATGGTCAGTATATTCTCTGACATGGTAGAGCGGTTCTTGGAGATTTTCATGGACGACTTCTCCGTCTTCGGTTCAACATTTGAGGAGTGCCTGCACCGTCTCTCTTTGGTTTTGGTACGGTGCAAGGAGAAGAACCTGGTGCTTAATTGGGAGAAGTGCCATTTTATGGTCAAGCAAGGAATTGTACTGGGGCATATCGTATCTCATCGAGGGATTGAGGTCGACAAAGCGAAGGTGGATTTGATTTCCAGCCTTCCACCCCCACGTACGGTGAAAGAGGTTCGATCTTTTCTGGGCCATGCAGGTTTCTATAGGCGATTTATCCAGAATTTCAGCAAGATCGCCAGGCCCTTGTGCAAGTTGTTGCAAAAAGATGCCCCATTTCTATTTGATGAGGATTGTAAGAAAGCATTTGGGGATCTGAAGGAAATTCTGACGTCCACACCCATTATTCAGCCACCTAACTGGGGTGTGCCTTTTGAGATTATGTGTGACGCATCAGACTATGCTGTTGGAGTTGTTTTGGGGCAGCGTGTTGATAAACTTCCCCATGCTATCTATTACGCAAGTCGAACTCTAAACGACGCACAACTCAATTATTCTACCACAGAGAATGAGTTGCTTGCAGTCGTTTTTGCACTAGACAAGTTCAGATCCTACTTGTTAGGATCTAAAGTCATTATCTACTCGGACCATGCTGCATTGAAGTATCTTTTCTCTAAAAAAGATGCTAAATCTCGTCTTATCCGATGGATCTTGCTACTTCAAGAGTTCGACATTGAGATTCGGGATAAGAAAGGTTCGGAAAATGTGGTGGCGGACCATTTGTCTAGATTGATTGTGGAATTCAGTGAGGCTGCCACTCCCATTTCTGAGACCTTTCCTGATGAGCAATTGATGCACATTGCTCACAGTCCCGCACCATGGTTTGCTGACATAGTGAACTATCTTGTCACCGGACACATGCCCTTGCATTGGGGGAGGCAAGATAAATCAAAATTTTTGGCCATGGTAAAACACTTTTTCTGGGACGATCCTTACCTGTTCAAGTATTGTCCTGATCAGATCATTTGATGATGTATTCCTGAGCATGACCAATCTAATGTCATCGCCTTTTGTCATGATCATGCATGTGGAGGCCATTTTAGTGCTAAAAAGACCGCTGCAAAGATTTTGCAGTGTGGATTTTATTGGCCTACCCAGTTTCGGGACTCTCACACCTACTGTATATCTTGTGAGCGTTGCCAAAAGCTAGGGAGTCTTTCTAGGAGAAATATGATGCCCCTTAACCCTATTCTGATTGTTGAGATTTTTGATGTGTGGGGCATTGATTTCATGGGACCATTCCCAAACTCCTTTGGCTACTTATACATTCTAGTTGCTGTGGACTATCTGTCCAAGTGGGTGGAGGCCGTTGCGTGCAAGACCAATGACCACAGAGTTGTGGTCCAGTTCTTGAAAGACACTATTTTTGCTCGTTTTGGTACGCCTCGAGCAATCATAAGTGATGGAGGTAAGCACTTTTGCAACAAGATCTTTGAGCAGTTGATGAAGAAATATTGTATCACGCACAAAGTTGCCACCCCATATCACCCACAGACGAGTGGTCAAGTGGAAATCTCAAATCGCGAGATCAAACATATTTTGGAAAAGACTGTGAACCCTACTAGAAAGGATTGGTCTCTGCGATTGACGGATGCACTGTGGGCATATCGGACAGCCTTCAAGACGCTAATTGGCATGTCTCCCTATCGCATTGTATACGGAAAGGCATGTCACCTTCCGGTTGAATTAGAGCATCGTGCGTATTGGGCTGTCAAGCAACTAAATTTCAATCTTTCCAAGGCTGGCTCACAATGGAAGCTCCAACTCAATGAATTGGAGGAGCTGCGGAATGATGCATATGAGTGTGCCCGATCATACAAAGCACAAATGAAGAAGACCCATGACCGAAATATTTTGAGACGAGCTTTTGAGCCGGGTCAGAGAGTTCTTCTTTATAATTCACGCCTGCATCTTTTTCCAGGCAAGCTCAAATCCCGATGGTCAGGCCCATTCATTATTCGATCGGTTTTTCCTCATGGGGCCATCGAGATTGAGGATCCTAAGAATGGTAATACTTTCAAGGTAAATGGACAGAGGCTGAAACCGTTCTTAGAGTTGAGGAGTCCGGACATTGAGACGATACTGTTGGAGGATCCTAGTTACTCAGATTGAGTGTAGTATTCTAGGGAGAGTCTGGCTGAAGACGTAAAACTTAGCGCTCATGGGAGGCATCCCACAGCTTATCTTTTCTTTTGATTATTTATTATTTCGCATTTTTATGATTAATGTTTGTTTCCAGTATTTTTTGTTTTCCAGTTTTTATTTTTCAGGGACAAAGCGTACTTCAGTTCAAGTTTTGGGTATGCTATGAGCCATACCAGTCCAGATAGTTCTCTATATCTCAGGTCAGCTCTTTCCATATTAGTCACACATTGGGGTCAATGTGTAATTTAAGTTTGGGGGTATGGGAGACACATCACACACTTTGTCCTAATTTGTTGTCTTTTCGTCATAGAGATAAATGCATACTCATGTTATCGTGAAATTTTAGTTGATCTAAACATTTTCTGTGATGTGATGTCATTGGTGATCTTAACATTTTGAACACATGATCTGGTGATAAATTTTTAAAATTTAGTTACTTACTTTAGGCATTTTGAGAATTCACATGTTTGATCTAATCTCACACGAGCACATTAGCACAAATTATGTGAGGTATGACACGTGATTTTAATGTGTATTTTTCCTTATCTTAACTGAAACTGGATGACTTGTTGGATGAACTCTTGGGCATAGGAAAAAAAAAAAAATAAATAAAAAATTTATCAATAAACTTTTCGCTGAGTAACTGGACCTCTTGCCTCAGTAAGCAGTGAGTGTTCACGTCAAAAGGTTAAATTTTGCTTGGTAATATTAAGGTTGGTTTAATTTCGTAGCCTTTTTGACTCGAGCTAGTAAGTCCTTAGGGGTGTCTTTACACCTAATGCCCTAAAACCATCTGGTTTGGGAGTCATTGACTTAACACTCGCTACATGGGTCAATTAGAAAGCTCAAGGGAACTAAGCATAGCCGTGCCTTAATAATAATAATAATAATAATAATAATAATAATAATAATAAAAAAAGAAGAGTGAATAAAATAAAAACTATGCCTTTTCGTTCATTTTTGATGGGAAATTCGGTGAATCTTGAGACATGGAGACCTTACACATTAGAGTTACTTGGAAGCTTCATTTTTATATGCTAATTCACCTTACACTGATTCAAGCTTGTGATGCCTTATCCTGCCTTTTGTAAGTAATTAGATTTTAACATTTCTATTCATTGCGAAGATGGGTTTACCTTTTTAAGCTTGCTTATGAATGAATATCATGGTGATGTGTGCTCCTTAAATTTTTGGATACCATGAGTGATGACTTTATCTTTATGTTCTTTGTTTTTCATTGAGTCTTTTATTTTGTTTTGCTAAGGGACTAGCAAAATATAAGTTTGGGGGTATTTGATGAGTCTTAAATATTGCATATTTTAGACCCTTAACTTATATTTGTTATGCTCTTAGTTAGTATTATTTTACTTTATTTTACGTTTTTCTTGTGTTTTGTGTGTTTTTACAGCTTTGTGGAGAAAGTACAGCATTTCAGGTTGATTTGAAGCTTCTAGAGACATTGCGCTCGATCGCAACAGATATGCGATCGAGCGCACCAGCGCTCGAGCGCACCAGCGCTCGAGCGCACCTGCCTTTGAACGAGCGCATGGTCAACATCCCACATCGAAATAATTGAAGTTCAGTGCATTTGCGATCGATCGCAGCAGACATGCGATCGAGCGCACATGAGATCGTGCGCACAAGACATGCGATCGATCGTACCTGCGATCGATCGCACCACACTGCGATCGAGCGCACACGGGCCTGTATCCCACATCGTTTCTGCAACCTGTTTTACTCCGGGTCTCCCCCTATATAAACACCATTTGGCTTCATAATCCAATGTACAATTCCTGAGCCACTTTGGTGTTTACCGGTGGACGTCCGTCAGCATTCTGGTGGATCCCGAAGGCATTGCTACCACGAGGGGAAGCGCCGCCCGTCAGCGAGTGGAATTTCTCCCATGTAAAGTTGTTTATTTATTTCTTTATATCCAGTTGTTTTAGTTTAAATGTTTAGCACTTGTTATTATAGTTTTATAGTTATGAGTGGCTAGACTCTTCAGCTAAGGTTGAAGATGAAGCCCCGCCGTTGTTTGGCGTAGTAGTTCAGATTTGCTTGTACAAATCTGACAATTTTTAGTATAAATGTTCTGTCAATTATTTGAGTTAATCTTATAATTGATTGAGTTTAAATTGTCTGTTGGATTTTCTTTGTGTTTCATCTGATGGATACATTGAATGCTTTTCGATTAAATTGGATTCCCTTTGTGATTTGTTAAGAGCGGATACATTGGGTGCTTTTGGTTTAGTTGGGATATTCTTTGTTTTTTGTCTTATAGTTGGATTCATTGAATGTTTTGATAGGCTATATTTTTAGAACATGTATGCTTAACTTCGGTGGGGTGGATTCGGAAACCTTAGTGCTTTTTATTATTAGTTTTAAAATCAATTTAATTTAGTTTTAATTTATTTTACAAATTATCATTCAAAATTCGGAACTAGGTTAAGATAGAGTTAGTTTAGATTAAAAATTATATTTTCACAACGCAATTCCCTGTGGATTCGACCTCGCACTTGCACAACGCTATACTGCAAACGACTCGTGCGCTTGCGAGTAAATTAAAACTCACAACAGTATTAGTAGGCACAAGAGGTTCAAATGGAGGGGTGTACTTACTTGGATGCTTTGGAGAGGCATCAAGGAGGCGCACAGCTTCAATGATATCATCAGTAACATCCTCCAATTTTGGCTCAATATCCGATCTTATGAAACTATGGGTGAGGGTGGTCTCCAACGGATTAATGTGCTGGACCTGAAAAGCTTGATCAACAATACCTTGCATCATACATACATTAAAACATTCCATATCATCTTGGGGTAATTTTAATGCATCAAATATTTTGAATTCTATCTTCTCACCATTTACCTTCATACTTACAATACCCTTTTTCACACAAATTTTTGTATTAGCAATTCTCATAAAGAGTCTTCCTAAGATTATGGGTAAAGGCAATGATATAGGAGATTCTTCCATATCTAATACAATAAAATCAACAGGTAAAATAAATTCACATACCTTTACCAAGACATCCTCAAGAATATCTTTTGGTCTTTTGATACTTATTTCTGCCAATCACAAGGTGATGGAAGTTGGTTGAAGCTCCCCCAATCCTAGTGTTTCAAATACAGTGTATGGCAGCAAATTGACACCCGCCTCTAGATCTAGTAGTGCACGCTCAAAAAGCTGGTCACCTATCCTGTAAGGAATGGTAAAACTACCTAGATCTTTTAGCTTTGGTGATAGTTTCCTTAACAACACCGCACTTACCTCTTCAGTTAAAGCCACTGTTTCATGCTCCTGAAACTTTCTTTTATGAGTGCAACAATCTTTCAAAAATTTAGCATAAGTAGGAATTTGTTGAATTGCATTAATAAAGGAATGTTTATCTCTACTTTTTTCAAAGTTTCAAAAATATCAAGCAATTTATTTTCTTTCTTTAGCTTTACTAAACTTTGAGGGAATGATGGTGCGATCACCTTCTCCATTTCACTTAATTTTGATGTGGATGTTTTATCTGGAGATGCTTGTGCAGGCTCATCGGTTCCTATGATCTTACCATTTCTGAGAGTTGTAGCAGCCTTCAGTTGCTGGTGTCCTCCTGGATTAGGTAGTGTTTGGGCTAGAAGTTCACTTTGCTTTCTTCCACTCAGCTCCTTAGCCAATTGCCCCACTTGTACTTCTAGTCTTTGAATAGCTTGCTCATGATTTGCAGTGGTTTGTCTTTACTCAGTTCGAAATTGTCTTTCATCTGCCATTAACTAATCTTGTAAAGTCATCAGCTGTTGTTGTTGAGTTGCCAATTGCCTTACAATACTCTCTAGGTCACTCTTCTTTGATTTTGGAACTGATTAGGCTGCTTGTTGGGAGTTCATTTGTTGCTTTTGAAGGTTTACGGCATTCTGATTGTTATTCCACGAGAAGTTGGGTTGGTTTCGCCATCCTAGATTGTAAGTATTGTCATATGGATTATTCTTGGGAGGATAGTTGTTCGGTCCCACATAGTTTGCTTGTTCTTGATCTGTAGATGAATACAAAGGGCAAGTTTCAGTAGTGTGATCAAAATGAGAACATATAGCACAAACCTGGAATTGTGTGACTTGTAGACTAGGTAGGATGTTCTGAGCAGTCATGGCTTTTACAATCATATCTAGCTTTCTTTCCACAGCAGCCATCTGATTTGGAGAGCCACCATTTAAGGTCACTTCATATATACCCTTACTCTTAACTCCTTGTCTCCCTCTGGATGAGAATTGTTGGGTGTGCTCACTTAATGACTCAAAAAGCTCCATAGCTTATTCACTGCTCTTTTCCATCAGCACACCTCCATAACTTGAATTAACAATACTTTTATTCATGTCACTCAGACCTTCATAAAAAGCTTATACCAGCTCATCTTAAGGTGGATTGTGATGTGGACATTTGAGAAGCAGCTCATTGAAGTGTCCCCATACTTCAAAGAAAAGGTCTCCATCTCTTTGTTGGAAAGATTGAATCTCTTTCCTCATCTGTCTTATCTTTTATGCTAGGAAAAACTTCTTTAGGAACCTAATGGATAGCTCTTCCCAAGTATAGATCGAAACTGCAGGCAATGAATTGTACCACAACTTAGCATTATCTTTCAATGAAAAAGGGAAAGGCATTAACCTAATTCCCTCTTGATCTAAGTCCCAGATGTGCTGGAATTTACAGAGATCAAAGAATTCCTGAAGATGTAAGTGTGGATCCTCAATAGGTGTACCCCTGAAGTGAGTCAAAGCATTGAGTATCTGCGGGGATATGTAGTATTTTTCTTTTGCCTTCGGTTGATAAGCAATGCATGAGGGCTGGTTGAGGTTCTATGGGATGAAGGATCGCTTCAAGGATCTTCGCTCTGGTGGCGGTTGGTTGTCAAGTTGTTCCGCCATCGGTGCCTCTCCCTCGAATTCTTCTTCTTCCTCCTCAACGTTGTCTCTAAGCCTTTGTCGAATGGTCCGCTCAATCTTTGTATTGAGTGGAAAGATGGTTGGATTCCTGGATCGAAGCCCTTGAATGAATCAGCTGAAACTCTTCAGTGCAGCAGCTTCAGTATTACTATTCGGGTAGTTTCTGGACTTACGATCGATCACTCCTAGACCTGCACTCGATTGCAGTGCGCTCGATCACTATAAGCTGGCACTCGAGTGCAATGCCAGGAACTGCTCTGCTGCAGACCTGAAGCAAAAATAGAAAAACAAAAAGACAGAAAAAATTAGATTTTTGATAAAAATAAAACATAATAAAATAATAAAATTAAATGAAAAATAATTCTAAATAGAATTTAACTTAATCCCCGGCAACGGCGCCAAAAATTTGTTGTGCAAAAATATACCTAAATTAATAAGCAAATAATTGAACGTTTTACTTGTAAGTGCATAAGGTCAACATAGTAGTATAATGTGCAAGTGGGAGATCATTCCCACAGGGATTGGTAAATTTTGATTTAAAATTAACTTCGCAATATAAAACGAGAGAAAGAAAAAGTCAATTTGATTCGATAATGATAAAAGTGTAGGGCTTTGATATCCATCACTAATCATACATTCCTAATAAAACAGTGTGCCAATGTTTTAATCATCTTATGAATACTTAATATTGTCAACCTAAGGGCATGGTATATACTCCTTAAGCTATTAATTTCCCGAAGCAACAAGTTAGGCATGGTGTATACTCTAGCTCTTTTCTTTCTCAAAGGATTTAGCATGGTGTATACTAAGTTGTTCTTTAAGACATCATAATATCTGTGGAAATCGACAAACACACAAGGCCTAGGGCATGGTATATACCCCCGGTTTCCCATGTTGATTAACCCAAGAACCTGGCGTAGATTTCTTTTGTTACTATTATTAAACCCAGGACTCAGTCATCCAAATTGATTTAATTAACTAATTCATACCACATGCATATGTTGATCAGGAAAACACATATGAGGAATTCAAGCAAACAGGCATTAATCAAGTTAATATGGATTATTGACTCTGGGTGTTGCCCCGGATAAGGACGAAGCACATCGTTGGGGCTCCATTGTCGGTCCTTTTTGTGGTGTTTTTGGGTGGCATTGCAACAAATTAGTTCTTTTATACTTCTTCGCTTTTACTATTAGTGAGAGATGGTGGTTTCCCATGGACGGCGCCAATTTGTTGATGCCAAGGGAACGTTGCTGACTCGGAGTTGAATTTTTAGGATCTGCACAAGTAAAAAGGGGTGAACTAGAGGACCCACGAAAGAAGGGGAGGGGGAGACCTCCGAGGGCGCTCTGAAGCTCTAGTTAGGACAAGGGCTTAAGAAAGACCGAGGGCTAATTTTAAGTAGCAGATTAATGTGGATTTTTTCTAATGGGTTTGTGAAGCGGCAGAGAAATGTGTTGAGCATACGTACCTCAGGCTATTTATAGTATTCTGAGTGGAGATCAGCCACATAGAGGAGGAATGGCTTCATTCCTATGATTCCGGGCTTCTGAAGTTAGGTCTTAGTTGCGTGCTCAGAGGATAGCGTGTTTCAAAGGGGGTTAGGTCCGCTAATCGCGCTTTGACATGGCGATGGCGTGATTTGCCTGTTCCACGTGAGCCTTGTCATGTTGCAGAGGCTAGACACGTGTCGGCATCCTAGTGGTGATGGAAGACCCCACATGTCGACGTCCTATTGGATGAGGGTATTGTGGGCTCCATCAACATGCATAGTTTTTCTCTATTCTAATTATTGTGGATACAAGACAAATCTTGTCTAGCTACTAGTTCGTTCTAAAACAATCTTCATTCTTATATATATATTTCCCAACTTCACATGAACATTCCAACCAGTCCTTTAAAATTACAACTATGCCATTGGTCCTTTAGCCTTTAAATTTATTGCCATTTCAATAATTATGATTTTTCCATTTCTCTTTTCAAAATCAAAATTCCATATTTTCTACCTTTGAAAAAAAATCTGAAAAATTATATAAATATATAGAAATTTATATTTTCATCTACAGAGTATTCTAATTAATTTCTTCAACCTCATTCTACATTTTTCTTCAAAATTCTTTCATTTGAAACTTTCAAACAAATTAAATTTTATACTTACATTCTTAAAAAAATTTCTCTTTCAATAAAATTCTCAATGTTATCTTTCAAAATTATATCATAATCGATAGTCAATCTTTCATGCATTGATAATTTGATTTAATATTTAAAAATAAAAATTACCTCTTTACCCTTGTTTTAATGGTACGTGTATTACAATTATACCTTCCTTATAAAAATTTCATCTCCGAAATTTTCTTACCTAATTTGTGAAATAATTGGGGATAATTTGTCATCATTATTTCTTCCTACTCATAAGTAATCTCTTCAATGTCTTTATTCTTCAATAAAACTTGAACTAAAGGAATAACTTTATTATGTAGTATTTGTTCCTTTATGTCTAGGATTTTGACTGATACATGCATAAATGTCAAATCTTCATGAAATTCTACTACTTGACTCGAAATATTATGGGATTCATTATGTAAACACTTTTTCAAAAGTGGAACATGAAACACATTGCGCTGCTACTTTAACTCTAGAGGCAAACCCAATCTATATGCTATTGGCCCAACTCTCTCAATCACCTCATAGAGTCCCATAAATCTCGAACTCAACTTTACTTTCTTTCTGAATCTTAATACACCCTTCCACGAAGATATCTTCAAATTCACCCAGTCACGAACCTGAAACTCAAGATGTCTTCTTTTATTATCGGCATAGCTTTTCTGTCTATTCTGTGCTGCTATAAGGTTCTCTCTAATTAATCCTATCTGTAGTCAAATCTATTATATGTGGATCAAATATCTATCTCTCTCCAACCTCTTCCCATTACTTTTTTAAAACTCCTCCTAAATCTAGAAGTAGATCTAGAATCTCTATATGGTACAATGCTCAAAGGTATTCCATTTTTAATGATCCTCTCTGTCTACCCATCAGTTTAAGGATGAAAAGTTGTACTAAAATGAAACTGCGTACCCATTTCTTTCTGAAAACCCCTCCAAAATCTAGAAGTAGATCTAGAATCTCTATCTGATACAATGCTCAAAGGTATTCCATGAAATCTCATAATCTCAACTACATACAACTCAACCAACTTTTCAGGACTCATTATAGTCTATGCACTATAAGCCATACAACATCATGACCTCTCTAGGTATAGGGAAAACTAGAAGCAAAATCCATACTAACATTTTCCCATGGCCACTCAGGCACTAGAAGAGGCTGTAATAAACCTGTCGGATATCTATTCTCATACTGCACCTCCTGAAAAATCAAATATCTAGAAATGTACTCAACTACATCCATCTTCATCCCTTACCACCAATAATTATGTCTCAACCTCCTATACATCTTATTATTACCCAGGTACATAGAATACACAGAATCATGAGCCATTCTCAGTATCTCCTTTCTCATCTCAACATCATTAGGAGCACAAATTCTATGTCCCAATACCACTATACCACTATCCCTAATTCTGAACTCAGTTTATTTCTCACTCAATACTTCCTATCTGATCTTCTATATCCCCTCATCTCTACTCTGCATCTCTAATAGGCGATCAATAATAGAAGACTATACCACCATATTTTCCATCAATACTCCTCTATCACTGATACTCAACTGCATTCTCATCTCTTTAAACTCTACCATCAAACTCACATCATGACTCCCAATAGCAGCTAATGTCCTTGTAGACTTTCTACTCAATGCATCAGCTTCTACATTAGCCTTCCCTGGATGATAGTGAATTGTATAGTCATAGTCACTAATCAACTCCATTCACCTCTTCTGCCTGAAATTCAACTCTCTCTGGGTAGGTAAATATGTCAAGCTCTTATGATCAGTGAAAATCTCACAAGCGGCTCCATACAAATGATGTCTCCAAATCTTTAAAGCAAAAACTATAGAAGACAATTCTAAATCATATGCCAGGTAATTTCTCTAATGGTTCGTCAATTGCCTAGAAGCATAGGCTATAACTCTCCCATGTTGCATCAACACACATCCCACCACTATATACCATAAATCCTTCATCGCCAGAAGGAAGTACTAATACCGGGGCAGTAGTCAACTTCTTTTTCAATAGCTGAAAACTCTTCTCACATTCTTTTGACCACCTAAACTTCATTTTTTTCCTAGTCAATATAGTCAATGGTACAACAATAATAGAAAAATTCTCGATGAACCTTTTATAATAACTAGCCAATTCGAAAAATCTTCTAATTTCAATCACACTAGTTGGTCTCTCCCAATTGAACATTGCCTCTACTTTATGTGGATTAACTGCTATACCATCTCCTGACACAACATACCCCAAGAAAGATATTTCATTTAGTCGAAACTCACACTTAGAGAGCTATTCATACAATTTCTCTCTCATCAGAATCTCCAATACTATCTCTAAATATTTCATATGCTCCTTCTCATTCTTGGAATACACTAGGATATCATCAATAAATACAATCACAAATCTATCCAAGAATGGTTTAAACATCCAATTCATTAGATCCATAAATGTTGCAAGAGCATTAGTCAACCTAAATGGAATTATAAGGAACTCATGATGGCCAAACATATCCTAAAAGCACTCTTAGGCACATCCCCCCTCCTTTATCCTCAAGTGATGATAACATGATCTCAGATCCATCTTAGAAAACACCGTAGCCCCTTAAAGATGCTCAAATAAATCATCTATCCTTGGAAAAGGATATTTATTCTTGCTGGTGATCTTATTCAGCTGTCTATAATCAATGCACAACCTCATCGTTCCATCATTCTTCTTCACAAACAACACATGGGCTCCCCATGGCGACATACTAGGTCAAATAAATTGTTTATCTAACAACTCCTGAAGTTGAACTTTCAATTCTGTCAACTCAGCTGGTGCCATTCTATAAGTTGCTATAGATATAGGTGCTGATCGCGAAATCACCTCAATAGAAAACTTAATCTCCCTGCTGGGAGGCAAACTAGACAACTCATAAGGGAACCCATTAAGAAAATCTTTCACCACTAAGATTTCTTCTAACTTCCTAACCTTCTTTCTAAATCCACTACATATGCCAAATACCCCTCACAACCCTTCCTCAACCATTTACTAGCAGTTAGGGCAAAAATAAGAAGGTTTGCAAGTATCTTACATTCTCCCTGAAAATTAAACTTCTCCTGTCCAGGTATCCTGAACACCACATTCTTCCTAAAATAATCTACCCAAGCATGATATGCAGATAACCAATTCATCCACAAAATTAAATCAAAATCTATCATATCTAAATGCAATAAATCAACTTAAAACTCTCTATCAGCCATACTAATCACTCAACCTCGATAAATAGTCCTGATAATAACCATATCCTTAGCAGGAACCTCAACATTAATAGTATCCATCAAAAGACTAAGACAAGCATAAATGGATTTCATAAAAACACTCGATGCAAAAGAATGGGTTGCACAATGATAACAATAATCTAGTAAGTCTATCAAGAATATATACCACACCCATAACAATATCAGGAGTAGTCTGTTCATCCTGTTGGGTCAAGACATAGACTCTACTGTCTTTAGGCTATAACTGACTACCATATCCTTCTCGGCTTCTAGTCATCTGCCTTGCATACTCCCTAATCTATCACATCTCTCCAACTGTCTTCACCCAATACCTCAGCACCTACCTCAACAGATCTCTCCAGTGGATAATGTACACTAATATGTCATCCTTCACCACATACAAAGCACATCAGAGTAGGACAATTCTGATATAGATGTCCTATCTGATTACATCTATAGCAAACTCTTATCTCTTTATCATACACCATATTGTGGCATACTTACTCTTCTAACATAACCTCCAGTTCCCATAGCTTGTTTCCCAAATATAGGGGTCCCACCAACATTACACTGAGCTATAGAAGCAACAGATCCTACCTGCCTTTGACTCTGCATCATAGTTCCCTGTGGCAAGGAATGCCCCCTTTGGGGTGGTTTCTCACCCTACACACTTATACTACTACCACCTTTGGGTCCCTTAAATCTAGACCTCTTCAGCCAATCTTTCATACCTCTAAATTCCATCATATTTTTTTCAATCTGTAATGCTTTATCCACCATTACAGCATAATTCACAATACTCATATAAGAGAGTTTACTTCGAATCTCATAGTGTAACCTGTCTAAAAATCTGTTTCGTTTCTTCTCCTCTGTATTAACTAACTCAGGTACAAACCTCGATAAGGCTACAAATCTATTATCATACTCAACTACATATAAAGTGTTATGCCTCAAATGAATAAAATTTCTCTCCTACTGTGCTCGAAAAGTATCTAGAAAATAATTTGCAAAGAACACATCCTAAACCTACACTAGGTTAAGGGTTGATCTACATGAGTACTCAATCTAGGTAGAATATCCTTCCACCATTAAAAAGCCTCACCTTCTAACTTAAATAAAGCAAAGGCAACCTTTTGCCTATCTGTCACTAGTAAGACTTCAAAATATTTTTCAACATGTTTAATCCACTGCTCACCTCAATAGGATTTACACATCCTCTAAAAGACTGGGATTTAAATTTAATAAATCTCACAAAATAGTCTCCTTGCATCTCATATGCAAGCACACCCTCTCCTTCATGAATATCTTGTCTCACCACACCAGGTTATCCTCTAGCCATTTCCTCTAGTCTCCTATGTAAATTATCAACCCTATCTTCTCATGTATTCATTCTCTCTATAGCATGATCAAGAACCTCTCTCAGTTCATCTCTCCTAACACCAGATTCTCTCACACATATACCAGTTCCAATTGTACTAGCAACCTGTTCCCTTGTAGGAACCACAAACTTGACCTTCATCTTAGCCTCAACTTTTCTAAATATTAGGGGCCTACCACGTCCTCTCTCGTTCAATACTCTACCTATAGCTCTGGCACGTACATGTGTCATCCTCAGACTGTACATTAAAATATAGTTTATTTAAATTTTTTACGTAGTCTATAAAATCATAAAACCTAATACTCTGATACCCAAATTATAACGACCCATCCCGGGTTGGCCATCCCTAAGACAATGTCATCATGTTTTGAAATCCCAACACTACACATATATGCAACAATATAAAAATATACATCGACTGAATATATATATCAAGTTCTCAACTCTTTTCAGAGGAGATCCAACATCTTTCCCTCATTAGAAACAATATATACAATAAGAACAATATGCATGAATATTTACAACTTTTTAAAATTTTCTTTTCTCTTTCTTTCACAAGTCTAAGGATGCTGACTACAAGACTTACTTAAGTTGTTCACTCTAGATATCAGCTCTGTCCACAGCCTAAAATATTTTAACAATGAAGAGTGAGCTTCAGAAGCTCAGTGAATTAAATTTACTAGAAGTACTCGATTTGTATACTTCAAGTTCATTCAATCATTACTAAATCAACATAATTAATCATTTATCATCCTCTTTATAAATAAGTCATCAAACTATCATCTTTCAATAAATATATCTCATATGCCAATCATATCAGCTTTCTTCTCACATATTTTATCAATTAGTTTTTTTAATTAAATATCATCATTTATCTCATCATGAGGTTCACATCATACAAATAATCAATCATATAATTCTTTATCATATATTCCTTTCAATTTCTTTACCATCAAAGTAGTCGCACTGTGAGACTCATATGTTTATCAATAATTTCATAATCAAGACTAATTCTTTAGCATTTTAATCAACAATAATAAATATTCAATAAAATAAATGCATTAATTTAAATTATCTTTCTTTCTTTCCCATCAGATAATCACTTCATTTCATACTATCATCTGGGAACATCTTCCCACATGTCGACATGTTTTAACCATACTAACTACCTTCCTAGTCTTCCAGCTAGACTAGCTACCTTCTTGGTCTTTGATGCAAATAAACAATAACATGCAATTAGGCATATATCAAAGCGTTCAATTGAACTATCTCTTAAAAATCATTATTTTATCATAGATATTAAATTTTCTCCTCAAATATCATATCAATTTATCAATCACAGCTTTCAAGAATTTTATTTATCTTTTCAATAAAATTTTCCATCAATCCATCATTTTAAAAATATAATTTATCATATAATTAATTTTAAACATATCATTTAATCCATACTAAATCAACCAATCAATTATCATATATTAAAAATACATCATCTAATCATTATAATTCAATTATCATCAATTAATATTTTATATTGGTATCGATTACTAAAAGTAAATCTAACTCAGTTAGTAGCACTTAAAGTTACTATCGTATCACCTCATTTCCTTTCCAGCTTCTCTCAGCAATAATTCCAAGTTGTTGATCACCACCACCTAACATAACAACTCTATTAGAATTTCTATTTAATTTTCTCTAATTCATACTTTTAAATTTTTATACCCAATTTCGAATATTTTTGTGTAAGCATAAAAATTCAATTGTATCAAATTTCAACTTTTAGTGTTTTTAATGGAATTTCTTTTCCATTCTTTCTTGAACTCAAATTCAAAGTTTATTTCAAGAAATATTAAAAGTAACTTCAAAACTTCAAACTTTCATAATGAATATCAAAATTATAACCTTTTAAAGCTTTTCTCCAATTTTCTTAAAATTGAACAGTAAAACACTAAACATCAAAGACTACACAAAAATCGTAAAGGAACATTTTTTTGCTAATACTATTTTCTTTTCTAAATCCTATCACCGTTTTAATACAACAAAGTCGTGTTAAATTTTATAAAGTTATAATTAATTATTATTTGCTTTCTTCTCTTCGTACGTGGTAACATAGCTGATTTGGTGTCAAAAGAAGACTTCAAATAGTCATCACCGTTAAACCAAAAGAAGCCATGTTTCTTCTTTTAGTTTGTGGTAACATTGTTGATTTGGTGTCAAAAGAAAACTTCAAATAGTCATCACCACTAAACCAAAAGAAGCCACATTTCTTCTTACACAGTGTGACTAATTATTTATTTTATACTTAACTCTTAATATAACTGATTTGGTGTCAAGAAAACGAAGAATTTACAAAGTTAATGGTTGGCATCATGACCGGTTATAGATCACGGTCCACTTAAATTATTATTTTATTTTATTCTATTCTTATTATTTTTTCATTCTTTATAACAAGCATAGCTTTTTCTCTATTCTAATTATTGTGGATACAAGACAAAAGCCTTGTCTAGCTACTAGCCGGTTCGAAAACAATCTTCATTCATATATATTTTTTATATATTTATATCATATATATATATATATTAATTGTATAAAATTTCTTGGGAAAATGTCACTAACCTCTTAGTTGAGAGGAACAGAAAAAAACTTGGTTGAGTCTGGTTACAAGGTAATATTTGAAGTGTTTCTTCTTCGTGTTGATGGTTCCCTATTAACTGTTACTAAAGTTCATTTGTTGCAAACTGGGGTGTATGTCATTGCTGCCGGTGACTTTCTTGCGACCATAAATAGAATTATCGAGGGTCTTTGGAAAGAGCAAGATCTTCTCAAAGAATCCTTAGTGGGTAAGAACAAGGCCATACATGCTCTTGAGTATGAGAACCTTCATTTAAAGGCCAGGGTGGTGGAACTCTAGAAAAAGATGGCTTCGGGTTGATAACTTCTTAAATCTAGTGTGGTGGATAACGAGAAGCTGTGTTTGAAAGTGGCCAGGCTTGAGAGGACTGAGAATATGCTCAGAAAGGGGTTGGCTAAGGATACTAAGATTGAGAAGAGGCTCAGGGAAGAGTTGGTCATTACAGGGCCTTCTACTACGAGACCTATAAGTAGTCTCAGGATTTCTGAGCTGAACTGCTTGATAAGGCCTCAGAGTTCTGTTTAGAGGGATTTTAGGCATCGAAGGTGGTGGGGGCCAAGATTCTACCTAACTTTGACTTGGATGGCGTGATAAGGCTTCAATGTTGTGGGTTTTAAATTACTCGCAAGCTCACAAGTTAGTGTGTGCAAGTGCGAGGTCGAATCCATAGAGAATTGCATCGTGACAATATATTTTTATCTAAACTAAACCTATTTTAACCTAGTTCCGAATTTTGAATTGTATTGTGCAAAAAATATAAACTAAACTAAATTGAGTTAAAACAAATGATAAAAATACTAAGGTTTCTGAATCCACCCCACCAAATTGAAACATATATTTCCTTGACTTTGTTTCTACAACCGATAAGCAATTTCATCCTATGCATGTTCTATATAAAATGAATTTATCAAATAATTCAATGAATCCATTGATATACAAATCACAACGAATACCCTAATTAAACCAAATCATTCAATGTATCTGTTTACTTTAGAATCACAGTGGATATCCAATTTACTTTGGATGATTCACTGTATCCGTCAGATGAAACACAAGGAATATCCAATTGAACAATTTATAAAAGAAAACAATCAATCATAATAATTTACCCAAACAATTGAATTGAAATAGAACATCAATATAAAAATGTCGGAATAACATATATGAAAATATAATGTTAATCAATGGCGAGACTTCATCTTCAACCTTAGATGAAAGTTTTAGCCTATCATGATTATGAAAATAAATTTTATAATTAAAGTGCTAAACATTAAACTTTAAAACTAAAAAGGAAAAAAGTTAAAACTGACAATACATAGATAAAGAAATTTCACTCGTAGCTGTTGTGCGGCACTTTCCCCCCTTGGTAGTAATGCCTTCCAGATTGCACACCGATTACCCCTAAAGATTAAGTGAAATTGGGCTTTTATAAGGAAATTCCATGAGTGCAATATGTTTCTAACCGATGTGGGATGTGGAATGCAGAATGTGTTTCCAACCGATGTGAGATGTGGGATTTAAGCCTTCATATGCCCTTCAAAATTTTTGTCCGCGCTGAAATCATGGACAATCTGACCTTTGTCTACTAAAACTGCCATAACATTCTCTAGAAAAATCATATTTATGAGCCGTAAAATTCTCCAGAAAATAGACATTCGGATCTTTCCAAGTATATATGGCTCATCTCCTGTTTCCTTCCTAAATCATTACAGTTTATTCCGCAAAAATCACTTATGCCATGCTGAAATCACGCACAGTCTGACCTTTGTCTACTAAAACTGCTATAATTTTCTCTAGAAAAATCATATTTGCGAGCCGTAAAATTTTCCAGAAAATAGACATCTAGATCTTTCCAAGCATATATGGCTCATCTCCTGGTTCTTCCTGAATCAATATAGTTTAATCCGCAAAAATGACTGACATGTACGGGCAATTTAGTGAAACTCCTTTCCAAGTGCTTATAAACCTGTAAAACAACGAAAAAACAACTTAAAGTAACAAATTCCTAAGCTAAACATATAAATAAATACTTGAGTGCTGTTGCGCTCAATCGCAGGTCTCTTGTGCTCGATCACAACAGCAGATTCCAACTTTTGCATTTTTTCACATTAAATCCCCAATTTCCTTTGCAATCCTACAAAACATTAAAAATGATTGAACTAACACAAAATATCAGATTAGGACACAACTAAAGAATAAGCAAATTTAAATGAAGGGGCCAAAATATGCAATATTTGGCACTCATCAAATACCCCCAAACTTACATTTTGCTAGTCCCTTAGCAAAACAAAATAAAAAAAAAACTAAATGAAAAACAAAGAAGACAAAGATAAATCCATCATTCATGGTATCAGAAAATTTAAGTAGCACACAAAACCATGATATTCATTCTTGAGCAAGCTTAAAATATAAAATCATCTTCACAATGAATAGGAATTTTAAAATCTAATTACTTACAAGAGGTTGGCTAAGGCATCACAAGCTTGAATCAGTGTAAAGGAAACTAGCACATAAAATGAAGCTTCCAAATAACTCCAATGTGTAATGTCTTCATGTCTCAAGATTCACAGAATTTCCTATCAGAATGAACAACAATGGCATAATTTTATTTCCTTCTTTCTTTTATTATGAAGCTCGCCATATTTAGTTCCCTTAAGCTTTCTAATTGACTCATGTAGCGAGTGTTGAGTCATTGACTCCCAAAACAGATGGTTTTAAGGCAATAGGAATAAAGACACCCCTAAGGACTTACTAACTCGAGTCAAAAAGACTACAAAACTAAAAAAAATTCTCACCTTTTGACGTGAACACTCACTGTTTACTGAGGCAAGAGGTCCAGTTACTCAGTGGATAGTTTGTCAATGATCATCATGAGCAAAATTGCCACCTTTTGACATGAACACTCACTCCTTACTGAGCCAAAAGGTCTAGTTACTCAGTGGAAAGTTTGTCAATGATCATTATGAGCAATTGCTTTTTTTTTTACTTCTCTATGCCAAAGTGTCCATCCAACAAGTCATCCGGAATCAGCTAAACCATGGAAACACATACATTAAAATCATATGTCATTCCTCACACGATTATATGCTAATGTGCTCGTGTCAGATTAAATCAAACATGTGAATTCTCAAATGCCTAAAGTAAGTAACTAAACTTTAAAGTGCTATCAACAGATCACGTGTTCACAATTGTAAGTTTTCCAATGAAATCACATCACAATATTTATTCATAGTACCCAAAATTTCAAAACACCATGAGCATGCATTTATTTTCTCTTTAAAACAAAGAAAAGAAAACAACAACTAACTGGGACAAAGTGTGTGTAATGTGTCCCATACTCCCAAACTTAAATTACACATTGTCCCCAATGTGTGAATAATATGGAAAGAGCTGACCTGGGAGATGGAGAACTAGCTGGACTGGCATCGCTGATAGCATACCCCCAACTTGAACTGAAGTACGCGTTGTCCCTGAAAAATAAAGACTGGAAAACAAAAAATACTAGAAATAAACAGTAACAAGAAAAAAGTAAAATAATAAAAACATAAAGAATATGTTGTGGGGTGCCTCCCATGAGTGCTAAGTTTAACGTCTTCAGCCAGACTCAGCAATAGTAATTATGCCCAGCCAAGCACTCCATCATTTGATCAATAAATGGGAGTGGAAAATGATCATTCCTTGTGGCAGCATTCAACTTATGGTAGTCTAGACACACGCTCCATCCTCACTGAACGCGAGTTTCCACTAACTTGTCGTCTTTATTCTTCACAGCCGTCAATCTAGCCCGCTTGGGCACGACATGAATCGGGTTCACCCACTTGCTATCAGAGATTGGATAAATGATCCATGTATCCAACAACTTTATCACTTCAGTCCTCACAACCTCTTACATAGCTGGGTTGAGCCTTCTCTGTGGCTCCCTCGATGGCTTGGCATTCTCCTCCAAATGTATCTTGTGCATCACCACTGAGGGGTTAATCCCCTTGATATCCTCAATAGTCCAGCCGATAGCTTCCTTGTGCTCTCTTAAAACATTCAATAATTTCTCCTCTTGAGCATCAACCAAATTTGAAGCTATAATCACAGGCAAAGAATCTGCTGGACCTAGGAACTTATACTTAAGGTTGTTTGGTAAAGACTTAAGTTCCTTGTGGGGAGCTCAGGTGCTACGGTCTCTGCCATCACACAGCTCTCTCGAGAAGCAGACTCCAAAATAGTATTTGCTTGCTCAGGCTTCCCTCCTTTCTTGTGTGCTTGTAATCTCTCAGGGTAAGGCGTTTTAGGTACAAACTACCTAGGAAGATCCTTAATAGTAGGTGTGGTTGTAGATGGCTCAGCATCTCTCTTCTCCTTATTGCCACTTTCTTCCCCTTGCTACATAGCAGGGTTCTCTTCCACTTGGTTGTCCACTTGTCTACTAGACCTCAATGTGACAATCGATTGCACTTGTTCTTGCTCGTGCGTAGGAGTTGATGAATTTTCAACCTCAAACAGTTCTTTCTGGTTGGGCATGGGTTAACTAGGGAACTTTCCCTTCTCTCCTTCACCCACGAGACTTGCGATTTGACCCATTTGACTCTCTAGCTTGGCAATCGCTTGGGTGTTTACTATTGTCGCACTCCTTACTTTGTTGATGGAATGATCGGTCATCTTCATAAAATCCTTGAGGATGTCCTTCAATGACGGTGAAACCGACGTTGGCGCTTGCGTGGGAGCTTGGTAAGCGGGTGAGGGTGCTGGATGGGCTGAGCGACCATGACTTGGAATTGGTGGAGGAAATCCGGGAGGGTATTGATTGTGAGCATGATGAGGGGCTCCTCCCTGATTCATCAGTTGGTTCTGCTTCCATGAAAAATTAGGGTGGTTCTGCCACCTTGGATTGTAAGTCTCGGAGTAAGATCCATTTACTTGCTTCTGATAGTCATTGAAAGCATTCACTTATTCCATGGGATACTCGCCAAAAGCCGACATAGATGGAAAATTCTGTGCTAAATGTATAGGACTAGCACAGATGGAACAGCCATCAACATTGAATGTATTGGTTGTATTGATGGACTGGTCAGTCATCTTTATGAAATCCTTAAGGGTGTCCTCCAATGACTGTGGCTTTAGATCAAAATGGGTAGCATTGGTTGGTGGCAACACTATACAAGAAGGGGAGTTAGTTGCAATGGGTGCGAACAAATCCCTAAGGGATGTAGTGAAGTCCACGTTCTAAGCTCTAGGTTGCTCTACATTCTCTGGTTGATTTGCATTCCTTAAATTGTCCCCCATCTCAATCATCTCTTTCTCAACAAGTGCTCTCTTATTTCTCCTAAGAGTTATTTCTGTTTTGGGATCGAAAGGTATCAACTCTAAGTTCAGAGATCTCCGACCAAGCATACACCACACAAAAAAACAATAAAATAAACTAAATAGCACAAACAAAAGAATAAAATGAAATATAAATAACATAAAATAAAATAAATGCAAAAACAGCAAACACAATACTCACAAAATGGGCCAACAAAATTGGCAAATTATATATATATATATATATATATATATATATATATATATATATTCTTTATGGGAAATTGCAAATAGAAACAAGTAAACTAGAATAAAATTTGCAAAAAGAAAAATAAAACAAAATTGATAACTAAACTAGTAGAAAAATAAAATCAATTTAGAAAAAAATTTAATTTTCACAAACAAAACAAATCCCGAGCAACGGCACCAAAAACTTGCTGTGAGTTTTAAATTACTCGCAAGCGCACAAGTCGTTTGCAATATAGTGTGTGTAAGTGCAAGGTCGAATCCACAGGGAATTGCGTCGTGAAAATATATTTTTATCTAAACTAAACCTATTTTAACCTAGTTCTGAATTTTGAATTGTATTGTGCAAAGAATATAAACTAAAATAAATTGAGTTAAAACAAATGATAAAAATACTAAGGTTTTTGAATCCACCCCACTAAATTGAAGCATATATTTTCTTGACTTTGTTCCTACAACCGACAAGCAATTCAATCCTATGCATGTTCTATATAAAAGGAATTTATCAAATGATTCAATGAATCCATCAATATACAAATCACAACGAATACCTTAATTAAACCAAATCATCCAATGTATCCATTTACTTTAGAATCACAATGGATATCCAATTTACTTTGGATGATTCACTGTATCCGTCAGATGAAACACATTGAATATCAAATTGAACAATTTATAAAGAAAACAATCAATCATAAGAATTTATTCAAATAGTTGAATTGAAATAGAACATCAATACAAAAATGTCGGAATAACATATATGAAAATATAATGCTAATCAATGGCGAGGCTTCATCTTCAACCTTAGATGAAGGTTTTAGCCTCTTATGATTATGAAAATAAATTTCATAATTAAAGTGCTAAACATTAAACTTTAAAAATAAAAAGAAAAAAAAATAAAACTGACAATACATGGATAGAGAAATTCCACTCGCAGCTGTTGTGCGGTGCTTTCCTCCATTGGTAGCAACGCCTTCCAGATTGCACACCGATTACCCCTGAAGATGAAATGAAATGGGGCTTTTATAGGAAAACTCCATGAGTGCAATATGTTTCCAACTGATGTGGGATGTGAGATATAGAATGTGTTTCTAACCGATGTGGGATTTAAACATTCACATACCCTTCAAAACTTTTGCCCATGCTAAAATCATGCACAGCCTGACCTTTGTCTATTAAAACTGCCATAACTTTCTCTAGAAAAATCATATTTACGAGCCGTAAAATTCTCCAGAAAATACACATCCCGATATTTCTAAGTATATATGGGTCATCTCCTGTTTTCTTCCTGAATCATTACAGCTTAATCCACAAAAATCACTTCTGCCATGCTGAAATCACGCCTAACCTGACCTTTGTCTACTAAAGCTGCCATAACTTTCTCTAGAAAAATCATATTAATGAGCCGTAAAATTCTTCAGAAAATAGATATCCAGATTTTTTCAAGCATATATGGTTTATCTCTTGTTTTCTTCCTGAATCATTATAGTTTAATCCACAAAAATCACTTTTGCGACGCTAAAATCATGCACAGCCTGACCTTTGTCTACTAAAACCATCATAACTTTCTCTAGAAAAATCATATTTATGAGCCCTAAACTTCTTTAGAAAATAGACATCTGGATCTTTCCAAGCATATATAGCTCATCTCCTGTTTCTTCCTGACTCAATACAGTTTAAGCCACAAAAATGATAGATCTGTATGGGCAATTATGAAAATTTAGTGAAACTCTTTCCAAGTGCTTGTAAACCTGTAAAGCAAAGAAAAAACTACTCAAAGAAACAAATTCCTAAGCTAAACATATAAATAAATATTTGTGCGATGTTGCATTCAATAGTAGGGCTCCTATACTCGATTGCAACAGCAGATTCCAGCTTTTGCATTTTTTTTCACATTAAATCCCTAATTTCCTTTGCAATCCTACAAAACATAAAAAATCATAGAACTAACACAAAATATCAGATTAGCACACAATTAAAGAATTAACAAATGTAAATTAAGGGGCTAAAATATACAATATTTGGCACTCATCAAATACCCCCAAACCTACATTTTAGTAGTCCTTTAGCAAAACAAAATAAAAAAAAAAAAACTAAATGAAAAACAAAGAACACAAAGATAAATCCATCATTAATGGTATCCAAAAATTTAAGTAGCACACAAAACCACGATATTCATTCATGAGCAAGCTTAAAATATAAACCCATCTTCGCAATGAATAGGAATTTTAAAATCTAATTACTTACAAGAGGCCGACTAAGGCATCACAAGCTTGAATTAGTGTAAAGTGAACTAGCACATAAAAATGAAGCTTCCAAATAACTCTAATGTGTAATGTCTTCATGTCTCAAAATTCACCGAATTTGCCATAAGAATGAACAACAATGACATAGTTTTATTTCCTTCTTTCTTTTATTATGAGGCTCACCATTTTAGTTCTCTTAAGCTTTCTAATTGACTCATGTAACGAGTGTTGAGTCAATGACTCCCAAACCAGATGGTTTTAAGGCAATATATGTAAAGACACCCCTAAGGACTTACTAACTCGAGTAAAAAAGGCTAGAAAACTAAGCAAAATTCCCACCTTTTGACATGAACACTCACTGCTTACTGAGGCAAGAGGTCCAGTTACTCAGTGAAATGTTTGTCAATGATCATCATGAGCAAAATTGCCACCTTTTGACTTGAACACTCACTGCTTACTGAGGCAAGAGGTCCAGTTACTCAGTGAAAAGTTTGTCAACGATCATTATGAGCAATTATTTTTTTTACTTCTCTATGCCAAAGTGTCCATCCAACAAGTGATTCGGAATCAGCTAAACAATGGAAACATATACCTTAAAATCACATGTCATACCTCACACGATTATGTGCTAATGTACTAGTGTCAGATTAGATCAAACATGTGAATTCTCAAATGCCTAAAATAAGTAACTAAACTTTAAAATGCTATCATCAGATCATGTGTTCATGATTGTAAGTTTTCCAATGAAATCACATCATAATATTTGTTCAGATCACCGAAAATTTTAAAACACTATGAGCATGCATTTATCTTCCCTTTAAAATAAAGAAAAGAAAACAACAACAAACTGGGACAAAGTGCGTGTAATGTGTTCCATACCCCCAAACTTAAATTATACATTGTCCCCAATGTGTGAATAATATTGAAATAGCTGACCTGGGAGATGGAGAACTAGCTGGACTGGCATTGCTCATAGCATACCCCCAAACTTGAACTGAAGTATGTGTTGTCCTTGAAAAATAAAGACTGGAAAACAAAAAATACTAGAAATAAACTGTAACAAGAAATATGTAAAATAATAAAAACATAAAGGATTTGCTATGGGGTGCCTCCCATGAGTGCTAAGTTTAACATCTTCTGCCAGACTCAGTAATAGTAATCGTGCACAGCCAAGCACTCCACCATCTGATCAATAAATGGGAGTGAAAAATGATCCTTCCTTGTGGCAACATTCAACTTACGGTAGTCTAGACACACTCTCCATCCTGACTGAACACGAGTTTGCACGAACTCTTCGTTCTTATTCTTCACTACCATCAATCCAGCCTGCTTGAGAACGACATGAATCAGGCTTAACCACTTGCTATCAGAGATTGGATAAATGATCCCTGCATCTAACAACTTTATCACTTCAGTCCTCACAACCTCTTGCATAGTTAGGTTGAGCCTTGTCTGTAGCTCCCTCGATGGCTTGGCATTCTCCTTCAAATGTATCTTGTGCATCACCACCAAAGGGCTGATCCCCATGATATCTTTAATAGTCTAGTCGATAGCTTCCTTGTGCTCTCTTAAAACGTCCAATAATTTTTCCTCTTGAGCATCAACCAAATCTGAAGCTATAATCATAGGCAAAGAATCTGCTGGACCTAGGAACTTATACTTAAGATTGTTCGGTAAAGGCTTAAGTTCTTTGTGGAGGGCTCAGGTGCTGCGGTCTCCTCTGTCTCACTGCTCTCCCGAGGAGCAGACTCCAAAATAGCATTTGCTTGCTCAAGTAACTTATCCAAATTCAAATCCTCTCCAAACTAAGCAAAGCATGCCTCCCGAATTACCTCAGACTTCTTTCTTTTCTTGGGCACTTGTAATCTCTCAGGGTAAGGCACTTTAGGTACAAATGACCTAGGAAGATCCTTAATAGTAGGTGTGGCTGTAGATGGCTCAGCATCTCTCTTCTCCTTATTGTCACTTTCTTACCCTTGCTGCATAGCAGGGTTCTCTTCCACTTGATTGCCCACTTGTCTCGTAGAGCTAAACGTGACAATCGATTGCACTTGTTCTTGCCCATGCGTAGGAGTTGATGAATATCCAATCGCAAACTGTTCCTTCGGGTTGGGTGCGGGTTGACTGGAGAACTTTCCCTTCTCTTTTTCACCTACGTGACTTGTGATTCGACCCATTTGACTCTCTAGCTTGGCAATCGCTTGGGCGTTTACTATTGTCACACTCCTTACTTTGCTGATGGATTGGCTAGTCATCTTCATGAAATCTTTGAGAGCGTCCTCCAATGACTGTGAAATCGACGCTGGCGCTTGAGTGGAAGCTTGGTAAGCGGGAAATGGTGCTGGATGGGCTGAGCGACCATGACTTGGAACTGGTGGAGGAAATCCGGAAGAGTATTGATTATGAAGATGATGAAGGGATCCTCCCTGATTCATCGGTTGGTTCTTCTTCCATGAAAAATTAGGGTGGTTCCGTCACCCTGGATTGTAAGTCTCAGAGTAAGATCCATTTGATTGCTTCCAATAGTCATTGAAAGCGTTCACTTGTTCAATGGGATACTCGCCAAAAGTCAGCATAGATGGAAAATTCTGTACTAAATGCATAGGACTAGCACATATGGAATAGCTATCAACATTGAATGTATTGGCTGCATTAATGGACTGGCCGGTCATCTTCATGAAATCCTTGAGGGTTTCCTCCAATGACTATGGCTTTAGATAAAAATGGGTAGCATTGGTTTGTGGCAACACTATACAAGAAGGGGAGTTAGTCGCAACGGGTGCGAACAAATCTCTAAGGGATGTAGTGAAGTCCACATTCCAAGCTCTAGGTTGCTATACATTCTCCGGTTGATTTGCATTCCTTAAATTGTCCCCCATCTCAATCGTCTCTCTCTCAACAAGTGCTCTTATTTCTCCTAAGAGTTCTTTCTGTTTTGGGATCTAAAGGTATCAACTCTAAGTTCAGGGATCTCCGACCAAGCATACACCACACAAAAAAGCAATAAAATAAATTAACTATCAAAAACAACAGAATAAAATAAAACATAAATAGCAAATAACAATAAAATAAATGCAAAAACAGAAAACACAATACGCACAAAATGGGCCAACAAAAATTGGCAAATTATATATATATATATATATATATTATTCTTTATGGACAATTGCAAATAGAAACAAATAAACTAGAATAAAATTTGCAAAATGAAAAATAAAACAAAATTGCTAACTAAACTAGTAGAAAAATAAAATCAATTCAGACAAAAATTTAATTTTCACAAACAAAACAAATCCCTGGCAACGGCGCGAAAAACTTGTTGTGAGTTTTAAATTACTCACAAGCGCACGAGTTGTTTGCAATATAGTGTGTGCAAGTGAGAGGTTGAATCCATAGGGAATTGCGTCGTGAAAATATATTTTTATCTAAACTAAACCTATTTTAACCTAGTTCTGAATTTTGAATTGTATTGTGCAAAGAATATAAACTAAACTAATTTGAGTTAAAACAAATGATAAAAATACTAAGGTTTCTGAATACACCCCACCAAATTGAAGCATATATTTTCTTGACTTTATTCATACAACCGACAAGAAATTTCATCGTATGCAAGTTCTATATAAAAAGAATTTATCAAATGATTTTATGGATCCATCGATATACAAATCACAATGAATACCCTAATTAAACCAAATCATCCAATGTATCTGTTTACTTTAGAATCATAATGGATATCCAATTTACTTTGGATGATTCGCTGTATCCGTCAAATGAAACACATGGAATATCCAATTGAACAATTTATAAAGAAAACAATCAATCATAAGAATTTACTCAAACAATTGAATTGAAATAGAACATCAATACAAAAATTTCGGAATAACATATATGAAAATATAATGCTAATCAATGGCGAGGCTTCATCTTCAACCTCAGATGAAGGTTTTAGCCTCTCATGATTATGAAAATAAATTTTATAATTAAAGCACTAAACATTAAACTTTAAAACTAAAAAGGAAAAAAGGAAAAAAGTTAAAACTGACAATACATAGATAGAGAAATTTCACTCGTAGCTGTTGTGTGGCACTTTCCCCCCTTGGTAGTAACGCCTTCCAGATTGCACACCGATTACCCCTAAAGATTAAGTGAAATTGGGCTTTTGTAGGGAAACTCCATGAGTGCAATGTGTTTCCAATCGATGTGGAATGTGGGATGTAGAATGTGTTTCCAACTGATGTGGGATATGGGATTTAAGCCTTCACATGCCCTACAAAACTTCTACCCACGCTGAAATCATGCATAACCTAACCTTTGTCTACTAAAATTGCCATAACATTTTCTAGAAAAATCATATTTACAAGCCATAAATTCTCTAAAAAATAGACATCTGGATATTTCCAAGTATATATGGCTCATCTCCTGTTTTCTTCCTGAATCATTATAGCTTAATCTGCAAAAATCACTTTTGCCACGCTAAAATCACGCACAGCCTTACCATTGTCTACTAAAACTGTCATAACTTTCTCTAGAAAAATCATATTTATGAGCTATAAAATTCTCCAAAAAATAGACATTTAGATCTTTCCAAGCATATATGGGTCATCTCCTAGTTCTTCCTGAATCAATACAGTTTAATCCACAAAAATGACTGATCTGTACGGGCAATTCTGACAATTTAGTGAAACTCCTTTCCAAGTGCTTGTAAACCTGTAAAAAAAATGAAAAAATAACTCAAAGTAACAAATTCCTAAGCTAAACATATAAATAAATACTTGAGCACTATTGTGCTCGATCGTAGATCTCCTGTGCTCGATCGCAACAGCAGGTTCCAGCTTTTGCATTTTTTTCACATTAAATCCCCAATTTTCTTTGCAATCCTATAAAACATTAAAAATCATAGAACTAACACAAAATATTAGATTAGGACACAACTGAAGAATTAACAAGTGTAAATTAAGGGGCCAAAATATGCAATATTTGGCACTCATCACTCAACCATGGAGGTCATTAGTACTAAAGTCCGTTATGAGGGGATTAGAGTCGAGGAGATCTAAGTCCTGGAGAAGATTTGTTGAGGTTTTTTTTCAATATTTGGCCTCGAATCCCACCAATGTAAACATTTTTATGGAACAATTATCTTTTTTTCTTTATGCTTACTTTTAATGCTTTTCGGTCACCTCACTTGGGAAATTATTAAAATTGGACTGGTTTTGACTTTTCTGTTGCTTCTTTGAGTTATGTAACTTTTTAGAGCATTAAATTTGGCTATTCTACAAAGAATGATTGATATAGATTGGGATATCTCCAAGACATCCTAACACTATCACTCGGTGCTTGTAGTGTGGAATGGAAGGGCTGACTTGATACCATGATTATATGTATTTAGTTTAGTGAATATTTTCGTAAAAAGTAAATACATTTATTTGTAGAATTTGGGTAAATTCTCAATGTTCCATTTGCGCAGGATTAGTGTTCCATCCAATGCTTCTAGTTCAAATGTTCCATGCTTGACAACTCTCCTGATCTTGTAAGGGCCATTCTAACTCCGTGCTAGCTTTTCTAGGTTCCTAGGGTCAAAGACTTCCTGCTTACATAAAACTAATCCTCTAGTCTGAATGATCTTTGTTTAACTCGGGAGTTGAAATACTTGGTGGTACACTGTTGATATGTGGTGAGCTTTAATAGAGCTTCGTCTCGGATTCCCTTAATTAAGTCCAGTATCACCTTCAGTCCTTCTTTGTTTTGATTATGCTCCAGCAGTTGAACTCAAGGGGAAAGTTACCCCACCTCGATGATGACTACGGTTTCAAATCCAAAGGCTAAGAAGTTTCACTAGTTAAGATATGAGACATAGTCTTGTATGCCCATAGTACATTAGGGAGTTCTTGTATCTAGAGTCCTTCGGTGTCTTCTAGCCTTTTCTTCAAGGTCTTTAAGATAGTTCTATTTGTGACCTCGACTTGGTCATTTTCTTGAGGGTACTCTATAGAGGAAAATCTGTGATTAATGTTGAGTTCTTCACATAACCTCCTAAAATGAGCGCAGTCGAACTACTTATCGTTTTTCGTAACTAAGATTCTTAGGATTCTGAATCTGTAGACTATAGTCTTCCAAATGAAGTCATTTGCCTTTACATCGAAGATCTTAGCTAGAGCTTATGCTTTGGCCTACTATATTAAATAGTCAGTTTCCATAATTAAGTGATGGTGTTGACCTGGTGTCGTGGGGAAAAGACCTAGTATATCAATACCCATAATGCAAAACGTACCGAGTTGGTGACAACCATTAGAGGGTTAACAAGACAACGTAGAATAGGAGTGAACTTTTGGCACTGAATACACTTCTTGACAAAGTTGGTTGCTTTATTTTTTAAGCTTGGCTAGTAGTATCATTGTCTCAAGATCTTATGTGCCAAAGCTCAGCCGCCAAGATGGTTCCCACAAATTCATTCATGGACTTCCCATAAAGCATAATCATCTTCTCTTAGAAAAATGTGTTGAAGATATGGTAGATTTAGGGATCTTCTATACAGGCATGCCTCAATTATGCAATATCTAGATGCCATGGAAACTAACTTTCTTGCTTTAGCCCTGGGTTTAGGAAGCTCACCACTCTACAAGTATTTGATTATTGAGGTAATCTAGTTAGGTGTGTTATCTATGCCCATTATATCAGCCTCTTTACTACTGGGGCAGACTAATTGTTCAACATACACAGCTTAGGGTAGGTCAAAAGTCTTGATGGATGCTAACTATGATAGGCCATTGGCTTTTACATTTTTTTATCTCGACACCCAAGTCACTTTCATTTGATTGAAATGCTCCTATTTTCTCTAGCTTCGTATTCACCCAAGATTTAGTTCACCACCAACAGAGAGTCGCTAAAGATTTCTAGTAATTGTACCATGAGAGACCTAGCCAGTCTTATTTTGGAGATGAGGGCTTCATACTCAATTTCATTGTTAGAGACTTTAAAATCAAACTAAAATGTGTACCTAATTATGAAGTCTTCAAAACTGATCAAATAGATTACATTGCCACTTCTTGACGTGTAGGAGAACTCATCGACAAACAGTTTCAAATTCGGTATCTCGATGGGAGTTTCAACTTGTTGTGCTTCGATCGGATGGTTAAAAAATACGCATTCGACTATGAAGTCAGTTAAGGCCTAGCCTTTGATGGTGGACTGCATTTTCAACTAGATATTAAATTCGTCCAACTCTATGGACTACTTCACAAATCAACTTGATAGGTCGGGCTTTTGGTGAACTTGGTAGAGGGGGTGATAGGTGAGTACAATGACTATTTGCGGTTGAAAATAAGGTCTCTAATTTCAGGCCGAGTTGAGATCAGTGAAATCCATACAAATTCTCCATTTTTCGTTTGGCATTTTCACCATGAAAACATTGGTGAGCCATTTGGGGTAATCAATTTCTTTGATAAAACCAACTTCTAATAGCTTTTTTATTTCAACATCTATGTCCTGCTGTCTTTCTAGAGTGAATGATCATTTTTTTTTAATCACAATCTTATGATCGGGATCGATGTTAAGGCGACGTACCATTGCTTTTCATTGCGTCTTGAAAAGTTGTATATAAGGTATTTGGTAGGTTTGAGCTTGTTATCTAATAGATGCATCATTTTAAAGGTGTTGTAGTACAGAATGTCCTAGGATGAGTCATTATCTAACAAATACTCTTTACTAAGAAGTTAGCAGTGACTAAGGTGACCATGACTAGATCATCTTGGGGGGAACTGAACTCCCTTTAGATCTGAGTCGGTAAGGCTAATGACTTGGTTATTTTGAATTTTCTTGTTTCGAACCTTCATAGATCCTACGAATCTTATGTAACATGAGGTAGCCCCTCGAAGATAGTCTGGATAGTAAGGAAAGAGATCATTCAGCTCTTCCACTAGCTTTGCCTTGGGGTTCTTCACTTCATCCTTAAGGAATTCAATTCCTAGAACATTTGTTTTGTTTTGTTTTTTTTTATCAGTGCTAAATAGCAATTGCGGGCAGTTTTTTGGTTTTCTTTGACTTCTCTTACTCCAGTCTTTGTTGGAAACTTCATTTTAAGGTAGTAAGTGGATATCATCACTTTCATTGTGTTTAATTTGAGACGACCAAAGATGGAGCTATAGGAAGAGGGTACATCAATCACAAGGAAAGTACTCATGATTGTCATTTGACAAGGTGTTGTACCTACCGTGACTAGCAAGGTGATGTTACCTTTAGAGTAGATAAGGTCTCCTAAAAACTCATACATAAGGCATTTTGTGGGTTTGAGCTTGTCATTCGATAACTACATCCTTTTAAAAGTGTCTTAGTGCATAATGTCTTAGGATGAGTTATTGTCCACCAATTTTCTCTCTACCGAGAAGTTGTGAATGACCAAGGTGACCACAAGTGCATCATCATAGGGGACCTGAACTCCCTATAAATCTGCGTCTGTAAAGATGATGACTTGGTCAGTTCGATTTTTCTTATTGGGACCCTTAAGAGATCTTATGAATCTTATATAAGCTCAGTGAGAATTTGAGTATTCTCTACTCGAGGTGCCCCCCCGGGAAGATAGTTCAGATAGTGCCCGCTATGGGAGTGTTATCTAACTAATTATGTGTGGTGTAACTCCTCCTATCTTGGTCTCAGCCTCTATTTTGATAGTCGAGGCTTCTTTATAGTTTCTTTCTTTCTCTAGCATCAAGATTCTTGTTCTGAGGTTGACTTCTTTCAATGTTCACATACTTTTTCAAGTACCTTTGCCTGATCAGGTCTTCGATTTGGATTTTCATGTGTTTGCAATCTTCAGTGTCGTAATTATGATCTTTGTGAAATAAACAGTATTAGTTCACTCCTCACTTGGTGGGGTTTTACTTGATCTTGGATGGTCATCTGATGATGTCCTGATTAGCGATTTCCATTAAGACGTTGGATCTTAAGGTGCCGAGAGGAGTGTAGCTCTCGAACCTTTGAGGTTTTCCTTTTGATTTATCTTTCCTTTAGCCACCTCAGTCTTCCTTCTTCTATTTAGTTTTGAGCTTCAGTCATTCTACATCTTTCCTCATTTTGCTTAATAGGGCTTCTGCTCTCCATCTCTTAAAGGCTTGGTCTTCTTCAGCTATTTTGAATTCAACTACTTGGGCTAAGAGTGTTGTCATTAACTCAACTAGATTATTGGATAGTTAATGGCTTAGATTTGAGGCTCGGAGCCCATTGATAAAGGCCATTGTTGCTATCTTCTTATCGACCTCTCGAACTTTTACCATGGCTACTCAAAACAGAGTGATGTAATCTCATAGCGACTCATCAGTTTACTGAGTAGACTATCCACTATCCTTTTCAGCCCTCGGCTGTTAAAAATATAAGTCACTAACTGTTACTCAGTTTTTCAGAGGACTGAATCAATCTTGAGGAAAGTTGTGAGAACTAGAATTGTGGTTTTTCCCGTAGTGTGATTGGGAAAGCTTGGCACATCACTACCTTAGAATGCTCATGGATGAACATTAAAGACTTGAAGGTCTCTAAATGATTAAGAGGGTAAGTATTCTTTGTGTAGGATTCGAGGCTTGGCATCTTGAAGTTATCCATAATTTTCATTTCCATGATTTCTTGAGAGAACAGGTTTCTAGAAGGCTTTATTTCATTCAATATATTTGGCTTGTTGGTCTTCAGGCAAGGTCTATGCGCTCATTCATCTGCCTCAGTTGTTGGGAGGCCTCGAGCAGTTATGGTTCTTTACTCCTTCTTAGGGGATGAGATTCAAACACGAACCCTTCCATATACTGATCAGGGTTAAACTGAGCGCCAGGTTGAGGGGTTTTAGTGTGTCGATTTTGGTTTCCGACACCTAGCTCCTTGTCTGACTTTTGATGATTTTTGTGGCGTTTAGAGGTGTTTAGACTTCTCGGGTCTTCTATGGTTGTGGTTGTGTTGACTTCTTGGTGGTGAGCTTCAGACAGGAAGGACTCGAACATTGTTTTGTATTAATTATATGACTATGTCGGCTAGGTTTTCGTATCGGTATCCAAGCTCTTCGTGTTCGTCTCGACTGACTTGGTCCTTGGGATTTTTGGCTAGGCTAATCTCTATGGGGCTAGATTAGGTCCGTTTATTGTGGACCTCAGGATTTTGATGACTTCTTGAAGCCTGGTGAAGGTTCAACCCATCCATGTGCCCTAGTATTGTGATGTCGTCTCTCTCATCCTTGACTATAGTAGGGACGATGTTTCTCGTCGTCTTTGTAAGGGCAAGAGGAGGAGGGAGGCATTTCCTTGGTCACATCATGAGATAAATTTTTTTTGTTTCCCACGAAGAACACCAATCTATTGATGCCAAAAAAATGATAAAGGGTAGCCTTGTCTTTTTTACCTTTAATGGGATGAAACAATGTTATTGATTCCGGAGGTTTAGGAAAATGGGGGCTAGGTCTAGCCTCGTACATATGCTTATGTCAGCTAGGTACACGAAACCCAGTAAGAAAAGTCACCCATAGTTTTTGTACTCCGGAGGGACCCTCTGATGATTAAGTTAATAAATATATCGAGGTGACGTAAAAAGAAGAGCTTAGAAGAATATCGAAGTAAAAGAGTATTTCTGCCAACTTTTTGTGTGTCCTCTTCTGGTAAAGTTTGGGCTCTTTTATATAGCCTAGGGAGAGATGAAATCTCTGGAGGATTCGGGGTAAGTTTTGTCAACGTATGTGTAAGACCCATGCAGCTCGGATTTGCGCACCATCCCCTGACCTTAAGGGATTAGATATGGACCATCACTTACTCCTACGGGTCTTGTCCTGTGTAGTTTAGGTGCACGGGTTACGCCATTTGGGTGGCTAAACATCATTATGTGTAATGTCATCCTCCATGTGTTCAATCCTGAGGGGACGGGATGTTTTGACCCGTATCAGGTCCAAAACGCAGCTTTACTTTACAAAATCAATTCTTGCTCTCAATCTCAGCTTGCCTCATGTCACAATGATCAACTTTATATTTTTATATTTGTATATAAATATAGATCGATGGAGATAGATATAGGCTGCATTTTGATTCTTTTATGAATCAAATTGGATTTTGTTGGAATTTTGTACGCAATTGCTTCTCTTAACTAAGATGAGTTTATGGTTTCCAAAAATAGCCAAACAAATATGAGAGGTTGCTACTGTTATTAAGGAATATAATTAAGACTCCATGACAAATTACTTTTATGAGAAAATCATGAATATTGAAGGGTTTGTTGAGGCTTTTCTTATGGAGGCTTTTGATCATTTGGTTTTAAATCCTTTTATTGCTAAAGCTTTCTTATCAAAGAAAGAAAATCTTTATTGGTATTGGTTATACAAATTTCACCTTGAGATGGAAGGGTATTATTTTTATAAAGCATTTTGTTAATGTTTAAATTAGGATTGGACATCTTTATCATTGGGATTTTTCTTTCTTTAATAAGTTCGTAGATTAAGTCGTATTTTAGTACACTTGATGGTATTTGGATTCAAGTTTTATTTTAATTGCAATAATAGTATTTTATTTATCAATGTTGACTAAAATAAATTTTTTTACTATTTGTGCATCTATTATATTTGCATACTCATGATTTTGTTGATATGATATTGTTGTTCATAAATATAATGGAAAATGTAATATTATTAATGTAGTACTATTTTTATAAATTAATTTATTTTCAATCAAATATTTTTTTTTTCAAACAGTAAAATGTAAAATAATGTCATTTTCATAATCGTTTTAAGTTGGATAGCCAAACAATCGAAAATCAAAGGAAAATACTAATTTTCTATGTAAAAAGTTATAAAACATAATTTTTTTACAAGGAAACAAATGGAACCAAAGCTAAATAGTAGAATTATTAAAATTTGTCTCTTTTTATCATAATAAAAAAGGATATGGTAAAGAATAAGAAATTTTCTTTTCGAAAGATAAAAGATTCCACTCTAATTAATGTTGGTCATAATTTTGAGAAATTTTGGCAGTCTCCCTAGTATTTCCCATGTAGAATCAACTCAAAAACTCATCGTTATTGTGGAAATTGATCTTAATGTTATTAATTAATTTATGGTATTTTTTATTTTCAATTTTTTTAATCTGTAAGTAGAAAACAACAAAGTTTTCCCTCTAAGTTAAATAATTCCTAATGGTGACTATGACGCTATATATTCATGCTTTTTAAAGAAAACCCAGAAATTATGAAATCACAGTCTCTTGCTGGAGATAAATTATTTGAAATATTTCAGTTATGCATTATTAACTATCTTCTTTTTCAATTATATGAAAATAAATAGGGAAAATTGTACTTAGTTATCTTTAAAGTATGCACTCTTAGCACTTAAATCCCTAAACTATGAATTCAACACCAAACATCCTCCAATTTTTAATTAGTTACAATATATTTTATCTTTTTCCTCAATTTAGTATCTTTTTTTTTTAACTAGAGATGGTGGAATACGCCAAAATATGGTTTTAATAAACTTTAGAAATAATTTGAAGGTCATCTAACAATTTTTAATAATTTTTCACTCTTGTGCTATTTTTTGTTGTTTTTTAATTTTTAATAGTACAAAATAACCAGAAAAAATTATAGTATAAAATAATTCTTAAATATTTTTAAACAATATATGACATTTAAATTTATATGTATACTCAAAATCATTATCTAATTACATGGACAGTTAAAAAACATCCTCTGTTCTAATTTTTATACAGTTGGCATCGAAAATGAAAATTGTATTGAGTTAAAAAGCTGTTTGAAACTTATGCATCAGGACTGCTATGTTGTTTGGTCATTCGATAGTGGTTTTCGTTAGCTATATATATAAAACAGTCATAAATAAATAAAGAACTAATTATAGGGGAAAAGAAAAATAAAGAGAAAGAATGAGAAAAGATTTGAGTACAACAAAAATTATGCATATGGAGTATGTCAAAATGTCTAGTGGTGATATATTGAAGGAAACTAATTGTGTTGATTACAAACCCAGTCTAAGTAGTCAAGTTGGCTCTTAATGCCAATTTTTCGGTCTATTCTAGATTCAAGATTGGTTTTTGAGGCGCATCTAACTGACATATGCTGTCATGTTCTCATTTTAGTCATTCCAGTAATCGATTTGGATGAACTTGCAGACTATACAGTAAAAGTTTAGAAGAAAGTGCAAGTTTTTGATATTAACCGAGTGTGTTGTGATTAGGATCAAACTACAATGATGTATTTGTAATTTACCTAATTATTTTTATAATAAAATTTAACATGAGATTTTAAATTAAATATTACAAAAAATTATATTTACCTACCAATAGTATAGTCGAACCTACAAATAATGACATATAGTTTCAAAGCCTACATATACCCTACTGGATTAGATTTGACTATTAAACATTCGTTAAGTTTTAACAGAAAAAAGTAAATGTCATAATTTGCCCCATATGTGATATCACTGGTAGAAGAAAATCAACACTTAACTTGAATCTTGTGTTTCCGCGTTTCCTCTCTTCCCCTCTCTATCTCTCACTCCAGTTCATCTTTGAAATAGAAAATTGTCTAAAATTACTTTCAAATATGTACCTAATCTTGAAAATCCATTTGCGAGAAATGCATTCATCCTGGTTGAATGCGTGAATGGGTTGTTGTCAAAAAGAAGAGTTGTTGTTGATATTGAAAGAGAAATAGAGGCTTTCTTCTTCTTTCATCACCTATTCGCCTATGAGGAAGAGCTAGGTGAGCTTCCTCGCAGTCTTGCCTTGATGTCTCAACCCCTGATGAACATTTCTATCTTTAAACCCTTAATTTTATTTATCATTTGCAAAATTTTAAAATTAAAAACGAGCATTATATATAAAGCCTAAAAAGATTTCTCCAAAATCTCAAATTGTTATATTGAGATAAATCTGAGGCTTCTTCCTAGCCGGCAATGGTACACAAATTTAGCACCTGGGACACTTTGGATTATTTTTCATTATTAAAACATCTTGGGCATTTTTTTTCTCTTTGATACTAATTAGTTATGTCATCCCCTTACAAATTAGGAGAAGATATTCCATACACTAGAACTTAAAAGCGGCTAGATAATACTAATAAAAGTAATTAAAGTAATTGATGTAGTAATTAAAATTCAATTTGTTGAACTAAAGTAATTAAATTGTTACAACAAAGCCTACAACTGGAAGCTGTCACAGTTTTTAAGCTTTAGCTGTCTTCTTGGCCTTATGTCTTCGTGCTAAAGACAACATAATTAGACCTCAAAGATACTTTTCCTTTTCAAACTTAGCGAAAAGAAGAGAAGATAGAGTTGTTGTTGATGTTGTTGTTGTTGTTGTTGTCGTCAATTTTTTCCATAGCACTTTTCCCTAGATCCATCGAGAAGAAGAAAAAAGAAGATTTGTGGGTGAAGAAAAAAGAATATTTATGGGTGAAGAACAATGGTTGCTTATGGGGAAGAGGCTTTTGGTGAAGATAAAAGTCAATGTCCTTTTAAACCCATCATAAGGGATTAAAACCCCTAAAGGGTATTATAGGGTTATTTCCAAATAAATGCTTATGTGGAGTGCTTGTTGACCAAATTTAACAGATTTGACTAACTAAGATTTAACAGTGGGAGGTATCTGTTATCTTAAATCAAACTATGAATAAGACAATGGTATTTTTAGGTTTTGAAACTATGTGTCCTTATTTGTAAGTTAGGCCATACTATAGATGGTTAAATATATATTTTTTTTCTAAATATTAAATATTTTTATAATAATAAATAAATTTATTATATAATTCAAATTATTTTTATTCTTATTTTGGCTCAACCACTTGACCTATTGGTTGGATCACTGACCCTCGACTGGATCGATATTCGGTCTGGGTTTGATAACGATGAAATAACTTTACCTTGCACACTTAGAACTCATGTTAAATACTTCATGAGAGTTTTGTTATTATTAAAATTATGATTATAAAGTTTGATTGATTCATAGGAAAATAATGTCCCCTATTTTGATGATGACATAACTAATTGTCGATAAACAAAAAAAATAGTAATATTATAAACACAAATGTGTGCAATAATATGTGAAAGAGTATTAAACTCTTCCTTAACATATGCTTTCTTCATAAACAAGTAACGATTAGATTCAAAGCACATAGTAAAGCTTTTTATTTAAATGTAGAAGGTTTTGAAATAGGTAAACAAGTAAGGATTTTCAAAAAAAAAAAATTCAAAATCATTTCTTCCAATTTTGTATTCAACATAAAAAGGTAAATACAATATCAATTTTGTTAATAGTATATCCTACAAGCCAATGACATTTGATGTCTAGGGATATTGATAAGTGCTTAAATAGTCATATTTAAGCCCATTAATTTACACTTGTTAGACTCTTTACTTATCTATTTTAGTAGATTATACTTTACTTTCGTGTTTTGTGTGTTTTTTTACAGGACCTGGGCAAAAAGATAACAAAATGGAGCTTTTAGAAGCAAAAACCAAGTTCTACCTTCCAGCAAGGTGCACTTGAGCGCACCTCCCTTGTGATCGAGCGCACAAGCACACGAGTACACTTGAAGAAGGCTCGAGTGCACACATGCGATTGAGTGCATCCCGCATACGCTCGAGCGCAATTACTCCAGAGGCAGCAGAGCCAGAATTGGAAAGAAGTCTTCCGACTCCAAATAGGAACTTAGGGTTTCAGGGCGCCATAAGGACCCTATAAATAGCCCTGTAAAACACATAAACCATACCTTTTGTTTGAGATTCGAAATAGAGAGCTTAGGAGAGGAATTGACGACTCGTCTTCCGAGGCTTCTTCGGTTTTAGTTTTCTAGTTGTTTCAATTATGTTTAACATGTTTACTTTACTTAGTATGTGTAACTAAACTCCTATAGGGCTCGATTGAAGCCCTAGTTATTCTTTACCACATATTTATTCATTAATTGTCTTTGCTATAGCCTTGTTAGAATATTTAACTTGATTAATACCTGTTTATATTTACATTCCTCATATGTATGTGCCTGATCAACGTATGCATGTGGTATGGATAGGTTAGTCGAATCAATTTGGATGATCGAGTCCTGGGTTCGACATTAGTAATAAGGGATATCCACACCGGATTCCCGGGTTAATCAACATGGGAAACCGGGTGCGTACCAAGCCCTAGATCCCGTGTGATTGTTGATCCCCACAGCCCTCATACTCTCTTAAGGAACAACTCAGTATACACCTATGCTAAATCCCTTAAGAGAGAAAAGAGTTAGAGTATACACCATGCCTAACTCGTTGCATAGGGAGATCAAAAGCCTAAGGTGTGGACCAAGCCCTTAGGTTGGCAACCATTAGATATTCATGATAAGGCTAGAGAACTGAAACCTTAGTTAGTGGGAAAGTATAATTAGTGGTGGATATCGTAGCCCTATGTTCTCATTATTGTTATTCAATTACAATCAAACTGTTATTTCTCTTTTTAACTTAAAAAAACTAATTCTAAAACGAAATTCACCAATCCCTGTGGAAATGATCTCGCACTTGCACATTATGCTACCACAGACATTGTGCACTTGCAAGTAAAACTAGAACGGTTATTTGCTTATTTATTTGGGTAGATAATCGCACAACAAGTTTTTGGCGCCGTTGCCGGGGATTGCGTTAAATTTCTTTTAGAATTAATTTCTCGTTTAGTTTAATTACCATTATTTCTTATTCTATTTTTAGTTTTGATTCTGTTTTTACCTCATATTAAGTTTCACTAAAAACCCTAATCAATTTTCTCTGTTTCAGGTACTCCAGGAAGTTTTCTGTGCCACTTGCGATCGAGCACAATTGAGGCAGAGAGTAATCCGAGCAGCAATATTTGACTGCTGCACTCACATATCTGCTACTGATTCATGCACGGACGACGGTCCCAGAATCCAATAGTCTTTCCCTTTGATCCTAAGCTTGAGAGGTCTATCCGACAAAGGTTTAGGGATAACTCATAAGAGGTAGGAGAAGGAAGTGAGGAAGAGACACCACCAATGGCAGAGCAGATAGCTGAACAACAACTACCTGAGCGAAGGCTGATGAAGCAAATCCTTCATCCCACAGAACATTGATCAACCTTCGTGCATTACATATCAACCTGAGGCGGAAAGAAACTATTATGTATCTCCGTAGATACTAAGTGCACTAACTCACTTTAGGGGTACACCTAGTGAGGATCCACATTTGCACCTTCGAGAGTTCTTCGACCTTTGCAAATTCCAGCACATCCAAGGCCTAGATCAAGAAGGAATAAGGTTAATTCTTTTCCCTTTTTCCTTGAAAGATAATGCTAAATTATGATATAACTCTTTACCTGAAGTTTCCATCCACACTTGGGAGGAGTTAGTGAGTAAACTTCTAAGGAAGTTCTTCCCAGCCCAGAAGACAAGGCAAATGAGGAAAGAAATACAATCCTTCCAATAAAAAGATGGAGATCTGTTCTTCGAGATCTGGGGACACTTCAACGAGCTACTACTCAAGTGCCCACATCACAACCTACCCCAAGACAAACTGGTACAAGCTTTTTATGAAGGTTTAAGTGATTCTTACAAAAACATTGTTGATTCAGGTTGTCGAGGAGTGCTGATGGAAAAGAGCAGGGAAGAGGCAATGGAACTTTTTGAAACCTTGAGTGAACACACGCAACAGTTCTCCTCTCAAGGTAGACATATAACCAAGAGTAAGGGTATGTATAAGGTAAGCTTAAATGGAGGATCATCTCCTCAAATGGGTGCTGTGGAAAGAAAATTTGACTTATTAGTTAAAGCCATGGCCGCTCAGAACACCTCAACTAATCCATCAGCCGCACCACTATAAGTATGTGCCATTTGCTCACAATTTGATCATGATACTAATGCTTGTCCCTTATATTCATCTGCAGATCATGAGCAAGCCAACTTTGTGGGACCGAACAATTATCCGCCAAAGAACAATCTCTATGCAAACACATACAACCCTGGATGGCGGAATCACCCGAACTTCTTATGGAGCAACAACCAAAATAATCAAGGGCAGCAAAGGAATTTTCAACCAGCAGCCCAATCTGCTCCAGAACCCAAGAAGAATGACCTCAAAATTCTTGTGAGGCAATTAGCGACCCAGCAACAACAAATCCTGAATAAACATGAACAATTCATGGAAGAGTCAAGGCAATTTCGGACTGAAATGAGGCAAATCACTGCCAAGCACGATCAAGCCATTCAAGGACTAGAGGTACAAATGGGACAGTTGGCCAAGGAATTGAGTAGCATAAAGCAAGGAGAGATCCTAGCCCAGCCACTACCTAATCCAAGAGGACACCAACAGCTGAATGCCATAACAACCTTAAGAAGTGGAAAAGTCATCGGCACCGATGAGCCTACAGAAGCGTCTCTAGACCAAACCTCCACATTTAAGGTAAGAGAGATAGAAAAGGTAAATACACCTCCACCCTTCCCTCAAAGGTTGGTGAAGCCTAAAAAGGAAACTAAAATGATTGACATATTTGAAATCTTGAAAAATTTAGAAATAAATATTCCTTTATTAGAGGCAATAAATCAACTACCTGCTTATGCTAAGTTTTTAAAAGATTGTTGCACTAACAAATGGAAGTTTTAGGAGCATGAGATGGTAGCCTTAACCGAAGAGGTGAGTGCTATATTATTGAGAAAGTTACCACCTAAACTAAAAGATCCTGGTAGCTTCACTATTCCTTGCAGGTTAGGTGACCAGCTTTTTGAGCACGCGTTATTGGATCTAGGAGCAAGTGTCAATTTGCTACCTTACAGTGTATTCGAGACACTAGGTTTAGGGGAGCTCCAACCAACCTCCATTACATTACAATTGGCTGACGGAAGCATCAAATGACTAAGAGGTATCCTCGAGGATGTTTTGGTAAAAGTAGGTAAATTTATTTTACCAGCTAATTTTATTGTATTATACATGGAGGAATGCCATATGCCTGTACCACTCCCTATCATTTTAGGCAGACTATTTATGATCACTGCTGACACAAACATTAATGTAAAAAGAGGCATTGTCACAATGAAAGTAAATGATGAAGAGACAGAATTTAAAATCTTTAATACACTAGACTCCACAAACACTAATAATAAGTGTCATAATGTGAGCTTCATACAAGGTATTGATGAGAAAATTGCTAAGGCCCATTACACAGTTCCATTGGAGATCATTCCTAACCAGGCTGACACAAGATTGAATGTTAGGCCAGAAGATGATAATGTGATTAAAGATATCAAAGGGGTTGTGCACACCATCAAGAACACACCCAAGCGTTCAAGTATAATCCCCAAGTTAAAAATCGTGCACTTACTAATACCATGTCTCCTTATTTCATTGACCAAGTACAAAAATGGGAGACAAAGCAGCTATCAATGGAACTCGAACCACCCGAAGGGGGCCCTAAGTTCCTCCTTCAAAGGACGTAGCCTTAAAAGCTACCATAGAGAACACTTGAGCAAATTCCGCTTACATAAACAAAGGGCTCAAGTGCCTTTATCGAAGTTAGTGGTACTAAGGCCACTACAAGCTGGTACGACTGTATCATTCCTACTGTTACTTTAATTCATTTCTTTATATTAAAGTTTTTTTACTATTAGCAAATTTCTGCCTTGTGCGCGAGCGCATTACCCTACGCACCTGTACATCAGTACGATCGAGCGCACTTCTCTATGCGCTCGAGCGCACTCGGGGCAAAACAGCCACATGACGGTTTTTAAAACACTTATCTTGCCCATTTTCTCCATTACGCTCAATCACAAGCTACCTTCTCCTCGATCGCACTCACGCCCTCTCCAACTCCAAAGAAGCATTACCAACTCACTACGACCCTCACTACCACTCTAAAAAGCACTTATCACTCACACCACCACAAACCTCCTCCATCCCATTTACATACTTTAAAACCCATCCCTTTCCTTGTTCACAACCACCTCAATCCACACGGTAGACATTTTAAATTGTTTTCTAAATATCACGTGCACATAGTAGTTTCTTTACAATATTTTTCTCCTCTTATATGATATTTTGTGTGTTGATGGAATTTTTTGTGTTTACAGGAGGCAGGGGCCGTCTTTGGATACTATACACAAGCTTTGTATATTTGGCGCACAGCAACTGTTTGATAAATTTCCTAAGCGAGAGCACTCGAGCGCCCAATATTTGCGATCGAGCACACTACCTCTTTAGCAATCGAGCACACAGTATCTACGATCAAGCGTAATTTTGACAGTAACACATATCCAGATTTTGAAACATGGCTTCCATATCCCGTGCCTCTAGCAGTCGCTATCATTCATCCCGGCCCAGTTTCGAACAACGTGAAATGTTGTTCGAAACAACATTTAACGTAGAAGAGGACTTCAAGACTTTGGACGCCACAAGATGGGTGGTCGAAGAATTCAAGCACCGGGGTCCCAAGCCGATCTGCTCGACGGAATACACATGATTTGTGGTCAGTTTCTATGAGAACCTGACCTACGACTGCACCAAGCCAGAGAGTTTATCCTCCTCGGTCCAGGGTAGGTTCATAGAGTTGACCACCATTGAGATAGCCAGCTCTCTACACTGCTGCGATAAGTCCCCACCAGATGACAGCCACATAGAGGAGCAGCTTGACGCGTTCCCTCTCCCACACATCATGGAGGACATGTGTGCAGGGCAGTATGCTGACTGCCACAACAATGCGGGGAGCCAGTCGAGGTTGCCTCCCCGTCTATGGTTCGTTGATTCATTCCTGCAGCGTAATGTGTGTCCTTTGGGGCATAAGACACAGAAGCGAGATCAGTTTTTACAGGCTCTCTACGCTTTTCACCAAGTTCACTGGTACTCCATCCTAGCAGTCATATGGAGTCAGATACACAAGTTCTGGGATGGGGTGCATAACCGGCAGACGACCACAGCTAATGCTTGGGGTTTTCCTTTCCCCTTCTTGCTTAGTCATATCTTCAAGAAGAAGGGGATTAGAGGATCCTCTATAGATGGCTCGGTTAGTGACCATCCTTTCTTTGGGAGAGCACAGTGGAGCTTCAGCCAGTCGCACATGCCCCGAGGACCCCGAGCACAGATACCAGCCGCCGAGCATCCACCGAAGAGCCCTTCATGGGAGGAGGATCAGACAGACATGAGATCCATGGAGTATCAGTATCTCCTAGATGAGCTATCTTCCTTCCACTATGAGCTGTCCGACATTCGTCGGGAGGATCGTGAGGCAGCCCGTCTGATCCATCAGCGGATCGATGGGCGAGAGGCATAGTTCACACGACAGGAGGTGATGCTGCTGGCCATCCTTGACCGCCTACCTCTTGCAACTGGTACCTCATCGACTGCACCCACTGATGATCAGCAGTGAGGAGATACCCCGTCTGGTTGAAGACGTAAAACTTAGCGCTCATGGGAGGCACCCTAGACATATCCTTTTTATTTTAGTACTTTTCATTTGTTTATAATTATATTTACATGTCTATTATTTATATTTTGTTTTCCGAAACAACATTTGTTTTCCTTTGTCAGGTACTTAGTGCGTGCATCCAGTTCAAGTTTAGGGCCGTATACAAGCAAGCAAGCAAGCAACCTAGTTCTCCATCTCCTAGGTAAGATCTTTCCATGCCACACACATCGGGGACAATGTGTATTTTAAGTTTGGGGGTAGTGGGAGATACTAGATACTATCACACACGCACTTGAAACACATGCACACACTAAGTCCCAGTTTTTTTAGAAAGATAAATGCGTGATCAATGGGTAAACAAAAATTTTGGTTAATTTAAAATTTTTGATAACACTTCATTAGTAAGCTTAAAAGCTAGAACACATAGTCTTGTACTAGGAATTTTACAAAGTTTAATTACCTACCTCAAGGCACCTAAGAATTCACAAGTTTGATCAAAATTTGCACGAGCACATTTAGCACGCATTTGTGTGGGGTATGACATATAATTCTTTTGTCTATGTTTCCATAACCTAAACCGTAATCGGATAACTTGTTGAAAAGAACCCTTTGGCATAAGAAAAATAAAGAAAAATGTTCATTATGCAAAAAGTGATTAAAACGCTTCTAAAATGATTATTAAAAACTTTCCACAGAGTAACTGGGCCTCTTACCTCAGTAAACATTGAGTGTTCACGTCAAAAGGTGGGAAGTAAGCCTTTAACGATCATAATAAAAAAATTTCCACTGAGTAACTGGGCCTCTTGCCTCAGTAAGCATTGAGTGTTCACGTCAAAAGGTGGGAATTTCATTTAGAAGCATTAAAACCTGTTAGTTCCGTAGCCTTTTTGACTCGAGTTAGTAAGTCCTTAGGGGTGTCTTTACACCTAATGCCCTGAAACCATCTGGTTCGAGAGTCATTGGCTAAACGCTCGTTATAAGGGTCAAATAGAAAACTTGATGAAACTCAACATGGCAAAGATAGCATGATAAAAGAAAAAGAAAGAAAAAGCAAGTATTATGCCATTTTTTTCCCTTTGATAAGAAATTCGATAAAGGTTTGGGCACCAAAACAACATACACTAAAATTATATGGAAGTCCCATCTTATATGTGCTAAGTTATCACACACAAATCAAACTTGCGATGTCTTAGGCCAGCCTTAGGTGAGTAACATGAGCTTTTGAAAATTCTTTTACAATACAAAAATGTGTTTTTATTTTAAGCTTACTCATGAACAATTATCATCGTTTTATGCACAACCTAAATTTTTGAATATCATGGAAATGAATTTATCTTTAAAATTTTGTTCTAACTTAGTCTTTAGTTTTGTATTGCTAAAAGACTAGCCATATGTAAGTTTGGGGGTGTGATAAGTGCTTAAATAGTCATATTTAAGCCCCTTAAATTACACTTGTTAGACTCTTTACTTATCTATTTTAGTAGATTATACTTCACTTTCGTGTTTTGTGTGTTTGTTACAGGACTTGTGCAAAAAGATAACAAAATGGAGCTTTTAGAAGCAAAAGCCAAGTTCTGCTTTCCAGCAAGGTGTGCTCGAGTGCACATCCCTTATGATCGAGTGCACAAGCACATGAGTGCACTTGAAGAAGGCTTGAGCGCACACATGCAATCGAGCGCATCCCGCATACGCTCGAGTGCAATTACTCCAGAGGCGGCAGAGCCAGAATTGGAAAGAAGTCTTTCGACTCCAAATAGGAACTTAGGGTTTTAGGACACCATAAGGACCCTATAAATAGCCCTGTAAAACATATAAACCATACCTTTTGTTTGAGATTCGAAATAGAGAGCTTAGGAGAGGAATTGATGACTCGTCTTTCGAGGCTTCTTCGGTTTTAGTTTTCTAGTTGTTTTAATTATGTTTAACATGTTTACTTTACTTAGTATGTGTAACTAAACTCTTATAGGGCTCGATTGAAGCCCTAGTTATGCTTTACCACATATTCATTCATTGATTATCTTTGCTATAGCCTTGTTAGAATATTTAACTTGATTAATATTTGTTTATATTTACATTCCTCATATGTATATGCCTGATCAACGTATGCATGTGGTATGGATAGGTTAGTCGAATCAATTTGGATGACCGAGTCCTGGGTTCGACATTAGTAACAAGGGATATCCACATTGGATTCCCGGGTTAATCAACATGGAAAACCGGGTGCGGACCAAGCCCTAGGTCCCGTGTGGTTGCTGATCTCCATAGCCCTCATGCTCTCTTAAGGAGCAACTCAGTATACACCCATGTTGAATCCCTCAAGAGAGAAAAGAGTTAGAGTATACACCATGCCTAACTCGTTGCATAGGGAGATCAGTAGCCTAATGTGTGGACTAAGCCCTTAGGTTGGCAACCATTAGATATTCATGATAAGGTTAGAGCACTGAAACCTTAGTTAGTGGGACAGTATAATTAGTGGTAGATATCGTAGCCCTATGTTCTCATTATTGTTATTCACTTACAATCAAATTGCTATTTCTCTTTTTAACTTAAAGAAACTAATTCTAAAATGAAATTCACCAATCCGTATGGAAATAATCTCGCACTTGCACACTATGCTACCACAGACCTTGTGCACTTGCAAGTAAAACTAGAACGGTTATTTGCTTATTTATTTATGTAGATAATCGCTCCAACAGATATTATTTGTAAAAAAATCTTATTCAAATTGTTATTATAATTAACGACAAGTTTTAATTATCATAAATGTATATTTAATTATATTATCATAATTAAGTTTATAGAGTAATAGCGACAAAGATTGGATTATGATGAGATCATAATTTTGAGACTTAGTTTTCTTGAAAACTTTTCTCTTAAATGGTCCTGGTCATAGGATTCTAATTGGACATTAGTAATCTAGTTAGATTGGTACATACTATGTTCGCTCAATTAGGAGGGTGATTGATCTCAATGTCACTTGTGTGGTAGACACTAAAACAAGTATGTAAGTGCTCATTGGAGAATGAGCTCACTTAACATGACTCGACTTAAGAACATCTAGATGGAGTTTTACTTTTTTTGTCATTATGTTGTTCTCACGTTACAGTTGTGTATGCGATTCTTAGACCTAAAGTACCATGGTTATCTTGTATGCGACTTATTATACTTTAATGCTATTTAATATGGTTCTATCCATATGACTTATTTATTAATATTAATTGAGTATAATAGGTTTCATATGGAGGTATGTGAGTGTACAGTAATAGATTTATCACTCTTAAGTAAAAAAAAAGGAGAGTGTCCTATGTGATCTACTAAGATTTAATTTGGGAAGTTCTTTGGCCAAGGCATGGTAAGAATTAGAATGGAGTTTCTAATGTTACCATTAGAATTATATTCTTGAGATCTAGACACATAAAATTAATGCTAAGAGCTTGACAATAATTTCATACCCTAATTAGCTTAATCGAGACATTGCATGATGGAATGATTGAATTGCATGGTAACTCATAATAGAAAGGTTTAAGATTTCACAACCAAATTCACACTGCCTAGGTAGTCATGATACATTACTATGTGTCACTCATAATTTTATAAGCCCTACGAATTAACATAATGGACAATTAATCAATTCTTGTAAAATAGAAGATCAAAAAAGGTTTTGATTCAAAATAAATTAGAAGGAGTTCAGATTAATTGGAAAGGATTGCAATTACATAAAAGTCACGACCTACAACTAAATTAATTTCAATCTAAGAGGTCTTATACAAACGGAGCAATATGTAATTATGAAATAATTGAAGAGTTTAGCTTACAATTAATGGTTAGTTGTACTTTACCCTAACACTATAAATAGTTTATTAGTGTTCAGAAATTTGCTAACACAAAATCTACACGTAAGTTTCTCCTAGAGATTGAGTTATTATTCTTCCCAAAAGAGAGACAGAGGGAATTTAGAGAGAAATCCCAATCAAGAGATCAATCTTTTGAGATCACATACATTTGTTATTGTGGTGAATTCAAGAACGCAAGGAATTTGGAGTCAGGCATAGTGAAAAATTCGGCTACAACATATCCAAGGAGTTAAGAACATAACGAATCAAAGGTAAAGATTCTAAGCCTTGAATGTTCTTGATAATAAATATGTTCTATACAAATCATTACGTGATTAGATTTTAAGGGAATTGATGAAAAATTTTAAAATTTCCTTTGCGTTTTCTAGATCGATTTCCTTCAAGTGGTATTAGAGTCATCTTTATGATTTATGTAGGAGATGGTAGTTTGTTGTTATATCTGTAAAATATTTGATTTTTAAATTCTATAGATTGCATATTTACAATCTAAAAGTAAGATTAGGGTTTATGAAACCCTAGGTTAAAAGAATTAAGGAAACAATTCTTAACTTTTTAATATCATATGATGATATAAAATTATTATAGATTGATTTTTAAGCGCTTTAAATCCATAGAGATTGACTATAAACAATTTAGTTTATCAAAATATGATTTTGAATCAAAATAAAATTATTTTGGAAAGAAAATTCCCATGAAAAACGTGGAAAATTTGCAGAAATCAAAGAGATGGTTGATTTCCCCTAGAGGATAGTCGACTATGCCCTCACATACTTGATTAAAAAGTAGGCATAAATTTTGGACGGTCGATTTCCCATTAGGATAGTCGATTGTGCTATCGAGACCTGACATGAATTATTGGATAAAGATTTTAGACAATCGGCTGTCCAAGGTCACAATCGATTGTCAAGATGTGAAAATCATATTTTCAGGTTTTGAGAAGGGGTTTTTGAAATTGTTTCAATTCAAAAATTAAAACCCTATTTTAATTGAAAGAAATTGTTTAATTTTTTATTCTAAAAATTTTAAATTAAATTAATTAGAATTATTCTTAATTTTAAAATAAAAAGTTTTAAGAAATTGGAGTTTGATTTGAAATTGGAACTCCAAAATCCTTATTGCATTAGAATTATGAATTCTAGTGAATAAGAAATCTAGACCTTATTTGGAATAGGATTAAGAAAAGACTTAGGAAACCTAATTTGATTAGGATAAGAAATATTAGAATTATAGCCATAACTAGAATAAATTACATTTAAATTTATATAAACAATATGATTGTATGATGTTTAATGATGTGTGATTATGGACTTAAGATCAAATAATTGAGCTATGTGGTTAAATTTATGGTTGTAATTTTTATGGGTTATAATATTTATTCTCCATTTTTGGGATATGTAATTTTAAATGAGGTTTGCATACCTCTTCTCTCTTTTATCTATTGTTGTAAAATTCTGCCTCCCTCTTATTATAGCTCCCATTGATTTTGAATCAAGGTTTTTTATAGATTATATAATGTAATTAGTTGGAATAGTTTGATAGGAATAGATAAGAATTTCACATGTAAAGTTGGAGGGTGATCAAGTGCGAAAAGAAGCAATGAAGGCTCATTTGAAGCTTGCAAGACTCATTATGTAGGAAATGGTGAAAGATATTATTGAATCCTAAATTAAGACCAATTATTCACTTAGTGGCTCAAGTGAATCATGCAAAAAATTTCATGATCACCTAAAATCATATTTTATTTGATATTATATGATGATATGTAGATGGTGCATGTTTAATCAAATGATGAAACTAAAAACCAATTAAACTCCCTCATGAAAGTCATGGCTATTAAGTTGTAATGAAGAGATATTATGAATGTCTTATCATGATTTTCCACCATTGTAAGGATATAAAAGATTTATTGTTCTAAATAAGTTTTGTCACGGACACATAGGACTTATATTATGGGAGTTTCATTTCGCCCTATTAAATATATAATATAATATGGGTCTAAGAAACTATTATGTGAGGGTTCATTGGTTCAATTACCTACACTTGTGAAAATGTTGGGTTTTACTTGACTAGAATATATTGTCTTAAAAACTATTATGTGAGAATAATATATTTTATAGGTCGAAGGAATGATTGGGAATTACATATATGTAATTGGTAAGTGCTATCTACCTGCTAAAGGTTTATTACAGCTAGAAAACTATTATGTGAGACTATTTTAAACGAGTAATTGGATCTCAATCCCCATTAGGAGACCTTCCAATGGGTTCACCTGAATTTCATACCGAGGGATTATGGAATTAAAAAAAATAGTGGGAGGTACCAATATGATTAAAGACCAAATCTATTGGTGGATAACAAAATTGAATAAATGAGAATTTTCTGTAGTTGTTAACCTGTAGATCACTATGACCAACCTCAAACCATTATCCAAAAATCTTGATACCAACATATTAACTGGGCTCGATTTTTTGCGTTGGCTGAGGAACTTGAGAACCATTCTCAATTCTGAGAAAATTAGTCATTTTCTTGATCAAAGGCTTGTAGTAAAGGTTGTTGAGAATGCTCCGGACGAAGAGGTCGCTACTTTTGTGAAGTTTCAAGATGATGACATGAAGGTTAGGTGTTATATGCTACCATCAATGTCTAATAAGTTTCTAAAGCAACATGAGAATATGAAAAGTGCTTATGTTATGTTGCTTCAATAGCAAGAGTTGTATAGTGAGCATAGTTGAACTGTAAGGCTCTATATCTCAAAGGACTAGGATGCCCGAGAGATCATCAATCCATGAGCATTGATTGAAAATGATCAATTATATTGAGCAGTTGGATGAACTTGATGTTACTATAGATGCAGAATTATGTAATAACTTGATCTTGCAGTCCTTTCAGATTCATTCTCGTAGTTTGTTATGAACTATAACATGAACAAGATAGAAGTCATACTTCAAAAGCTTGTTAACATCTTAAAGATTGCAGAGACAACAATCAAGAAAGGCAAGGTACTTATTATTCTTGTTGATGGAGCTTTTGTTTCCAAGCCCAAAGGCAAGAAAGTCTCAAAGAAGAAGAAGAAGAAAACATTAAAAGCAAAGATAGGTGTCAAAAAGGCCAGTTCTTCAAACACCAAGAAGGAAAATGACAAATGCTTCCTTTATGACAAAGATAGACTCTAGAAGAGAAACTACAATGAGCAACTTGTAAGTTTAAAGGACAAACCTTCAGAAACTATGTCAAGTTTATTTCTTGTTGGGATCAATTTATCAATAAAAGATGCTTATACTTGGGTTTTAATTATCGAATCACACATTTGTAATAATTTGCAATAACTAAGAAGAAGTAGAAAGTTGAGTAAAGGAGAAGTTATCCTTTGCCTTGTAAATGGAGCAAATGGTGTTGCATTAGCCATAGGGACTTATTACTTAGCTTGACCATCTAGAAAGATTTTAGAATTAAAGGATTATTTTTATATGCCAGTTTTGATTAGGAATATTATTTTAGTTTTTGTTTTGGATAAAGAGGGATATGAACTATCTTTTAAAAACAATTTATGCTTCTTTTCTTTAAATAATGAGTTATTTGGTATTTACACACTTATAAATGATCTTTATATTCTAGAATTGAATGGTAATATATTGCATACTGATCAACAAGGTAATGAAAAGAAAAGAGATGAAATTAATCCTTCTTATGTTTGTCATCTCAAACTCAGTCATATAAATTAGTGTAAGATTAAAAAGTTGGCTAGAGATGGATATTTTGATTCATTGACCTTCGAGTCATACCTAACATGTGAGTTGTCTCATGGGAATGATGACTCAAACTCCATTTAGTAGACATAGAGAAAGAGTTGTTGATAAATCCACACTGATGTTTGTGGGCCACTAAGTTTAATTGCTAAGGGAAGTAATTCTTACTTCATTACTTTCATCGATGAAAATTCGAGGTTAGGGCATGTGTATCTTATAAAGTATAAATCTAAATCATTGAAAGTTCAAAGAATTTAAATGTGAAGTAGAAAAAGAAATTGGAAAAAATATCAAAGTTCTTTGATCTGATTGAGAAGGTGAATACTTGAAGAATGAATTTTTGGATCATCTCAATGAGAATATGATTCTCACATAGTGGAATCCTCTTGGAACACCTCAACTGAATGGTGTGCCTGAAAGGAAAAATCATACTTTATTGGATATGATGCGATCGATTATGAGTTACACTAATTTTCCAATTTTATTCGGGGGCTATGTCTTGGAACTTACTACATATCAGTGTTCCTTCTAAGTTTGTATCAAATACACCATATAAGATGTTAGGGTTTCAGAGAGAGAGGAATCAGTTAGGGATTGAGGTATGTGTTAAATGAGAGAGAAAGATAGAGCACAAGAGAGATGACAGGAATAGTATTTGGGGTTTCTTATTTACTTATGAAAATACATTAAGTTTATAGTAAAATTGATCACGGAATAGAGACACCCTTTTTTTGGGGTTCTATATTGATGATTCTCAAATTCCATCAGTATATTACAGGTTTGTATTGATAAATTTTAGTATCCATTTGTATATACTAGGTCCATAGTGATGGTATTTTTAAACTGTCAGTACATATCAAGTTTATATTGATCGATTAGAAGTGGCAAATGGGTCGGGTCAAGTCAATTGGGTTCGGGTTGTGTTGAGTCTCGGGTCGTTCGGGTCGCGAGTCACTTTGGTTTGGGTCGGGTTAGGATCATTTTAATCTCAAGCCGTATCGGGTCTCGGGTCACGTCGGGTCGGGTTCAAGTCATTTCGTGCTCGGGTTGTATCGGGTCTCAAGTCATGATTGATCGGGTCCGATCAACAAAATAGATATTTATATTTAATTAAAAAAATAATTTATTTGCATATAATAGGACTAAACGAGTTAAATTGTCAAATACGTGAAAATTAATTAATAATAAATCAATACTTAATTTTTTAAATAATATATTTAATTTTTTAATGCAATATGCAATGTTATGATTCTTAGTCCCAAAATTCATTCTTAAATGATCTCAAACAACTGGTCTACAAAGTTATTCTCACTAGTAACGTCTTATACCACATTTTGGATATTAAATTTCAAATATTCACTTCATTCCATTATATTTTTTTCAGGACAATTAAAAATAAAATTTTATTGTGACTTGAAGAATAATGCAAAATTTACTATTCTTCTCGATTTTTTATTTGCAATTAATGAGATTACTCATATTAATAGAATGTTGAACCATGCATATCAACACATGTAAATCAATAATTAATTAATTGTTATATAATTTATTTTATTTAACAACTAATAAATTAACTATTATCTCAGTTTTAGAAAACAAATTGTTTTTTATAAAAAAATATATATATATTTTTAAGTCATTTTGGGTCGGGTCGTTTCAGGTTCGGGTCGTTCCGGGTTTCTGGGTCGTTTCTGTTCGTTCAGGTTCATGTCATTTTGAATCCGAGTCATTTCGGGTTTCGGGTCACTTGGGTTAGGGTTGGGTCGGGTTCGAGTTATATTATTTTGATGTATTTTCGGGTCGGGTCTAGACCTGGTCGGGTTTTCGAGTTGGGTCCGATTTTGCCATCTATATGATGGATTGATAATCCGTCGGTATAGATCATCTATACTTACGGATTTAGAATCTGTTGGTATAAACATATGTCGATATATTGTATTTTTTTTTTTTGTAATATAGACATAAGCATGTTAAGATTTGATGTTGTCGTGCATATATCAAGAGATTAGTTGCAGATAAGTTAAAAGTAAAGTTTGATAAATGTAAGTTTGTATGATATTAATCCCAATTTAACACAAAGCTAGTTAAAGAGTAGAAATATTGATATTTATCTCCGTTTTGGTCATAATAAAAAACGTACGATAGAAAATAAGAATTTTTTTAAAAAAAATAGAAGATTCCAAAATAATTAATATTTCTCATAAATTTGAACGCCGATAATTTTTTCAGTCACCCTCATAAATTCAAAGTTTCTCTTGTAGAGATAACTAAAAAACTCCATACAAAACAAATATTCACATTACAATGATCTCAACTCATTCTTCACCGTTCACCGATCAGAAACAAATTTTCAATCCATTGGTGAAAAAAGTCCAAGATCATCTTGCAAGATGGAAAGCGAAAACCTTAAACCTTGCAGGTCGTATTACTCTTGTCCAATCAGTTACCTCAGCCATTCCAAGTTACAGCATGCAGACAAATATTTTTTCCCCAATGTTTGTAAATTCCCTAGACAAGTTAAACAAAAACTTCATTTGAGGTGATTCCCTTAGCAAGTTAACTGGGAAACAGTTTGTTTGTCCAAAAAAAAAGGGAAGTGGCGGGGGGGTTTGGGCTTTGGATGACAAGATAAGCCAATGAAGCGCTCTTTCCAAAGCTGGCATGTTAAATTCATTGCTCGGTCTGAGTCTTCCAGAGTCCAGGCATAGATATCTTAAAGGCAGAAGTATTATTTCAGCTTCAGGTCCTGCCCATGCTTCCCAAATATGAAGAAGGATTCTCAAGGTTGTCCCTTGCCTTTTGAAAGGCTTGGTGAAAAGGATTAGTTATGGCAAAAAAGTTCTCTTTTGGAGGAACCTTGGGTGGGCCCTTTGGTTATCAAGGATATGGAAGGTACCGTCATTGCTGCTGGAGAAGAACATCTGATTGTGGATGCTATTATAATGGAAACAAGCATTGGTCTCTGGGTCAGATCCAATCTCATATTCTTAGGTACTAATGTTGTAAGCATGATTAAATATATTCCCATCCCCTTGAACTCAGGGCTTGTAGAGCTGGATTTGGAAGCTGAATTGCCCTCAAAAGTTCAAAACCTTTGTTTGGCTTGCCGTTCGCAATAGGCTATTATCGTTAGGTGTTAGTCATGCATTTGCTCCAATAGAAAATTGATTTACAAAATTAAAAAATTCTAAAAAACCATAAATAAGAACAAATTAAAATCCAATTATGTATAACTAAAAAATACAAACAAAAAAAAAGCAAATAATAAAAATTAATTTTCTCCTCTTATTCAAATCTCAATGATCCCAAAATCAGGAACCCTAGCTGCCACTCCTTTATCTTCCTCGCCCAATCGCGAGCCCAACCACTCCTCTTTGACACTATAACGCTTTTATTGTAACGAGATCGATAAAAATAACCTAAAGAAATAGTGAAACAAATAGTGAAATGTTAATCAAAACAATCACACATAAAAAACACATTATTTATGTGCTTTAGCTCGTTAGGTCTATGTCCACGGGCAAAAGCAAAGATGAAGAACACAAAAGTCGTATGTTAAGTTTGTCGGCTCAGCCCTTTGCATCATGAACTAAATCTCAATTTTCTTTCTTTTAAAAATCGTTTCAAAATATTTCGAGTTAGAGTGGATCTTCGGATCGAACCGGAGTGCAAGATATCTCAACAACCTTCCTCCTCATCACTATTGCCACAACGCTGCAACATCTTCCTTCTGGCTTAGGCACAAACCCCAACCCTTCCTCTTCTCGCTTAGCCTCCATGAGAGCCATTTCCTTATACAGAGGTTAGTGTTAATAGGAGAAGTAAGGAAGAGGAACATGAGAGCATATCTGGGAGTGATAACAATGAAGGAGCTTCTGGTGATGATTAAGACCCCATCGGCAACCTTCTAAGGAAGAAAGATACCACCTGTTCGGAATATTTATATGTGAGTAAAGAGACGTGGAAAATCAATCCTACATGGAGAGAAAAACTAGATAAGTGAATAGCATATATATGGTGGTGGAACCATAACCCATTAGCTAAAGCTTTTGGGTTCATATAGTCTCCTACATCATATATTGGGCCTTTGCTTGGAAAACTCTCCCAAACTTGCGTCATCATGCCTAACAAGCTGCATCAGAGCCGATGGTTCTGCTTGGCGTGACTAGATCATGCGGTTAACTCCGAGATGCTCGCGGTGGTATAATCAAACAACAAGGGAAGCTCGAGGGACTCGTGTAGCACGAGCAATGTGACTTGTATAGTGAGCAAGTGATGCTCAAACGATGAAGTTTGTGCGGTTCGCAAGGTGGAGTCTATGGAGTTCGTTGTTGAAATTCGGTGTGTGGTTCTCTGACTCCGATAGGAGAACGAGTGACTTTCCAAGTGTGTCTATTGGACTATGGTGCTAGTTTAGAGTTGGTATAAGCATGATGGTGAGGGGGAGCAATGGACTCACATGTGAGGGGGGAGATTGTTGGGAATATTCACATGTGAGTAAAGAGATGTGGAAATTCAATCCCGTATGATGGTGAGAGGGAACAATGGACTCAAATGTGAGGGCTTGGTATTTGGATGACAAGATAAGCTAATGAAGTGCTCCTTCCAGAGCTACTATATTAAATTCTTTGCTCGGTCTAAGTCTTATAGAGTCAGGCATAGATATCTTTAAGGCAGAAATATTATTTCAGCTTCAGGTCCTGCCTATGCTTCCTATATATGAAGAAGGATTCTCAAGGCTGTCCCTTGCTTTTTGAAAGCCTTGGTGAAAAGAATTTGCTATGGCAAAAAAGTTCTCTTTCGGAGGAACCTTGGATGGGTTGGCCCTTTGGCTATCAAGGATATGGAAGGTACTATTATTGCTGCTAGAGAAGAACATATGATTGTGGATGCTATTACAATGGAAACAAGCATTGGTCTCTAGGTCAGATCCAATCTCATATTCTTAGATACTAATGTAGTAAGCATGATTAAATATATTCCTATCCCCTTGAACTCAAGGCTTGTAAAGCTGGATTGGGATAATAACTTTTGTATGTAGTTCACATGACTCATTATTCTGACCTCATCACATGTAAAAAGAAACTAGAACATCCCATAAGCATTCACATATTTAAACAATGCTGGCCTGAAGCTAAAAGGGAAACTAGTTGTTCCAATCCTTTTAGTGAAGCTGCTTGTGTCTTGCTTGAGTCATTAGTGGGTGATGAATGGAAGCTTATGAAGTCCATTCTGAGGCAAAACCCAAAAATCAGGAATAATTTTTGAAGGGTCGCCAGTGAGCTAGAGTTGGGAGAGGAACGTTGTATATTTTCTAGCATAAGGCGTACCATTGTGCTGTCACAGCTTTCAAATCTTCATAGTGTAAGACATGTGGTTTTAGTAGGAAAGGGAGATCATTGGATGATTAAAATTGGAAAGCGTGCAATGGATGAACAATTGGTGTTCTTTCAAACTGAAGATCACATAAATTATAAACATGATTAGTGCTTGACCAAGCACCTACCTATCTCTCATATAGAAAAAAATAAAAAGACATAGAATTATGTATTTTAAGTAAGAACTCGTATATCAATGTAACAATGTGAATTCTATAATAAGTGTGAATGGTTTGTAAACATTTGTTGATTGAATGGAACATGAAATGGTATGATTTTATATTTTAAAGATGTTTAACTGAATAGGAGTTCTTAGGTTGGTAGGATTGTAGTAAATTCTCACGTAGGACTTAAATTTCACCAAAATTGAATTAAGTTGTGATGAATTAACTTTAGAACATGGAATATGATTGGGAGCATAATGAACTTTTGATTCTATGTCTCAAGTACAATTATCACCAATTTAGTTTGTATTTGCTGCAAAATAAATGTGTAAAATCTTATATGTGTTAGTATTCATTTTTGTGTAAATGTGTTTGTAGAGATAATGGTTATAACTGACAATGGCATCAACTTCTAAGAATATCATGGTTGAACTGAACAAGGGCAAGAAACTGAATGGTGACAATTATAACATTTGGAACCGGAAGATTCAGTACGTCCTTGAGGAACAAGACGTTAAAGAAATTTTTTTTCCACATTATGGAAGAGCCTGAGCAAGGATCCTCAGCTCAACACATAAGGGATAATGAGGCATATCAAGCCTGGAAAAAAAAAATGTCATTGCTCTCATCACGTTGCTAAGCAGCATGCAAGATGATTTCCTGTGTGAGTTTGAAGGTTATACTACTACTTGAGAGATATACGTTGCTTTGAAAGAAAAGTACGGGGGTACTTCTGCCACCAATTTGAGGAGGCTCACAATCAAGTTTGAAATCTACAGGAAGCGCCTAAATCATTTAATGAGGCAATATCTGAGGGAGATATCCAACATGATCAAAGAGCTCAAGACAGTAGACCATGTTCTTACTAATGAATAAAAAGTTCAAGCTGTCATTAGATCTTTACCTGAGAGCTGGGAGCACATGAAGATCAACGTAATGCACAATGATAACATTAAAACTTTTGATGACATTGCATGTCACTTGGAGTTAGAGGATGAGCGCTTAAGAGCTACTAAGATCCCTACCCAAGCCTATGTTGCTAAGTCCAGTTCACGCAAAAGGCGCAAAAAAGGTTAAAAGAGCTTCAAGAAAGGTAAAGATGTTGGCTCGGTAACCAAGAAGGCCAAGTTCAACTCCTGCAAAAGAGGAAAGTATGGTGGAAAAAGGGATAAGACCAAGTTGACCTGCTACAACTGTGTCAAGCTGGGTCACTTCGCTCGTGAGTGCATTGAGCCAAAGAGGGTATTTTCCATTTATACTCCTTTTAATTATGTTTTTGTTTAAGCTATGTAATGCTCATTAAATCTCATGCTTTTGTGAATTTTTTGACTTAGGACCCAAAAACCACGTAGCTAGAGATTGGAGAGCATTTATGGAGTATTTTTGATTAATACAAGGATCGAAGTGGATATACGTAGGAAACAACTCAAGGATTGAAGTCAAGAGGATTGGCACCTATCGGTTGAAGTTACGTGGTGGTCGAACCTTGATCCTACATGATGTCCTCTATGCTCCTAATATTCGACGGAACTTGGTCTATGTTTTAGTATTACTTAGCCTAGTATTTAGATTAAATTTCTATGATACTACCATGGCTATCTATTTAGATATAGATTTCTATGGTACTGGTTTTATTTTAGATAGTTTCATGATACTTGATGCATTATGTGATTTATATAATAATTATGGTTGTTATTCATTAATTGCGTCTATTAATAGTAGTAATATTGATGCAAATGTTTAGCATGCTAGACTATGTTATATAGCGTAAAAAAATGAATAGACTAGCTAGAGCAGGCTTATTAGGCTCACTCACTAAAATTAAATTGCCCCTATATGAAAAAAATTTAGCTGGGAAAGCAATCAAAAAACCATTTAGAAAGGGATCCAAGGCAGATACTTCATTTCAATTAATTCATTTGGATATTTGTGGACCAATAAATATGAGAGCAAGGCATGGAGCCTCATATTTTATCACTTTTATTGACAATTTCACGCATTTTGGTCATGTTTATTTGATTACTCATAAGTCTGAAGCTTTAGATTACTTTAGAAGCTACATCAATTTGGTTGAAAATCAATTAGAAAAAGCAATTAAAAGTTTAAGAATAAACTGATGGCATGAACATCTGTTTGGGCAATTTAAAGGGCTTTGTGATGAAAAGGGTATTAATAGACAGTTGACTATACCAGGTACTCCACAAAAAAAATGGTGTTGTAGAGAGAAAAAATGGTGTTGGAAATGTTTAGGTCTATGATGGTGCAGGTTAATCTTCTTATATCATATTGAGGGGATGTTTTGTTAACTACTACCTACATACTTAACAGAGTACCCTCTAAATCAATCACTTCCACTCCCTATGAACTATGGATAAGTAGAAAGCCTGAGTTAAGTTTTTTGCGACCCTGGGGTCTGCAGCTTATGTTCATGATACTTCTCACAAATATGGAAGTTAGGTCCGAGAGGTAAGACGTGTATCTTTATAAGGTACTCTAAACACTCTAAAGGATGTGTACATGATGGGACACTCTAATAGAGGTGTGACTGAATTAAAATCACGATATTGCATATTCTTGGAGAATGATTCCCCTAAAATAAGTGAGATAGATAAGGATTTCAAGCTTTATGAGATGGAATATCCTGACAATGTAAGTGCACCCAACCAAATTGTGGAGCTTAATAAGGTTTTGTTAGAACCTTCTCAAACTAGTGGGAGTAATGCATTAGTTAGTGGTTCTATCCAATCAGAATAACGAGAGTTAAAATTGCATAAAAGCATTTGTAAAAGTATCCCACGTCATCATTTTGAGATTGAGAGGGAAGCTTTTATGATTGCTTCGCATGATTACACTAAATGAAAAATGGTTCAAGAAGCTCTCTCATCTTTTGCAAAGGAATAATGAAAAAAAGCAATGGAAGAAGAAATGGAGTTTATGAGGGTAAACCGTGTTTGGGACCTAGTTGATCTTCCATCTAGGCAAAAGGAAATTGGGAACAAGTGGGTTCTCAAAGTCAAATGCAAGGAAAATGAAACCATTGAAATGTACAAGGCTTACCTAGTGGCGAAGAGTCATACCAAAAAATAAAGTATAAACTATGAGGAAAAATTTTCTCCAATTGTAAGGTTTGCCTCTATTCGTCTAATCCTAGCTATCATTGCAAGTCTGGATTTAGAATTGCATCAGATGGATGTTAAGACTTCATTGTTCAATGGAGAATTGGATGAAGAAATCTATATGGAACAACCTGTAGGTTTCATAGCTAAAGGCTAAGAGTGCAAGGTGCGCAAGCTCCAACGATCTATATATGGCTTGAGGCAATCTTCCAGGTAGTGGAATCTGATATTTCATCGAGCTATAACTTCTTATGAGTTTACAATGATCGAAAAAGATCATTGTGTGTACGTTAAACATCTTGAGAATAAATTTGCAACTTTGTCCCTCTATGTAGACGTCATTCTGTTAGCTGGAAATGATAAGGAGTTCTTAATTACCATTAAAAAATGATTGTCTGCTAATTTTTAAATGAAAGACTTAGGAGAGGCTAATTATATACTTGGTGTTAAAATCCATAAGGATCGATCTAGAAAACTCTTAGTTTTTTCACAAGAGTCCAATATTAGGAAGATTATAGAACAATTCAATTTGTATAATGCCAATCTTATATTTACTCCAATAGCCAAAGGTGATAGTCTAAGACTCAAAATGTGTCCTAAGACTCCAGAAGAAAAGAAAGAAATGGATGGTGCTCCTTACTTTAGTGTTGTCAGAAGTCTGATGTATACTATGATGTGTACTCGGCCTGACATTCGCTATGTTGCGTGGCTAGTAAACCATTATCAATCTAACCTAGGAAATAGGCATTGGATGGCGTTAAAAAAAAATCTCAGATATTTGAAAGGCACTATAGATTTTTTTTCCTATGTTATTAAGGGAATGATTTTCCCCTAATGTGTTACACAAATTCCAATTGGCATGAGATTTAGATGAGCATAAATCAACGTCTGGATATGCTTTCTTACTTAACAATGGAGTTATATCTTGAAGTAGCAAGAAGCAATCATGCATAGCCTTATCTACGATGGAGGATAAGTTTATAGCATGTTCTGTAGCAGTACAAGAGGTGGTATGGCTCAGAAGATTCTTGGAAAATCTAAATGTTGTCATTGCAGCTTTAGGCCCAATGACAGTTTATTGTGATAGTCAAGTTGTTATGGCTTATGTAAAGGATCCTATGAATAATGGTAGAACAAAACACATTGATGCTACGAATAAATTTGTTAGAACAAAACACATTGATACTAAGAATAACTTTGTTAGAGACATTATGGCACAAAAGGAGGTGATTCTTAAGTATATTTCTATGCATAAGATGGTTGTTGATCCGTTTATTAAACCTATTCCTAGAGACATATTTTTGTCTTCAGTAGAGTCACTAGGTTTACGTAGAATCTGACATAATTTATATTTGATGGGTCATTGTACAAATTTAAAGATTGTGATATTATTATTATTATTATTATTATTATTATTATTATTGTTTGTTGATATTTTGTCCAAGGTTTAAACATGTAAAATCAGTATCAGGTCCACTAGTATGCGCCACAGCCCAGCCTTATGCGCCACAGCCTCCAGCAACTTGGATGTCTTCCTCCTCAAGGCCGCGCCACGGCACCCAGAAAGGCATGAAATTCCACCACTTGCAAGCCGTGGCCTGCCCTGTTCTAGGCCGTGACTTGAAGGCAAACTGATGCACATTGGTTCAGCCTTTTAAAAGGGTGCGTGAGGCATGTTCAAAATGCACAAGATCATTTAGGATTGATGAGGGGCTATGGTTGATTGGTCCTCAAGATCTAAGGGTGGAGATTTACTCTCAAGAGTGGTCAAGAAGTTGGTGCACTATATAAAGGGTCACCTAGCTTCAATCTCCATAAGTGTGAGGAATAACTTGTGATTGAAAGTGAGATCAATTGTAAGAGTGTAAAGACACAAAACAAGAGAGACTCATTATAAAGGCTGGTTGTTTAGAAAGAGAGAGTAGAAAAAAAAGGGGATTCAAGGGCTTGTAAGTGGAATTTTCTTGGGGAAAATTCCAGTGTTAGTTCTTATCACTTTCTTGTACTTCTTCTTCTTTCGTTCTTCAAGAACAAAAGATTTCTTGGAGAGGAGTTGCTGTAACTTATAAGAACCATTGATTTAGGGCAGAGGGCTCGGAGAAGCTCATAGGGACGTAGGCACATTATCGAACCTCGATAACAAATTGCTTGTTTTTCTTTCTTGCTTTGATTGGTTACTGTTTCTTTTCATTACAAGTCACTCTAGACTTTGGGGTTTGGAAGATCACCTCCTAGGATCATTGAGGGTGGTTTCCCAACAGTGGTATCAGAGCTTGCACAGCTGGGTATCGGAGCAAAAGCAGAAGGTATCGGAGCAAGACTCCAAGAATCAAAGATCAACTTCTTAGGTGATTCAAGAATGGAGTAAAGATCAAGATCTTTTCGTGTTCTTAAGGGTGATTCAAGAACAGTATTGAGATCAATCTTCAGTCATGTTATTGAGATTTAGAAAAAGTTAAAAAGCGATTTTGGGAACTGCACAAATCTGGGATTTTCTCCACAAGATGGCTTCAAATTTCATTATTGACAAGTTTGATGGAAATGGAGACTTTGCCCTTTGGAAGCGGAAGATCAAGGCTGTTCTTATGCAATAGAAGGTGGACTTGGCTATTGAACCAGAAACTTATATGGAAGCCATGGAATGTAAGGAGTCGTCAAAGTGAGTTGTGGATTGTAGGTGGATCTACAAGATCAAAGAAGGGAACATTCCAGGGGATGAAGTCTGGTATAAAGCTAGGCTGGTGGCGAAGGGGTTCACACAAAGAGAAGGTATAGATTTCATCGAAATATTCTCTCTGGTTGTGAAGTACAAGATGATAAGGATAGAATTGGCAATGGTGGTCCAATTCGATTGGGAGATCGAACAAATGGATGTGAAGACAACATTCTTACATGGAGAGCTTGATGAGACCATCTACATGAGGCAACCTGAAGGCTATAAGGAAGGAAGGCAGGGAGAGTAGGTGTGCCAATTGAAGAAATCTCTCTATGGCATGAAGCAATCACCTCAACAATGGAATAAGAGGTTCAATTCCTTTGTAACTAGCTTAGGTTTCATGAGGAGCTACTATGATTCGTGCTTGTACCACAAGGGGCACAAGGTGGAGGAAGTGGTGATCATCCTCATCTATGTTGATGATATGCTATTGATTGGGAACAATAGGGAGAGGATAGAAGAATTGAAGTCTCAACTCAGTGAGAAGTTTGAGATTAATGATCTTGGCCATGCATAGAAGATCATTGGGATGTGTATAATTTGGGAAAGGGAGAGAAACAGGTTGAAGATCTCTCAAACTTTCTACATAGAGAAAATGATATCTAAGTTCTCTATGGAAGACAGCAAACCAGTGAAGGTTCCCTTGCTGCTCATTTCAAGTTCTCCAGCGATCAATGTCTGAGATCGGAGGCGGAGAAGAAGGAAATGAAAAAGGTCCCTTACTCTAGTGCGGTTGGTTCAGTTATGTTCACCATGGTAAGCACTAGACCTGATATTGCTCATGCAATAAATGTCCTCAATAGGTTTATGACTAATCCCAGAAAGGAGCATTGGCTTGGGATGAAGTGGTTGTTGAGGTACTTGAAGAGAAACCCAGAAGTAGGGTTGGTTTATGAGAAGAGGGGTAAGTCCATCTGTCTTGAGGGTTATGTTGATTTAGACTATAGAACAGACCAAGATAAGAGAAGATCGATTACTTCCTACTTCTTTAACTTAAACGGATGTTGTATAAGTTGAAAGGCTCAGTTGCAGCCAGTGGTAGCACTCTCAACAACCGAGGCTGAGTACATAGCGGCTACGGAAGCCATCAAGGAGGTTATGTGGTGCAAAGGGTTGCTGGAAGAGTTACAGGTAAAAAAGGAGCAGGTGGTGGTGTATTCAAATAGTCAAAGTGCATTACATTTGTACAAGAATCTGGTGTTATATGAGAGAACAAAGCATATGGATGTTCGATACCATTTTATTTGGGAAAATGTTACGGAAGGATGCATCTATGTGGACAAGGTAGCCATGGAAGAAAATCAAATAGATTTAGGTACCAAAGTTCTACCTCTAAGTAAGTTCAATCATTGCCTTGGACTTCTTAGGATTGGAGTTGGTTAATATGGTGACTCAAGTAGAGTTTGGATCCTGAGTTCTCTGCACAATGGGTTTGGGTTTAAACGCTTGGACAAAGGTAGAGATTGTTGGTATTTTGTCCAAGGTTTAAACATGTAAAATCAGCATTAGGTCCACTAGTGTGCGCTGCAGCCTAGCCTTGTGCGCCGCAGCCTCTAGCAGTTCGGATGTCTTCCTCCTCCAGGTCACACCGCGACCCAGACTCCCTATGCCGTGGCACCCAGAAAGGCATGAAGTTCCACCACTTGTAAGCCGCGGCCTGCCCTGTTCTGGGCCGCAGCTTGAAGGCACACTGATGCACATTGGTTCAGCCTTTTGAAAGGGTGCGTGAGGCATGTTCAAAATGCATAGGATCACTTAGAATTGATGAGGGGCTATGGTTGATTGGTCCTCAAGATCTAAGGGTAGAGATTGACTCTCAAGAGTGGTCAAGAAGTTGGTGCACTATATAAAGGGTCACCTAGCTTCAATCTCCATAAGTGTGAGGAATAACTTGTGATTGAAAGTGAGATCAATTGTAAGAGTGCAAAGACACAAAACAAGAGAGACTCATTGTAAAGGCTGGTTGTTTAGAAAGAGAGATTATAATAGAAAGGGGATTCAAGGGCTTATAAGTTGAATTTTTTTGGGGAAAATTCCAAAGTTAGTTCTTATCACTTTCTTGTACTTCTTCTTCTTTCATTCTTCAAGAATAAGAGGTTTCTTGGAGAGGAGTTGTTGTAACTTGTAAGAACCATTGATTTAGTGCAGAGGGCTCAGAGGAGCTCACAGGGATGTATGCACATTGTCGAATTGCGATAACAAATAGCTTGTTTTCTTTCTTGCTTTGATTTGTTGTTGTTTCTTTTCATTACAAGTCACTCTAGACTTGGGTGTTTGGAAGATCACCTCCTGGGATCATTGAAGGAGGTTTCCCAACATTGTTGTTGTTGTTGTTGTTGTTGTTATTATTATTATCATTATTATTATTATTATTATTATTATTATTATTATTATACTCTTCCAAAATAAAGTAATTATGAATAATAAAATTATCACACAAAGTTTTAAGCTTGATGTAAAAAAATCAGGTATTACATTTTACCCCTCTTAAATAAAATTTTGACCTTAAAATTTACCACATTAAGACTCAACGATATAAATATGAAAATTTAAATTACAAGAACAAACTCCTTCTTAATATGAAATCATAATACATCTTTTAGGATAATATTCACAAGAATCTCATTCATTCTCTAAGTGGTACTTCATATAATGGTTACCAAACAACTTATGAACTCATTAATAAACTGTAACTATTCTTTAAGAGTAGGATACATATAAATAAATAAATATGACTCGAGCCTCAAGATTTCAATCACCACAACTCTTTGTGGTAAGGAATTTTTTTTTGTTGATTCTCCTCCATTCAATTCACCAAGCCATCAACTAGTTCTCCAAATTACATGTACTCAACATATTTTCTAGTTACCATTTTTTATCTATCATTAATTTTTTATTGATAAATTTATGTAATTTTATCGTAGGATAGTAGATCATCATTACCAATTCTCAAATTCGACTTTACATTATCCCACACTCCTCTTAAAATCCTTTTATATCTCCATCTCAAATTAATACTCAAGGGCCTCAACTTACTGTACAACTTTGCTAGCACTTCTCTCCCTATAACATCTCACCACAAAAAGTCATTCACTAATTATTTACTTATTTCAATCATTTAATAGTTCTAGGTACGTATTTTTTCTAAGTAAATACAATTCTCAAGATCTTTCAACACTTTTTTCTAAGTCCTTACACTCAATTCATGTTGTCTTTACCAAACCGAAATTTTTTATTCATCATTCTCATAGCTTTGATTTATCCAAGGTAGCAAACCAATTAATAAGCCTCACCTCAAGCAATATCTTGCGTCCTCCAATCAATTTAGTTTATTTTATGGTTTATCTTTTTTAATTTAAGAATCTCCTAGTTCTTGACTCAATATTTTCACTTTATTACCCTCAAACTAAATGCTAGTATATCCAGCTCTAATGTGTCCGTTTACCAAGAGAATACATATAGTTCACCATTATAGTAACAGAAATTTCGTACCCTATTGAACTTCACAACTCCATCTTGATTAGTTTCTCAATATAGTTAAAAAGATATTTACAAATCTATCTCACACTATCTCTTATGTATTAGGTTGAAGCATTTTTTCTCATACATAACGAACAACCTCCCTTTGATATGGCACTTCTCTAATTTCTTCACCTATAGTTATTCTTTAAACATAATTCATTTAATTAACCTTTAGTCCCCACTTAAACTTCTTAATAATTTAAGCCATATGAAACATTCTTTTTTTTTTTATCCTTGATCATACCTTAAGGTCACTATTCTTTCTCTTTTTCTAATCACTACAATCCTTTTAATAGAGACACTTTGTAATTTGAATTTTGTATTCTTCTGTTATTTTAGATAGAGCTATTATATTTGAATTTCCTTGTAACCTACTATAAATACTTATCAATGCAAAGTCATTTAGTGTGGCCTTTAGTTCTTTTTCCTATCTTCTTTGTTTCTCTGTATATGGTATCAAAGCCTTTAAGGCTCAAATTGAACCATTCTTTTTTTTATTTATTTTTCTCATCTGAGCTGTAGCTCCAATTGGAGTTGACAATGCTTCCTGGATCTGTTTCATGTTTTCATTTTGCTCATTAATCTCATCCATGATCTTGTCCACATCATCAATATTCATTGCTTTCTATATAGGCCACTGAAGAATGGTTTTGCAGATAGGTCATCATAATGACTTTCAGCAAAAGAACGGTCAACGTTGATCAGCTTAAAACCTTTTAAAGATAAGCTCTTCTTCTCAAATCTACTAATGATCTTACCAACCAGGCCTCTCTGGACCCTATCAGGCTTGATCATGATAACTAATTGCTCCATCTTCTCATTGTAACTGCTCCATCTTTTGTACCTTATAACATTATCAATTTGATCATGAATGCACAACTAGAAATTTCCAAGCTGCTCAATTTGTTGTTCGTATAACCTCTTCCTCTTCAAACACTATACAACCGCCCTTTTTATTCTTTGCTTTGGAGAATTCCTTTGCCTTTTCAACCTCTCCAGCAACCTTTTTCAGGAGCATTCATGAGCTCAGTAGATGATGGAATTTTAGCATCCCAAATCTTTTTTTTTATTTTTTTTGGAAAATAATTCTTCTTCTCCAATAGTGTTTTTTTTTCCCAAGCCACTAAACCACTCTTCCAATTCTTTACACCCTCTCTCACACACAACCAGTGACTACCATCACTTGTTTTCTTTCTTTAATCTTTCTTTTCCTTTGAATTTTCTCTTTGCATTATCTCTACTATCTCTTTTTCTTCTCTAAGCCACTACAGTCATGACTACAAATTCTTCAACCTCCCAACCTGCAATTCACCACACCAACAAGCCAAATAATACCTTAATCAGCATCAATATCTCAGCTCAGGCCCCACTCAAACTCACCAACAACAATTACATATTATGGAAGCTTCAATTTCACACCCTCTTTATCGGATATGATCTCCTAGGATATGTAGATGGATCAAAACCATGTCCACCAGCCACTGTTACTACAAACAACACCACTACACCAAATCCTGCTCACATCATATGGGTTCGACAAGATCAACTAATTCTAAGTGCTCTTGTTGGATATCTTTCTCCCATTATTATTCTTTTCATTGCTTGAGCCAAGACATTGCACGAAGCATGGAAAATTTTAGCAAACACGTATACCAAGCCGTCACGAGGACGCATTAAGCAGGTAAAAAGTCAACTTAAAAATCTAAACAAGGCTCTCAAAGTGTTACTGATTTCCTACAAATAGTGAGAGCCCGTGCTGATGAGCTTGCGATTCTTAGAGCACAAATAGAAGAAGATGATCTCACGTTGAAAATCCTTAATGGTCTTGGTTATGAGTACAAATAACTTGTTCATGCAGTCCAAGCCTCAGACACTACGATCACTTTTGATAAGCTTCATGAAAAACTTTTGAATTTTGAAGCAACTCTCTAGCACAAAATTTGAACCTGCTCACTTTTTGGCATCGGCAAATCATGTAAATTGAACTAACAATGGCTGGCGTCGTTCGAACATCTCTGTAGACTGAGGTTTCAACCCAAGAGGGGGGTGAATTAGGTTTTTTAAAACTTTCATGGAATAAACACAAGTTTATAAGAACATATAACCAACAAGCAATTAAACAAGTAATGTGCTGTAAATAAAGAGTTTAAAGAGTAGAGAATGCAAACTCAGTTTCTAGTGGTTCGGCAATATCAGATTCGTTCCGATCCTACGTCCACTCTCTTCAAGGAACCTCATTGAAGTAATCCACTAAGAAACTTAGTCGTACAACTTCATGGGTATTGCATAAACCTTACAATCCCTTCCTCTCGGAAGCTATCCCCTTCTTTTCGGAAGTAATCCCCTTCCTCTCGGAAGTAATCCCTTTACAATAAATCCTGTAAAGTAAGTGGTAGAGAGACAACAAACGAAAGCTTACACAACTGAATAATATCTCTCTTTCAAAGTAAAGCTTGAAGAATAGCTCAGCATGAATATTTCAAAGCTTTTTGTGTTTCAAAGAGTAAATGACTTGATTGTGTGTGTTCTTCTCTTTTCGAATCTCTCAACTCTTCTATTGAATACTCAATAGAGTGGGTTTATATAGCCATGTATTAATATGGCTGCTAGACCTTAATTTAAAATGATTGTAGCTTTAAAAGCTCAGATTTCAAGTTCCAACGGTCATATTTTTTTAACTACCAGTCGACTGGGTCTTGATACCAGTCGATTGGGTCCTCTTAAAAAATCTCAATTTTAAGGCTATAGTGGTACCAATTGACTGGGTTGATCTTACCAGTCGACTGGGGACAGTCTGTCCATTTTTCTAGTCGACTGGTATGTTTCACCCAGTCAACTGGGGACTCACTGTCCCTTTTACTAGTCGACTGGTATGTTTCACCCAGTCGACTGGGGACTGTCTGTCCCATATACCAGTCGACTAGTATATGTAGCCAGTCGACTGAGTTGTCTTCCAACCCAGCTTTTCTGTTTCAAAAAGTGTTTTAACTTAAACAATTTGATTAAAAAGTTCTGTTTAAAAAACATTTTGTGTGCGAGCCATTGGACAAGCTTTTCAATGGATAACTGAGACTTACAATTTGTTTTAATAACTTAGACTCAGTCTTCACTTGTAAGATTGATTCGGTTTGAGTTCTTGTACTTTGATCCTTGGTTGAATGCTTTTGTTGCTTACTACACTTAGATTGAACTGTTAGATAAATCACAGTTATGTTTTGTCATCATTAAAATATAGGTGAGGGTCAACAATCTCCCCCTTTTTGATGATGACAAAACTAATTAAGAGAAAACAGTTTAAAAACTAAGTGTAAGGTTTTTGAAAAAAATCGGGCAGAGTTTCCTCTATTTTTTGAGTAAAACCACCCTATAAACAAGTAAATATAGTTTATATATGCGACCCAACCAATCAATATTCTTTGGAACAGTGCTCCCCCTAAATCTATGCACTGGTTTTCTGTTTACATAGTTTTCTCATATTTCTCCCCCGTTTTGAGCTCAGCAACTAAAGGGGATAGAAACTAAAAAATAAGCTACTTGGCTACTACTGTCATCTAGAGTATGCTTAAACAAACTTGTATGAGAAAATTTGGCTCCATTCGGAGTTTGGAAGCCTTCTCGAGAAGAACTGGAAGTTTCCATACAAGCATAACCAGTTTCATAGCATAAATTTGAATATTTGTAGTTATAAAGGATGCAACCACATCACAAATAAATAAAACAGATGTATGAAATATGCTATGCATGAAACATCATCATAAATAAAAAGTCTATACATGAACGGGCTTCGTAGAGCCATACATAAGTAAGAAATACAATAAAGTTTGTCCATGCTACAAACTAAGAACTAGAAATACTAACTACATCAAAGAAAAATAGAAAATAGACTTAAGGAGTGGGAGAGTCCAAGCCATCACAAATGAGATCTCGAATCTCAGCTGAGAAACTCTCGGTGCGCTCTCAATATAGCTCGAAATCATTTTGAAGGTGCTCGATGGAGGAGCTCAACGTCTGCAACCCGGACTATATGGTCAGCTGGAGGCTCATGATAGCCTATAGTAAATCACCATACCCAGCCTGACCAGCACTCGAGTCACCTATGAGAGGTGCTCAGGTATTCGTGTCCATGTCAGCAGTAGTAGCAGCAGCCTTATCATTCTCATCATCACTGCTCTCATCCTCTCGAATCCGTATGTGCATCCCGGCCTTTGAATAGATGAAGTCGTCATGGACCGTGCATCCCATCTTTTTCAGCGAGGAGACGTTGATGATGTCCTTTAACCCGATATCCTGAGCCTCGAAGGCAGGGAGAGGCACCCGGAAGTGCTGGAGTATAAGCGTGATGAGTATCCCATAGGGAAGACACCCAGAGTCGCTCGCTTCGCCATTAATCATGTTGGCGAGCAGCAGGGGGTATATATTGAAGTGGTGCCCTATTTTAAAGCACCAAATCAATATTGTATCTATCTTAAATAGATACCCCCGACTCCCTAGTCTCAGGTGGATGGTCCAACTCACTATGAGGTTGAACAATTTTGAGTCCAAGGGCATATCACTACATGTGTGAAATGTAGTGGGTCTGTACATATAGTTAGGGTCGCCCCTGACTATCTGACAGGCCTCCTCAACGTTGAAATCGTCTGGCCATCCATCCAGACTCCATTGGATCCCTCCCATAGGGATCCTCAAAATGCTCACCAAGAGGTCAGTGTTGACCACAAACTCCACACCCATGACACTAGTTCTCAATCTTAGAGCCAGTGAACTGGGTTTCACCAAGTTCGTATAGAATTAGTGAATCAGTCTCAGATAGAATTTCTCATGCACTCTAACCAATGGGGTCAAGTGTATTGCCTCAAAGGCTAGCAAGATATCAAAGTTGCCTTGACGAATAGAGTCGAAGTCGACGACTCTACCCGTCATGATCTTCTTGTGCCAAATGGTAGAGTCATACCTTGCTTTGGCCGCAGGGCTAGAAAACAGAGACTTACCAAGCTCTATTATGGTCTTCTTGCTTGATGAGAGCGCCACACCCTTCCCCCGTATCTCCGGATCAGTAGGTTTGGTGGACTTTGGCCTTGTTGGTGCATTTTGTCCCCCGATTGTGTATTTTACACGGATTCGATTTGACATTTTGAAAAAAAAATGGGTTTTTGGGAAAAAGAGTTTTTGGTGGAAATGGGAGATTTCAACCGTAAAAAGTTGAAAATAATGTTTTGGATGAATAGATCGATGTGTTTAGGTGTTGTTTGGATGGTTTTTGGATTAAAATGGTGAAATTTTTCTAGAGAGAGAAAGCTAGAGTTTTCGAAAAATGGCGTAAAAATCTAAGAAAAATGAATAGTCTATATATAGAATTGCGATACCAGTCGACTGAGTCCTTTTAAAAAGATGAAAATTTTTCATACCAGTCGACTAGGTCAGAGTACCAGTCGACTGGGTAATTGGGCAGTAAGATACCAGTTGATTGGGTAGTTTTTACCAGCCGACTGGATGATAACTGAATATTTTTTAAAAAAATTGGCTCCAAACAAGGTCTTGATGTACCAGTCGACTGTAAAAGACTTACCAGTTGACTGGAAGAATAAGCAGTGAGTTACCAGTCGACTGGACCCTTAAGAAAATTTTCAGTCCTGAGTCGTAGCACGAAATTTGTTTATCTATGACATCTTTGAGTGAAGGAGATATTTAAACAATGATTAATACTCTTTCACTAGATGTCAAATATGCAAATGATGAATGATGAAGCAATTAGACATTCAGTTTATCATAATCCAGCAATCTCATTAACATTCTAATCTTACAAAAACTAGCTTCACTTAGAGGTTTTGTGAGAATGTCAGCTATTTGATCTTCGGAAGGTATGAATTCTAGTCTTATATCACCTTTTTTAGCGTGGTCTCTTAAGAAATGATGTCTAATTTCTATGTGTTTAGTTTTAGAGTGCTGAATAGGGTTCTTGGTTAGGTTGATAGCACTAGTATTATCACAAAATATCGGGATGTCTTTAAGGTTCATGCCATAGTCTTCTAGTTGTTGTTTCATCCATAACACTTGGGCACAACAACTTCTAGCTGCTACATATTCTGCTTCAGCGGTTGATAGTGCAACAGAGTTTTGTTTCTTGGAAAACTAAGAGGTTAACATTGCACCTAAGAATCGACATGTTCCACTTGTGCTTTTTCTATCTAATCTACATTCAGCAAAATCAGCATCTGAATATCCTACAAGCTCAAAAGATGAATCTCTAAAGTACCATAATCCTATGGTTTGGGTTCCTTGTAGATATCTATGGATTCTTTTTACTGCAACTACATGTGATTCCTTAGAATTAGACTGAAATCTAGCACACATGCATACACTGAGCATAATATCAGGTCTACTTGCAGTTAAATAAAGTAAAGCACCTATCATGCTTCTATAATATTTAATATCTACAGATTTATCTCCTTCATCAAGATCAAGTTTTGTAGTTGTGCTCATAGGAGTTCCAAGTGGCTTTGAGCTTTCCATCCCGAACCTCTTTAGTAGGTCTTTAGTGTACTTTGATTGATTGATGAAGATGCCTCCTTTTAGTTGTTTGATTTGAAGTCCAAGGAAGTAGGTAAGCTCTCATGCTCATTTCAAATTCACCTTGCATGCACTTTGCAAACTCTTGACACATAGATTCATTAGTAGCACCAAATATAATATCATCAACATATATTTGGACTATCAAAGTGTCATTTTTGTGGGTTTTTGTGAAAAGAGTTGTGTCTATTCTACCTCTTACAAAGTCATTGTTAATAAAAAAAATTACTTAGTTTTTCATACCATGCCCTTGGAGCTTGCTTCAACCCATATAGAGCTTTAGAAAGCTTGTAGAGATGATTTGGAAGACTAGGATTTTCAAATCCAAGAGGTTGCTCAAAATAAACCTCTTCTTCTATAAAGCCATTTAAAAATGCACTTTTTACATCCATTTGAAATAACTTGAACTTCTTAAAGCATGCAAAGGCTAATAACATTCGAATAGCTTCTAATCTAGCTACGGGAGCATAGGTCTCATCAAAGTCTATTCCTTCTTCTTGATTATATCCCTTAGTAACTAGTCTAGCCTTGTTTCTAGTTACTATTCCATTTTTATCCATCTTATTTCTATATACCTATTTAGTTCCAATTATTGAATGATTCTTAGGTCTTGGAACTAGATTCCAAACATCGTTTCTCTCAAATTGATTTATTTCTTCTTGCATTGCAATTATCCAATCATTATCCTTTTCAGCTTCTATAAATATCTTAGGTTCTACTTGAGACAAATAAGCTACATAATTGCAAATATTTCTAATAAAGGAACGAGTTCTTACCCCTTGTGAAGGATCACCAATCACTTGATCAATCGAGTGATAATTTACATACCTCCAATCTTTGGGAAGACTATCATCTTGTTAGCTTGTAGATGGTTTGTCCAAATTGTAAGTTTCCATCTCTTCATTTGCTTGAGGTGGACTCTCTTTTGGGTCAACAATGGGAGTAGGAGTTTCCGTTCTTGGAATAAAATATGCATCATCATTAAAGGAAACTTCTCTACTACTAATTGGGTTAGACTCATCAAGAGTTATATGTACGGATTCTTCTACCACTAGAGTTCTTTTTTTGAAAACTCTATAAGCCTTACTAGATGTTGAATATCCTAAGAATATCCCTTTATCGGTCTTAAAGTCAAATTTACCCAAGTTAGTTTTATTGTTATTTAGGATGAAGCATTTGCAACCAAATGTACGAAAATAGGAGATGTTAGGTTTTCTACCTTTCCATAGTTCATATAAAGTTTTATCAAGCATAGGCCTAACTAAAATTCTATTTAAGATATAGCAAGAGGTGTTCACGCCCAAAAGTATTTTAGTAAACTATTTTCACAAAGCATTGTTCTTGAAAATTCTTCTAGAACTCTATTTTTCCTCTCAACAACTCCATTTTGTTGAGGAGCTCTAGGAGCTAAAAAGTTGTGATCAATTCCATTTTCATCACAAAATTTTGAAAAGCTTTGGTTTTCAAATTATTTTCCATGATCACTTCTAATGCTTGGAATACAAATTCCTTTTTTATTTTGAACCTTTTTGCAAAAAATTTCAAATCCTTTGAAAGCTCCATCCTTGTAAGCAATAAAATACAAAGGTATATCTTGAATAGTCATCAACAATAACAAGAGCATATTGATGGCCACCTAGACTAATGGTACTAATTGGACCAAATAAGTCCATATACAAAAGTTCCAAAGGTCTAGTAGTTGAGACTACATTTTTTGATTTAAAAGAAATCCTAGTTTGTTTTCCTATTTGACAAGCATCACATACTTTGTCTTTTTCAAAATTGATTTTGGGAAGTCCAATGACTAAATCTTTTCTTGAAACGATTTTTAGCAAGTTCATGTTTACATGATCAAGCCTTCTATGCCATAGCCATGGATTTTCATTAACTGCAGGAAAACATTTTTCATTTTCAGAATGCAAAGATTTCAAATCAACTATGTAGACATTTTCATGTCTATGGCCAACAAATTTGATCTTGTTGCTCTCGATGTCTATAACTAGACAATGAGAGGTCTCAAATGTGACTTTGTTGCCTTTGTCACAGAGTCGACTAATACTTAGTAAATTTGGCTTGAAGTCTTGTACTAGCAATACATTATCTATGGTTGAGAAATCATTACCAACTTTTCCATGCCCGATGATCTTTATTTTTGTGTTGTCTCCAATGGTGACAAGTCCACCATCTCTTAGAGTTAGCTCTTTGAATACACTTTTATCACCGGTCATGTGCTTTGAGCATCCACTATAAAGGTACCAACAGTTACCTTTCTCCTTGGTGTGGAGACATATCTACATCACACAAGGATATACAATCGCACTTTTAGGTACCCAAAATTTCTTGGGTCCTTTGGGGTTAGTCCTAGAAAACATGGTTCCTTTTGGGACCCATACTTTCTTAACAGTATATGGTGATCTATAAACATGTTGATGATGCATAATCCTAGGATAATAATTATTGAAATTTCTAGGATTTCTTAGTTGTGCATGTCTATAATTCTTAGGATAGGAGTTCCTAGGATGCATGTTTCTATTGTGAGGAATATGAATATGTATGTCATTTCCAGAAAATGTATGACGATAATTTCTAGGATACATGCTTGCATTATTATGAGGATACATCTTATTTCTAGAATAACCATGATGGTAATTCCTAGGATATACATGTGTAGTGTGCAGGTCTTGATTATACATATTGTTTCTAGCATGCACATGATGGTTATTCCTAGAATGTGCATAAACATTTCTTGAATGAGCATATATATAAGCATGAGTATTTCTAGGATGCTTCATTCTTGTATATACATTCGAATTAGTATTTCTAGACTTGCTAGCATTCATAGAGGGAGTGCTTTTAACCTTGTTAGTGGTCTTTGAAGTAGAGGCTTCATTTACACAAAGAGACTTTCATGAATAAGCTCTTTTTTTTATTTTTGCTTACCTAATGGAGAGTGTCCTAACCCGAATTTTCCTCCACTTAGCCTTTGGCAAGAGAGCACTTCATCAAGCTTTTTTTTTCCAAGCATGGGTCTAGATATTGTCCCATTTAATTCTAATATCTTATCCTTTAAGATTTCAGTTTCATCTTTTAGAAAATCTTGAGAAGCATCATAAAGTAATGAAGATAGTTTATCTTTTTCTTCTCTAAGGCTTATCATTTCTTTAGAAAGAGATGATACCTCTTTCTTAAGAGTTGAGCTTCTAGAATTGAATTTCTTCAATTCATCATGCATTTCATTTATTACTTCTAGCAGTTCTTCACTACTACTCACAATATTATTCTTAGAAGAAGGAGAAGATGATACCTCATTTTCATCGTCGATTGCCATGAGACATAGGCTGGTAATTTCCTCGTATCTGATTTCTTTGTCCGAGGACTCTTCTTCTTCGTCATCACTCCAAGTGGTTGCTATCATGGCTTTCTTCTTGAGGCTCTTGTATGGTTTGTTTGAAACCATACAGTCAGCCCTGATGTGACCGGGCTTCTTATAGCCATAACACATAAGTGGTTCCCTCTTAGATATGGGATCATTTGTGTAAGGTTTCTTGCTTTTCTTCAAGAACCTATGAAACTGTTTGGTGATTAAGGCCAGTTCACCATCTTCTTCACTGCTCTCTACCTCTTCTTATAATTCATCTTCTTTGTTACTCGTAGAGGCTTTAAGAGAGATCACCTTTTTCTTCTTCTCATCATCATTGACAATGGGATTCATTTCTTCCATTTCATATGTCAATAATGACCTAAGAAGTGTCTCAACATCAAGTTTGTAGAGATCTTCGGCCTTTGTGATGGCCGTCTTCTTTGCTTTCCAAGTGGGTGGCAAAGATCTCAAGATTTTTCTTGTTAGTTCAAACTTCTCAATGTTCCTACCAAGAAGCTTCAAACCATTTATAATAGTTGTGAAACGTGAGTGCATTTGAGAAATTGTTTCGTTAGGATACATTTTAAAAGATTCATATTCAGAAACTAGCATATAGATTTTTGATTTTTTAACCTCACTAGCTCCTTCATATGTAACTTGCAATTTATCCCATATCTCCTTAGCCAAAACACATGTAGAGATTTTATTGTATTCAGATATATCTAAAGCAAAATGTAAAATGCTTGTGGCTCTACTATTGAGAGACATCATTCTACAATCCTCATCATTGTACTCATTTTTGAGTTTAGGCATTGTATGATTGATTTCTCCAATAATTATTTCCTTTGACAGAATTCTAGGTCCTTCTTCAATGACTCTCAACAGATTATAATCTTGTCATTCGATAAAGATTTTCATTATGTTTTTCCAATAGTTATAGTTGGAGCCATTGAACAAAGGAGGCCTAGTATAAGAGTGTCCCTCAGAATAGTTATTTGCTGCCATCATATCAACTCAAGGATATTAAGCCTAAAATTGAGAATAAGGCTCTGATACCAATTGTAGACTGAGGTTTCAACCCAAGAGGGGGGGTGAATTGGGTTTTTTAAAACTTTCGCGGAATAAACACAAGTTTATAAAAATATATAACCAACAAGCAATTAAACAAGTAATGTGCTGTAAATAAAGAGTTTAAGGAGTAGAGAATGTAAACTCAGTTTATAGTGGTTCGACAATATCAGATTCGTTCCGACCCTACATCCACTCTCTTCAAGGAACCTCCTTGAAGTAATCCACTAAGAAACTTAGTCATACAACTTCACGGGTGTTGCATAAACCTTACAATCCCTTCCTCTCGGAAGCTATCCCCTTCCTCTCGGAAGCTATCCCCTTCCTCTCAGATGTAATCCCCTTCCTTTCGGAAGTAATCCCTTTACAATAAATGTTGTAAAGTAAATGGTAGAGAGACAACAAATGAAAGCTTATACAACTGAATAATTTCTCTCTTTCAAAGTAAAGCTTGAAGAATGGCTCAGCATGAATATTTCAAAGCTTTTTGTGTTTCAAAGAGTAAATGACTTGATTGTGTGTGTTCTTCTCTTTTTGAATCTCTCAACTCTTCTATTGAATGCTCAATAGAGTGGGTTTATATAGCCATGTATTAATATGACCGTTAGACTTTAATTTGAAATGATTGTAACTTTAAAAGCTCAGATTTCGAGTCCCAAAGGTCATATTTTTTGAACTGCCAGTCGACTGAGTCCTCTTAAAAAATCTCAATTTTAAGGCTATAGTGGTACCAGTCTACTGGGTTGATCTTACCAGTCGACTGGGGACAGTCTGTCCATTTTATCAGTCGACTAGCATGTTTCACCCAGTCGACTGGGGACTCACTGTCCCTTTTACCAGTCAACTGGTATGTTTCACCCAATCAACTGGGGACTGTCTGTCCCATATACCAGTCGACTGGGTTGTCTTCCAACCCAGTTTTTCTGTTTCAAAAAGTGTTTTAACTTAAACAGTTTGATTAAAAAGTTCTGTTTAAAAAACCTTTTGTGTACGAGCCATTTGAAAATCTTTTCAATGTACAAGTGAGACTTACACTTTATTTTAATAACTTAGACCTATACTAGTTCTTCAATCTTCACTTGTAAGATTGATTCGGTTTGAGTTCATGCACGTTAATCCTTGGTTGAATGCTTTTTTTGCTTACTACACTTAGATTGCACTGTTAGATAAATCACAGTTGTGTTTTGTCATCATTAAAATATAGGTGAGGGTCAACAATCTCCATGAGTATAAACAACAATAATTGGCGTCCATCACAATTCTCTAGACATAGCAACACAGGCTGGCGCCCATTGCCAAAATACAATAATCGTTCCCCCACATCCATCAATGCCGGGCCAAACTCCAGTCGAAATAATCGACCTCCTCATCCCTATCTGGCCACTGCTAAATTTGTGGGATTCAAGGATATACGTCCAAGAATTGTCTATCCTTTCGCCTTATTCCCATTCAGCCATCCATCATCACAAGTGCTCCGATGACCACCTCTTCAACACCATGGTAGCCTCAAGCACACTCTCTTGTGAACATTTCTTCCAACACTCCAACACGGCTACTAAACAGTGGTGCTTCTCATGTCACTGCAAACTTGAGCAATCTATCCCTTCACGTGCCTTACACAGGTTTCGATGACATCATGATTAGCGATGGCACGGGTCTGTCCATCACTCACATTAGTTCCACTTCTCTTAACACTCCTAGCACCTCTTTTAAATTAAATAATGTTCTTTGTGTACCTAACATGAAGAAAAACTTAATCTCTATTTCATAATTTTGTCTCTCAAATAATGTGTCCATTGAATTCTTACCCTCTTCTTTTCTTGTGAAGGAACTGTGCATAGGGGCAACTCTTTTGAAAGGCCAAACGAAGGATAGGGTGTATGAATGGCTATCCTCTTCTCTAATAAATTCTCCTCTGTTAGCATTTTCTAGTGTCAAGACAGCTTCCTCTGAGTGGTATCATCAATTAGGTCATCCCGCATCTCCAATTTTAAATCACATTCTTTCTCATTATCAATTAGACTCATCCATATCATTTTTTTCCAATTTTTAATGTAATGCCTATCACTACAATAAAAGTCACAAACTTTCCTTTTCTAATTCTTCCCTTATGTCTTCTCAACCACTTGAAATAATTTCCTCTGATGTATGGACTTCACTTATTTTCTCACATGATGGTTTTAAATATTATGTCATCTTTGTTGATCACTTCAACAAATACATATGGTTTTATCCACTTAAGCACAAATCTGAAGTCAAAGATGTTTTTCTAAGATTTAAAGCTATTGTGGAAAAACACTTCACACTTAAAATTTGCACACTTTATTCGGATAATAGTCGTGAATTTTTAGCTTTAGCCAACTTTCTTGCTACCAATGGAATCTCTCATCTCAATACTCCACCATACACTCCTAAACATAATGGCTACTTAGAAAGAAGGCACCGTCACATTGTTGAAACAGGTTTATCCCTACTCTCTCATGTCTCAATATCTTTAACCTTTTGGCCTCAATCCTTTGCTACTGCAGTTTATCTAATTAATAGAATGCTAACTCCAACACTTAATCTTTCGTCTCTTTTTGAAAACATTTTTGGCACTTCTCCAAACTATTCAAAACTTAAGATCTTTGGATGTTTATGCTATCCTTAGCTTTGTCCTTATTCCTCTCACAAACTTGATGCTTGCTCTAAACCATGTGTCTTTCTAGGCTACTCTCTTACACAGAGTGCATATCTTTGTTTCCATCCATCCACATCAAAAACATATGTCTCTAGGCATGTCAAGTTTGTTGAGTCGGTGTTTCCATTTCACACACTATCCACTCACCTTCCTCGTCCTCAACCTGATATTGTGTCTACCTTGATTCCTCAGTCTATCACTGTTCCATTACCAACCACACCTTCACCAATAGCATCTTCGCCAACAGATGCCAGCCCATTTGATGTGTAACCTATCAGATAGCCCTAATGCGTAGTACCAATGCCATTTACCGGACCATTAGCCTCAGCCACAAATACATAACCTTTACCACCCAATTCAACCACCACTGCACCTTTGCCCAACCCACCACCTCTCATAGTAACCACTTCCAATCGCTCCACCTCTCAATCTACTCACACCCACCCAATGATCACAAGAGCCAAAAACAACATTACCCAACCTATTCAAAAACTAAATCTGTCCACTTAACTATCTCCATCCACTGACATAGAACCCACCATTATGACCCAAGCCCTCAAGGATCAAAAATGGTGTCAGGTTATGTTTGAGGAATATGATGCTCTTGTTTGAAATGGGACATAGGAGCTAGTACCTCCTGCTTCTAGTCACAATATAGTTTGTTGTAAGTGGATTTTTTGCATTAAAAAACAGTCTGATGGTTCTATTAACAGGTACAAAGCACGTTTCATAGCTAAAGGATTTCATCAACGTCCTGGTGTTGACTATCATGACACATTTAGCTCTATGGTTAAGCCAACTATGGTACGCCTTGTTCTTAGTCTTGCTGCTAGTCGTAGATGGTCTCTTCGACAACTTGATATCAATAATGCGTTTTTACAAGGTCATCTTTCTAAAGATGTCTATATGTCACAACCACAAGAATTTTTTTATCCTGATAATCCATCTTATGTATACAAGCTTAGAAAAACAATTTATGGGCTCAATCAAGCACCACATGCCTGGTACACCGAGATTCATAAATTTTTTCTTACTTCGGGTTTTGAAAATTCACTAGCTGATACTTCTCTATTCATTTTCAAACATGGTGGTCATCTTATCTATCTATTGGTTTATGTGGATGGTATCATTATAACTAGTGATAATGATGGTTTTATTCAACAATTTGTGACTTTATTATATCAGCAATTTTCTTTGAATGATCTTGGGGAGCTATCTCATTTTCTAGGTGTGGAAGTCTTATCACATCTTCACGGTCTTTTACTCTCTCAAAGACGCTATATAATGGATCTTCTAGCTTGTACAAAAATGATGGAAGCCAAACCTATTTTCACATCTCTTCCCACTTCACCACCGATCACTTTGAACTATGGTTCTCCACTTTCTGATCCATCTGAATATCATGCCATTGTTAGGAGCTTACAGTATCTATTACTTATTCGGTCGGACATTGCTTTTGCCGTCAACAAGTTGTCACAATTTATACAGAGAAACATAGAAGATAGGAAAGGAACTAAAGGTCACACTAAATGACTTTACATTGATCAATATTTATAGTAGGTTACAAGGAAATTCAAATATAACAGCTCTATCTAACTCCAAATTCAAATACAAGAGCTCTATCTAAACTAAATCCAAATTCAAATACAACAGCTCTATCTAAACTAACAGAAGAATACAAAATTCAAATTACAAAGATAAAGTCAAAAGTAAACCAATTCAAAACAATATCAGAGAAAGTGTCTCTATCACCTTCCCATATATACAAGATCGAATGTCCAACTTATTTCTTAGAATCGTGTATAATATATATCATATCTAATCACCATTCATCTTCTTTATGTAACCCTAGTATGCATACATTAATGGTACTCCACATTAAGTTAATATTAGTGTCACCAAATATCATTTCTACAGTTCTCATAATTAGACTGACTTAGCAAAAAAATATGACCTCTCAATCTAACAATCCCTTTTTGACCTGCAACTTAAGCTCCTTCAAATTTCTTAACATCTTATGTTATGTTCAGGGAATTCTGTGAGTTTGAAATTTATCTGTCTAAGTTTTCCCATTTTCCATTGTTTTTTTACTTTAAACAATTTTAGTCATTACCACCACAAGAGCATTAATAAGGCACTAATCTATAAAACTCTTATTTCTAGTTCATGACACCTCAATATTGGTCTTGCTCCGACATCCATTATCCTATATCATATTAATCTACCCCTGATCCTGATATAAATGTCTACTAACTACGCATTCATAATAAATATTATCTTTGTCAAGTCAATCATTCATCTATTTATCAAGACAATAAGGTTATAGCATAAACTAATTACCCATCAATCCAACTTTCTATCATTAGTTTCACTGATTTGTATTATAATCGCTTATTTATCCACTTCCATCTTTTAACAATAATTATGACCCTCAAGCTATCCTCTTAGCCTTAATTGTACTTCAAAACTTTCATTTTTCCTATTTATCCTTGGAAAATTATTGATTTTCCTCTCTTCACTTAGCTTATCACATTGCTAAAATTACAACTTGTCTTGATAATTTCCTCCAAATAAATACCCATATAAAATAAGAGTTTTTCCATTTACTCTTTAGAAACATTTAACTTTACTTACTCTTGTCGTCTTAGGTAACCTCATTGATTATCTAAATTTTTAACTACCAGATTAAACACTCACATCAAAATTTTCCTTCAATTATCCATTAAGGTTGCATAACATTAAATTATAAGATCATAATTGTTGATGAAACCTTTAACTTCAATGTATATTCATAATCTTTTACATAAAGTCCACTATGCAACATTCTATTCACCTTAATTAATAGACCCCCAATTTCCTCTCGACAAATTATCAAATTTTAGGATCACCACTTTCTAAATTCTCAATATCTGATTAACACGCCTAATAAACACAATCTTGTCAATTGAATTTTTCTTTACTCCATTTTAAACTTTATCATTTCTAATATTTCAAGCTCGATTTAGAAATTTGTAATTGTTAATTAATCTTTATTTTCTTTAATTGTCCCATTTTACTTGTTTGTTTCCTCCAATTCAATTTCTCTCTAATATAATCCAAAAATTCCATCAAGTCCTCAAACCAATTTCTTTTCGCTCATCCATTTTATTAATTCAGTGGCTAGTTATCGCCAAAGCTTGTCACTAATAAATGATAAGAATTATAATCTAATTAACTTGCTTTAAACTCTATAATAACAACTCATATCACTGATCTTCTCACAAACAACCTCTTAGCCTCGTATCCAAGATATATCCCTCTACACAACAATCTTTTTAGCACTTTTGTATCTCACTAGGCTCTTAAAATCCCATACTATACCCCATTATTATCCTAAGTTTAAGTTTATAACCTCTTTAATTATCAAATTTAGTGTCCATTTTCATTTGAACGCCACTAAATATTTCTTTTCGTGACGACCATTCACAGCCGCCACAAAAACTATATTTAGTGTCAAATTTCAACCGACCGCCACTAAGAGTGACTACTAAAGTCCACATTTGTTATAGCTAGCACAATAATAACAAAAACTTACACATTCACCTTTGATATATTTGAGGAGAATTACTACTAGTCCAAAAAGCAATACCAAACAATTCATAGCGCTTTTGAGGAGCACTAAAGACTGTATATTTTATGAAATCTTCTTTAATTTTTATTTGTCAATATCCTGATTAGCTTGTAATCAATTTTACTAAACTGTTATGCATATGTAATTTTGTTAATCAAAGATTTTTTTTTTATTCGGCGAAAATTATCCATCAAAGACAGTCTCTTAATTTAGAACTAGCCTTGTAATTGATGACTATTCAAATCTTAATTTTTTTTATTTAATCACTACAAGAAAATATTACAATTAGCAGCTAAATTTTGCAACTAAAATTTATTTGTTCCAAAAGTTATAGGTTTTCGCAGCATAACTGGATTGTGTTGCACTAAATCTAGTCTATTGCAGCAACGTAATTTCTTACTGCCATACACGTAACTTATTGCAGCATTGATCTTCTTTGGTACTATAGGTCTCAATCTATTGCAACATCATTGTTTCTTGCTGCTATACACCTATTTATTGTAGCATTGACTTTTTATGCTGCTACAGACCTTAACCTATTTCGGCATTACTTCTTGATACTATACAACTAATTTATTGCAACATTGACTTTTTCATTGTTATAGACCTTAACTTATTCCAATATATTCTTTTCTTTACTGCTATACACCTAACTTATTGCAGCATTGATTTTTTTGCTTCTACATACCTTAACGTATTGCAGCATCAATTCTTCTTGCTGCTACATACCTAACTTATTGCGACATTGATTTGTTTGCTGCTACGCATCTGAGTTATTGCAACATTCTTTTATTTCGTTGCTACAAATCTTAATCTATTGCAACTTTAATAACCTTTTTTTGTTATATATCTGATTTCACTATGGTTTCTTAATTACCATCAACGCAGAGCTAGAATGTGAGCTTCTTGATCATCTTATTGATAAAATGAATTTTGTACCTTGTTCGATAACTATTAAGAGAAGTGCTTCTAATGGTGCAAGATATTAATGAGATAATGAAAGCTTTATTTATTAACTTTGGTTAACTCACAAGTATTGGAATATTTGATAAATTAATTATGGAATATTAGCCCACAAACGTCCAACATGACAACCTATACATAGATAGATTAATTAAGTGTTGGAAATAAAACACTCACACAAACAACTCTTATTCAAACTCAAAGAGATATTACAAGAGCACTCTCACTCAAAAGAAAGAAGATACTAGAACTCACTCTTAGAAGACTTTGCTTCTTCACTCACTTAGAAGCTCTTGCTTCTTCTTGATGATTAAACCAAAATGGGGAGGGGTATTTATACTACTTCAGAACAATCCTACACCACACAAATAAACTAATCCAAAATTACAACAACCATACACCTCATTTTTCTTGGTGGTTCTAATAATATTTTAGGTTACCAAATGATTCACATGCTCAACTACCACACCAAAAAAATTCTAGGTAGAATGCTTGTAGTTTTGGACCTTGATTATGGACTTGGACTCCAATTTGATTAAGTTTGGTTTTGGACTCCCATAATGGATCAAGTTTATGATCCAACACCCCCCCTTAAACTTGATCTTGTGACCCCTAGTAAGTTCCTTAATCTTATGAAGTTTTCGCTTGTCAGTGGCTTAGTAAAAATATCAGCAACTTGATCTTGTGACCTCACATATTCAACTTGCACATCCTTTCTTGCAACACACTCCCTTATATAGTGGTAGCGAATATCGATGTGCTTGCTTCGATCATGGAATACTGAATTCTTTGCTAAGGCAATGGCTGACTTGTTGTCGACATAAACCTTGGTCGGCTCTTCTTGTATCAAGCCTATCTCCTTCAATAGATTTCTAAGCCAAATTGCATGACAAACGCATGAGGTAGCAGCAACATATTCTGCTTCACAAGTGGACAATGTGACAATCGGTTGTTTCTTTGACATCCATGTGAAAGCAGTATCTCCCATGAAAAATACGAATCCAGTAGTGCTCCTTCGATTATCTATGTCTCCACCCCAATCACTATCGCTATATCCAGCAAGCTTGTAATCATTAGAAACTGAATAGAACAAGCCAAAGTCAATTGTACCTTTTAGATAGCGAAGAATTCTCTTTGTGGCTTTAAAATTGGTGGTTGTTGGAGATTCCATGTAGCGACTAACCAATCCAACTGCGTGAAGAATATCGGACCTCGTGCAAGTTAGGTAGCGTAGACTTCCCACCAAACTTTTGAAAAATGTTGGATCTACACTTTCGCCTTCTTCATGTTTGGACATCTTGACTCCGTATTCCATCGGTGTGCTTATCGGCTTACAGTTTTCCATCTTGAACTTCTTCAGGATCTCCTTTGCATAGCTTTCCTGTGAAATGAAAATTCCATCATTTTGTTGCCTAACTTCAATGCCAAGGTAGTACGCCATGAGCTCCATGTCTGTCATTTCGAATTCCTTCGTCATCACTTCCTTGAATTCATTGAACATGCTTGGGTTGCTTCCGGTGAAGATCAAATCGTCCACATAGAGGCACACGATCAAAATATCTCCATCTTTGATCTTGATATATAGAGCATGCTCATAGGGACATTTGTTGAAGCCATTCTCTTGGAAGTACTTGTCGATTCGGCTATTCCATGCCCTTGGTGCTTGTTTCAACCCGTAAAGAGCTTTCTTCAACTTCAACACCTTGTCTTCGTGGCCTTTGACTTCGTAGCCTGATGGTTGCTGAATGTAGACTTCCTCTTCAAGAACTCCATTTAGGAAGGCAGACTTTACATCCATTTGTTGTATCTTCCACTTGTTTTGAGCTGCCAAGGAAATAATTAGTCTAACAGTCTCCAACCGAGCAACAGGGGCGAATACCTCATCGTAGTCAATTCCAGCTTTTTGACTGTAGCCTTTTGCAACAAGCCTCGCCTTGTGTCTTTCAATCTCTCCCTTAGCATTTCGCTTTGTTTTGTAGACCCATTTGACACCTATCGCCTTGTGTCCTTTGGGAAGTGAAATAAGTTCCCATGTGTCATTCTTCTCGATAGCCTTGATTTCTTCATTCATCGCATCTCTCCACTCCATTTCTTTTACAGCTTCTTGATAGCTCATTGGTTCACAATCAGCAAATAAACAAAATAATGTAAGATTATCTTGTCGTTCAGTCACTTCATAGAGATCTCGAAGGCTTCTTGTTCGTTGCACATCTCTTTCACTTTGACTCCCACTTGAAGATGATGAAGGTGACTCGTCTCCGTGGGTAGTTGATGTTGGTGAAGTAGGTGGAGTTGTTGGCTCTTGTTGGGCTTCTCCAGGCTGTTCTATTTGTGTCAGCTCATCTTCAAACGGGGGAGAGAAATTGAAGTCATCTATATGAGATCCAAAATCCCATAGTCCTTCTTCGTCAAACACCACATCTCGGCTGATCACAACCTTCTTATTGTTCGGATTGTACAGCTTGTAGCCTTTTGAATTTGCATCATAGCCAATGAAGATGAAACTCTCGCTTTTATCATCAAGCTTTGTTCTTTTCTCATCTGGAACATGAACATGGGCTATGCTTCCAAAAACTCTTAGGTGGGAGATGCCGGGCTTTCTTCCACTCCATGCTTCTTGCGGTGTCTTTCCCCAAACACTTCTTGTTGGAGATCTGTTGGATAAGTAGACCGCACATGCCACTGCTTCAGCCCAAAACTCCTTGGGTAGTTTCTTGCTTTTGAGCATACTCCGAGCTATGTTGAGGATAGTTCGGTTCTTTCTTTCCGCTACGCCGTTTTGTTGAGGGGATCTAGGAACTGTCATTGGTCGACGAATTCCATTTGCTTCACAGAACTCTTGAAACTCCTTAGAAGTAAATTCTCCTCCTCGGTCGGATCTCATAGCTTTGATCTTTCTACCACTTTCTCTCTCTACTGCAGCTTTGAACTTCTTGAAGATTTCGAAAACTTCTGACTTCTGTTTCAAGAAATATACCCACGTTTTTCTTGAAAAATCATCAATGAAGAGAAGAAAATAGTTATTGTTACCGAGAGAGCTTGGTTTGATAGGACCGCACACATCGGTATGGATGAGCTCGAGTGGCTTCTTGGCTCTTGAGTTTGACTCCTTTGGAAAGCTTTTTCTGAATTGCTTCCCGACTAGACACCCTTCACAAAGCTGGTCAGGATGGTTGATGCAAGGTAGTCCCTTCACCATCTCCTTCTTGGATAGCAGCTTTAGACCTCCAAAATTTAGATGCCCAAAACGAAGATGCCATAGCCATGATGCATCTCTGTAGCAAGCTTTCAAGCACTTTGCAACATCGTTTTGTATGTTGATCAGGAACATTCTATTCTTTGACATCGGTACTTTAGCAATGAAGTTATTCTTATCATCTTTTATAGAAAGATTATGATCCTTCATATGAATATCATAACCTTTCTCTAACAGTTGTCCTAAACTCAAGATGTTACTTTTCATATTGGGCACAAAGTAGACATTGGAAATAAACTGATGTCTCCCATCTTTCAAACGGATAAGAATGTTACCTCTCCCTTTTACCGCTATTGTGGAATCATCGCCAAATGAGACATTTCCACTTACTGACTCGTCCAGCTCCACAAACATGTCTTTCCTTCCACACATGTGATTGCTTGCACCACTGTCAAGATACCAGGATTTTGCTTGGACACCATCAGTCTCTTTTCGTGCTAGAAGAAGAGTTTCTTTATCATCGGTCTTCTCCTCCACATAGTTGGCCTTCTCCTCAATTCTGTTGTTAGGAGCTCTACATTCTGAAGCATAATGCCCAAACTTTTGACAATTATAGCATCGAACTTGAAATTTGTCATTCCTCGAGTTTAGATTGCCTCTTCCACGGCCTCGTGTTGAGCTTTCTCCTTTCTCGTAGTTATTGTTGGAATTGTTGTTGTTGTAATTCCAACCTCGTCCACGACCGCGATTTCCTCCTCGTCCACGGCCTCTACCTCTGCCTCGGCCACGTTGGTTTCTATCATCTCCTTGGCTTTCATGCATATCCTTGAATTACAGCTTGAGGAGTTGATCAGTAAACCCTTGCTTCTTCTTATGCTTCTCTTCGTATGCTTGTAATGATCCTTGGAGTTGCTCGATCGTCATTTCTTCCAAGTCTTTAGTTTCTTCAATCGTCACGACGATGTGCTCAAATTTGGAATCCAATGAACGGAGTATCTTCTCTATTATCCTCACATTCTCTAACTTTTCACCATTTCTTTTTAATTGATTAGAAACAGCTACTACTCTTGAGAAATAATCTGAAATAGACTCAGATACTTTCATGTGTAAGGATTCAAATTCACCTCTTAATGTTTGGAGACGGACCTTCTTCACTTGCTCGGATCCTTTGTAAGAGGTTTGCAGCTTTTCCCACGCTTCCTTAGCAAAGCTTGCACTCGAAATCTTCTCAAAAACATCATCATCTAATGCTTGATAGATGAGGTAGAGAGCTTTCTTGTCTCTCTTTCTCGCATCTTTCAAACTATCCTTTTGAGCTGTGGTCAGCGCAGCTTCGTTATCTGGCTCACTAAAACCTTTTTCTACGATATCCCAAACATCATGTGCGCCAAGAAGAGCCTTCATCTTGATACTCCAGTTGTCGTAATTGTTATTGATGAGCGTCGGGACTTGGAAGGATGCCACACCATTTGCCATATCACTCAATATGTTGAGAATTTGGAAATTCTGATTGCGTAGATAGATCCGGAATGTTGAAAAACTTTGGGGGGGACCTGGTCAAAATTTTCAACTTTCGGTCAACGGTCAAAGTCAACACTAACCTGGTCAACAGTTGACTTTGAATGCTCGGTCAACTCGGCTCAAGCGGTTCGGTCAAGCGGCTCGGTCAACAGGCTTATGGCTCGGTCAACTCGGCTCCAACTCGGCTGACCCAGCTTAACTCGGTGAGTCAATTCGGTTTTCTGGCAGCAATCTTCCGGCGGCTTGTGGAGGCGCGTCTGAACTCCGATCGGGGAGATTCTGGCGGCGTCGGATTTCTCTCGTCGAGACCTTCGATTTGATATGCAATGGTGTATACTTTCCAACTCAAGCTCTGATACCACTTTGTTGGAAATAAAACACTCACACAAACAACTCTTATTCAAACTCAAAGAGATATTACAAGAGCACTCTCACTCAAAAGAAAGAAGATACTAGAACTCACTCTTAGAAGACTTTGCTTCTTCACTCACTTAGAAGCTCTTGCTTCTTCTTGATGATTAAACCAAAATGGGGAGGGGTATTTATACTACTTAAGAACAATCCTACACCACACAAATAAACTAATCCAAAATTACAACAACCATACACCTCATTTTTCTTGGTGGTTCTAATAATATTTTAGGTTACCAAATGATTCACATGCTCAACTACCACACCAAAAAAATTCTAGGTAGAATGCTTGTAGTTTTGGACCTTGATTATGGACTTGGACTCCAATTTGATTGAGTTTGGTTTTGGACTCCCATAATGGATCAAGTTTATGATCCAACATTAAGGACATATTAGATTGCTGAGAATGAAGTAATACCGCGTAGATTACTCGAACAAAACACGAGAATCTCACATTCTCTTGTATATTTATGAGAATATTTGTAAAATTCCACAAAATAAACGGACCCAAATTGTTTCATTCAAAGTAATCATGTGTGCAACACGTACTGGTCATTGTGAGTCAAGCACAACAAGAAGTTTTGTGAGTCTCCATTATAATGTCATGAAACGTGTTTTGAGCGAAGTGGAATGGATGAATTATACACAGAAAGATGAAAAAAGATAATGCTGTGAACGAAAGAGACAAACAAGGAAATTTGTCAATATATACAAACCCACAAATTATTTATTTTAACAAAAAGAATAATTTGTATTAATACGCATACATAACAGTGAAGTACTCTAATCCACGGAGCACAGTTTGGAATAGATTGATTACAGACACAACGGGTGTTAAAATGCGGGTCAAGTGTATTGTGGTTGTAATTTTTTTTTTTAAGTTTGAACAACTTAAAATCCGAGTTGCAGGCATCACGGCGGTGGATAACAGTCATCACACACATCGTGGTTGTGGATAATGGTTGTTCGTAGTGCGTTATGGCCACTACGGACCGCAATACTGTTTTGTTGCAATCGCGATGCACCGTTAAAGCTGTGAATACCACTCTCCCTCAAATAGTGTTGGATAGCAGTCACAGCACTGCCACTAGTGCTACATAGCACTCCCCGATTCGTTTAATTTTCGAACCCTATTCCTAAGCCATATTATGTTATTTTTTTTGTTTATGAATATATATACATATATATGTGTATATATTAATTTTTAAGTGTAATTGATTTTTTATAATAAAAAAACTGGGTTAAGGGAAATCCTTCATTTTTTCTTATAAAATCCAAATTACAGTTTTGTAAACAACTAATTTCCCATAAAACTGTTAGTTTTGGTAGAACAAAGAATATTATCACACTTTTTGAAACCTATAAATAATGTTTCATTATTTAGAAGGGCTAGCAACCATAAGAGTTCAAGTTATGAATACCCTAAGGAGCATTATGGATTTTAAATCACCTCACTCGGAGTTATCTTGTTTAAAAGTTGTGAATTTTTTGAGATTGTAGGTGTCACGTTCCAACTCGAGCACGAGCTGAGGACGCAATTACTCACCTATAGAGCTTCCTCTTTAAGTGAGCAAAGCCTCGTAGAACATAAACAAGTTAACTTCCATAAGCCTTTACGTAGTTGGGCGTGGTTCTGGTCAACCTAGAACTATATCTGATCAATCTAGAATCCTCTTCTTTAACCAACCCGACCATCCAAGTTCAACTCTCATATATTCTCAACACAGAAGGAATGAGATTGTAATATACATACCATTGGAAATCTTATTTAAAAGGATATAAAATGTTAGGCTATGTGTGGAGCCTGGTGGTTTTTTTTATTTTGTCCAATCTGGTCTTTTCAGCACTGTTTGGTATCTGTTTTATTTTAACCCGGAAATAAAAGGGTTTCATCTTATTCTTTTGGGTAAGTGAGTGAGCTGTCTTTTTTTTTGTGAATATTGTGAGGGGTGTCTAGGTGTGAGACCTCCTTGTATTATTCTTCAAGACATAGTGAAATCGCTGCAACTCCGTGGACGTAACCCGAGTTTGGGTGAACCACGTAAATCTGTGTGTTGTGTGTTTGTCTTTGATTTATTTCTATTTTCTTCTCTATATTCGCATCTCAAGATCCGTAGGGATAGGGTAGTTTAACCCTAACAACTGGTATCAGAATTATCAGTTTTTGAGTGGGAGCGATGGCTTGAGAAGAAGGAAAGGCGACAGGAATTGAGAAATTCGATGGCATAGATTTTAGGTATTGGAGGATTCAAATTGAGGATTATCTCTATGGGAAGAAATTATATTTGCCTCTGTTAGGGGCAAAGCCAGACAATATGAAAGAAGACAAATGAAATCTTCTTGATAGACAAGTACTAGGAGTTATTCGATTAACTCTATCAAGATCAGTTGCGCACAATGTTATGAAGGAGAAGACCACCAAGGATATGATGGCGGCTTTGTCCAATATATATGAAAAACTATCGGATAATAACAAAGTGCATCTGATGAAAAAGTTGTTCAATTTGAAGATGGCGGAAAGTAACCCTGTTGCGCAGCATTTGAATGAGTTCAATACAATTGTTAATCAATTGTCCTCTATTGAGATTGATTTTGATGATGAGATCCATGCTTTAATTGTTTTGGATTCTTTGCCAAACAGTTGGGAAGCCATGAGAATGGCGGTGAGTAATTCTGAAGGGAATAATAAACTCAAATATGAAGATATTCGGAATTTGATTTTAAGCGAGGAGGTTCGTAGGAGAGATACGGGTGAAACCTCGGGTTCTGGTTCTGCTTTAAATCTTGAGACAAGAGGTAGAGCACAGGATAGAAATTCTAATCGGAGTAGATCAAAATCCAGAAGAGGAGGTAGGAGTAAATCCAGATCTGGACGACAACTGGAATGCTGGAATTGTGGCAAGACTGGCCACTTTAAGAAAAATTGTAGAGAACCGCAAAAGAAAAGGAATGAGAACGATGCTGCAAATGTTGTGACAGAAGAATTACAGGATGCTCTATTACTTTCTGTTGACAGTCCTATTGACTCTTGGGTTTTGGACTCAGGAGCTTTTTTCCATACCACTGCACACCAAAAAATCATGGATCACTATGTGGCAGGTGATTTTGGGAAGGTATATTTGGCTGATGGAGAAGCCTTGGATATTCTGGGTATGGGAAACGTTCGCATTAAATTGCCGAATGGGTCTGTGTGGTTGATATAGAAAGTGCAACATGTTCCAAAATTGATGAGGAACTTGATCTCTGTAGGACAGCTTGATGTTGAAGGTCACACGGTGACATTTGGGGCTGGTACTTGGAAGATTACAAAGGGAGCCATGGTAGTGGCTCATGGAACAAAAGCGGGTACTCTGTACATGACCTCAAGTGTGAGAGATACTATTGTAGTGGTTGATGTAAAAGTTGATACAAACCTATGGCACCGCAAGCTTAGTCACATTAGCGAAAAAGGGATGAAAGTGATGCTGTCTAAAGGGAAACTGCCAGAGTTGAAATCCCTTGACTTTGATTTGTGTGAGAGCTACATTCTTGGGAAACAGAGAAAAGTCAATTTCTTGAAAGGAGGTAGAACTCCAAAGTCTGAAAAATTGGAGTTGGTACACACAGATTTGTGGTGAGCTTCCCCAGTTGCGTCTCTTGGAGGTTCGCGGTATTATATCACATTTATTGATGACTCAAGCAAGAAGGTATGGGTTTATTTTCAAAAAAATAAATCTGAGGTATTTGAGACCTTTAAGAAATGAAAGGCCATTGTTGAGACTGAAACAGGTTTGAAGGTAAAATGTTTGAGGTCTGATAATGGTGGAGAGTACATAGATGGGAGGTTTAGAGAATTTTGTGCTACTAATGGGATTAGGATGGAGAAGACTATTCCCAGGACACCACAGCAGAATAGTGTGGCTGAGCGCATGAACAGGACCTTCAATGAGCGTGCTAGAAGTATGAAGTTGTATGCTGGGTTCCCAGAAACTTTTTGGGCCAATGCAGTTAGCACAGCAACTCACTTGATAAATCGAGGACCATCAGTTCCTTTGGATTGCAGGATACATGAAAAGGTATGGAGTGGAAAGGAGATAAACCTTTCTTTAAAGTTTTTGGCTGTTTATCTTATATTCATATTGACTCTGATGCTCGCAGTAAACTAGATGCTAAATCCAAAAAATGCTTCTTTATTGGCTATGGTGATGAAGCTTTTGGTTATCGATTTTGAATAATCAAAATCGAAAAATCATCAGGAGTAGAAATGTGATTTTCAATGAATAGGTTATGTACAAAGACAGGTTAAGTGCAAAATCTGTTGTTACAGGGCCAGAACCAAAGAAATCTGAGTTTGTTGACTTGGATGAATTTTCTGAGAGCACAGTGCAGAGTAAGAGTCAGGAAAATGATGAGAATACAAACCCACAGGTAGAACAGTTACGCCCATAAGTGGTGTTCGAAGGTCTTCTAGGAACATTAGACCTCCACAGCAGTTCTCACCATCCTTGTTCTATATTTTGTTGGCCGACAGTGGTGAGCCAGAATGTTATGATGAAGCTTTGTAGGTCAAAAATTCTAGCAAGTGGGAGTTGGCCATGAAGGATGAGATGGACTCACTGATGATGAATCAGACATGGGAACTAACTAAATTACCATAAGGGAAGAAAGCTTTACATAACAAATAGGTATACAAAGTAAAAGAAGAGCATGATGGTAGCAAGCGCTACAAGGCCAGATTGGTTGTGAAAGGGTTTCAACAGAAAGAGGGTGTTGATTACACAAATATTTTCTCTCTAGTTGTGAAGCTAACAACAATCAGGCTGGTACTGGGAATTGTGGTTGCAGAGAACCTACATCTTGAGCAGTTAGATGTGAAGACAGCATTCCCTCATGGTGATTTGGAGGAGGATATTTATATGCATCAGCCACAAGGATTTGCAATGCAGTGAAAGGAAAATCAGGTTTGCAAACTGAGAAAGAGTTTGTATGGGTTGAAACAAGCTCCAAGACAATGGTACAAGAAGTTTGACAGCTTCATGTGTAGCACCGGGTTCACAAGGTGCCAGGTAGACCATTATTGCTATGTTAAGAGTTTTGACAACTCTTATATCCTATTATTGTTGTATGTGGATGATATGCTTGTTGTAGGGTTTAACATTGAGGAGATTAATAATCTCAAGAGGCAGTTGTCAAAACAGTTTGCAATGAAGGATTTGGGTGCTGCAAAACAAATCCTTGGTATGAGAATCATCAGAGATAGAGTCAGTGGGACTTTGAAACTTTCACAGACAGAGTATGTGAAGAAGGTTCTCAGTCAATTTAGTATGGATAATGCTAAACCAGTGAGCACACCTTTGGCTAGTCATTTTAGACTATCTAAGGATTAGTCACCAAAGACAGAGCAGGAGCAGGACTACATGAGTAGGGTTCCCTATGCCTCAGCTATTGATAGTCTTATGTACGTCATGGTCTGCACAAGACCAGACATTGCACATGCATTGGGAGTAGTGAGTAGGTACATGAGTAATCCGGGAGAACAACATTGGGAGGCAGTCAAATGGATCCTGAGGTATTTGAAAGGCACTTCAGATACATCTTTGTGCTTCACAAGGGTAGGTTTAAAACTGCAGGGTTTTGTGGATGTGGATTTAGCTGGTGATGTTGATAGCAGGAAGAGTACTACAGGGATTGTGTAAACTCTAGGTGGTACAGCTGTAAGTTGGGCTTCTAAGTTGCAGAAAATCGTTGCTCTCTCTACTATAGAAGCTGAGTATGTAGCCATAACTGAAGCTAGGAATGAGATGGTTTGGTTACAGGGTCTCTTGGATGAGCTGGGTAAGAAGAATGAGAGGGGTACTCTACACAGTGATAGTCAGAGTGCTATTTTTCTTGCTAAGAATCCGGCGTTTCATTCTAGGACGAAGCATATACAGTTGAGATATCACTTTATTCGCTCTCTTCTTGATAGTGAACAGTTGGTACTGGAGAAGATTCGTGGAACTGAGAATCCAGCAGATATCTTGACTAAAGGTGTCACTATTAAGAAATTGAAGCTGTGCTCAGCTTCAGTTGGTCTTCAAGCTTAAGGACAGGTGAATGAGTTGCGATGATGGTTGCTTTGTTTGAAGGCATGTGGTGCTTGGTGTTGGTGATTGGACCAGTCTCCAAGTGGGAGATTGTTAGGCTATGTGTGGAGCCTGGTGGTTTTTTTTTTATTTTGTCCAATCTGGTCTTTTCAGCACTGTTTGGTATCTGTTTTATTTTAACCTGGAAATATAAGGGTTTCATCTTATTCTTTTGGGTAAGTGAGTGAGCCATCTTTTTTTTTGTGAATACTGTGAGGGGTGTTTAGGTGTGAGACCTCCTTGTATTATTCTTCAAGACATAGTGAAATCGTTGCAACTCCGTGGACGTAACCCGAGTTTGGGTGAACCACGTAAATCTGTGTGCTGTGTGTTTGTCTTTGATTTATTTCTATTTTCTTCTCTATATTCGCATCTCAAGATCCATAGGGATAGGGTAGTTTAACCCTAACATAAAACGCAATCCTTATTTATTTCAACTCGTTGTTGAAAAAGCATTTTTTGATGTCTAAAAAAAAGGTTATTGTACTAACCCGAAATACCCATATGTATGACCACAGACTTTGATTTGCTATTACTTTTTATACATAACTCAATTAGTCACAAAATTTCTTTTTATAGTTGGAACACTCTAGGCAAGAGCTTTTTGATGATACTAATCTCATCATCAGAAATTGACCGGTCCAGCGATATAACACCACAAAATTTCGAGACTAACATTAACAATATGAGAAACCTAAAAACATGAATTACCCACTAATAAAATAAATGGTTAAAGATCCTTATCTTAAATTGATGGAAGAATAGTAGCCTAAGCCTTTTTCCTCTCTCTTTAAAATTTTCTTTAGAATCAAGCTCTCTAACTTACAAGGAATTCTTAGGAATGTTGGGCATACAATATGCGTGCAATAAAGATTTTTAATCATTGATAGAGAGAAAATAATAAATTCTCCTTTCTCTCTCCTCCATCAATAGTTGAAAATGTTTATGTAACATATTTTCTTTGTATGCTCGACGCTCCTACAAATTTTCCTTACTTATAGACAGGAAAAGTGGTCTATGGTTTTCAGTACAGAGAATTTTTTTTTCTAACTTATGTAGAGAAGAAGTTTAGACTTGATTTTGTGACTATAAGGGGTGTTGTTACTCTGTCAATGATTTAGTTGTAGTTGTACTATTTAAAGTTTAAATAGGAGACTTCTAATGACCTCTTGAAATTCTACCAACATTCACCCTGCATTGATAAAGTTCTTGAAGCCTCTAACATGTTTTTTCATTAAATTTTGAAATCTAAACAAGTTTTTTTTATTATATTGAAGGAATATGTAGATGTATAGAAACTTTCTTATTGGAACTTTTTTTTCAAAAAAAAAAACAAGAAAAACAAACAAGACCTAATTTTTTTATAAAAAAATGCAAAGATAATATCGGAATTGAAATAGTTTAGGAACCATAAACAACATAGTTCATCTCAATTAGATAAAATCAAAATGAGAAATGGAAGAACAAATTCCACCATACCCAGTGATGAAAAATTAGTAATTTAAACAAAAATAGCTAACCTAATTAACCCAAATGTAGATCTCACTTTCCACCCTTCTTGCCACAATACAAGATTGTTCCTAGGAAAATAGAGTACTTGCAACTTTGACAATACGTCAAGTTTTGCAGTAAGTTTTCCTTTCAGGTTGTTGTTAATTAAGGCTAGTGAAGAGACTAAAAGAGAAATTAGGGTTTTGTGTTTACTGACTTCTTAATGTTGCTGTAGTTGGAACTCATATTTATAGTGCATGTACATAAGAGTTTCCTATTTACATTAGAACTAGGATTTCCCATTTACATTGGAACTAGGATTTCATAATATTATTTACAATAGGAAATGTATACATTTACATGCTCCCTCAATCCAAATGGGGTGGAACCATAGAGATATTGTTTTTATGTTAAGAAACTGAGGAGAAGACAACCCTTTTGTGAATATATCTACTAGCTAAGCATTTAGGAGTATAGTGAATCTAAACATCTCATTGGGCTAACTTTTCACAAACAAAATGAAAATCTAGTTTAATGTCTTGGTGCTAGCATGAAAAACTAGATTAACAGCAAGATAAATGGCACTAATGTTATCACAGTACACTCGAACTAGACGATGCAAAAACACATGTAAATCATAGAGAAGCTGACGAAGCTAGTAGGTCTCAACTACAACATAAGCAAGGGATCTATATTCCGATTCAGTGATGGAACGAGACACAGTGGGTTGTTTCTTTGCTTTCCAAGAAATAAAGTTCGGTCCAAAGAAGACGGCATAACCTGTGGTGGACCGATGACTGTCAAGGCAGCCTGCCTAGTCTACATCTGCATAGCAAGAAAGAAAGAAATCCTTTGCAGAAGCAAGAAGCAACCCATGATTAGTAGTACCACATAAATATCAAAAAACACATTTGACAAGCTGAAAATGAACCATTCCGGGAGCATTAAAAATTGACTAGCCAGCTTAACAACATATGTAATATCAGGTCGAGTCATGGTTAAATACTAAAGACCTCCAACCATACTCCTAAATTCAGAGGGATCTGCTAGTAATTCAGCCTCATGTTGTAAAGGTATTGATTGGGAAGGCAGAGAAGTTTTAACTGGTTTTGTAGAAGATATAGAAAATTGAAGTAAAATGTCTTTGGTGTACTTTGTTTGAGAGAGAAACAAACTAATGGGATAATGAATCACTTCAATTCCAAGAAAATAATGGAGATCACCAAGATCCTTCATAGCAATTTTTTTAGATAAAGTACAAATAAAGCGAAAAGGAAGGGTGGTATTAGTATCTGTGAGGATAATGTCATCAATATAAAGAAGTAAGGTAAAAAGACCATGAGAGGACTTGAGAACAAACATGGAGGCGTCTGCTCGACTGTAAGAAAAACCAAGAGAAAGAAAGAAAGAACTGAAGCAGTGAAACCAAGCCCTAGGAGCCTATTTCATACCATGGATAGCTCTGCGTAATTTACAGACATTAGATAGACAAAGGTTATCAACAAAACTAGGAGGTTGTTTCATTTACACAACTTCATCAAGATAGTCATAAAGAAAATCATTCTTAAGATCCAATTGTCTAATCACCTAATGATGAGAAATGGCTAAGGATAAGACAATATGTATAGTAATAGGTTCAACAACTAGACTAAAATTTCATGATAGTCAATACCTGGTTGTTGGTGGAAACCTTGAGTGACCAACCTCGCTTTGTAGCGCTCCATAGACCCATCAACCTGATATTTAATCTTGTAAATCTACTTACACCCAACTAAATTTTTCGTTGGATTATATGGAACCAGATCCCAAGTGTGGTCAGTTAAAAGCACATTAAATTCATCAATCATAGTTGATCGCCACTCGGGATCTTTATTTGCTTGAGAAAAACAAGTTGGTTCAGATGGTAATGCAGTAGTGGAAAGAGAGAGTAATTGTTTAGATTTGCGAATTCTAGTTTTAGAACAAGTGATCATCGGATGATAGGAGGTGGTGGTAGACATGGGAAGAAAAGTAGAAGTAGAGGTAGAGATAGAAAAAGTGACAAGTTCAAGAGACTGGACAGTGGGACTGGAAGAGGCTGAAGCTAGTGATAAATTTGCAAGCAAATAAGGCGTCAAGGGAAGAGGTGCTGCTAGTGATGGAGATGAGGTGGTGGATGCGAGAGGTGACTTAGAAGGCTCTAGGGAAGAGGCTGAAGCGGAAAGTAGCATAGTAAGAGGTGTTGGGGTTGTGGAAGTTATACTAGGAGCGGGGATACTAGACACAAGGTTGTTGGGAGACACAGTGGATGAGATAGAAGATAGATGTAAAGGTTCAATAGTGATAAGTATAAGTAGAGCAGTGAGAGGTTGGGTAACTGGAATAAAGAACACATGTTTGAAGATACTAGGATATGGAAAAGAAAGTTTATGGAAGATGACATGACGACTAGTATATATAAGACCCATGGTAGGATCAAGACACCTATATCCTTTATAATTTTTAGCATAGCCTAGGAAGATACATTGTTTGGAGTGAGGTGAAATTTTGTGGGCAGAATTGGCAGTGAGGTTAGGATAACAGGCACACCCAAAAACATGAAAGATAGAGTAATCAAGAGTTTTAGAAAACAATTTTGTATAGGGATCTTGATTTTGCAAAACAAGAGTAGAGAGACGATTGATAGTATCCCTGGGGGTTGGGGAAGTTATCGTATGTACCATCAACCCAAAATGATTGTGGAAGAAAAGAGTAAATTAAGAGACTACGTGCCATTTAATTGATGTGTAGATGCTTACGCTCAGCGACACCATTTTGTTGAGGGGTGTTCGAACAAGACATACGAAATGCAATACCATAATAAACAAGAAATTGTTTGAAAGGCATTTGGTCTAATTCTTTATCACCATCACTTTGAAAAAATTTTATTTTAGCTTTAAAATTACAAAAGTATTGAAAAACTTTAGATTTTTTGCGTATAGGAAAACTCCCAGAATTTTGAGAAAAATCATACATAAAAAGAGCAAAATAATGATAACCTAAATTAGATAAAAATATGAGATTGCCAAACATCATAATGTATTAAAGTCAATGGTTGTGCAGTATAATGCTCAATAGAATCGAAAGGTAAATGCTTAGACTTGCCTAACTGACACTCAGAACAAAAACTAGAATATTTAAAAGAGTAAAAAATATTTTTATGAGTTTGTAAAAGAGATAACACAAGAGGACCTAAATGACTTAGCCTACGATGCCAAACATCACCAGAGACTTGACTAAAGACCTGCGCCAGAGAAGAGGTAGTGTAACAACCCATCCCGGGTTGGCCACCCACGAGACAACATCATCACATTTTGAAAATCCAAGCACGACACATATATGCAACAATAATACTAACATAAATTTTTATTTTAATCCTCAACCCTCAACAGGGGAGGTACATCAATCTGATATTAACTTACACATAATATAAAACGTAAAATGTATGAATATTTACAAATAAAATTTTTAATTCATTTTATCATTTGTCTAAGGATTTTGACACATATGTGACTTACAGAAAAATGATTCCGTCTGACTCTTAACCCACCAGATTATTTGTCCTGTCTACTACCTGAAATCATTGTACAATGAGCGATGAGCTTCATAAGCTCAGTGAATTATATTTACAAGAAGTATTCAATTAGTATAAATAGCTTTTTATATTTAAATTATTTATATCTCATATGATTGGATAATAGCATATAGTCTAACATTTAAATAATTCTTATCATATCATACTCTATGTCTCTTTTTCACTATAACTGTCTCTCTGTGAGACTCATTTATTTATAAAATAAATGCGTAATATCAACAATACTTCAGTAATAATATCAACATGTAAAACAGATGCAATGCATGAATTATTATTATTAGGGAACGTCTTCCCACATGTTGACATGTTTTTATCTTAGACCGGCCCCCTCCAAGTTCTTTTCTTTTCCAGCACATACCGGCGGTCACGATATTTATTTCCAGCATATACCGATTGTCACGGTTTTCCCTTTATTTCCAGCATATACCGGCTATCATGGTTTTTCAATTACACCGTCCCCCTCCCGATTCTTTTATTTTATACACATGCATATGAGGAATGATATGAAATATGCATATGAGCAATAATATAAAAACAACATGAATTCAAATACTAAATTTAACTATCCTGTCTTTCTTCGAATTTTTACTTGATAAATTTCATTAATTTCTTCTCTTTGTATATCACATCAGTTCTTTAATCATAACTCATCAAGAATTTTATTTATCACCATCATTATTAAATCAACTCATTATTCTAATAATATTTCTTTTCACATAATAATTTTCTACATGTCCAATATTCATATCATACCTATCAATTAAATTTTTATCTACCCCCAAAACATAAGCTAATAATTTATTTTAATATTATCACTAGATATTTGATTTTAATTTAGATTACTTAAAGTAAATCTAACGCACCACATAGCACTTAAAGTTACCCGTGGATTACCTCTTTGCCTTTCCTGTTTCTTTCAGCAATTTCCTCCAGTTCCTGATCGTCAACACCTGATATAATATTTATATTAAATTTCTAATTTATTCTTCAATTCTTCATAAATCATTCCCTTTGAAAATTCCCACTTTGAATTCCGAAAAAATTCATGTATGCTAAAAATTCAAAAATAAACATTACATTATTACCTTATGTTTTTCTGATAGCTTCTCGTGACTCTCTATAAAATTACCCCTTAAACCCCTTCAAAATTTTGCTCTTTTGACCTTTCTTTGGGTCCCCAAGTGTTTAAAGAAAACGAGTGACTTGAAGGAAACTAAACGAAATTTGTTAAGTGTAAATTACATTTACGTATTTTATATATATATATATATATATAGAAAAAAATTGTTGAAATGTTGGCAACCAAAGTTGTTGCCTTAATTCCCAAAGCTCCACGTTATTGGCCTTGCTGTAACATATGCAAGGCCTTCAAATTACATTTGGCAGTAGGTGTTGCCACCTGCTGCCACGTTTTCCATTTTTTTTTTCTGGATGTTCGAATATTTTTTTAATTGTTTTATAAAAATTTGACTTTTTGCATTTAAATATATATATTATTTTAACTTTATGTCATATTTATCAAAGTACTTCTTTACCCTTACTTTACAAATACGGGTATTACAATTCTACCCATCTTACAAAAATTTCTTCCCCGAAATTTCCCTACCTAATTCAAGAAAAGTTGGGGGTATTCCTTCCTTATTCTTGGTTCATGCTCCCACGTGACTTCTTCGACATCTTTGTTCCGCCATAATACTTGAATCAAAAGAATGACTTTATTGCGCAAGATTTGTTCCTTTCTGTCTAGGATTCTGATCGGTACTTCCATAAAAGTCAAAATTTTCCTGAAATTCTATCACCTGATTCGAGATACTAAGTAACAACCCATCCTGGGTTGGCTACCCCCGAGACGGCATCATCACATTTTGAAAATCCCAGCACGACACATATATGCAACAATAATACTAACAAAAATTTTTATTTTAATCCTCAACCCTCAAAAGGGGAAGTACATCAATCTGATATTAACTTACACATAATATACAACGTAAAATATATGAATATTTACAAATAAATTTTTTAATTCATTTTCTCATTTGTTTGAGGATGTTGACACATATGTGGCTTATAAAAAAATGATTCCGTCTGACTCTCAACCCACCAGATTATTTGTCCTGTCTGCTACCTGAGATCATTGTATAATGAGGGATGAGCTTCACAAGCTCAGTGAATTAAATTCACTAGAAGTATTCAATTTGTATAAATATCCCTTTATATTTAAATCATTTATATCTCATATGACTAGATAATAGTATTCACTATAACTGTCTCTTTGTGAGACTCGTTTATTTATAAAATAAATGCATAATATCAACAACACTTCAGTAGTAATATCAACATGTAAAATAGATGCAATGCATGAATTATTATTATTATGGAACGTCTTCCAACATGTCGATATGTTTTTATCTTAGACCAGCCCCCTCCTGGTTCTTTTCTTTTCCAGCCTATACCGGGAGGGGGCCGGTCTAAGAGTTGTGAGCTGCTTAAAGTCCTTCAGAAGCCAAGACCGAAGATATACGCACCATCCCTACTCTAAAGGATAGCAGCCCCGACATCTTGAATAAAGCCAGACCTCAGAGGGACCAACTCTTTTGAGACTTCTCCCAAGAACTCTCTCGAGATACCTCGACATTCACAAACAGATTTGTACCAGCCACTATCCCATATTCTAAAGGAAACGGTGTAGGTCTAGCCTTACACTTCTCCTCAAAGATGATCAAGCTCCATCAAGGTTCAAGACGGACGGTTCAAAGCTCACTCCATTTGACAATAGGAGAATCATATGAGCAAACTTGGGGTATGTTTAACTCCACTTAAAAGCTAACAAACCACTTCGAGAGAACCTTACCAACCAAGAGAAGAAGCTTAGCTAAAGAACAGCTTTAAAAACCTTCCTTGCTAATCATCAAACTTTAGACTTCAATTACCACTTGCCTATCGAGTTTTCTAGCAACTCTTTTCATCCGAGCAAAGGAGATTCATGTAAAACTGAACCTTGCAAAATGAAAAATCATAACGCACTCAAGCTTAGTTTGCTCATCATGAAACACCTTAAGATTTACCCAAGAAAGGTAAAGGAGAAAGCAACTAAGTCAAGCTCATCCTATCTAGAGTCCACACACCCTAAAAGTGCATCAACCCAAAAAGGCCCTCATCTTGAATAGAAGACCAAAGTCATAAGCTCAAAATGAGTTTACAAAAGGATCTCACCATAGTCCACCTGAATTTAGGATCCCAAGAACCTTAAGCAAAAGACACGTGGTTAACATGCCTTTCAAACTGACAAAAAGGTGCTTCAGGCAGTTGAAGCATTCATTCAATCTTTAAATGTGAAAGCTCGTAGAGGCACCTTGAAGAACGAAACATCTCGTTACAAAAGAATAGGTTCAAAATCATTAACCAAACCTTTCGGGTGGGCCTAACGAGCCTAAGCCCAAAGATGAAAATGAATACAAAGTCCAATTCTCGTAAAGTTCAAAGCCCACGAAGCTGCACAGGTCCATCAAAGCCCAAACATTGCTTCTCTTTAAGAGTTGGCTTCAATCAACAATTCCTCCCAACATGGAACTACACGTTTTTGATGTCATACAGTTACACTCTAATTTAAAGGAATTAAGAATTTTTTCGTATCATTCTCAGTCAACAATTCTTCCCAATGTGGAACTAGGCATTTTCGAAACCATATAGTTCCACTATAGTTAAAAGGAATTATAATTTCATTCGCATCACTCCTCTTTAGGAGTTAATTTTAGTCAACAATTCTTCCCAATGTTTAACTAAGAACTTTCAAATCCATACAATTCCACTCAGGTTAAAAGGAATTATAACTTCAATCGTATAGCTCATCTTCAGGAATTGACTTCAGTCAAAAATTCCCTCTAACGTGGAACTAGGCGCTTTTGAAGCCATATAATTCCACTGTAGTTAAAAGAAATTATGAATTCAGTCACATCTCTCCTCTTCAGATGTTGACTTCAGTTAACAATTCCTCCCAATATGGAACTAGGCGTTTCCAAAGCCATACAATTCCACTTATATTAAAAAGAATTATGACTTCAGTCGCATCACTCCTCTTTAGGAGTTGACTTCAATCAACAATTCCTCCCAACGTGGAACTAGGCACTTCTGAAGCTATAAAGTTCCACTATAGTTAAAAGGAATTACGACTTCAATCGTATTGCTCTGCTTCAAGAGTTGATTTCATTTAACAATTTCTTTCAACATGTAACCATGCACTTCTGAAGCCATACAGTTGGACTATGGTAAAAATTAATTACTCACATCTTCCGATTCCTATCCCGATGGAGTAGTGACTTTAGCCACATAGTTCCCGCCGAAGTAAAACTACAACCCTGAGCCTCACAGTCTACTCTAGATCAACAAGAATCCAGATTACAACCAATGGGATTCTCCCCAAAGCTGAGGATGAAAGCTCCTATAACCATAAAATCCCACATCAGGTCAATCAAGAGTTATGACTTCAACCATGTGAACATCCCCTCTAAGCAAGAACAAAGGCCACTGAAGCTACTCAAGTCCCATTAAGGAAAAAAAGATAATGACTCTAGTCGAGTTATCACTATTGACTACAGTTAACAAAAACCTTCAAGATATGAAAATAAAGACCTCAAAAGATCAACAAAATCTGCCTTGGCTCAGAAAAGCGTTAAACATTCAACTCCTACTACGCGAGAACTAAGGCTCAAGCACATAGTCCTCTCATTAAAAGAATTGAAGTGTCAGTTGCATGGTCTATTACAAAACAAAGCTCCGAGCCAAGGCCTCAACCTTGATCTCCTAGGACAAATAAGGAAAAACTACTCCTTTAAGGAATCTCCTTAGATCCTTTTGGGAGAGGAGGCATATGATGTTACCAAAATAACACGGTCTAATGAGAATCAGACATGTAGTCAACCACCCCTAGGTAGTGAAGTGACCCGACCTACTCGGACTATGGTAGCATGCATGTTACCATAATTCCAAACATCTTAGTGTGATAACTCAAGCAGAGGTCATCTCTTAACGATAGAAACAATTCCTTGTGAGGCTCGAGGCTTAGAAGTCATATCTTGATAGTGTTTCACTTCGGGAGACCAGACGAGGAACTCACCAGCGTCTATATAAATAGACTCTTATCTTCAAGGCAAAGAATTGGAGACATATATATACAAAACGGGATAGAAACATATAGTAAGAGGTAAAATCTAGAGAAAATTCTAGGTACAAGGAGAAAACATACAAGTAACAAAGAGAATTATCCAAGTTTTTTCCTTCTCCCGAATATTCCTGCTCCTTGCCATAACTCTCTCTCTTACTCCCTTTTGAAAACACCTATTGACTTAAGTATCGGATGGTCCTTCTAGAGCACAACACTCCATGAGACTTCTTTTACAAGTGTTCAAATACTTTAAGCTTAGAGGAAACATTTCATTTCAAAATTATTCCATCAAGGCTGACCTCAAACAACACCTCGTTGAAGACCATCAAAGGCCAAAAATCTTCATCATTTTTTTTAGCATCAACAATGAGATATGTTTCCCTTTTCATTCAAACAAAATGAGTAATACAGTACTGTAACATATTAAAGAAGTCATATTCCTATTTGGCAACTCTTAGTGGGTCTGTGTTAAGAAATTGATTGTGAAAAATCATTCCATAGTAGCATAATGTAGCTATAAGGGGTTAGTAATTAAATGTAGAAATTGATTGTGGGTTCATGTAGGGAAAATACTTAGAAATAAAAACATTTTGGGTTAGTAATTAAATAGCCCAATATCTTGAGGGTCTATCTGGTTACTTAAGATTTGAAAAACAAAAATAAGATCCATTCTTAATTAGATTTTCATTGAAAATTTTAAAAATCATAATGAGTATTCTTCTTTACAAATCTTTGATGTCACTGCACTCCTACCATATATTCTCTAGACCTCTTATGGATCTTGCTTTTAAGATGTTACTCTGTTTTTAGCAAGTATTTCTTCATGTTCTATGATCAGTGAAGAGGAAAAGCTCTTTGTGTTCTACAAGTCCTCTACCTTCATATGTTGCAATTATAGCTGAAAGCCCAATATTAAATATAAAGAGGCATTTCAAGACTCAAAATCACTATAAGGAAAAATTTTAACAAGGAAATTTCGGAAAGGACCAAATATTTCCTTGCAAAAAAGGGTTTAAGGCGAGGGCAAAATGTTGTTATAGTCAAAATGACTTAAAATCACTAACCGATTAACCAACCCTGTAATTTTCGGTGAAGACCATAAAATTTCCTCACCAAAACTAATTCTTTGGTAAGGACCTAAAATTGTCCTCACAAAAGCAGGTTTTTCTATAAGGACAAAATCGGTTCTTACCGAAATCAAAATTACATAGCTTTGAATGTAAGTGTTAATCCCTTTCCAAATCTAACTCTTTTGTAAGGACCCAAAATTCTCCTCACAAAAACATGTTTTTCTGTAAGGACCAAAGCAATCCTTGTCAAAATCAAAACTACATAGTTTTGATTTTCTATGTTAATGCCTAGTCTAAAAATCTTCATCCCTTTTTTCAATCATTCATGCCTAGTCATATTCTTCTCTTTCTCTCTCCATGTAGAAATTATGTGGGTTTTTTTGCTCCAACTAGTTGTGCAAGGTTTGCTCTCTCTTCTCCTTTCTGTCTGTGTCATTCTTTTCCATCTATGTCCTTATTCTCCATCTTTATCGTTCTCTCTGTCTTCTCTTCACAAATATTACCTTCTTCTTCTTCATTTTGTCTTATTATCTCTTAAGTCTCACTCTCACCAAAATTAGGCACAACACTGTGGCAACAAGCCCAACAGTTAGCAGTTGTGACACCGACAGCGACGAATGGGGTGAAGTGTTCGTTGCAGCGAGTGAGAAATCTAGCTTTGCTAATAGTTGTTGAAGAGGAAGCTCAAGGCTTGCACAAAATTTTCATTAATTTAAGTAAAAGAAAATTTTCATATCTATGAATCTAAAGTGAAATTTGGTCAATAGCTATATTTGTGTCTCTAGTGTTGTGTTAATGAGTATATTATTATAAAACCTTGATAATTTAGTGATTGTGATTTTGTTCTGGGTTTAGTTTTTTTTTCTTTCCCTTTTTGGGTTTTGCATTGTTGTGAGTTATTTGGAGAATTAAAGTTTGGATTTACTAATTATTTATTTGTTTAAACCTTTCTTCTAGTGGAATAGTGGATGATGAATTGACAATGACTCAAAAAATTTTAAGGGGTTACTCTTGGTAGACACTTGATAAATAGTTGTGATGAATTGGTGTTGTACAAGCAACCGCTTGCTAGTTCTCTTTATGTATTCTTCTTGTTTATCGTTTTAAGGAATCAATTATTTCTCTTTGTGTATTCACTTTAAAGCACCAATATATGCTAAATAAAGTGTCGACGTCTGCCACTTATGTTATAGTGTAAGGTACTGCCTTTTTTTCTTTTCTTTTAGGAACAGAGCTTTGGTATTATGTTTGAAAGGTGTTTTTTTTTTCTTTTAGGAATAGACCTTTAGTATTATGGATGTAAAATATTTTTTTCTCTTTTAGGAATAGATCTTAATTAGTGGGGGTGTTTACGGTATTATGTTTGTAAGGTGTTGTGTTTTTTTAGGAACAAAGCTTAGAATAGTTAAACCACTACAACTGTTTAATTGATTTCATGTGGGAATTTGCTAGCTAGTTCTTCTATTTTGTGAAATCAGCTTAGTGGTTCTAGTTATGTTCCGTGTTTAATTACCTTTTATTTCTTTTTTGTGTGTGGATGTCATAAAGAACTGAATTTGCCTGCAATTTCAATAAAAGCATTAGCATAATTGAATCCTCCAGCTTTAAACTAAATTTTCCTTAAATCGGGCATACTCATAAGCTTTATGTTCATTAAATACTGTTTTCTTTTGACTTTGTGTACTACTTTAATAAAAATTTATTATTTTAGGGATACGATTGCTTGTGTACATGCTCAAAAAGGAATTGTGTGCTATCAAGTATGGTTGCTTTATTTTCTTGTTCTTATTTGTGATTTTTAATATATTAGTAAATAATATTGGAGTGATTATTTATTTTTTGTTCGATCTATAAAACATATTTTGTTAGAATTGTGATAATTTGGTGACATAATGGAGACAGATAAAAGTTGGATGGGGATTACAGATCATAGTCATCTCGAGTATAAAAGAGGATTGATGTTTTTCTTGATTTTTCATTTCAACAATCTAGGATAAGAGACAATATTAAGTGTCTATGCACTGGATGTAGAAATAAAAATTATAAGCTTAAAGATGAAGTCAAGATTGATTTGTTAAGATTTGGGATTGTAAGAAGCTATGCCACATGGTATTTTCATGGGGAGGCCGTAGATGAATCATCTGAATATGATGATGATGAAACTAATGTGGAATCTAGTTATGGTGATGACTTAGAAGGATTAATTAATGATGTTTGTGGCAGGGCTGGTATGAATGTTGAATTAGGTGGTGAATCTAATTACCATAATCAAGGTGAAGGAAGTGTACCTAAGAAGCCTAATTCCAAAGCTACCAAATTTTACAGTTTATCAGGGAAAGCAAAAGAGAAATTATATCTAGGTTGTGAACATTCAAAATTATCAGCTATTGTTAAATTGCTTCACTTGAAGTCTTTTCATAAATGAACCAATGTTTCATTTGATAACATTCTTCAAGTGGTAAAAGAGCTAATCTCTAATGGTGAGAAGACGTTGCCGAACTCGTACTATAATGCAAGGAAGTAAATTGGTGAACTTGAGTTAAACTATGTGAAGATTGATGCATGTAGAAATGATTGTGTTACATAATGGGATGTGTATACTAATGCATGCGAGTATCCAACTTCTGGCTTATTTAGATGGAAGCTGAGTAATGGGAAGGCTAAGAATGTAGTGTACAAAGTGTTACACTATTTTTCGATGACTCAAAGGTTACAAAGATTATATATGTGAAGTAAGACAGTCATAGAAATGAGGTGGCACAAAGAGAAACAAGTGGATGATGGCATTATGAGGCATCCAAGAGACAATCAGGTGTGGAAGTCACACTACAAGAAAAAAAGGCATCTGCAACGAGATTTCACCTCGCTGAAAGTAATCTTCGACGGGATCCTGTTGTAGATGACCTCGTCGCATATAGGAATAATTAGGGATGGGAAGAAATCCCATCGCTGATTAAGAAATCTTCGACAGGAATAGTCTTATCAGCGATAGGACTTCTCCTCGTTGATGTTTTTCACCAAAGAAAATGCAACAAAAAAATTAATATTTTAATAATTTGTAGTGACAGGATTCTCTTCGCAGATAATTTTAAGCTATCAGCGAGAGGAATCCCCTTACTGATTCTGTTGCAGCTAATAGTAGCATCAACGATGGGTTTAGTGACGGGACTTTCGTTGCTATATATTTTTAAGTATCAGCAAGGACATGCCCATTGCTGAGGCCATTGCAAATAATTTTTTTATGTTGCATTATCAGCGATGGGATTCCCTCACTGATGATTGTTTGAGTTTTTATAATATTTCTTGAAATATTTTCAAAAATAAAAAAATTTTCAGCTCAATTTTCTACTTACAATGTATTGAATTTACATTAAAAATTGAAGGTAACTACATCAATACAAAGTGAACAAATTCTAATTATAATCAAAATTACAAAAACGATGTACAATATCCAAATACAATAATAATAAATATGAAATGTTATAATATTTAAATAAAATATCCTAAGAGTCCCCAAGATCATCGCCATGCACAGGGTCCTCACTGGCCTCGTCGTCCTCCCCAGCATCATTAAGAGAAAGATGAAACAAAAAAGTAAGTATTATTAGTATTATTGAATGAAAAACTAAATAAGTTAATTTGAAAGTATTTTGGTAGAAAACCATCAAGTTATCAACATTTTTATACCGAAACCTTCCAGGTTTGTAACCCATGATCCAAAATGAATTTTGTTTATTCCCACTAGTCACATTCTACTAAACGGACGTGATAATAACCCCGCCTCGTCCGTTAGACAAGCGTTATACTCTTTTGACCTTAAAACCACTAAGTTATCTACTTTTTTATACCAAAACGTCATGTGTTTATAACCCATGATCCAAAATGGATTATGTTTATTCCCGATAGTCACATTCTACCAAACAGATGTGATGGTAACCCTGCCTTGTCTGTTACACAAGTATTCTACTCTTTTGAATTTAAAACCGCTAAGATATCTACTTTTTAAGACCGAAACTCTCGAGTTTGTAACCTGTGATCCGAATAGGATTTTGTGCCCACTACTCACATTCTACCAAACAGACGTGACAGTTACCCCGTCTCATCCATAAGACAAATATTCTACTCTTTTGACCTTAAAACCTCTAAGTTATTTACTTTTTAAGACTGAAAACCCCCGGGTTTGTAACCCGTGATCCGAAATGGATTCCGTTTGTTCAAACTACTCACATTCTACTAAACGGACGTGACAATAAACCCACCTCGTCCATTAGATAAGTATTCTACTCTTTTGACCTTAAAGCCACTAAGTTGTCTACTTTTGAAGATCGAAACCCCTCGGGTTTGTAACCCATGATCCGATATGGATTCTATTTGTTCCCACTAATCACATTCTACCGAACGGACGTGACAGTAACCCCACCTCGTCTGTTAGAGAAGTATTCTACTATTTTAACCTTAAAACCGCTAAGTTATCTACTTTTTAAGACCGAAACCCCCCGGGTTTGTAACTTGTGATTCGAAATGGATTTCGTTTGTTCTTACTACTTATATTCTACCAAACAGACGTGATAGTAACCCCACCTCATCCGTTGGACAAGTATTATACTCTTTTGACCTTAAAATCGCTAAGTTATCTACTTTTTAAGACCGAAAACCCCCGGTTTGTAACCCGTGATCCAAAATGGATTCCATTTGTTCTAATTACTCACATTCTACAAAATAGATGTGACAGTAACCCCGTCTCATCCGTTAGATAAGTATTCTACTCTTTTGACCTTAAAACCACCAAGTTATCTATTTTTTAAGACCAAAACCCGCTGTGTTTGTAACCCGTGATCCGAAATGGATTCCGTTTGTTTCGACTACTCACATTTAACCAAACGGACGTGACAGTAACCTCGCCTTGTTCGTTGGATAAGTATTATACTCTTTTAACCTTAAAACCGCTAAGTTATCTACTTTTTAAGACTGAAACTATAACTACCCATCCCGGCTTGGCCATCCCCGAGATGGTGTTGTCACGTTTTGAAATCCCAGCACGGCACATATATGCAACAATATAAAAATATATCAACTGAAATAAAAAATTTACATCCAATTCTTAACTCTTTTCAAAGGATATACATTATCATTCTTCTATCAGAAACAATATATAAATATAACAAAATGCATGAAAAGATTTTATTAACAATTTTCTCTTTCTTTCTTTCTTACAATGTCTAAGGACTTGACCACGAGACTTGCTTAAAGTAATTACTCATATATCAGCTAAAAACTCTATATGTTCTGCCTACTGCCTAAAAATTTTCAACAATGAGAGTGAGCTTCACAAGCTCAGTGAATTAATTTTACTAAAAGTACTCGATTGTATATTTCTACTCACATATAATAATTAAATATTTTAAATAATCTTCCAATATTCATTCATCTATTATCTCATATAATTCAATAATAACATTCTATTATTACTACTCATATCATAAGTCCAACCATTTATCAATCTCTTCTTAAATTAATCATCAAACATATTATTTTTTCTTCTCATATATTTACTCATCTTGAGATTATCAATTTAACATCATTATTTACCTCGTTATGAGGTTCACAGCATATAATCAATCAATCAAATAATTTTATCATATCAAACTTTCATATTTCTTTCTCATCATATTTGTCTCTCTGAGAGAATCATTTGTCTATCAATAATTTCATAATCAAGACTGATACGTTAGCATCTCAATCAATAATAATAAAATAATCAAATAAATAAATGCATGTATTTAAATCATCTTTCTTTATTGCTTTCTTTCTTTTTCATCACATCATCTCATTATTTCATATTATTATCTTGGAACATCTTCCCACATGTCGACATGTTTCAACCAGACTAGCTACCTTCCTAGTCTTCTCAGCCAGACCAGCTGCCTTCCTGGTCTTCTTATCTAGACCAGCTGTTTTCCTGGTCTTCTCAGCCAAACTAGTTGCCTGCCTAGTCTTCCCTTTATGCATATGAACAATAACATGCAAGCAACCATACATCAAAGCATTCAATTCAACTATCTCTTTCTCAAAATTATTATTTATTTTATTATATATATATATATATATATATATATTAAGTAGTCTTCTCATATCAAATTATCAGTCCTAGCTTGTCAAGAATTTCATTTATCATTTCATTATATATTTCATCAACTTATTATTTCAATAGTATTACTTCTCATATAATAAATTTTCAACATATAAATTATTCACATAATATCAACCAACCAACTGTCATATATCATCCAATCATTATAATTTAATAATTAATTTAAATATCATCACATTATACTTCATATTTATCTTGATTACTAAAAGTAAATCTAACTCACCACATAACCCTTGAAGCTACCTATGGATCACCTCCTTGCCTTTCCTGCTCTTTTCAGTAATTTCTTGAGATTGCTGATCACCAACACCTCAAATATGATGAAATCATGCTATTGTAATTGGATGAATGTACTATCTCTAATATTGGAGAAATTTTCTTTATAACCTTTTTGCTAAGAAATTTGAATTGAAGAAAGTGGGAAAACCATGAAATTTTGAAGAAAAAGAAAACGAATGTCTATAAAGGCACCAATGGCTTAGAGACAAATAAGGCTTTGCATTTTTTTTTTTCATTTGCTCCACTGCTTCACCGTTCAGATTTTTTTTTCCTTCTTCACCACTCGTAGACATTTTTTTTCTTCCGCCACTTCACATGAAGTCTACGATTTTTTTTTAAATACAATTTACTTATTTGCCATTGGTTATTTACAACTCTACCTTCATTTAAAATTTATTGTTTTGCCATTACATAGTTAATGTTTTTCCATTACATAATTACAATTTTGCCATTTACTCTTTAAAATCAAATTTTCATTTTTTCTTCCTTTCAAAAATTTTATAAAAATTATAGAGAAATATAAAAAACTTATATTTTCTTCCAATTTTTTTAAATTATTTTCCTCAACTTCAGTCAATATTTTTCTTCAAAATTCTTTCATTTCAACTTCAAATTTCAAAAATTTTCAATACTTTCTTTTTCAAAATTTTCTAACTCTTTCAACAAAATTTTCAATATTATCTTTTAAATATTATTTCAAATCAATACTAAATCTTTCATCAATGGATTATTTAATTCAATATAATATATGTAAAATTACTTCTTTACCCTTATTTTATGAACAAGAGTACTACAGAAACCCCTCGGGTTTGTAACCCGTGATCTAAAATGGATTTCGTTTATTCTCACTACTCACATTCTACCAAAGGGACATGAAGGTAACCCCACCTTATCCGTTAGATAAGTATTCTACTCTTTTAACCTTAAAACCACTAAGTTATCTACTTTTTTTATCCTAAAACCAATTAACTTCAACTACTAAGTTGCTTTTAAACAAAACCGAACTGCTATGTTATGAAAATAACAAAGTTAACATGTGAGCATGTGTATACTTACTTCTGATCCGGGTGATGGTGGAGGTCCGATATCTGAAGGACTGATGCCCAACTTCGTGCACATGTGATTCATAGTCATCTCCATCACCTTATTCACGTTTTCTTGAATCTTCTAGTTTATATAGCATTGTTGGGACTCGGTAAACTCTAGTCCTGATGCATCGAATGTCAAGGTGGGAGTGGGGCATGAAGAACATCCAGATATGGACCCTCATTTAGTATGAGGGTCCATCCAATTGCCGTATCCATAATTCCTCCCCTTGCTAGATCCACCAGACACTGCCAACCATGTCTCCTCGTCGAAATCTGGCTGTGAGGAGGGATCTTCTTTATATTTATCATGCAACACCTTATTATATCTCTCATACAATAACAAATGAACATATTTCATCAATATGCATAATTAAAACATTAATGAAAGAACATACTAATTATACTTACACTACATACTACTTATGAAACAAAAAAAATAGTACTTACAATGACAACTCTCGACTTGGTGTCCACAAATTCACTGGATCCCTTTCTCTTATGTCTCTAGAAGAACACCTCAATATTGGAAGGATCGTGACCCATTTTCTTCTTCTGCACATAGTAATGAATTTTTTCAATGAAAATTCAAATGAATTACAATAGATAACCATATATATTTTATCGAAGAACGAAAACATCATACCAATCTCTCCTTATGTTGCGGTATATTGATGGACCTCATCAGATGGTGGACAATCTCACCTCCTGCATGCCTATTTGAAGATGATTTCTCAGAAGGCTCTTACCAAGACGATTGGGACCAAACATCACACAACCCCTCCCAAAATGGTTGTCTCAACCTATGGTCATGCCACCCCTTCTACACACTCACATCTTTAGTATTCATAACTATTTTCTCCCTTTTTCCGAGGTTTGATAGATTATTAGAGATGCGACGGGCAGTGATGTGATCAAAGACTCTTCTGTCTTGAGCTTTAATCTCTTTAGTCTGAAACCTATAACGTTCCTGAGAACAACCAAGAAGATATTAGTTAAAATCTACTTTTTTACCCGTGCATATATATTTAAGATGCATGTATAAGTAAAGGCATTTACTACTTAAAAGAAAATAAAGTGTTCTATACCAAAAAGTCTCTCCAAACAACATCCCTCATAGATTTTGGGTAATGGTTACATGAAGGACAAGGAGTTGGCATATGCCACAGAGTAATGTGGGAAATTACACCCACCACCTTGTCGCACCCTGAGAAAGCCCTATAAACATCAAAGGTGTATTGTCAATATCATATCAAAAACAATAAAGGTAATAAACATTTTACCCCACTACAAATTAAATATAAAAGAACCTCCGAGATAGGATAGTCAGTAGGGTCCGCTTAGAAAGGTTCAATAGAGGTTCTGAAATATGTGTTTGTCCTCTCCCAGTCCTCGCCACCTCTTGAACGCTCTCCAACTCCTGCACAATTGCGGGCTCCCCTTCGCCTACAGTTTCAATATATATTGATATGTCAATAAAAAAATCAATATATATTTAAAGGGGCAGTATAGAAAATGAACAAAATTTATATATATACTTTACATGCAACAAGTCCTGAAGCCATATGTTGTCCAATACCCCTCCCGCGACCGGCCACACAACCTTTACTTCTCCCTCGACCTTTAATCACCATCATGTGTTATAAAAAATTGAATGAATAAAATTAATATAAACAATTTAAAAGTGATACAAATGGTTAACAAGTTACACAAATAGCAAGAGAAATTCACTCAATTTATTTAACTAGTACAATATATATCATTAATATGCATAGATTAAATTTTTACCATTCACTGATCGACATCCGTGTAAGTACTAGAGTTGGCATCATCATCATCATCATCATCATCATCTCTCTTCTTCTTCCTCCTCATCTTTCTCCTCCTCCTCCTCCTCTTCCTCTTCATCGTCATTTTCTTCTTCTTCTTCATACAACACTTAATCTACTTCTAAGTTTCTAGGAGTACGTATATCTGATGGATTTATATCTTCCATTATACCATCACGGTCATGAAGAATACCCGGTATAACTAGTTCATCATTCGGAAGAATTCAATTTGGAAAAGGCGTTTCATCATCTTGGAAGTACTCCGCAATAACAGGCACTAGATCGTTAGTTGGATCTCCATTGGAAGGAACATCAAACAAGCCCCTTGCTTTGGTTTTACAAATTGCCCACCAGTCACTTCTTTCTTTCTTTTTGGATGGATAAGGGCAATAGTAAATTTGGGTTGCTTGCTCTACCAAGACAAATGGTTCATCCTAGTTAAACCTTGATTTATGGTTATATATCTACTAGACCATGTATTCAGTGCACTTTAAGTCCATTCTCAAAATCATACCAGTGACATTTAAACAATACAATGGTATTACCGACCCCTGCATATTGTACCTCTATAATTTTTGTCAACATACCGTAGAAATCATGTTCATATGCATTGTAACAACTATCTTTGACACATATACCACTATTCATTGTCTTCTTAAATTTTCCATATTTGGGTGTGAAACTTAAATCTTTTACAAAATAACCACTATAACACCTCACATGTTTAAAGGGGCCAAGTCTTATTTCTCAAATCCTTTCATCTATGGTTTGGTCAATTAAAACCTATTACAATAAAAAAAAAAGTGCAAGAATATAAAAACCACTAAGAATATTAATTCAATGTACATGTTCACAATTAGAATGTATTATAAAAAATCCTTACAAGGTCATGAAGCCATTATGAAAAATTCTTTTCGCGAAGCTTCTCTATTTCAGCGTCACTAAGAAGGGGTTGGTCACACCTCAGCATGACATCATATTGTCTACATTATTATGAGTTGAATTAACATACGCAATTATGGAAAGAAAAAATTAGAAATAATGATTGAGCTAAATACTTACTCCACATATGACTCGATCTCTGCACAATTTAATGAAACATATGTCTATGTGACTTTGATCTCATTCTCATCTAATACTCTACTCTTCAGACAACCAAAGGCACGACTGGGGTAACAAAAAATTGAAAGATGGTCTTTTGGGCCCATAATCCCCCATCGTCATTATGACGGACTCGATTCAACTTTGTTTGAACATTGGGTTCAAAATATTGGGAGAAAAAGTTGGAAACTTCCTCTAAAATGTAGGATTCAACAATGGAACCTTCCACGTGCGCTTTATTACGAGCCTTTTTTCTTTAAACTGTTCATACACTTATTTTTCATGTATGGTGATTACAAAACAATTATTAACAGGAAAATAGAAAATAGTTTATAAAATGGATAAAAATTGGAAAAGATTGTTACCTCTCAAAGGGATACATCCATCGGTATTGAACAGGGCCACAAACTTTGGCTTCATACGGTAATTGGATTGGTAAATGCTCCATAGAATAAAAAAAAATCCTAGGAGAAATATCTTCTATAGTTTGCATAAGGTCACCACTATGTTCTTCTCAATCATCTCCACATGGTCAACTCGTAGTTAGGTTGCACATATGTCTCTAAAAAAGTGACTAAGTTCTATCAAATCATCCCATATTGAGTCTTGCAAAATGTCATAGAATGCCAACGATATTAATCTCTCCATGAACACGTGGCAATCGTGACTCTTCATGCCATGGAACTTGCACTCGTTTACTTTAACACGTTGAGCTATGTTCGAGGCATATCCATCCGGGAACTTCAACTTTGAAACCCATTCGCACACAGTCTTTATCTGAGACTTGTCCAATGTGTAGGTCACTTTAAGTCTCTTCATTTTTTCCAATTACTTCAACCAACTCTTATTATGGATGCTTACATAACTCCTTTATATCTTCTCAAGCATTTGCATTGTCTTTTGTGGCCTTGGTATCCATAACAATGTTGAAGACATTATCGAAAACATTTTTCTCAATATGCATGACGTCCAAATTATGGCGAACTATATTTGTTGACCAGTAAGGCAATTCCTAAAAGATACTTCTTTTCACCCGGTTGTGCTCCTTCCTAAATCCAGGAATCACCTGACCCATGTCCAAAGGTGATTTGTTCGAAAGAGAAAACTATATGTTTCAATTCTTTGCCAGAAAACCGATGCAGCGGGAAAGAGTACTCCACTGTGATCTTTTTGAAACTGTATTTTTGCTTTCGAAAAATATAACCAATAGTTTTTATGACCATGGGGTAGTCGGAATGACTTAGTACGCTCCATAGAGTAAGGATAAGCCAATATCCCATGAGTTCTCCAACCAGAAAGCATATTATATGCGAGAAAGTCACTAATCATCTATAGAAGTAAGGCCTTCATATTAAAAATTTTTTTAGATGCATCATAAGTAATAACTTCATCTGTCTTCAACTCATCTAGCATCAGCCTCAGATAGAAATCCAGATTTTTGCCAGGGTGGTTTGGATCTGGAATGACCAAGGATAAGAAAAGAAACTGCACCTTCTTACACATCCCAGGTGGTAAGTTGTACAGGGTGACAAATACTGACCAACAAGAGTAAGGTGTAGCCGAATGACCGAACGGTGGAACCTGTCAGTCGAGAGTTCCAACCTAACATTGCCTGGTTCGATGGCACATGACAATAGTTTATCATCAAACTATTTCCATGCCTCACCATCAGTTAGGTGGATGACCATTTCTGGCTTACTACATTTACCCTCTTTGTGCCATCTCATGTGTTGGGCAGTGTTTCTGGACATATAAAGCCTTTGAAGCCTTGGTTTCACTAGAAGGTAACGCAAAACATTGTATCGAATGTATTTTTGCTTCTTATTACCCACTTGTTTAGGTTAAAATCGACCATGGCCACACACGTCACAATTTTTCTTGTAGTATAACATACAATCATTTAGGCATGCATATACTATTTCTCTATTTTTCTTCGATTAGTAAAAGTTTTCAGGTAACTTCTTGCTTTCTGATAACATACTCTTGATAATACATTAACCGATCGTAACAGTTCTCAGACATGTTGAAATCAAATTTACAATTCAATAGCTACGAGACTACCAATAACTTAGTATGTTTTTTGCTACCTTCCTATAAAGGCTCATTAACATCTCTCAACATATTATATAACTTTTCAGCATCGGGATTCCACCCATCTTTCACATCTCAATTAAAATCTTGTTGGTATTTGTTTAAGGTTTAAACATGTCCAAACATGGTTCAAAGATGGTTAAAGTCTAAACCAAGGTTGGAGGATTAAAGTTTAGCAAGTTAAAGGCCTGCACACATGTGTGTGCATCACTTTAGAGCAAGGTAAGGGTAGGTGCACTAGTGTGCGCACTTCTGCACACAAGCAGAAGGGGTGTGCGCACAACTGGGTTAAGGGGCAGCATCAGTGTGTGCCACACCACCCCTTCACCAGTGGTGCACCGCACAGAATGAAGGCTCTAAAAATGCACCAGCACCGCACCAACCATCTGTCAGCACCGCACCATCCAGAAGGTGTGCTGCTTGATGTGCACTAGCACCGCACCGCTCCCCACCAGCACCGCACCACCCAGAGAGTGTGCAAAGGGACTTTGCCCAGCACCGCACCGTGCCCTGTTGAGCACCTAGGCACTAGGAAAAGTGCAGCACACATGGACAGCATGTTTTAACCCCCTCTTAGGTGCGTGGGTGCAGGGTTAGAACGCATAGCACCACTTAGGATTGATGGAGGGCCATTATTAAGTGGTAATCATGATCAAAGGGTGAGGATTGAATCTCAAGAATGGACAAGAAGTGGTTGCACTATATAAAGGGTCACCTAGGTTCAATCTCAACAAGGTTATGACACAAGATGTAATGTAACTTGTTAGACATGTGTGTGAATGAGAGAATTGTGTAAGAGTGCAAAGACACAAACACAAGAGGGACTCATTGTAGTGAGGCTGGTTGTAAAAAAGAGAGAGTAGTATAGGAGAGAGCATTGTTAGTTCTTATCTTCTTCCTTTCTTATCTTCTTGGTTTCTTCAAGAACTTGAGCTTCTTGAAGAGGGTTGCTGTATTTGTAAAGAACCATTGATTTAGTGCAGAGAGTTCGGAGGAACTCACGGGGATGTAGGCACATTGCCGAACCTTGATAACAAATTGCTTGTCTTCTTTCTTTCTTTGATTTTCTGTTCTTGTCTTTGATTGTTGTATTTCTTTCTACAAGTCATTCTAGACTTGGGTGTTTGGAAGATCACCACCTGAGCATCTTGTCAAGGTGATTTCCAACAAATCTGGCCTGACAACATCTATTACCATGTCCCCAATCTGATTCATTTCTCCAAAAACTTCTTCCACACAGTTAAATGATTTCGTGGACGGTTCCCCAACCCAATTAGCTTCCTCATGGAGAGACCAATTCTTGTAATAATTAACAAAACCCTTTCGATATAGGTGCAGGGTAACCTCATATCAAGTTAGGAACTTGTTATTCTTACCAACTTTACAAGGACACCGTATAGTTCCTCGTGCACAAAACTTACATTCTTATAGGCGAAGTTAAGAAATTATTGAACTTCGCACTCAAATTCCCATGATAGAGCATTATCCATAACCCAACGATCCATCCAACTCCGGTCAACTGACATCGTTCCACCGACTAAAATGATAAAAAATTCAAAGTTATTCCCATAATTTGTAGGTAATACATGTTTTTGCTTAATAAATGTGTTCTTTCCATTCACTAATAGGTGGAGGTTCCTAACCCATTCAAGAATGTGTGATCCATATTGCAGTTAGATTTCTAGACTTCGTTTGTTTCAAGTAAATTTTGCCACCATCTCCCCTTAGTTCTCCAAGTGCATGACTTAAATTTGGAGCTACCCAAAGAAGATAACCTTGAATTCAGTATGTACCTGGAGAACAGGGAAGAGATACTATCGAAATTTACTCGAAACAAAACAAGCATGGAAACACTAACTGCAATATGGATAGCATATTCCTAAACTGTTCACACTGAACAATCCAAAGATTATTTGACACAAACACTCTCATTGCAAACATATTAATTGGCAAGCAATAAGACCATTTGTAACGCTCAATAATCTCTAGACGGGCAATCTAGGGGTAAGACCTAACTTATAAGATTTCAAGTGCCAAAGAAACCTTTGGTAATTCAACCAATCCAATCCTACATACTAATATAGTAATATACTTGGTGTATCATTCTCTTTTGGATGATATCTAACTTACTAGCACACTAACCTATAAACTAGCATACAAACTAACATACTAATACATTAGCCTACAAGCTAGCATACAAACAAACTAGCTGACATGCTAACATACTAACACACCAACATACAAACTATCATAATTACTAAATAACATATTAACATACTAACATACAAACTAAGTACCTCACCCACCCACACTCATACACACACCTATACCCCATGCACACACACTCACACACACACACACACTATTAAGCCAAGAATTTAAAATATGTATAAGTCAATCTCATTAAATCATACCGAAAAGCATATAATATATATCAAATAATTAGTATAGTAAAACTTAGATTATCATTTCAATAGCTTATAGTATAGCTAGTACATTTACTAAAATCAAGTGTTACAAACATACCTAACTGGTGGAGGATGCAAGCTAAAGTTCAAGAGGCACTTGAGGGTAAAATTGACAGTGATGAAACTTTGCAAGAAAATAAGATACAAACATTTTTTAATAACCAAAATTAATTTAAATCCCAATAATGTCAAAATTGTACCTAATTGTTTAAACATAGCTTAATAAGAGAAAGTTGAGAAATAGGAGGAAGATGGAGACTTACTCTTCCTAAATCATCATGTGGGCCATCAGAATACGTTTATAAATGGTGATTTTTACTGTTTTTGTAGAAATAGAAAGTAGATCGAAAAATGAAAATTTCTATTTAGAGAGAGAGATCTAATTCTTGGCCTAGGGAAAAGATGGAGGAAGGAGAGAAGGTTGTGGCCGGTTTGGAGGAGCAGCTACAACCGGCGGTGACTGGTGCGGTCTGGTACAGTAGGACGAATGAGAGAGAAGATGAAGAAAAAAGAATACGAGGGGAAAAAGAGAGAGAAGAGAAAATGGAGGGAAGATGGAGGAGTAGCGAGGGGTCGCCAGAGAATGAGGGTACACGTGGCCGGGTGTGAGAGGAGAGGAATAAATCGCGGAGAGAGAGAGAGAGAGAGAACAGACGAGTTATGGGAGGGAGGAATTTAGGTTGAAATGATGAATAAAAACTACGTCGCTTTGGGATTTTTTTTAGAATATACATCAGCGACAAGATTTGTATGTATCAACAGCGGGAATTCCCTCGCTGATATTAATATACATTATTTTTAGAATTTCCTAAAACCAAATATTTTGGATATATATCAGCGAAGGGATTATTAAATATCGACGACATGCATCAAAGTATCAGCGAGGGATAAAAATTATTAGTGACGGAATTCCTCTCACTGATAATTTTTCAAAAAATAAAGCTACCAAATAATCAGCGACGAGTTCCACTTTCAACAAGGGGAGTTACCTGTCGCTACTATTCATGTCATAGAAAATACTCTTTCTTGTAGTGTTATTTGATGAGCAACATAAGTCCTTTGGAAAAGACTCTCGAGATGTGAGGCTTAGACTAGCAACTAATTACTTTCAACCTTTCAGAAATTTGAGTTCACAACATAGTTTATGGTCGGTAGTTCTCCCCCCTTACAATTTACCCCCTTGGATGTGCATGAAGCAACCATAATTCATGTTATCCTTTCTTATTCCTAGTCCAAATTTTCATGGTATGAACATAGATGTTTATTTGCATCCATTGATCAAAGAAGTAAAATAATTATGGGAAGAAGGCATAGAAACATATGACATGCATGAAAAACAGAATTTTAAAATGCATGTTGCAGTAATTTAGACCATTAATGACTCCCTCCCACCCCTATGTTGAACTTTTAGGATGGATGACTAAAAGTTATTTGGCATGCCTTTCTTGCCATAAAGAGACTTGCTCACAATGCCTAAAAGGGGCAAGTAAGATTTGTTACATGGGTCATCGTCAATTCTTACCCATTAATCATAGCTGGCTAAAAAATGCAGGCTCTTTTGATAGAAAAAAAGAAATTAGGCATTGTCCTTTTGCATTGACAGGTGATGAGTTATTAAAGGAGTTTGATTTATTTAGTCAATAACCATTTGGTAAAGACAAGAAGAGAAAGTATGATGAGTCAAATACAGTATATAACTGGAGAAAGAAGATTATATTTTTCACGTTGCACTATTGGTCTACGCTTATATTGCGTCACAATTTGGATGTCATGTACATTGAGAAAAATGTTAGTAACAATATCTTAAGTATAATGAGTACAAAAAGAAAGATAAATGATACACTCAAAGGCTGTTATGATTTGATGAGAATGGGTATAAGATAAAAGCTTGACCTGATTGGGATTGGAGATCATGAACGAATTCCTATTGGATTGTTTACACTTTATTTGGAATAAAAAAAGGAAATGTACAAGTTCTTAAGAGAATTAAAGGCTCCAAATAGATATCTTTCTAATATATCATAGTGTGTGATTGAATATGAGCGAAAGATCTTGGGAATGAAAATTCATGATCACCACATATTCTTACAACAACTTCTTCCTATTGCTATACATAGATCCTTGACTAGGAATGTTTGCGAGCCACTAATTGAAGTAAATGCCTTTTTCAAAGACTTGTGTGCAAAGACCTTGAAGCCTGATGAACTGGATCAGTCTAGTGAGAAAATTGTGCTCACACTATGCAAGCTAGAAATGATATTCCCCTAGGTCTTTTTCAATGTTATGGTGCACTTGTCAGAGGAAGCTAAACTTGTTGGACATGTACAATATACGTGGATGCATTTGATTAAGGCATTTACGCACACTAAAGTTATATGTGTGTAACAAGGCATGTCTAGAAAGTTTAATAGTTGAATCCTATTTATCAGAAGAATGTTTGACGACACTAAATTTAACCGTCCAAGAAGGAATAATGAAGAGCATGGTGACCAACCTTTGAGCAATGACTTAAAGATATTTGAGTGCATCAGTCATCCATTAGGAGCCTTTGTGTTTCATGTTATGAGTCAAGAGTTGAGAAGGCAAGTTCAAATGTATGTTCTGAATAACTATGAAGAAGTTCAAATGTATGTGCTGAATATCTTGCTCAAAGAACTCTTGCCAAAGTATTAGTTTATAAGGGTTATATAGTAAATAGCTTCATATTTCATAGTGGTGTGATGACACAAGGAGATAACAACTCTCCCGATAAAGAGTACTATAGTGTTTTTATTGATGTTTATAAATTACATTATTTAGGTAGGAATCAGTTCATCTTATTAAAATATGAATGGTTTGATGTTCAAAGGTGATGTTTAGGTTACAAAGTGGATCATTTTTGAATTGCCAAGTTCAATAGTAAACACCACTTGAATACACATGAACCATTTGTATTAGCTACTCAAGTATAACAAGGTTTTTATGCTCAAGATTCTAAAACAAGCAAATTGGTTGATTGTGATGAAAGCACAACCTCAAGATCTTTACAACATACCTTGTCAGAAAAATGGAGGTGGAAGTGAAAATGATCCCATTAATGATGGTGATGCTTACCAACAAGAAATATATGATAAATTTGGTTGTGTTTCTAGACTGTTGGATGCTAATGAAGTTTCAAACTTGATAAGGAATGATGTGTCAGCTGAACAAATACCTATTAGTGACGCATTACATACCCAAGAACAAGTGATAGGTAAGATAGAGTTGGATAATGAATTTGATGATGAAAATAAGGATATAGAGAGTGACTTCAGTGAAATAGAAGATGATAATGTTGAATTTGACAACGATGATGATTAAAGTCACTGCTACTTTACAACCTTGTTTATGTATTTTTTTTTATTCTGTTATTGTGTGCATTCCTCTTGTTATTGGATCAAGTGTTGTTTTACAATTATCGTTGAAACTGTAACTAAATATTTTATTGCTTAAAACATTAGTATTAGCCTTGCATATATAGGAGAGTTAGCATGCTTTGATCCTATGTTATTTTCATCCAGAATTTGAAAATATGCTTTGTGTTAAAGTTAATGTTGCCTAAGAGTATTTTTTTTTTCTTGTCATTTTTTGTATTTTCTTCATAATCAAATCATATAGGTAAGATTTTGAAATAGACACTTTATATTATATCATCTAAAAGCTTGACATTTGGTAAGATTATACTTTGTTTTAATAATTTTTTCAAATTCTTAAATTGCAGGCTATGCGTTAATCGGGGATAGTTACTCCCCTATTTAGTAATAAGAGTGCAAATGATGAAGTGACATCACTAAATCGAGCTCAAGCCACACCACCAATAAATGCTACAAATATAGAGACGGATCATACCAGCATTGGTATCTCTATTATTATTATATTAGGAAACTATTGGACATTGTTATTTATTTACTAATAACCACTAAAAAAATTATTGCATGACGTTTTCAAGGTTCATGCTCCACCAATAGGCGTAAGGTTCGAGGTAAATTTAAATTCTTGAAACTAGATAAGGACAGCAATTCAAGGCAAACTATATTACATGTGGAGTTACAAGAGGAAGCTAGTCGCTCAGTTGAGGACAATTCACGGCAAGTCGTTAATTATTGTTGCTATGTTGTCAAGAATATAATAGACATCCTTATCTGTCCTTGGAAAGAAATGGTTGCAGAACATGGCCCGACTATGTGGAACCTAATTTAGGTAATCATAGACAGGTCTTATAAGAAAGTTTTAGGGCAAGTATCTTGTGACCACCATAATATATAACCTTCGGTATTAGCAAGGTACACCATTGATCTATCTGTAATGCTAAATTTCTTGTTGTTATAATTTTTTGACGTGTTTTGTTTCCTTCTAATGAATTTATGGTTTTCTTTTCAGTATTTTTTTTCTTTCATGGTAGTGCATTTGACCATTAAATTTTGTTTGAATAGAATATCAAATTAATTTTAATTTTTTAATGGCCATTTTTTTAATATTTTAAATTATTTTGTTAACTTATCATAAAATGACGTGTGATTGGTGGATAATTCTTTATATATGGTGAGTTAATGAAGCAAGTCAAAGTAATTTTTATTTTACTTTTTTTTCTCATCTTTTATACTACGTCTCATTGAGTTAACATAATTCTTAGCATGCTTTATATGACTGGTCTCAAGTAGGTAATAAAGCTAATATAAATGGTTATTATGCTCTTTTTCGCTATTTTAATAGCATTATCAAAGCCTCAAAGGGTACTTTTAGGGCTATTTCCACAAGTAGGGGGAAACTTGCTGATTAAATTAGAGTACAACTTCCACCCTTTTACTTTATTCATTTATTTTTGAGAGAAAGACAGCAATTTGAAACCAATTGTCTCATTTTCTTAAAGAAAATGACTTAAACCAATTAATTTGCTTGCTAGGATATCATTTCTTCTAAGAGTAAATACATAGAATGCATATATTCCTTATCTATTTGAAACAAGTACTTCCATTGGCTATTTAGAATTTGGATATTGACTAATAAATGTTGCTATTTTAATATAGCAAAAAAATAAAAAATTCAGGTATTATGCCAAGTACTTCTGAAATTTGATTGAAAGAGCATACCAAGAAGAACAAGAATGGGGATGGTGAAGTTTAATGGACTGATCCTAAGTTTGCAAAAGTTTATGTATGTATTATATATTATTATAGTTACTATTAACTTTTATACTACTTTGTTTCTCTTTAGAAGTTGAAATCAAATAATTAATATTTATACATTCGTAAGTAACATGTGTATTTCTTTCTCGTTGTTGTGTAGGATCAATTACAAACTCTAAAAAATCAACCTTTGAAAGAGGGTGCTAGTACGATGACACATGATGATATGCTGATTGAAGTTATTAGCTCAAAGTTAGGGTATTTTTGAGGGAAAATATCAGGTTGGAAGGGCAAAGGTGTTTCTAGCATAAGTGCACATATTGACAACAAATTTCTCAATTACAATATAATGTAGAAGATTTGTGTGCAAAAATAGAAGTCGATCAAACTAAATGGGAAGCTGAGAAGGAAACCATGGAGGAAAGGATGAAACAACAATTTGAACAAATGTTTAATGCATGTATGAATCAAATGCTATCAAACATGCAATCACAACCTCATTCCTTTTCCTTTGAACAACATTGAGTGGGTTTTCTTACTTTCTTTAAGTTATTAATTATGAAGTTGATTAATTATAAATTTTGTTTTTAGTTTGTTGGAACAAGCATTGAGCTGGATAATGCTTAGACGATTATTGTCTTACACCAAAGTAAGGTTCAAAATAAAACCAATCTATTCAATGGAGGAGATGGGTTTTAACATTGCACACCACCAACCTGGAGATTGGCATGATACAGATTTGTGTGCTTCCAATCATCTCAACTATAGTATATTGTTATAACCTATTAGTAGTACATGATTACTTTCTTCCTATGAACTTCTGTGTTTTCCTGACTTGCTAAGTTCATAAAAATTTGGGAATGTGTACTCAAGTTGGGTTTGGAATTTTTGTTATCCATGGACTTTGTCGCAGTTTAGATGAAAGAAGACAAATAAAAAAATATAAGCATAGAATTCCAAATTAGAAGTACAAAAATAGATTTTTAGTTTTTATATTTTCTTTTACTCATAGAACCTATATTACGTAATAGTTTCATTTTAGTATGGTTCATCCTAAGATTAGCAAGTCTAGTATGTTGTTAATCTTATAAGAATTACAATGTACTCACTACTAGTGAACAAGTACTGAAGTTGATTAATTATTATAATTTCTTTTTAATTTTTTTAATTGTTATTGTTTGTCTCATTTTGTAGGATGAAAATTGATTACACATGGATGAGTAGATGAAGATTTCATTGCATGCAATGAATTTGTTAAACTTTATTTCTTTTGATGTAGAGATCTTGAGAACTTATTAAATATAATTATGTACCAACTGTAAGACTAATTTTTAATCTGAATATAACTATGCAAATTTTATGTTTTGGCAAAGTGTTATACTGATTTCATGTATTATGGATTTGGAAGATTGAGTTTGGTAAGTATGAAAGTGAAATGACAGGTATAAATGATATTATGCATTTGAAATAAAAAAATATATATTTTAAAAAATTAACAACACTTTTAGTGATGGTTGTCCTCGTTAAAAGTCACCCTAAGGCAAAGAAAGTCCTCACCAAAAGTTATAGATAAATAAGATCATATATGTTAAGGTGAGACAAAATTCCTTGCTAAAAGGTAGCCTACGGCGAGGACGACTTTCTCAAAAAAAGCGAACCTAAAGCTACGACATTCTTTGTCAAAGATCAATCTAAAGTGAAGACAATCCTCGCCTTAAGACAACTTGAAGCAAGGACTTTCCTTGCCACATGTCATCTTAAGGTAAGGATACTCCTCACCATAAGTCACCCTAAAATAAGGAAACTCTTTGCACAAAGTCTCAACCTTTGACCAACGAGGCAGTTTAGGGGAGGCTGAATGGGACTTTAGGTGAAGAAATATTTCCTTGCCAAAATAGATATTTCGACGAGGGAGGTTTTTGTCTTTGCTAAAACCTTCAGTCAGAGAGGTATTAATGAGGATTTCGAAATTCCTTGCTAAAAATCTTTGGCAAGAAAAAATTCATTTTTGGCAAGGAAATATTTCCTAGCCAAAAATGAAATCTCTTGTAGTGAATGTTTCGAGACCTAAAACTTTGACATCATTTTAAGAAATAATCGAGTTACTAATTTTTTCAAAACTTAAGTTGATAGGAAATGACCCAACTATTTTCTTTTTATACAATAACACACCCTCAAAACCAAGACCTGAAGTTTTGCTACTATATTAAGAAATAGTTGACTTGTCAGTTAATAGTCCTAGTGGCTCATCTTCTCAATTTTTATTTTTTTTCTATCTTTGGTTCATATTCAAGTGGGTGTAACTGTTGATCTATAGTCCTTTTTGAGTCCATCACAACAAAAAAGTTTTCCGAGTCAAGCTCCATTATAATGTCATGATGAAAAACATGCTTTGGAAAGAATAAGTTATACATAGAAAGATAAATAAAAATAATGTTGCTAATTGAAGTGAGAGAGACAAACAAGGAGATTTGACATTGTTAATGTTTATTATTATTATTATTATTATTATTATTATTATTTTAACAGTAAATAATGTTATTATCAATAAGCATACATAACATTAACAACACAGTACAACAGATCCATTGAGATAACACAAATATCAATTGAGCAACCAAACAGATCAATACTGTAACTATGTGATATTGTACAATTTAAAATTTTATCATTAAAATATTATTAATTTCTATAATTGTGATTATATTTTATTTTCTAGAATTACTAATTGTTTACTTTTTTTATTTTACTATGATTATTGTACTTCAAAAAACAATTTTACTATAATTTTTAAAACCTATAAGTTATGTTTCATTATTTTGATTTTGAACCCAAAGAGAGGATCCTATATTTTATTTAGAAGGGTTTCCTTGAAACCTTAGGAGTGTTTTAAGTTATGAAAACCCTAAGGGTGCATTAAGCTGTGAAAAATTTTCATCGCTATTTTCTTTAATACTTTCTTCAACAATTTGTACATTCTCAACATAATTAAAAAAAAAAAACATTTCTCTATCCAACATAATAGAGCAATGATATGTTTTTTAATTGATTATCTTATTCTGTTTGTAAGTGGTTAACTTGTCACCTTTGGCCTTATTTTCAATTGGAGTTCTATTGAAGTAAACTCTTGTTTTAAGGGGCAACACTCTGCATCATTTTAACAATCAGTAATGGCATATACATGCAATTTATGTATTAGTAGCAGCTTGGATAAGGAACAATTACTTTTCTTAGGTATTTGAAGAGGAACCATCTATTTGTTAACATTTTTAGTTTTTTAAATTTAGGGCTAATTACACCAAATATATTTGGACTATTACCCCTTGCATTTAGATCCTTAATCTATCAATTTGACACCGAAAGATTTTTCCAAAATAGAGTTATCCCTACACGTGTTCAACAACCCCTTTCAATTTTATTTTAACTCCTGAGTCTAAGGTTAGGGTTCTTAAGGGATTGCTTAGATGCCCAAAATTGGAGGAGGTTTGTCAAGGGATGCAGAGGTATGTTACTCAAATTTGGTTTTTGATGAGTTAAATCTTTTACCCCCTTTCCATTTTCTGTAGTGGTTTCATATCCTTTCAAAGTTTTTCTACTTCTAGTTCATCATGGTCTGTTCATCATTCAAGCTGTAGTTTTTTAAAAAAACTGATACAAAAATATATATATGGATTTTACTTTTAATTTTTCATTTTAGGTTCGCACGCACACCTATAATCTATTAGAATCCAGTTCTACGAATTTGATTGCAATATTTTCATAGTTGTGGGACTTTCGATGCCAACTTGATATATTGAGGACTTAAGTTCTTAGATATCATAGTTTAAGGATCTTTGGTGCAATTAATCCTTAAATTTATTATCCACTTTGTGCTATGTCATCCGTACACATCTATACTCTTGGTCTTGAAAATTTTTGCAACTAGTAGCAAAACATGATTTTAACTATCTTTATTTGGTTTTTTTATTTAAAGTTATTAAGAAAAGAAGGGGAAAGAAGGGAAAGAAATATATTCCAATATGGTCATTTGGGCCATATAATTAAGTCAACAATAAGGGTTTACATGAATAGTTCTAATGATTAGATGGGCTTTTAGAAGCCTGATACACTAGCTTTTAATAATAAAATAAGTAAAAGCCTATAAATAGTTGTGCACACGTCATGTCACAACTTACACGTTAAGAGAATGTTGATGTTTAGTACTATGGCTTTCAATTTCATTTTCTCAGTAATGTTTCACGACATAAAGTGATCGGTTTCTTAATTCTATCAATCTCCATAATCTTGTTTGAGTTGTAAGTATATGCGTTTAAAAGTGAAGTGTAATCGATTATGATGAAGAAAATTATAGATAAAAAAATTAAAATAATTACATTACTAGTATCCAACCCTATTATTGCTCAATGTTTGTATTACTAAAGAATATTATTCAGGATTCTAGTTCATCATGGTCTCTTCATTACTCAAACTGTAGTTTTATTCAACAACTAATATGAAAATATATATGGATTTTAGTTTTAGTTTTTTATTTTGAGTTTGCATGCACAAGTTTTAGTTTTTTATTTTGAGTGATTTTGGGATATTTGAATCATTTTATGACAAAATTAGGTTAGGTAGAATCACATGACTTCGCATGGTTACTAGACGGCTTAAATAATATTTTGGTCCTTGACTTCACATTTCATTCCTATTTTGGTCCCTAACCTTCAAAAATCAGCAATTTTATCATCGACATTTGCAATTGGAATCAATCAAGTTCTTTCATTTGGTTTTTTTGTCAAGACCCAAAATGGAAAACTGATGTGGCTATTTTAGGCCATGCAAATGTCCATATAAGCACCAATATGAGGGAAAAATTCCCCTCAAATACCACACTTCTCTCACATGAGAGTGAGAGAGAAGGACTTGATTAAATCTAAAATTAGTTTTTTATAAACCAAAAACTACTCTTCTCTCTCTATTGTTTTCTCACTAAACAAACAAATTAAAGAAAGAAAATACTAGAGACAAATCTCTAGGAAAATCATCTATCTCTTGCTTCGAAATCACATAATCTGAGTATTTTAGGTCTAGATTTTGTGTTTATCAAGCTAAGAAATCGAGAATTCATTCTTCTTCTTCATGAAGCATTAGTGGTGGCATGCGTGATAAGGTACGAAATCTTACATGACAAGCAATTGTAATCGGAATCCATCAATGGATATTGTTTTACGCAATCCTTTTGTGACATAGTATGCCATCCCAAAATATAGTAAGTTTGCTTACCTGCGTTGTCTGTCTTAGGTTTGTTTGTTGTTTTTTTCTTTTTGTTTTGATTTGTTTTGTTTGCAAGTGATAGCTTTCACTTGTTCTTCTGTTTTGTTTGTTATTAGCAAATGACTTTTTAAATGTGTTGTGTTATTTTGAAATGCAATTTGAATGTATCATCTATAAGTGTGCGTTGGTTATTTTATGTAAATGATTTATCTTTTCTTGGTTTGCAAAATTAGAAATTTTCAATTTGAATGTGTGTTTGGTAGTGTTACTATAAGTATCATCTGTAGTTTCTTAGGTTGCTTATTTTTTTGTTAGGTTTGTTTGGTATTTTTTTTTTGTTTACTTCCAAATAGGTAATTTTCAATCGTGTTTTTCTATTCAGATTGTTATCTACAAATGACTCTTTAAAATGCTATATTTGTCTTGTTTTTCTGTTCAAGGATTACTTGTTTCTTCTCTAGAGGACCTTAATCTTTACACTATTTGTATGCACTATGGAGGAAAATTTGTTGTTACACCATATAAGATGCATGTAGATGGCAAAATAGATTTCTTTGATTACTATAGCAAAGAAATGATGTGCATGCATGATGTGATTTATGTGGTTAAAATGCTAGGGTATGATTGTTTTATGTCTTACTATTGGATGCATCCAGATAAAGGATTAGATGATGGTTTCTGTCAATTGTATGATGATAATGATGTTCTGAAAATGAATAACAATGTCCTTGCTAGTAGAGTTTTGGATATGTACTTTGAAGAGATTTATGTGATTGATGGAGAGGGAGATGTTTTAGATGATTACTATGAGGTTCCTACAGATGAAGATGATGATGCGTTTTATATTTATGATCTTAATGAGGGATAAATTGAAGTGGTACCTAATAGAAATGTTTTATTAGAAGAGATTATAGAAGATGAAATTGTTCTAGGTAAATCTGAAGGGGTGGATAACAACAGTGTAAATGGTGTTGGTGTTGCAAGGAAAAAAGATTATAATGTTGTGCATGATAATAATAGTGTCAATGATGTTATCATTGATGAAGTAATGGTAAATGAAGGCATTGTGAATGAAGTTTTGGTATATAAAGCAGTGGTTAATGATGTTGTGGTAGACGAAGTAGTTCTAAATGATGTTATGGTAAATGAAGTAATTTTGAATGATGTTGTGGTAGATGGAGTAATGGTAAATGAAAGCAATGTGAATGATGTTGAAGTAGATGAAGTTGGTATAGATGAAATAATCAGTTGAATGAAGAGTCCAAGAGGAAGAAAGGTAAATCTTGTGTTGTAGTAGATAAAGCTATGATATAAGAGTCTAGGAAGAAGAAAGATAAAGCTTATGTTATTGAAGCTAGAGGTGTGGAATATGGAGGCATTATGGGATATGAATTTGAAAATGAAGACAGTGAGTCCTCTGACTTTAAAGACAATGACTATGACCTAGGAGATGAATATAGTGAAGCTCATGATGATGAGGAGTTTGAAAGAAATGTAGACCCAGGGGTTGAATTATGTAGTGTAGCTAACAAGGGTGGGAGAAGAGAGCAGTTTGAATTTCACGTTGACATTAATATTTTTTATGGTAATAATGATGATGGGAACCAATCTGAATATGTTAACTCAAATGAGTTAAAGAGTCTTGGGGGCGGGGGTTAGATTCTAATGAGAAAATTAGGTGCAATGATTTTAATGTAGAAACTGACATAGTTGATCATCACTTTTTTATTGGGTCAAAATTTGTCAGTACTAAGGAGATCAAGGATGCTACTGACCAGTATGTCATTAAAGGTGAATAAAATATTAGTTACAAGAAGAATAATAAGGTCAAAGAAAGGGCTAGATGTTAAAAAGGTTGTTCGTGGGAAATTTATGTGAACAGAACACCAAATGATCATACTTACTATGTGAAGACACTAACTAATGTGTATAGATGTTGCAACTCTGGTAAGAATAAGAGAATGATTACTAATAGGTTATCGGAGAGGCATGTTAGTAGGTTTAGATCTAATCAAAATAGCCCATACAGTCATTTCAGGATGCTAGGAAAAAGGATTACAATATTACAGTGCATGTGAGTAAGTTGAATAGGGTAAAGGATAAGGCTCTAGAGATGATTGCTGGTGATTACAAAAAGCAATACATGAAGATTTTTGAATATGCAGCTGAGCATAGAACGACTAATCTTGGGAATACAACAATCACCAAGCTTGACAACCTATTATTTAAGAGATTATATATATATATATATATATATATATATATATATATATATATATATCTTGATGCTTGTAAAAAGTTTTTCTTGGTAGGGTACAGGCTAATTGTGGGTGTTGATGGGTGTTGGTTGAAGGGTAAATATAGTGGTTAGTTGCTATCAGCAGTGGGGATTGATGCTAATAATTGCATGTTCCCTATTGCATATGTTGTAGTTGAGACTGAGAGCAAGGACTCATGGACCTGATTTTTAAAGCTACTAGCAGAGGATTTGAATATGGTGAACCCATATGGTTGGACATGTATTTCTGATAAACAAAAGGTACAAGTATTTTTTTTTTTAATATATGTGGATTTGGTTATTTGTTTTGTGCTACTATATTACTGAGACTAAATGGGTGACTTTGTTTAGGGATTAGTGCCTACACTTGAAGAGTTGTTCCCAGAGTTTGAACACAGGTTATGTGTTAGACATTTGGATTCAAACTTCAAGGGGCAACATCTAGTGAAAGGTTTAAAGGATGCATTATGGAATTGTTCCAGGTCTACATATGTCCAAGATTTAGAGGATAAACTTGGTTAACTGAAAGAGCTATCAGAGGATGCATTCAACTAGTTGTCAGATAAGCATCCTAGACATTGGTCCAAATCACACTTTAATACATTTTCAAAGTGTGATATGCTACTCAACAACTTGTGTGAGGCTTTCAACAAATTCATTCTAGATGCGAGGGATAAGCCCATTCTCACAATATTGGAGATGGTTAGAGGGAAGCTTATGAATATGATGATGAAGAGGAGAAAATGGACTTTTGGCTACCAATGAGATATATGTCCTAAAGTTCAGAAGAAATTGGAGAAGTATAAGTAACAATTAGCTAGGTGCTTTGTTAGTATCTCGGAAGGACCTAAAGTGGGTGTTTCATGCCCTTACAACTTTGATGGTTTTGTTGTTGATCTCATTGAGAAGACCTGCACCTGTAGGAAGTGGTAGTTAAGTGGCCTTCCTTGTCTCCATGTTGTGGTAGCTATCTGATATAATAGGTATGAAGTGGAAAACTATGTAGTTGAATGCTGCAAAAAGGAAATATACATGAAGATATATGAGACAATCATAAACCCCATCAATGGGAAAAAAATTATGGTAAAATGCTAGTGGTGTTGGAGAAATCATACCACCAAATTTCACTAGACAAAGACTTGACAGATCTAAAATGGCAAGGAGAAAGGCCCCTGATGAGGTTCAAGAAGCTGCAAATTATACACAACATATAAAGAGAACCTTTAAGGTCTAGTGTCGGATGTGTGGTGGACTATATCACAATAGAAGAACTTGTAATAGTCCAAGAGATGGCAACTTTGAGCCACCACTAGAGCATCAACTATAATTTTTTATGCTTGTTTATTTACCTAATTTGTTTACGAATTTCACAAGTGAACTGATTGATGACCTTCTATTTTCTATAGCATGTAGGGTTAGAGGAAGACATCAACTATTAGAAGAAGGGTCCAAAAATAATTATAAGGAATGGTCTAAGTGGAAAGTGATGTCGTGCATATTTTCCTATTTTTATCATGTCTTAACTTTTAACTTTAATCTAATTTTATTAATTTTTGTTGGTTTTAGGCTTCATTGTTGTCATTTAATTTATTTCAGGTTTAGAAGAAGGGAAAGATCCAAATTTTAGTGTCCTATCGTCAAGGGACTCTTTCTCTTATTTAAAAAAAGGAAATTTTAATTGTAGACTTTGTAGCCTATAAAAAAGAAAATTTTAATTGAAGACTCTGGAGCCTATAAAAAATGGAATTTTAATTGAAGACTTTGGAGCCTACATAAAGGAAAGGGAGAAACCCTAATTAATAGAGATAACCTGCAGCCCTAGAGAGATAGCCGGCAGCCCTCTCCTCCTCATCCAGTAGTAGCAGTTGTCCTAATCCAGCACCAACAGCTGTTGCCTCCAGCAGTTGCTTCCTCATAGCCGGCACCTACCTTGCCCCCTGCTCGGTATCTAGTGCTGATCGCACAGCAGCCCTCAGCAGCAGCTGAACGCACACTGGTTTACAGAATTATGGTGAATTCGTTGCTGTTAAATTTATTTTTCAGCATGAACTAAACCTTCTTTATTCTAGGAAAACAATGTAATTTAATTTCAAACTATGCTTGCTTTACTATGCTGATTTGTAGTAATTATTTTCTATATTTGGCTAAATTATTTTGAACGTATTTCTAATTGACTAGCCATTAATTAAATGATCTTGATCTTGTGATTTGTTGTTGAAAGAAGGAATTACAGGATAGAACTTAGATATTTCAGCATAGGTAAATATAGGAATCGAAAGACTTATATGAACTTGTGTAATCTAAATAAAAAATTATTGGTCTTAATGCTTTCTTGTTTTATAAATTTGCATACTTTTGTGTAGAATGATGAACAAGAATATTTCCAATTGACTATCGAAAGAGGCTTTTAGATAAGCTAGAGATTTCACTAACAAACAAAGAGGATTAATTTTAATTAGTTAGATGAGTTAAACATAGAGAGGAATTAAGTGAAATCGGTTTCCTAGAAGTTCTTTCTCTTATTAATTTGATATTCGAAAAATAACTTTCTTTTCCTTTGATTATTTCCTTTAAATTGATTTTATTTCATATTGCAATTACAAACAACAAAAAGAGATTTTTCTAAATAAAATCGAGATTAGTATAATTTCGGTACTTGTCAGAAATAAAGTTACCAATCCCTAAGGACGATACTCTTCTTATCACTTTACTATAAAACTACGATATTGTGCACTTGCAGTTTTGCACCGATCAAGTTTTTGATGCCGTTGCTGAGGAGTGATTTCTTCTTATTTTTGTCAATATCGATACAAAGCAATCTTGGTTTTAATTTAGATTTTATTTTATTTTATTATTTTGTTATACAGATGTGTTTTTGACGTTGCATGCATCGTGCTAAATATCGTGACATTACCCCTTTTGATCGGGAGATTGAAAGAACCCTTAGATCACAAAGAAAAAATCAAGTACTAGCCATGGCTGATGAACAACATGATGCACAACTGCACACCTTGAAGGATTATGTATGACCAGTTGTGAATGATAACTACTCAGGTATAGAAGTCAACCCATTGATGCCAACAATTTTGAGCTCAAACCGGCCTTAATCAACATGGTGCAACAAGCCTGGTTTAATGGATCGCTACTGAATGATCCTAATATTCATTTGGTGATATTCTTGGAGATTTGTGACACTATAAAGATTAATAGTGTTACTGAAGACACCATTAGACTGAGATTGTTTCCTTTTTTCTTAAGGGATAAGGCAAGAGGCTTGCTACAAGCTTTACAACCGGGAAGTATCACTAGCTGGTAGGAAATGGCTGAAAAGTTTCTTGCTAAATTCTTCCCGCCTACAAAAATAGCTCAACTCAAGAGTGAGATTGGTCAATTCAAGCAAAATGATATCAAGTCACTCTATGAAGCATGGGAAAGGTATAAAGATTTGATTCGATGTTGCCCTTAACACGGAATGCTGGACTGGTTACAAGTTTAGATGTTCTACAATGGGTTAAATGGGCAAACTCAAACCATAGTTGACACTGCGTCTGGTTGAACTTTGATGTCAAAGACAGCTGAAGGTGTTGCTTCTCTTTTGGCCGCAAATAACTATCAATGGCCGCAAATAACTATCAATGGCCAACTGAAAGAACTATGGTTAGGAAAGTTGTTGGGATTCATGAATTGGATTCGTTAGTAGCCCTTTTAGCTCAAATTACTTCTCTATCTCATCAAATTTCAGCTTTGACAACACAAAGAATACCGCAAAGTGCATAATATGTTGCAGCCCTAAGTATGATAGTTCCAAGTGATGAATCAAGTCAAGAACAAGTTCAATACATCAACAATCGGAACTACAACTATCGTGGTAATCCTATGCCAAATTACTACCATCCAGGGCTTCGAAATCATGAGAATTTGTCTTATGGAAACACAAAGAATATGCTGCAACCTCCTCCAGGATTTGTTAATCAACCAAGTTAGAAGAAGATGTCACTTAAGGATACCATGATTTCCTTTGTTGAGGAGAAAAAAGCAAGGTTTAAAAAGAATGATTCACACTTAGACAACATTGAGACTCATTATAGCAACATGGGAGCCACTATGAAGAATCTTGAAGTGAAAATTGGGCAACTAACCATAACAATCAATGCCCAATAAAGAGAAATATTTCTTAGCAACACATAAGTGAATCCAAAGGAACAATGCAAGGCTATCACACTTAGAGTGGAAGAGAAATTGATAGGTGACCATCAAAAGAAACCAAGCCCACCCCTACAGCTCCAACCAATGGCCAATTCCAGAATAAAGTAAACGAAGACGAGATTGTGGATGATACATTAAGAGAAACTGATAAGCTTCCAAAAATTTCATTTCTTGACAATCTTCCTATTCTCCTTACTCTACTTGCTTACACTCAACGTTTTTAGAAACAAAAATTTGATAAGCAATTTTCTAAGTTTTTGGATATTTTAAAGAAAATTCACATAAATATTCCTTTTACAAATGCTTTGGAACAAATTCCAAATTATGTTAAATGCTTAAAGGACATAATTTCCAAGAAGAGAAGGTTGGAGGAGTTCGAAACAGTAAAGCTTTCTAAAAAATGCAGTGCCATTCTTTAAAAGAAATTGCCTCAAAAATTAAAAGATCTAAGGAGTTTCACTGTGTCTTGCACTACTGGAAATTCATTTTTTGATAAAGTTTTATGTGATCTTGGTGCTAGCGTTAATCTTATGCCACTTTCTGTTTGAAAGAAATTAGGACTTGGAGAGATGAAACAAACAACCATTTCTTTGTAACTAACAGACCGATCCATCAAGTACCCACGTGGAATCATAGAAGATGTATTGGTAAAGGTGGATAAATTTATATTTCCTGTTGATTTTGTGGGGTTAGATATGGAAGAAGACCAAGAAGTCCCACTAATTCTTGGCCGACCATTCTTGGCTATGAGAAGGGCTTTAATTGATGTTCAAAAGGGTGAATTAACTTTGAGAGTAAACAAGGAAGACGTTATGTTCAACATCTACCAAGCCATAAGATTTCCAGAAGATCCAAGCACTTGCTTTTGAGGAGATATCATTAAGAAATATGTAGAAGAAACCTTTCAAGAAGATGTACCAGCTAATCACCTAGAACGCTATATCACCACTTCATCTCAAGCTTAAAATTTTACTAATTCTGCTGTTTATGAAGAATTTATCCACAATGTATTTTCCTTGGGAGCCTTTTAGCAGGATGCATCACTTAGCAATGAAATGGAAAGGCTAGATCCGATTGTAGCAAAGCTTGATTATGAAATTTCTAGAGAAAAGATGCAGCAAACTACAACTCTAGAGTTGAAGAAATTACTTGAGTATCTTCGCTATGCATTCTTTGGTGATAGCTACACATTTCTAGTATTGTTGCTGCATTACTTACACCCGAATAAGAGGAAAAGTTATTGCGTGTGTTAAGGGAGCATAGAACAACCTTGGGATGGACTATTTTCGATATAAAAGGTATAAGCCCCTCTATTTGCATGCACAAGATTTTAATGGAGGAACTTTACAAACCATCAATCGAGCATCAAAGAAGATTAAATCCAACAATGAAAGAGGTCATGAGAGTTGAAATTTGAATCTCCTTAATGATGGAATTATCTATGTTATTTCAGGCAGCTCATGGGTAAGTCCAGTGCAGGTTGTGCCAAAGAAGGATGGAATGACAGTGGTGAGAAATGACAACAATGAGTTTATTCCTATAAGAACAGTCACGAGTTGGCGTGTATGTATGGATTACTACAAGTTGAACAAAGCAAAAAAGAAGGATCATTTTCCATTACCTTTTATTGATCAAATGCTAGATCGATTGGCTGGGTATTCTTACTGTTGCTTCTTAGATGGTTATTCGGGGTATAACCAGATTGCCATAGCCCCCGAAGATCAAAAGAAAACTACATTCACATGCCTCTATGACACATTTGCTTTTAGGATGATGCCATTTGAATTGTGCAATGCCCCAACGACATTTCAATGTTGCATGATGGCTTTTTTTTTTGACATGACAGAAGAGATAATGGAAATTTTTATGGATGATTTTTTAGTTTTTGGTACATCTTTTTATCATTGTTTGCATAATTTAGCTCTTTTTTTTTTGTAGAGATGTGAAGATAAAAATTAGTCCTAAATTGGGAGAAGTGCTATTTCATGGTTCAAGAAGAGATCGTGCTTGGCCATCGAATGTCATATAATGGAATTGAGGTTGATCGAGCTAAAATTGTAACAATAGAAAAACTACCACCTCCAAAGAATGTGTAGGGAATTAGAAGCTTTCTGGGACATTAGGGATTTTATAGAAGATTTATCAAGGATTTTTCTAAACTCTCTAAACCTTTATGTAATCTTCTTGAAAAAAATTGTGCATTTGAATTTGATAATGCTTGTTTGCAGGCCTTTGATGCAATCAATGAGGAACTAGTTTCAGCACCAATTATGACTGTACCTGATTGGAGTCAATCTTTTGAAGTCATATGTGATGCAAGTGACTTTGCAGTTGGAGCATTATTAGGACAAAAGCGAGAAAAACTGTTTAGGGTCATCTATTACACAAGTCAGACCTTGAATGATGCTCAACTAAATTATACAACAACTGAGAAAGAAATGCTTGCTGTTGTGTTTACTTGTGACAAATTTTGATCTTACCTCATTGGATAGTGTTCATTGATCATGCAGTAATTCGTTATTTGTTTGGCAAGAATGATTCTAAGCCTAGGCAGATTCGTTGGATCCTGCTTCTTCAAGAATTTGATTTGGAGGTTCGAGATAAGAAGGGAAGTGAAAATTTAGTTTTTGATCATCTCTCTTAGCTGCAACAAGAGGAAGTGAGACCAAATTCAGAGATCTAAGAAGTATTCCCTGATGAGTAGTTGTTTGCATGTGAGATCAGGCTTCATTGGTATGCTAATATTGTAAACTACCTAGCCTGTAAAGTACTTCCACTAGATCTCACTTACCACCAACGTAAGAAGTTTCTACATGATGTGAAATATTATTTTTGGCATGAGCCTTTGCTGTTCAAAAGATGCCCTGATCAAATCATTCGAAGATGTGTAGCAGAAGAAGATATGCAAGCCATTCTCCATCATTGGCATTCATCATCATATGAAGGACATTTTGAAGCAACACGAATAGCAGCTAAGGTATTTCAAAGGTTTTTTTTTGCCGTCTATCTATCGTGATAGTTATACTTTGGTGAAGACTTATGATCGGTGCCAACGTATAGGAAATATTTCAAGGTGTCAGGAGCTACAATTAAAAAATAGCTTAGAGGTTGAGTTATCTGATGTTTGGGGAATCGATTTTATGGGTCCTTTTCCTCATTCTTTTGGCTTTGTCTATATCTTGTTAGCAGTGGATTATGTGTCTAAATGGGTGGAAGCAATTCCTACAACAACAAATGATGCAAATGTTGTGCTCAATTTTCTGCATAAGAATATATTCACAAGATTTGGCACTCCACGAGCTATTATTAGTGATGAGGGGTCCCACTTTTACAACAAGTTGTTTGCCAACCTTCTTTCTAAATATGGTGTGAAACACAAGATAGCACTTGGCTACCATCCTCAAACTAATGCCCAAGCTGAAATTTCAAATCGAGAAATCAAGAACATCCTCGAGGAGACAGTCAACACCAATAGGAAGGATTGGGCAAAGAAGCTTGATGATGCTTTGTGGGCATACCGTACAGCTTTCAAAACACCTATCAGGATGTCTCTTTACCGATTAGTGTTTGAAAAAACGTGTCATCTTCCTGTTGAGTTGGAGCATAGAGCTTATTGGGATGTGAAGAAGTTTAATTTTGATTTAAAAGTAGCAGGTGAAAAATAACTTTTACAATTGAATGAGATGGATGAGTTCCAGAACGATGCTTATGAAAATGCGAAGATCTACAAAGAACGGACGAAAAAGTGGCATGACAAACAGATTCTTAGGTGTGAGTTTACCCCAAGACAGCAAGTTTTACTCTTCAATTCATGACTCAAACTCTTCCCGGGCAAGTTAAAATCAAGATGGACAGGTCCTTATACAATTGACAGTGTTTTCTCTTTTGGAGCAATAGACTTGAAGGACAAGACAGATAATATATTCAAAGTTAACAGTCAGAGATTGAAGCTTTATTATGGGGAACAAGTTGAGAGGTGCACTTATTCCTATTGGAGACTCTAATTGAGGAAAATTGAAAAGTCTGATTGTAGACTTAAAAACAAGTGCTTTTGGGAGGTAGCTCATAGAACTTTCTTTTACTATTTTATTTTTTATTTTTATTTTGAATAATTTGGATTTTGATGCAGGTTTATTAGCAAGAATAAAGAACTGGAAATTTCAAACTACGATGGATTCACCATGAAACCAGGGAAGTTCCTTTCATTTCTTCAATCTTTCTCTCATTTGAATCACAATGAGGACATTATTGAGTTTAAGTGTTGGGGTGTAAACTCTTATAGTCATTTTTATCCTCTTGATTGCCTGTTATTTTACTTTACTTGTGATTTCATAAGTCTTGAGTTTTTGAATTTTCTTACCAAGCATGCATTTGAGTATGATTAAATTCTCTATGAATCTGAAATTTGTGATTGAGGATAGGACTGAGAAATTTTTTGAAAATTTATTTTATGTCAGGCTTAGTTTTGTGGATACTTTGATTTAAATCTTTTTCCTTGAACATAATTGAGCACATAGTCATTTTTTTTTCTTTATTTCCATTTTGCTGATAACGAGAATGGGTAGAATCAACTGGGTCGGGGAAGTTTAATCTTGCTTTACTCTAGAATCCGTTGATGGATCTTTGAGGCGAAATCCTAGATGATACCAAATATTTGAGAAATGATCTAGGCATATTTTTGTCATAACCAAAAAGCTTTCCGAGTCGTCCTGGTTATCATACTATCAATGCATGGTGTACTTCCATAGTCAACCCTCCTTGAGCCTTACTTTATTTATTCTTTTAACTACATTAACCATTCCCATTCTAAGCTTGAAAAACCATGAATATTTACCTTTTACAGTTTGATAAAATACTTTGGTGGGAATCTACATTTAAAGAGAAAGTTAGTTCAGAGGAAATTATGCTCTGTTTGATCCAAGTGTATAAAAAAAAGAAAATAAGTATTTTTGCTGGGTTTGTTTTTTACCCAGAGGTGATTTATCCATCATGGAAGGAAGCATAAAATAGAGAAAACTCAATGAATAGAGTGCAGAGCACTTCAGATTTTGTTAAAAGTGTACTTGGTATTACTTCATTATGCACAACAACAATAATGTCACCAGTATGAGCATGTAGTCGAGAAAGAGTTATGGTTTGAAACTATGGATATCTCTTTTATTATTCTTTCTACCAAGTATTTTCCCAATTTGCTTTAATTTTCCTTATCCATTTCTTTCTTAGCCCTCACCTTGTGGCTTGTCATTACAACCTGATTAAAGACCTTTTGATCTCTGATTTTGGTGTTGACTACATTAGTGGAGAGGGTTTCTGAAAATTGGACTTATGAGTTAAGTCTTGAGAGAATTCCTCTAGTTTCAGTTGTTCTACTTTTATCTGAGTTTGCAGGTGATTAGGAGTTAAATTGACTATATCACACACACGCTCAAGGACTTAGTTTTAGGTTGAAGTAGTCTCTTAACTCTTGCTTGACAAACTGCTAAATTTTTTATTGATTTTACTACCATCCTTGATATTAAAAGAGTAAGATGCTAGTAATGAAATCTAAATTCAGATCATGGCTTGATGAGTGATGAGATTTTTCTATGGGTTTGTTTTATTTTTATTTGAGGATAAATAAAGTTTTAAGCTTGGGAGTGTTTAATGTTGTGCATAATTTCCTATTTTTATCACGTCTTAACTTTTAACTTTAATATAATTTCATTAATTTTTGTTGGTTTTAGGCTTCATTGTTGTCATTTAATTTATTTCAAGTTTAGAAGAAGGGAAAGATCCAAATTTTAGTTTCCTATCATCAAGCGACTCTTTCTCTTGTTTAAAAAAGGAAATTTTAGTTGAAGACTTTGGAGCCTATAAAAAGGAAATTTTAATTGAAGACTTTGGAGCCTATAAAAAAGAAAATTTTAATTGAAGACTCTAGAGCCTATAAAAAATGAAATTTTAATTGAAGACTTTGGAGCCTATATAAAGGAAAGGGAGAAACCCTAATTAATAGAGATAGCCTGCAGTTCTAGAGACACAGCCCTAGAGAGATAGCTGGCAGCCCTCTCCTCCTCATCCGACAGCAATAGTTGTCCTAATTCAGCACCAATAGCTACTTCCTCACAACCGGCACCTACCTCGCCCCCCTGCTCGGTATCCAGCGCTGATCGCACAACAGCCCTCCACAGCAGCAGCAGCTGAACGTACATTGGTTTACAAAATTATGGTTAATTCGTTGCTGTTACATTTAATTTTCAGCATGAACTAAACTTTCTTTATTCTAGGAAAGCGATGTAATTTAATTTCAAACTATGCTTGCTTTTCTATGTTGATTTGAAGTAATTATCTTCTATGTTTGGCTGAATTATTTTCAATGTATTGCTTCTAATTGACTAGCCATTAATTAGATGATCTTGATCTTGTGATTTGCTGTCGAAAGAAGGAATTACAAGATAGAACTTGGATATTTCAGCATAGGTAAATATAAGAATCGAAAGACTTATATGAACTTGTGTAGTCTAAAAAAAATTGCTGGTCTTAATGCTTTCTTGTTTTATTAATTTGCATACTCTTATATAGAATGATGAAAATGAATATTTCCAATTGACTATCAAAATAGGCTTTTGAATAAGTTGGAGATTTCACTAACAAACAGAGAGGATTAATTTTAATTAGTTAGGTGAGTTAAGCATAGTGAGGAATTAAGTGAAATCGGTTTCCTAGAAGTTTTTTCTCTTATTAATTTGATATGCGAAAAATAACTTTCTTCTCCTTTGAATATTTCCTTTAAATTGATTTTATTTTATATTGCAATTACAAACAAAAAAAAGAGATTTTTCTAAATAAAATCAAGATTAGTATAATTTTGGTACTTGTCAGAAGTAAAGTTACCAATCCCTGAGGACGATACTCTTCTTATCACTTTACTATAAAACTACAATACTGTGCACTTGTAGTTTTGCATCGATTAAAAAGCAACTTGCAACAGTCTAGGAGAGCAACCTACAATAGCACAATGAGAGTAACCTGCAATAGCACAAGGTGTACCATCTAGGCCACCTAAAATGAATGTAAGTATGGCATTGCATAAAAAATTTAAGATAAAAATATGTAGTTTTAAAAACTTGAAATTTTTGGTATGATGGATTATCCAATATTCAGGTGAGGAGGGGAGCAAGTGGCCCTCAAAGGAATGAAACAAAAAAATGGCCCAAGTGTCACTGCAACCAATACCTTTTCAGAAAGAGGGTTATCAACTTCAAATGGGTCTTATCACTATGAAATGGATGATGCCTCAGTCCTAGGTATATGTTGTGGTTTTTAGTAACTTTTAGGGTATAATATATAGTTTTATTTTCAATTACTAGGGTTTGTTTCAAACACTGATAATACAATTGATTGGCATTGGCAAGAGAGTAACAGTTAAACAAGTGTTAGCATGTCAACACCACTTATAAGCCAGATAGAAACAAGTGTTGGACCAACACCAACATAATCCACATAACAAGGAGGCTATCTTGGCACATAAGAGAGTCAGACAGATTCAACATACTCATCCAAGAGGATCAGAGCATTAACAGATTGTGAACAAATTTGAAATGTGTTTTGGGATTCTGATTCGCTTGGATGATCTATAACATGTTAACATATTTGATTGTCTTTGTTTTGGTAGCAAATGAATTATTGGATGCAGTTGTAACTTTTTTGAGATGTCAATACATTTGGAAATGCACTTTATGTAATATGTCAATAGAATTTGATATATAAATGACACTATTTTATGATTTATGATTTGGAAATGAATTATGATTTTGGACATTTTTTCTTGGAAATGTATGATGAATATGGAGTTAGACTTTGCCTACATGTCAATCCAAATTCTAGAATTGCAAAATTTACAGGTTATGAATAACATATGGTAACTAATAGTTGCATAACATCCAACCTCTTTCATTCAAGTTGAAAATGGGCATTACAAAATAATGGCAAGCTTAAATACTGAAGCATATATAAAAACAAGGCATAGAAAATGTATCTAGCAATACCCCAAAAAAATGCCACTACTATTGTCCCATGTCATTGCCCCATTGCATATACTCTACCAGTTACACTAATGAATGCTTTAATTCTAGTCACAAAAATATACTAATAAAATTAAATAACACAATGATTAAATAAAATGGATTAAGACAACTTAGCTATAGAGGCACGCTGAAGCGTTATCCTTAAAGGTAGATTTCGTGTCTCGAAGTCTTTGACTTGGCGCATATGGTCTTAACACGTCTATCCTTCAGGATTCAACTATAGAAATCCTTTGTATAAATGCGCATCCACTACAAAGGCTAAAGTATTGCTACCGAAAATTCCTTACTATTTGACACTTACAATACTTGATAAATTATTGGGAGAAAAAGAGTTTAGATGGGTTGTTCAATGTGTGTTTTTATAGGTTATTGGACTTGAGAGTTACAGGCCCACTAAATGGTTAAATTATGGGTGAGATAATGACCAATAATGGCCTAACGGCTAGTGGCTTAATGGTTCAATGGCTAGTGATTTAATGGTCCTATGACTAATGGATTAATGGTCCAACGGCTAGCGGCTTAAATGTGAGTTAGTGACCTTATTAAGGCCCTAACAACTAATTTAGCCTCAATATTTCCAATGACTAGTTGGACTATAATAGCTAGTTACACAAAAGGTTAGGTATTTTGAAACACTTAAAAATAAATCTAACAATCCCCTACATGTTTCAAAACACTCGAAATGACAATAGCAATGAATACAAAGAAGTTACTTATTAGTGATAGTACCTTTTGGTTTGAACTTCACCTAGAATGAACCATTTTGGGACCACAAGAAAATGGTGAAGCTAAAATTATAACCTCCTCAACCAATAGCAATTCCAACGGTTTGACACTTTTATAGCTATGTGCCTACTTGGATTTTCATGAGTGCTCTGGTGACTTACCTAAGTCACATGGGAAGTAGCTAAACTCCCACACTCGTATAGGTGATAACCATCAAGAGCATACTTTGATCAATACCCCATCCAAATTTGGACTATGTGCCCATTAGGAGCTATAAGCTCATCCTCACACTAATCGCAGTTGCACTGTTATACACCATAGGGAATGAATCTTACCAATCATCTTATATGAAAGGCGTATAGCTAAGTGATAGTGCCACACAAGACTTTAATGACTTCATTCTTCCCATTGAATTTCATTCTTAGGATCTCCAATCACAAAGGTTAGGTATCCATCACATAGTCTCACTAATAAGCAATAACCTCTTCCCCCTCTATGTCTCACTCATTAGCTCTATTGCTAATAACTTGGTCAGAGAATTGTTCAGATTCCTCTTTGACCTTAAAAAGTTATTTTTAATTCATGTCTCTCAGCGGGAAACAATACAACATCACTACGCCCCTCAACGGGCCCATCATAATATGACAACACTCTTTAACGGGCCAACCATAATAATCGTACGCTCTTTAGTGTGCCAATCAAGATACAATTTGAATTTAATTTTTAGCACAAGCATTGCCGCTTAGCAATCACAATAGAAACTCAAAGATGTGATTGATCCCCCACAATGGAATATTCACAAATAACTGTGTTAACCATTTCAAAGGCAATAAACTCATACTCTATAGTGGACCTCACAATAATAGTATGCTTGGATGATTTCCAAAAGACTGTACCACGTGCCAAAGTAAATAGATAACCACTCTTTGGTTTTAATTATTTTGCATTAGTATAACCTTCTATTACACCAATATGGATCACACATAATTAAAAGTTTTAGAACCATTTTTTTCTCTTTTTAGGTTCCAACAACAAAATTTTCCAAAAACTCCCACATTTTCAAATATCGCAAACTCTGAGTATACGAGTGCCAAAAACACATTATAATAATGTCGTATGGGGCCAAATCTGTAATACCCGTAATCATAAAGTAAGGGTAAAGAAGTAATTTAATAAATATGACATGAAATTAAAATAATATATATATGTGAAGGATTTAGTATTGAATAAAATAATTCTTTTAAAAAAACTAGACGCATAAAGGCGTAATTACAAAGAAAATGGAAAACAAAACAAAAAAAAACTAGACAAGTCCAGCGTGAGAAGGAGAAAAGAAAAGAAAAAAAATTTCCTTAAAAAAAACATGGCAGCAGCTGAGAATAAAATTTAATGTGTGTCTATATATATATATATATATTATAACTTTAGTTTATTACTTTTCAAATCCTGTTTGGTTTCTTCCTTTTACAATTCAAACTACTCTATTTCTCTAAACATTTGGGGACCGAAAGAAAGGCTGAAAGAGCAAAATTTTGAAGAGATTTACGGGAGAATTTTATAGAGAACTACGGGGAGCTCTAAGAAAAACAGAAGGTAATAACGTGAAATTTATTTTTGAAATTTTAGTATATATGAAATTTCTCGAAATTCAAAGTGGGAATTTTCAAAGGGTGTGAATTATGAAGAATTGAAGAATACATTAGAAATTTAATATAAATATTATGTCAGGTGTCGAGGATCAGCAACCGGGGGAAATTGCTGAGAAGAGTAGGAAAGGCAAGGAGGTGATCCACGGGTAGCCCTAAGTGCTACGTGGTGAGTTGGATTTACTTCAAGTAATCAAGCTAAAGATGAAATATCTACTGATAATATTAAAATAAATTATTAGCTTATGCTTTGGTGGTAGATGAAAAAAATTGATTGGTCGGTATGATATGAATGTTGGACATGTAGAAAATTATTATGTGAAATGAAATATTATTAGAATAATGAGTCGATTTAATAATGATGGTGATAAATAAAATTCTTGACGAGTTATGGTTGATTAATTGATGTGATATATGAGGAGAAGAAATTAGTGAAATTTATCAAGTAGAAATTTGAGAAAAGACAGGATAGCTAAATTTGGTATTTAAATTCATGTTTGTTTTTATGTTATTATTCGTATGCATATTTCATATCATTGTTCATATGCATATGGATGAAATAAAATAATCGGGAGGGGGGCTGGTCTAATTGAAAAACAGTGACAACCGGTATATGCTGAAAATAAAGGAAAACCGTGATAGCCGGTATATGTTGGAAATAAATAAAAACCATGACAGCCGGTATATGCTGAAAATAAAGAACTAGGAATGGGCCGATCTAAGATAAAAACATGTCGACATATGGGAAAACGTTCCCTAATAATAATTCATGCATTACATCTGTTTTAAATATTGATTGCATTACTGAAATGCTGAAGTGTTGTTTGTTATTGTGAATTTATTTATAGATAAATAAGTCTCACAGACAGATAGTTATGGTGAGAAAGAAATACAGAAGTATGATATGATAAGAACCATCTAAATGGTAGACTTTATGCTGTAAATCTTATGACAAGGTAATTATGAGATAATTGATGGTCTTAAGGTGAACCAATATATAAGAAGAAGAGATTAATAGAGAATGAGACTTATGATATGTATAGTGATAGTAGGATGCTATTATCAAGTTGTATGAGATATAAATGATTAAATATTGAAAGACCATTTATACAAATTGAATACTTCTAGTAAACTTAATTCACTGAGCTTGTGAAACTCATCCCTCATTGTACAATGATTTCAGGTAGCAGGCAGGACAAATAGTTTGGTGAGTTGAGGTTCAGACGGAATCATTATCTGCAAGCCACATACGTGTCCACATCCTCAAACTAATGAGAAAATAAAATAAAAATTTATTTGTAAATATTCATGTATATTACATTGTGTAAAATGTTTAAGTCAATATAATAATGATGTATCTCCTCTGTTGAGGGTTGAGGATTGATAAAATTTTTGTTAGTATTATTTTTATTGTTGCATATATGTGTCATGCTGAGATTTTCAAAATGTGACAACACCGTCTTGGGGGTGGCCAACTCGGGATGGGTTGTTACAAAATCACATAATACTTTTTGTGAGCCAAAATCAAATATAATGCTCCTCAATGAGAGCAAATCACATGATTATAAATGCTGGACTCCAATTATTTTTAAAAAAATATAGCTCACTTAAGCATCCTTATTTTAACAAAAGGATTACGTAAGCTACTAATTTGAAAAATTTCTCACACAAAAATGCTTAATTTGTGTCCCAAAAATTAATGTAAGGTGTTTCAATTTATTTATTTCTCCTCATTTATCAAAACTTCTACCTTTATAACCTCATAATTTATTTATTAAAAAATTATTTAACTTGGAACAAAAACTTCCACATAAAGCATACTACCTTTGGTTCACAAAAATAACTCGCAATATGCATAAAAAAATCACAACTAGGAATTTTTTTTTCCTTCTGATAAGCTTATTTTTTATGAAGGCACTCATAGTTGAGTTGCTTAAAACTCAAGAAGTTAGCTCATACTTGATATGTGGTTGAGTTAAAATATCACATTATCATCCACAATGGAAGGTGATAGTTGATAGCTTTTATGCTAACAATCACATCTAAGATCTTGTACTCATTTGATTTCTCTATAAATCACATGTAAGTATCTTGAAAAATTAATAATATTATCGTTAGTACTCTTCAATTTTATACCAACGCTAGAATATCAAAAAAATTATAACTATTAGCCAAAGTAAAAGATTCCGTAAATGCATGATCATCATTTAACATATACAAATCATGATCCATGTCTTATTTGATTACTCAAACAAATAAGAAATCAACATAAAGATGAAAAGCATTAAGCATATTTTAATGACCATATCGATTAATAAATTTCACATCAAAGATAAATATTTTATATGAAAATTAATAACAAAAACAATATTCTTCTAAAAAAATCCAATATAGTCATGACATAAAATGCTTATAATTATTTCCAAAATTATTCAAATTTTATCGTCATTTAAAGTGGTCAAATTTCCAACATATATATTCCAACCATTTTTTCTTTCAACTTCAATATCTTTTTTAGTTTCAATCACTTTGAAAATTAATCTAATGAAATAATATCAATTACACATGCCATATCAAATATAAGCATATATTTTTTAGAGCAATGAAAATTACAAATTGTCTCCATGCTAACAAATTTATATTTGAAAAATAATTTTCCGAACAAGTAAGATAAGCGAACATGCTATTCAACAAGCATATTATTCACAAAATTTCATGTTATGAAATTCATGAAATAAGAAATGTTAATTTATCCAATGAAATAATGTCTAGTATATAACTTATTAGCTAAGCGATCCATAATAGCATGTCTAGTAATTTTATCTGCCACCTCTAAAACTTATTTGGTCATTTTACAATTTTCAATGTCTTCCATAAATATTGTATCAGTTAGTAAAAGAGAAAATTTAATCAGATCTAAAATAAAATAAATTTTTTATTTCCATAAAAAGGATCAACTTTAGTAGTATCAAGTCATATTTTGACACAACAAGAAGCATCCATAATGACATTTACCTTTAAGATTGTTGGAATTATTTTCAAATGAATTTTTAATTCTTGTCGCAAAAAAATAAACTAATAAAATAAAATAGCACAATGATTAAATAAAATGGATTAGGTCAACTTAGCTATAGAGGCATGTATAAGCGTTGTCCTTAAAGAGGGATTTCATGTTCCTATAGTCTTTAACTTGGCCCATGGTCTCAACGGGTCTACTCTCTAGGATTCAACTATAGCAATCATTTGTATGAATGTGCATCCAATATAAAGGCTAAAGGATTGCTATCGGAAATTCCTTGCTATTTGATACTTACAATACTTGATAAATTATTGGGAGAAACAAAGTTTAGATTAGTTGTTCAATGTGTGTTTTTATAGGCTCTTAGGGGGCTTGAGAGTTACAATCCCACTAAATGGTGAAATTATAGGTGAGATAATGACCAATAATGGTCTAACGACTAGTGAATTAATGGTCCAACGATTAGTGGCTTAAATGTGAATTAGTGACCTTATTAAGGCCCTAACGGTTAATTTAGCCTCAATATTTTCAATGTTTAGTTGGACTATAACGGCTAGTTACACAAAAGGTTAGGTGTTTTGAAACACTTAAAAAATTAAACTAACAACATATTGCCCACAGAAACACGCTACTACTGGAGCATCCATGGCAGGTCATTTCAAAATTTCTCTCGTTCTCTTTTCAATCTTTTCTTGATTTTTCTATCTTTCTGTATCACACATGCGATCATTGATGATTGATGAAGAAGAAGAGAGAAAACTCGTTTTCAGGCTTGATTTCTAGAAGAAAATAAATGCTCGATGAAGAAGAGGATTGAAATCTACTTTATGAACTCATACCATGTGATTTCAAATGAAGAAAAAATGATGGGTTTTGGTAGAGATTGCTCCACTTTTCTCTATTATTTTTTTCTTTGGTCTGGTTTGTTTAGTTAGTGAGAAATTTAAAAAAGGCCTTGATTTTAAGTCCTTCTCTCTTAAGTGATAGAAGTGTAGTATTTGGGGGGAATTTTTTTCGTCCCTTTGATGCTTATGAGGATGCTTAAGTGACCTAGAATAGCCACATCAATTTTCCATGAAAAGTCTTGACGAAGAAACCAAACAGAAGGATTTGATTGACTCTAATTGTAAATGTTGAGAATAAAATGATTGATTTTGAAACGTTAAAGATCAAAATAAGAATGGAATGCAAAGTGAAGGACCAAAATAGTATTTAAGCTTTACCGAAATCTATTGGAATATAGTTCCGAATATATTTACTAAAATACCCCTTATATATATACTATTAACTAAACGCCTAGACATCTCTTCCTCTCCTCTCTAACCTCTTCAACATAATCAACATTCAACACCCAGCCGCTGCCGCGCTATTTTTTTCTAGCCACCGCGGCCCAGCTCAGCCATATCCCTGCTCCATCGGATTGTACTTGAGGTAAGTCATAAGTGGTTTTTCTCTCATATTTTTCTTTCTCCTTTTTCTCTCCATCAGACTCTTACCAAAGCTCACTTTTTTTCTCCTTCCAGCAGCAGCGGCGGCAGCTCTGACTCTCTTAACGGCTGGGTTTCGATTTTCTGGCGAATCTATCCCACCAGACATCGGCAGCTTCAATAATCACTGCTAGGTTACCGAAACTTTTTTGAGTTTTGAGCTTTTAAGTTTTTTTTTTTTTCATGATTTGAAATTTAAATACTGCTATTTTTCTATTTCCTCTATGATATCTTGAAGGATACCTGACTTTTATGGTGTATGGAACTTCCTTTTTGATGGAATGGTATCTGGAATCGAAAATTGAAAGCCTAGTCCCTGTATGCCAATTGTAATTTGTAAACAAAGCAAGCGCCATTCTTTTCTGTAATGGACTAGGATTTTTTTTTTCTATTAGCTTAGGCATTCTTTTATTAATTCATAGATCTTTTAGGCCTGCAGGTTGTCTTAAATAATAAGATTGATTTGAGTATTCTAATCTGGTGCTTGGAGTGGAATATCTGTGGTTTCTTGAGGCTCATGGGGTGGTTTTTTGATTGAGCATTAGTTCTGTTTTTAAGCAGGGTGTGCTGTTTTTTATGGAGGTGTTTTGGTTATCTGTGATCTTCTTTCTGCCTATTTCTGCTGGGTTTTTTTATTGCTGTTGGTGAATGATAATTTTGTTATTCATGTGGCTTTTTAGCCTTTTGTTTAGAGTTACAGAAGGTGGGGAAAACTCACCGCGTGGATCCGATTCTCCGTGGAGAACCGAGATGTGGAAGAAATTTTCCCCGCCTTCAAGGACGGGTGGGGATGGATGAGGGAATCTCCCCTTGAGCTTGGCGGGGATGGGGATGAGAATGTAAACCCGACCTCGCCCCGCCCCGCTGCCATCCTTAACTGTTAGTTATAACCACAAAAACCCAAAACTAACCTCTCTTCACTAGGCAGAGCTGAGAAAATGGAGGACACTCAAATTGAAGAGGGAGAAGGCAACAAAGACACTGAGGTTGCTCCGGCCTTAATTGCCATCCACCCGACAGAGAATTTTGTTGCCGTCTCTGTTGGATCAGACCTCCGCGTCTTCGATCTCAAGTAAGCCGTCTCTTACCCTCCATTTTCTAGTTATTCGAATCCTTTTATTAAATGGTTTTGCCTGATTGAAATACGATGTGCACACTGCCTAGAAGTTGCTTAAGTTTTATATAAAAGTTTTTGTTTGAATTTGAAAGATGTCGGTTTTTAGTTTTATGCTATAAGATAGCGAACGGTATTTTATTATCTTTAGATGTTATGCTCTGTTTGACTGCTGACAAAATTGAAGAAACAGTATAGAAAACACAATTGCTTGATGGTGTTTAGGCACAATTGAATTTAATCATCTCTTTCGTCATGTCACAAGTTATGAGAATGTTGATGTTCAGTACTGTGGCTTTCAATTTCATTTTCTCAATTCAATGCCAAAGCTACTTGGGAAGCAATTAGAGTTAAAAAAAACTGTAGTTCCTTGGCACAAACTAACCTGGTATTCTCAATCTATTCCCAACCACAACTGTATTGGATGGCTTGCTATTCTTGATAGACTATCTACAAAGACTTGGCAAAGAGCTTGGGGGATTCCTATTGATACAAATTGTCTTCTTTGCAACCAATTGGAGGAGAGTAGATATCACTTATTCTTCACTTGTGATTTCTCCAAAGTAATCCGGTTTCAGATTCAAACTAAGACAGGCATTGGAAGTAAGCCTGTTGGTTCTTGGCAGATGGAATTTTCTTAGGCTATAAGACATTTGAGAGGGAAAAGTATGAAGACAATCATCATCAAGCTGGCCTAGAATGCCTACCTCTATCACATTCCGGAAGAGAGGAATTCTAGACTTCATCAAAATCTTTTCCACTCTACTGAGAAATTTTTTTACTTTATTGTATTATATATTAGAGAAAGATTGCTTATTTTTGGCTCTTCTCCTGAGATAGATGATAGTATTATCTGGAATCTTGGTTGTTCTTAGTTTGATTGTCTGTTTGTAAGTTTGTTCTTTTGTTGTAGGTCTCCTGATTTGGTTATTTCCTTGTAGCAGGTCTCCTGCTTGGTTTTCTTTGGATAATAAAATTTTACCTTTATCCAAAAAAAATAGTTACATTATATATTGGGGAGTTAAAATTTACATATTGAATAACTTGCTACTTCATTGTGTGGTTCATTGACAGAGGGAGTTGTGTAATTTCTTTGGTGGATGATTCTGGTGGGCCTTCCCATAAGGATTCTATAAGAGCTATTCGCTATGGCGCAAAGGGAAAGCTCTTTGTCTCTGCTGGCGATGACAAACTTGTCAAGGTTTGGTCTGCGGAGTCTTGGCACTGCATTAGTACCGTGTAAGTTCTTGAACCCTATGTGATGGTTTACCAAAATTAAAATTTTTGGGTACTCTATATTAGAAAATATTTTTAAGGTGTTTTGTTTCAGAAATGCATGCAAGACTAATGCAAATGGTGGTACACTGTTTCCTAAAATTGCAAGTTGAAACTTGATAAGTCATTGCATTCTGATTATTTATTCATCACCCTTTTGCATAGTGCATTAGGCCAAAATTCTCGTAAATCTGCAAAACTGATGTTGTGCCTGTGCTATTCAAGCAATTAAACTTCGGCATTGTATGTGTCCTAATCCTAAATGGAAAATTTCATTCTGGAGCCCAGAATCTGCACATGTTCCCTGTTGCATCTGAACCACTTCAGCAAGAGCATTATATTCCCCTCTTGTGTGCTTTTTTAAAAATTTATTTCAGTGAAATTTCCTGGTTATTCTCAATTTAACAGGTGCTCTGAGAAGAGAGTTAGTGCAGTTGCCATAAGCAATGATGGTTTGCATGTTTGCTTTGCTGACAAATTTGGAGTTGTCTGGGTTGTTGATTTGCATGGGTTCGATGGGAGTGAAGCTGTAATCAGTAAGAAAGCAGCACCATTGCTTGCCCACTATTGTAGCATCATTACTAGCCTGGTAAATAATTTGTTATTTAAGATTGTTGTCTTCTTCCTTATATGTTCCATTGGTTGCTTGTTCGTCATTTTCAAGATCCTCGCCTTAATATATGAATTTTTCTTTTATGATGATGATGATGATGATATTTCTTTTAATCAAATTTTGTTCAAGCATGGGTTACAACGCTTTAAGTATTAGTAATTACTGTATTTTATGGGTCAGGAATCAGGATTTTCTGCAGTGCAGATTCTTGTTTATCAGTTTCAAAGAACCAGTGACGAACTTCTTCTTTGACCTGTTAAACAAAAAAGGAATGAAATGGCAGAATTCTCTTTTTTGTATTGGTTATCCCCAGTATTTCCTTTCAGTTTTGTAACTTTAGATGATATTTATAAAATTATACTTGTGGATTGATTTCTTTCCTCTTTGTCCTGCATGCATACGGGGTATGTTATTTTGGATGGATTTTGTAAAGAGGATTTTGAAAATTTGTGGATTTGAAATGTTCTTTACATATGAGGATTTTAAAAGTCTTGGATTTTACTTATATCAATCGATTTTAAAATTTTAAATTTCTTACCCCAATTGAACTATAGAATATAAAATCATGCAACTTCAATTTTTTTCGTAGTTTAAAGATTCCAAAATCCATGATTTATAAACTCCAACATTTTAAAATTTTGGGAACTAAACACACATTAGTGAATGTCTTTGTTGGTTATTTCAATTTGGTTTTTCATTTTTTCAAGGGGTTGGATATCTTGAAATTAGGGTCTTAAATCATAATACTATACATGTTGATGGAGGATGTGGAAAAGGAAATATAGAAATTTTCATGATGTAGTTTTTTTTTTTAATATATTATGTTGATATTTTAGATTAGGAAATTAGGTACTTATTTGGTAATATATTATGGTGATATTTTAGGTAATTAAGTTATTTATTTAGGGTTTAATTTAGTTTCCTTTTATGTTTATGTTTGTGCCTACATATATGAGCACTTTGTTTTGTTAAGCTTTAGGCATAGATTGAGGAATTAGTTTATTCCTTGGTCTTTATGCCTAATATCATCAATAACATCTCTTAGTTTCTTTGTGTTCTTCATAGCAATCTCTTGTTCACATTGTGTTCTGCATTACATGTCTTATAGCCTGCATATCCTCTCACTTATGAGCTTGTCTATTTGTAACATGTGTTATTTGCAGGAATTTTCCCCAGATGGTCAGTATATTGTTAGTGCAGATCGAGATTTTAAGATTCGTGTAAACAAATCGTCTCCACCTCTTTTATGACATTAATATTAGCTTGGGTGCACACCTCTTTTACACGATAATGGTTTTATGACAGGTGACTATCTTTCCCAAGAAGCCATTAGATGGAGCTCATGAAATACAAAGTTTTTGCCTTGGTCATACGGAGTGAGTGGGTTTTTACGATCACAAGTTTCCTTTGAATTTCATGTTTGTTATTTATACCTCAACAGACGAAGTTGGACGAAATCACTAAACATTTTTCTGAAAGTTGTACAAATTTCATGATGTACCTGCAATGCTAAATCAGTCCTTAATCCTGTGGGTTGTTCTTTAAGCTATCTGCATCTGTATAATACTCTTCTAGCTAGTAGAATTCACATAAGTTCGTTTTCATGTATCTGGCAGGTTTGTCTCCTGCTTTGCCTTTGTGTGCACTCTGGATTATCCCCAGGGGTTCCTTGTGTCTGGAAGTGGTGATTCAACAGTGAGTGCTCATAAGTTAGATCACTTTGCACTTTTTCATGATTCATTTAATAGTCAATCCACATTGTTCCTCAGGTTCGCTTGTGGAATATTTCTTCTGGATCTCTCCTTGACACTTGTAATGTTGGTGCAGAGGTATATCTCTCTTTTTATGAAATGATTTTCAGGTCCTGACTAGTTTTTGAATTATTACTTACTTGCCCGTGTTCTTGTGTTCATGTCAGACATGAAACTCTGCATTTCTGTTTGTTAAGCTGATGTTAAAATATAGCTTAGTTTCTCCTTTCCTTTCACTTTACCAATTGTATGGAGAGATCAATTTGTTCGTACAAGACCACAACGGAGATAGTGGTCTTGGCTTTGTACTTTAGGTGAGATCGGTTATAGTAGCAGAAATTTCCTTGGAGATCTGTTTCCCAATTTATGCTGTATTAGGTTTGACTTCTCGTGCTTACTGAAGGCAGGACATTTAGAGTCTAATGGAAGTGAAGGTGCCCATTCTACTGTTACTGATCTATGCACAATCCCAGATTGTACGATTGTAGCAGTGGCTATTCAGAGGCAAGTCTCCTACCATTTTGTATTCTCTCCCTTTTTTTCTAAGGGTTCTTCTGTTGGTTCTTTAGGTTAACACTCTTATTATGTTCTATTTTAGTTTGCAAGGAATAATGTTATTAAGCTGTGACCTTGCTGCTAGAACTCTTTCTATTGCCAAGGTATGGACCCCAATTACATGAGGCAACAATAGTAGTATGGTTAAATTCTCCAATGACAAATAAACAGATCTGTTTGACATTGTTATTGATTTGCAATTTATTATGTTGCTCACTCTTGTTGGCAATGCTCAAACTATCAATATGTTAACTCTCACATTAACTATAGAATATTGAACTGCTTGAATTATAGGAATTTTTAGGCTTAACCAGAGTAAGTACTCATCATGAAAAGAACACATAATAGTCATGATTTCGTTTTTAAAACTGGTGTGATTCTTACAGGTGGTTTCCATCGTAGGAGAGAGTTTCATCCCTACTAGCCTCGGAAGTAGCACTTCTGGAGGATTATTGTGGATGGTAACAGGTGTCTCTAATTTGCCTGGTTTTGATTACCCCTCTTTTTCCAGAGTAAAGGTTATTTCTGGGTTGAAGAAAAGCACTCCCGATGCTTTTGAGAATCAACCAATTGTGTCGGAAGATAATAAAATTCCCGGGGGAGAAAAACTGCTCCAGAAGTTGCAGGGAAGTGTTTCCATTGAGGAAAAGGTCTTCTTGGCAGCCGCTGAAGCAGTGAAAACAGCAATGTCCAATTTATTGATTAAGAAGCAATACCCTGCAGAAAAACGAGAATTCAAAAAGAGAACCAGAAATGATAAAAAAATCAAGCAGTAACGACAATGGCTCTTTCTGTTTTACTAAGTTTATATTTTGGGAGGGGCATCTGAGTTTGAACTATCATGTTGCTCGTTTGGGCTGTTTTTGTATTATTAGTCATTTTTCACATGAGAATGAGGTATTGTTATCTCATATGGGCAAAGTTGAGATTTGACATTGATAAATCGTAGTAATTGATTGCCAACCATTAGATTCTTTAATAGAACGGGTAGAAATCTGTTAAGAAAATATATTATTCCCAAATGATTGTTTGACTTTTTAAAAAATTTAACTTTATTTGATTTAATTTTTATTCGCTTTAGAAATAAGAAAAATAATTTTTATTTTCTGAAATAAACCGGTAAGCCAACAGGGCAACATGCATCTTTAAAACGTGGAAAGAAAGACCAGAATCTTCCAACTTTTTTATTTTTATTCATAGCATCCCTCTCAAAGGCAATTCATTTCAGCCACTCCATTGAAAGAGAATTCAGAGTCCAAAAGGTAAGGTCTCCAAATGTTGAATTCTCTTGCCAGTTTTAAATGGTAGGTGTCTTTCTCGTTCGATATAAACTTTAAAACCCACTACTCATTTTTTTAAAACTTTTGATGCTCACTGTGAGATTTTTTTGGTACCAAATCTTGATGTTATGTTGCTTCTTTGTTTCAAGACGCGCGTTTAACCTCGTTTAAACTTTGATGGGGTAACTCTGTTTTCACTCCTAAGGCACTGCACATCTGTGCCATCTTCCATAAACTCAAGCCAGAATGCATCTGATGCCACTCCATGCAGATAGGTAGGCACTGAATGTGACGATTCTCACAATGTTGTCTCTCTTAATCTCTCTAGTTATGGGATTTGAGTTTTAATGATTTCTCTGGTTCTATTCCACCACATTTAGGCAATTGTAGTTTACTAGTACTTGGACTTGTCTGTGAATGGTTTTACTGGAGAAATACCAGATAACTTGAAGAACTATCTAAATTTGCAGTTCTTGAACTTGTACGACAGATTATTGAATGTTCAAATACCTCAATGGTTATTTGAAGTCCCACATTTACAATATGTTTATCTTAGCAATAACAATTCCAGTGGTGAGGTTTTGGATTTGCGGTTATATGGTAACGGCATATCTGGTACCATTCCTGAGTCTATTGGAAATTTTAGTAAGCTACAAGGGCTTTATTTGAATGATAATCAATTGGTTGGGTTCTTGCTTGAAAGTCTTAAAAGATCTTGAAAACCTTGTTTATTTATCTGTTGTAAAAACAATCTTGAAGGTAGCATTCCTTTAGGTTCAGACAGTTGCAGGAATTTGGATACTTTGGATTTGTCGTTCAATGGATTCAGTGGGGGTGTTCCATCAAGGTTGGGCAATTGTAGTAACTTAACAGCCTTAGTCATTGTGAATAGCAACTTAACGGGCAATATTCCATCTTCTCTTGGTCTGCTAGATAAGCTTTCGAGCGTTGATCTGTCAAGAAAACATTTATCTGGGAAAATTCCCTCCAAACTTGGGAAGTGCAATGCATTGAAAAGTTTAAATCTGTGTATGAACCAGGGAGATTCCTAGCGAATTGGGGATGTTGACTGAGTTAGAAGACCTTGAACTGTTTTCCAATCATTTAACCGTTGAGGTTCCAATTAGCATTTGGAAGATTCCCAGTCTTGCCTCTCTCCTTGTCTATAATAACAATCTTTCTGGGGAACTACCTCTAGAATTGACCGAGCTCAAGCAAATGAAGAATATTTTGTTATATAACAACCCTGAAGTCATACCCCCCAAGTTTGGGATTTAACAATAGCTTACCGCACTTATTATAGAACTGCAAATTTAGCAAGTTCTTCAATATCTGGTATTTCTCCAGTAAAACCATTCACAGACAAATCCAAGTACTCGAGTAAACTACAATTGCCTAAATGTGGTGGATTAGAACCAGAGAAATCATTAAAACTCAAATCAAGGGTGCAGTCCCCTCAAGTTCCCAATTTTAGGTCCTAATTGATCAGAAATTCCATAACCAGGGAGGTTAAAGGAGACAATATTGTGAGAATCGTGACATTCAATGACTACCCATCTGCGTGGATGGCATCAGCTGCATTATAGCTTGATGTTATGGAAGATGGCACAGATGGCAAGTTTATAGTGAACAATGAGGTTTAGAAGAAGTGAAAGAAACTAACACATTTGAAGCTGGCAAGAGAATTGAACATTTGGGGACCTTAGCTTTTGGACTCTGAATTCTCTCTCAATGGAGTGGCTGAAATCAATCGCCCAAGAGAGAGGTGTTATGAATTAAAAAGAGAGTTAGAAGATTCTGGTCCACTTTTTAAAGATATCAATTAAATATTATATGTAATTTAATATAGTATCTCAATTTTATTTCTTTGCTGATTGATATATTGGATTTTGTTAGACTTGATTTCAATCAATTTGGAATAATTGAACGGCAAATAATTTTTTAATAATTTTTTTATTTTATAAATTTTTAATCGTTTTTAATACGAATCACTGCATCTATCAAAATAATCAAATCAATGTCTAAGATATGATATATTTTAATAAAAAAATCAAATAATCATTGTATTTTAATTTTTAAATTGAATTCAACTTAAAAAGTAAAAAAAAAAAAAAACCTTTGCAGAACAATCTGAAAACCTATTGATACAGTTCGATTCCCTAACTCAATTAGTAATACCTCTAGAATCTATGTCAAATCATCAACTTTGCCCATGTGGAGATAATAATACCTCAATCTCATGTAAAAAATGACCAATGTTACAAAAACAGCCCAACTTTTGATTGCTTAGACTGAGTTGTAATCAACAGAATTGGTTTCCTCAAATATATCACCACTAGACGTTTTGACATGCACCGTATGCATAATTTTTGTTGTACTCAAATCTTTTCTCATTTTTTTATCTTTTCCTTTATAATTAGGTTTTTATTTATATATGAGTGTTTTATATATATAAGTAACGAACACCACTGTCGAATGACCAAACTACATAGCAGTCCTGATGCATAAGTTTCAAGCTGTTTTTCAATACAATTTTCATGTTTGATGCCACTGTATAAAAATTAGAATAGAGGAAATTTTTTTAACTGTTCATGTGATTAGATTTTAAAATTTGCATGTGATACCTATTAAGACTCTTGGGGGAGTTTATGGTGCTTTTAAACTTATTTTTAAACTTTTAGTAAAACACATAATTTTTAATGGTAAGCTTATATTTTTTGTAGTAAAAATAAAAATATTGATAGTAAAAAAATAATTTTACTATAAAAGATATGTGTTTTATTATTAAAAGTATAAATTTTACTATCAAAATTATATTTTTAACCCAAAAGACAAATTATCTTTCTCTTTGCTCGGGAATAAGGACCATAATCTCACATTGTCTGATGAAGTGTGCGTGTCTATTTATATATTATGTGTGTGACTTTTTTTGTGTTTAGTTTGGTGTAACAAATTTTGTTATTTAATTTATACTCGAAGTATATGCATTAATAAACCAATGTTTTTTGAACCTTGCAATCCACTTTCCATAGTCATTTATGATACCAGCAGCCCTTGATAAAGGATCATTCATGAACTCATCTGTGTTAGGAGCAGCAGTTGTTTACAAAATTCCAATAAAATCCCATTTGATTAATAAAAGAATCAAAACACAGCCTTATTAGTCTAAAATTTATTCATCTAATTAACTTCAACTACTTCTCAAAATAAATTAATTTCAACTAATTAATTATAATGCAAAATCAAAATACCATGTACGAATCTCTGTAGCAACAAAGGAGCATTGATTCAAGCCAAATAAGGAAAAAAAAAAACTGAATTTTGCTCTAGAGTAGTTCTTCGCCTATTTCTAATTAATTAAAAACCATTAATCCAAAGAGAAAATTTTCTAATTCTCATGAAATAAAATCAATCATAAATCTCCACTACCAAAAGGATCAAACGATGATCAGGAGACCCAATGATCCAAAGCCAATTAGAAACCCGACGGAGAAGTAGTATTGTTTGTCTTCTCCATCTCATTAACCCTAGTAGCCAATTTTTTCCCTATTTCTTCCATTGAAGCAATATATTCGTCTAGCTCCTCCAGCTCTAAGCCCTCAATTGAGTACTTCTCCCACCAAAACCTATCACCACTGCCTGCTTCCTTTATCGTATCTCCTCGATTCTTTTCAGCCTCCAACTTGGCTAAAGCCTCCATATACTCCCTCTTGTATTGCTCCACTTGATTTGTATTCACTTCTCCCAGAGTGTTTCCGTTTAAATATCGATCTATGATGGTGTCAATGGAGGGGTGACCAAAGGTAAATAGTTTTTTGCCAGTCGGAGAAAAGACAAGGATTGCAGCCTCAGCACCTGTTAGAATGCAAAGCTCACTTGCCTTGGTGAATAGGCCATTGCGTCGCTTCGAGAAGGTTACCTCTCTTGATCTTTTGTTGTTTATTTTCTTGATTTCTATCTTCTTTCGACCTGTGCCTCTCTTCACGTTGGTCTCCATGAATTGCAGGGACGGTTAGGATTTTTTTTTCTTTGTTTTGGGTTAAATAGAGAGCAAAGGGGTATATACTATATCTACAAAATTAAAGGAAATTTCAAAGGGAAGGCCCTAGTTTCCATTTTTTAGAATCAAAGCTTTTTTCCTCTTTCCTTGGCAAAAAAGCTATCACAAGCTGCAACAGTTAATCGAAGCTCAAGCGGTTTTCTTGATTGGTTTGTTTTGAGAGCTGTGGAGGACGGACTTATTTAAAGCCCTAACAAAGTCGGTCCCCCTGTTATGATTTTTCTAAACTCAGTAGAAGAAATTAATTACTCTACTTGTTTTCCTATTATCGTTAGGATTTTCTACTTACAATATAGAATTAAAGCCCAATAACACAGAAAAAAATTAATTTACTTTATTCGGTTGGCTATAACTTTGAAAGCAAGTTGAGAACTGACAAAAAAATAAAGCAAGCTAAGAGTTTATATTTCTAAATATTAGAGTATATATTATATTAACATGGAAATATAATTTAATTAATACTTTTATCTTTAAAATTAGGGTGGAGGAAATTGAATTGGACTTGCCCTTTAATGGTGAATAATGATACTTATATCTACAAGAGAAGTTGCACCCGCCGGAGCTTCTGGTTTCGATGCTTCCAAGTGCCGCTATTTGTCTTCTTGGCACTTCATGAAAGCACCAACTCAAGCATCGGTATACATTGTGTCACAATGCTAATTAAGCACCAAAATGTGCTTATTGATGCTTTAAAGCGCCAAAACAATTATACGGCACTTAAAAGCGCCGCAATACACCGAGTGTAATAGTCATATATTGGCGCTTTGAATCGCCGTAAGTAATTTTTGTGGTGCTTTGAAGCGCAAAAACATAACGGCACTTAAAAGTGACACTATGCTCCTACCATGTCAGTCTCATATTGGCGCTATGAAGCACCGAAAATTTTCTTGAGTAAATTATATTTAGCGCCAAAATGCACATTTCAACACTTTTAAGTTCCACTGTGGTTTTGCATTATTTTTTTTAATATCAACAACTGTTATAATCTACTTCCCAATTCTTTATATGTACACGACAAGAAAATCACTTATAACCAATGGATTTTTCTCGTTAGTGAAGGCTCCTCTGTCGTCATTAATACTTATCACTGAGGGAATTCCCTCGGTGATAACCCCCTCGATGTTAAGCTCCTCGGTAATACCATTTTTACCGAGGGCTAGAATATTCCCTCGGTGATAGGTTATCACCGACGGCTATCACTGAGAGAGGAGTCTCTCGGTGATAGTGTTTTAAAAAAAATTATTTTTTTATCGTTTTTAAAATAATAATAAAATAATCTGACCAACACCGAGGGACGACCCGTCGGTAATAATAGTACTTATCACCGAAGGATTCATCCCTCGAAAATGAGTTGTTTTTAAAAAAAAATTAAAAAATGGACTAAGCTTAACACCGACGGATGTGTCCCTTGGTGATAATAACTAATACCAACGACATCTATTTCTTGGTACTAATGTGCAATACTATCACCGAGGGATTGATCCATCGGTGATAGTAATTAATTTCTAAATATTTTTATATGTTTTTTCGATTTTCCCTGTTAAAATACATTCAACCTACTTCGAATATATTTAAAAAAAATACAAAATACAACGAAATCGAGCATACAAAATATTTCGTAAATTAATAAAATATAATATACGAATGAAAATACAATCGATAATCGAATATTCTCCCTTAAAAAATCTAATATTCCAAAAATTCTAAATATAAATGTTTAAAAATAAAACTATAAGTAAGCCAGGTGTGTGTCACTATCGGGGTCCACATGCTCAGCATGCCCCTCTGTAGCTGGATCCTATATATAACAAATAACATGGTCAAATATATATGTAAACCAAAACAGAAAATAAATAATTTATTAAAGTAAAGCCACTAAGTTATATACTTTGTGAGTCCGCCTCGTCCGTTACATTCTACTAAACGGACCTCACAGTAAACCCACCTCATCCGTTACCTAAGTTATCTACTTTTGTGACCTTAAAACAGCTAAATTATATACTTTTTGAGTCTGAAACCTCTCAGGTTTGTAACTGATGATCCGAAATGGATTCTGTTGGTTCCTATAAGTTACATTATACCAAACAGACATGACGATACACCTGCCTCATACGTTACCTAAGTCATTTACTTTTTAACCTTTAAAACTGCTAAGTTATATACTTTTTTAGTCCGAAACCTCTCGAGATTATAACCGGTGATCCAAAATGGATTTTGTTTGTTCTCAAACTTATATTCTACCAGACGAACGTGACAGTAAACCCACCTCGTCCGTTACCTATGTTATCTACTTTTTTTTTACCTTAAAACCCTTAAGTTATATACTTTTTGGGTCCAAAATCTCTCAGGTTTGTAACCAGTGATCCGAAATTGTTTGCTTTTGTTCCCACAAATTATATTCTACCAAACAGACATGATGGTAAACCCACCTCGACTGTTACTTAAGTTATCTACTTTTTTGACCTTAAAACCACTAAGTAATTTACTTTTTTGTTGGAATTTGTCTAAGAATTAAATGGATGGAAGATTGAAGCTTTAGTAGTCTTTGAGCCACGGCACAGGATTGGGCGCCGCGGCCTCCAGCAAGTCAGAAGTTTGCCTCGTCTAGGTGTGCGCCACGGCACAAGGTGGCACAGAGCTGTGCGCCGCGGTGCCCAGCACCTGGAGGAGTTTATGCCCTATGTGCGCCGCGGCCTACCCTGTTCTGGGCCACGGCGCCAAGCACACCTGATTCCTCTGATCAGCATTCTTCTCCTGATGCGTGGGACTTGGTTAAAATGCACAGGATTACTTAGACTTCTTGGAGGGCCATGATTGTTTGGTCTTCAAGATCTAAGGGTTGAGATTGACTTCAAGATTGGTTCAAGAAGTTGTTGCTATATATAAAGGGTCATCAACAACAATCATAAGAACAAGTAACACAAGTGCAAGTGTGAGAGTGCAAAGACACAAAACATAAGAGAGACACAAGAAGAAGTCTTATTCCAAGAGTGGCTGGTGTTGAGAGAGAAAGACTCTCAAATCTTCAGAGGTGTTACAAGTGAGAGAGAGTATTCAAAAAGTAGGGTTCAAGAGCTTTGTATTTGGAATTTTCTTGAGGAAAATTCCAGGGAAACACTTAGTTCTTATCTTTTTCTTTTCTCTTCTTTCATGTATCAAGAACAAGAGGGTTCTTGAGGAGATGTTGCTGTAATTGTAAGAATTCATTGATTTAGTGCAGAGAGCTCGGAGGAGCTCACGGGGACGTAAGCATTTGCCGAACCTCGATAACAATTGCTTGTGTTCTTTCTTTGATGGTTTGATTCCTGTTCATTACAAGTCATTCTAGACTTGGGTGTTTGAAGGTCCCACCTAGGATTCTTGAGGTGATTTCCAATAGTGGTATAAGAGCATTGGTTCTAGCAACAGTGGTATCAGAGCTAGAACAGTGGGTGTCAGAGCTGGAACAAGGGGTATCGGAGCAAGGCTCCAAGAATCAAAGAAAACTTCTTGGGTGATTCAAGAATGGTGTTGGGATCAAGATTTGATCAGGTTCTTGAGGTTCAAGAACGGTGTTGTGATCAAGATTTGATCGTGTTCTTGAGATTTAGAAGTTGGAAAGCAATCATTGGTGCTGCATAAATCTGGGATTTTCTCCGCAAGATGGGTTCAAACTTCACTGTTGAGAAGTTTGATGGAAAAAAAGACTTTGCCCTTTGGAAGTGGAAAATCAAGGTGGTTCTTATGCAGCAAAAGATGGACTTGACTATTGGAGAAGATGATGGCGTATATCACCATCTTTTTATACATGTCGGATAGTGTCACAAGACTCTATCATTAGGGAGTGCGGAGACTCGGAAGATCCAGTTGTCATTTGGAAGAAACTAGATGAGTTATTTCTTACCAAGACTCTCCCTAATAAGATTTATCTTCTGAAACATATATTTTCTTTTAAAATGGATCTTAATAAAGTTTTGCAAGATAATCTTGAAGTGTTTATAAACTAGTTCAAGATTTGACTAGTTGTAGCATAATATTCCCGGATGAACAATTGGCTGTTATATTGTTGAATTCTCTTCCTGATTATTTTGAAAGCTTGATTAATGCTATTGAATATGGAAGAGATACACTAACCAAGGAAATTGTGATCAATGCTATAAGGGCTCATGATTTCAAAGCCAAGATGAGGGAAGGATCAAGTGGAGAAGGGTTGTTCGTTAGAGGAAGGCCTGCAACTCGGTATGGCAGCAACATACATGGCTACTACCGGGACAAACCACAGGGAAGAGGACAAGCCATGGGAGAGTGCACTCTAAACCGAGATTTGGAGGAAAGAGATGCTACTACTACCATAAGGAGGGTCATTTCAAGAAAGATTGTAAGAAGATGATGAGGGATGAGAAGGGAAGAAGCTATACCAACAATGGAGAGGCTTCGATTGCTAGGGGAGAACAGTAGGATGATGATGTTCTTGTTGTGTGCTCAAATGTGAGCAGGAGGCAAAGCATCGAGAAATAGATCTTGGATTCCAGGTGCACTTATCATGTGTGTCCTCACAGGGAGTGGTTGAAGAATTTCAAGGAAACCAATGATGGAAAGGTTTTCTTGGGGAACGATACTTCTTGCCAACTGAGGGGGATAGGAGACATCCAATTGAGGATGTTTTATGGAATTACAAGGCTACTGAGGAATGTGAGATATCTTCCAGAGTTGAGAAGAAATTTGATCTCATTGGGGCAGCTAGATTCTATGGGGTACATATACAAAGTAGAGGGAGGAAAGATCAAGATAACCAAGGGATCTTTGATAGTGATCAAAGCAGCAACAAGGATGGTCTCTATGAGATGATCCGAGACACAGACATCAAGGAACAAGCAGCAAGCTTGATGGCTGAGATGGATAAGGCAGTTCTTTGGCATAATCGCTTAGGACACATAAGCGAAAAGGGCCTGTAAGTTCTCAACAAGAATGGTTTATTTGATGGTGACAAGGTAGAGAAACTTGATTTCTACGAATGTTGTGTTCTTGGGAAGCAACATCGGGTCAGCTTCAACACTGGAGTGCAAAAGTCTAAGGACATTCTTGACTACATTCATGCGGATCTTTGGGGACCAGCAAGAACACCAACAAAAGGAGGTAATCTTTACTTTCTTTCTTTAATTGATGATTATTCTAGAAAGGTTTGGGTTTATTTGCTTAAAAATAAATCAGATGCTTTGAATAAGTTTGTGGTATGGAAAAAGTTGCTGGAGACTCAAACGGGTAAGGTAGTTAAGGTTTTAAGAACTGATAATGGCTTAGAATTTTTTAATAAGGATTTTGGTAAATTCTGTGAGTTAAATGGGATTCTAAGACATATAACGGTTGTGAAAACCCCTAAGCAAAATGGAGTTGTTGAGAGGATGAATAGGACCCTTATGGAAAATGTTAGGTGCATGTTAATTGGTTCTGGATTACCCAAATGTTTTTGGGGGGAAGCTGTGTCTACTGCTGCATATTTGGTTAATAGATCACTCTCTAGAGCTTTGGATCTTAAGACTCTTAAGGAGATGTGGAGTGGTAAACCTCCTGAGTTGAACAACCTTAGGACTTTTGGATGTGCTGCATTTGCACATCAAAAGGATGATAAACTTAGCCCAAGGTCTAGAAAATGTATGTTTCTAGGATATAGTGAAGGGGTTCAGAATGATTATCAACTCATAAAGGACCAGGAAAGGAGGCTGGTCATACCACCTTTGAGATATGGTTTTGCATATGCTAATATAGCAGCTCCTTATTCAGAAGGAGGGATGAGTGAACCAAAAACTTACATTGCTGCCACGGGATGTAAGGATTCATCAAGATGGAAGCTAGCTATGGAGGAAAAAATGCTTTCTTTGAAGAAGAACAACTCTTGGGAATTGGTACCGAGACCAGAAAAACAGAGAGTTGTGCATTATAAATAGATTTACAAGATCAAAGAAGGGAACACTCCAGGGGATAAAGTCCGGTACAAGGCTAGGCTGGTGGCAAAGGGGTTCACACAAAGAGAAGGCATAGATTTCATCGAAATATTCTCACCGGTTGTGAAATACAAGATGATAAGGATAGTGTTAGCTATGGTGGTCCAATTTAATTGGGAGATCGAGCAAATGGATGTGAAGACAACGTTCTTACATGGAGAGCTTGATGAGACCATCTACATGAGGCAACCTAAAGGCTATGAGGAATGAAGGCAGGGAGATTTGGTGTGCCAATTGAAGAAATCTCTCTATGGCCTGAAGCAATCACCTCGGCAATGGAATAAGAGGTTCAATTCCTTCGTAACTAGCTTGGGTTTCATGATGAGCTACTATGATTCGTGCTTGTACTAAAAAGGTCACAAGGTGGAGGAAATGGTGATTATCCTCATTTATGTTGATGATATACTATTGGTTGGTAACAACAGGGAGAGGATAGAAAGGTTGAAATTTCAACTTTGTTCAGAGTTTGAAATGAAGGATTTTGGTCATGCACAGAAGATCCTTGGGATGAGCATAATTTGGGATAGGGAGAGAAATAGGTTGAAGGTTTCTCAGTCTTCCTACATAGAAGAGATGATATCTAAGTTTTCTATAGAAGATAGCAAACTAGTGAATATTCTCTTTGCTAGTCATTTCAACTTTCCCAGCGATCAATGTCCGAGATCAGATGCGGAGAAGAAGGAAATGGAAAAGGTCCCTTACTTTAGTACGGTTGGATCAGTTAAGTTCACCATGGTAAGCACTAGACCCGACTTTGCTCATGCAATTTATTGGTATTTGTCTAAGGCTTAAACATGGTTAAGGTTTAAACAAGAGATGGAAGAATGAATTTTAGCATGTTAAAGGAGTGCACACAAGTGTGCGCCTCACTTTGGGTGTGTGCACACCTCTCCATTCAGCAAGACAAAGTGCACACAGCTGTGAAGGGTCCAGCTTCAGTTTACGCCGCAGGCCTACTCCTCCCAGGCCGTGGAACCCAGCAAATGAGTATATTGGAGGAAGGCCAAGGCCGCGACGCCCCCTACCCAAGGCCGCGGCACCAAGAAAGTGGTGAAAAGGGGTTTTGCCCAAGGCCACAGTGCGCCCTGTTCAGTGCCTAGGCGCTAGGTACACTGATGCACACATGATTAACTTGATTCAGCCTTTTGTTAAGTGCGTGGATGCAAGTCCAAAATGTATAGTATCACTTATGATTGATGGAGGGCCATGGTTGATTTGTCATCAAGATCTAAGGGTGGAGAATGACACTCAAGATTGAACAAGAAGTTGGTGCACTATATAAAGGGTCATCTAGGTTCAATCTCAAAAAGAATAAAATGCGAAAGACATTGTGACAAGACACAAAAGTGTGTGTGAATAAGAGAATTGTGTGAGAGTGCAAAGATACAGACATACAAGAGGGACTCATTAGAGAGGCTGGTTGTAAAGAGAGAGATTAGTATAGAAAGTTATTAGGTCTTTCTTGTTCTCTTCTTTGTTCCTTTAAGAACTTGAGCTTCTTGAAAAGGGTTGCTGTAACTTGTAAGAACCATTGAGATTGAGTGTAGAGAGTTTAAAGGAACTCACGAAGACGTAGACTATTGCCGAACCTCGATAACAAATCGCTTGTCTTCTTTTCTTTCTTGCTTTCGTTTGCTGTTTCATTTCATTACAAGTCATTCTAGACTTGGGTGTTTAGAAGATCACCACCTGGGCATCTTCTCAAGGTGATTTCCAACAGTGGTATCAGAGTTAGAGGAGATACCACAACAGTGGTATCAGAGCTTTGGACAGTGGGATTAAAGCCAAGATTGGCGGTTATCGGAGCAAGAACAGAAGGTGACGGAGTCAAGACTCCAAGAATCGGAGGTCAACTTCTTGGGTGATTCAAGAACAGAGTTAAGATCTATATCTGATCATGTTCTTGAGGTGAATCAAGGATGGAGTTAAGATCAATATCTGATCGTGCTCATGGGGGTGATTCAAGAAAGGAGTAAAGATCAAGATCTGATCGTGTTCTTGAGATTGATTCAAGAACAGTATTGAGATCAATCTTCGATCTATGTTCTTGAAGTTTAGAAAAAGTTGGAAAGCATTTATGGGTGATTCATAAATCAAGGGATCTTCTCCACAAGTTGGGTTCAAATTTTGATATTGAGAAGTTTGATGGAAAGGGAGATTTTTCTCTATGGAAGTAGAAGATCAAGGCTATTCTTATGCAACAGAAAGTGGACTTGGCGATTGGAGAAGATGATGCTTTTCCAGCAAGTACCACGGAGGACCAGCGGAATGAGATGAAAAAGATGGCATACAACACCATCTTCTTGCACATGTCAGATAATGTCATAAGGGAGTGCGGAGACTCGGAAGATCCAGCTGTCATTTGGAAGAAACTAGATGAGTTATTTCTTGCCAAGACTCTCCCTAATAAGAGGTATCTTCATAAAAGAATCTTTGCTTTTAAATTTGATCCTAAGAAAGAGTTGTAAGATAATCTTGATGTCAAGATAAGGAGTGCAACAAGTGGTAAAGGGTTATTCTTTAAAGGAAGGCCAGCAACTCGGTATGATAGCAACTATGGCTATTACCGGGACAGAGGTAGAGGAAAAAGCCATGGGAGAGTGCACAACAATATACATGGCTACTACCAGGATAGAAGGAGATGTAGTAGTGGGAAAGTGCACAGTAACATGCATGGTTACTACCAGGATAGAGGTAGAGGAGAGACCCATGGGAGAGTGCACAGCAACATACATGACTACTATCAGAACAGAGGTAGATGAGAGAGCCATCAGAGATGTTTTTACTGCCATAAAGAGGGTCATGTTAAGAAAGATTGCAAGGAGAAGACGAGGGATGAGGAAAGAAGCCATACCAAGAATGGAGAGACTTCGGTTTCCAAAACAGAACAGCAAGATGATGATGTTCTTGTTGTGTGCTCAGATGTGAGCAAGGGGCAAGAAAGCAGAGGAAAATGGATCTTGGATTCTGAGTGCACTCATCACATGTTCCCTCACTGGAGTTGGTTCAAGAATTTCAAGGAAACCAATGATGAAAGGGTTTTCTTAGGGAACGATATTTCTTACCAAGTGAGGGGCACAGGGGACATCCAAGTGAGGATGTTTGATGGAATGACAGGGCTGCTGAAAGATGTGAGATGTCTCTCAAATTTGAGGAGGAATTTGATCTCATTGGGGCAGCTCGATTCTATAGGATACACATGTAAGATAAAGGGAGGAAAGACCAAGGTAGCCAAGGGATCTTTAGTAGTGATCAAAGCAGCAATGAAGGATGGTCTCTATGAGATGATCGGAGACATGGAGATCAAGGATCAAGCAGTAAGCTTGATGGCTGAGATGAATGAGACAGCCCTTTGGCACACTCGCTTGGGACATATGAGAGAAGAGAGCTTGCAAGTTCTCAGCAAGGATGGCCTACTTGGTTGAAACAAAGTAGAAGAACTTGATTTCTGCGAGTGTTGTGTTCTTGAGAAGCAACACTGAAGTGCACAAGTCTTAGGGCATTCTTGACTACATTCATGCGGACCTTTGGGGACCAGCAAGGACACCAACACAGGGAGGTAACTTTTACTTTCGGTCTTTAATTGATGATTATTCAAAAAGGTTTGGGTTTATTTGGTTAGAAATAAATCAGATGCTTTGAATAAGTTAATGGTGTGGAAAAAGCTGGTGGAGACTCAAATGGGCAGGGTAGTTAAGGTGTTAAGAACCGATAATGACTTAAAAAATTTTAACCAAGAACTTGATCAATTTTATAGGTTAAATGGCATTTTAAGACATAGAACGGTTGTGAAAACCCCTCAGCAAAGTGGAGTTGCTGAAAGGATGAATAAGACCCTTATAGAAAAGGTTAGGTGCATGTTAGATGGATCTGGATTACCTAAATGTTTTTGGGGGGAAGCGGTGTCTACTGCTGCGTATTTGGTTAATAGATCACCCTCTAGGATTATGTACCATAAGACTCCCGAGGAGATGTGGAGTGGAAAACCCCTTGAGTTGGACAACCTTAGGACTTTTGGGTGTGCTGCATATGCACAACAAAAGGATGATAGACTTAGCCTAGGATCTAGAAAATATGTGTTTCTAGGATATGGGTAAGGGGCTAAGGGGTATAGGTTGTGGTCCTTAGAACTAGAAGGATTGAGACTCATAATACGTATGGATGTTATTTTTAATGAATTGTTATTTCCCTACTTGGAGAAAACTAACCTTGTAGGGGTTAGTGAGCAAACCGGTTCGGTATTTGTGAAGCATAGCATCAAGGAGAATTCGATTCAGGTAGAGCAAGGAAGGCAAGAGGGTTCGGACCAGGTAGAGCCCATTGATGAATGCCAAGCTCAAGACACTCATGAGGAGGCTGAACTGAAAGAGGATGATGTAGGGAGTCGGAAGGACTATCAGCTCACAAGAGACCAGGAAAGAAGGCTGGTCAGACCACCTTCAAGATATGGTTTTGCGGATGCTATAGATGCAGCAGCTCCTTGGACAGAAAGAGAGATGAGTGAACAAGAGACTTACATTGATGCTATGGGATGTAAGGATTCGCTAAGTTGGAAGCTAGCTATGGAGGAAGAAACAGATTCTTTAAGGAAGAACAACTTTTAGGAATTGGTGCACATTTCAGGAAATCAAAGAGTTGTGGATTGTAAGTGGACTTACAAGGTCAAAGAAGGGTACCCTCCAGGAGATGAAGTCTAGAATAAGACTAGGTTGGTGGCGAAGGGGTTCACGAGAAGAGAAGACATAGATTTCACAGAAACTTTCTCACCTGGACACATGGTGGAGAAAATGGTGAGTATCCTCTTCTATGTCATTGATATGCTGTTGGTTCGGAATAGCAGGGAGAGGATGAAAAGGTTTACATCTCAACTCAATGAGGAGTTTGAGAGTAAGGATCTCAGCCTTACACGAAAGATCATTGGTATGAGAAGAATTCGGGAAAGGGAGAGAAACGGGTTGAAGGTTTCTCGGTCTTCTATGGAAGATAGTAAACTAGTGAAGGTTCCCCTTGCTGGTCATTTCAAGTTCTCCAGCGAATGATATCCTGGAATGGATGAGGAGAAAAAAAAAATGGTAAAGGTCCTTTACTTTAGTGCAGTTGGACCAGTCATGTCCATGATGGTAAGCACGAGACCCGACATTTCTTAGGCAATGGGTGTTCTCAGCAGATATGTGAGTAATCCCAGAAAAGAGCTTTGGCTTGGGATGAAGTGGTTGTTGAGATATTTGAAGGCTTAATGGCAGCCGATGGTAGCACTCTTAACAACCGGGGCAGAATACATAGTGGCTTCGAAAGCCATAAAGGAAGCTATGTGGTGCAAAGGGTTGTTGGACGAGTGGATGGTCTTAATAGAGCAGGTGGTGGTGTCTTAGAATATCCAAAGTGTGTGGCACTTGTGGAGGAATTCGGTGTTCCATGAGAGGACAAAGCACATGAATGTTCGGTATTATTTCATTCAGGAAAATGTTACGGAATGATGCATTCATGTAGATAAGAAGGCCATGGGAGAAAGTCTTGCAGATTTAGGCACCAAGGTTCTACCTCTAAGAAGGTCTAATCATTGACTTGGACTTCTTAGGAATGGAGTTGGTTAAATGATGACTCAAGATGAGTTTAGATCCCGAAGTTCTCTGCACAATGGTTCGGGTTTAAATGCTTAGACAAAGGTAGAGCTCTGCACAATGGTTTGGGTTTAAATGCTTAGACAAAGGTAGAGATTGTTGGTATTTGTCTAAGGTTTAAACATGGTTAAGGTTTAAACAAGAGATGGAAGAATGAATTTTAGCATGTTAAAGGAGTGCACACAAGTGTGCGCCTCACTTTGGGTGTGTGCACACCTCTCCATTCAGCAAGACAAAGAAGTGCGCACAGCTGTGAAGGGTCCAGCTTTAGTGTGTGCTGCAGCCCTGCTCCTCCCAGGCTACGGTACCCAAGGCTGCGGTGCCCCCCACCCAAGGCCGCGGCACCTAGAAAGTGGTGAAAAGGGGTTTTGCCCAAGGCTGCAGCGCGCCCTGTTCAGTGCCTAGGCACTAGGCACACTGATGCACACATGATTAACTTGATTTAGTCTTTTATTAAGTGTGTGGGTGCAAGTCCAAAATGCATAGCATCACTTATGATTGATGGAGGGCCATGGTTGATTGGTCATCAAGATCTAAGGGTGGAGAATGACACTCAAGATTGAACAAGAAGTTGGTGCACTATAAAAAGGGTCACCTAGGTTCAATCTCAAGAAGAACAAAATGTCAAAGACATTATGACAAGACACAAGAGTGTGCATGAATGAGAGAATTGTGTGAGAGTGCAAAGACACAGACATATAAGAGGGACTCATTAGAGAGGCTGGTTGTAATGAGAGAGATTAGTATAGAAAGTGATTAGGTCTTTCTTGTTATCTTCTTTGTTCCTTCAAGAACTTGAGCTTCTTGAAGAGGGTTGCTGTAACTTGTAAGAACCATTGAGATTTAGTTCAGAGAGTTCAGAGGAACTCATGGGGACGTAGGCTATTACCAGACCACGATAACAAATCACTTATCTTCTTTTCTTTCTTACTTTTGTTTGCTGTTTCATTTCATTACAAGTCATTCTAGACTTGGGTGTTTGGAAGATCACCACCTGGGCATCTTGTCAAGTTGATTTCCAACACAATTAGTGTTCTCAGCAGGTTTATGACTAATCTCGAAAAGGAGAATTGGTTTGGGATAAAGTGGTTGCTGAGGTATTTGAAAGGAAGCCCAGATGTGGGGCTTGTTTATGAGAAGAGGGGTAAGTCTATTTGTCTAGAAGGTTATGCTGATTCGGACTATGGAGTAGATCGGGATAAAAGAAGATTGATTACCTCCTACTTATTTAACTTAAATAGATGTTGTATAAGTTAGAACACTCAGTTGCAACCAGTGGTAGCACTCTCAAAAACCGAGGCTGAGTACATAGCGACAACGGAAGCTATTGAGGAGGCTATGTGGTGCAAAGAGTTGTTGGAAAAGTTAAAGGTCCTAAAAGAGCAGGTGGTGGTGTATTCGGATAGCCAAAGTGCATTGCATTTGTGCAAGAATCCAGTGTTCTATGAGAGGACAAAGCATATAGATGTTCGATATCATTTCATTCGAGAAAATGTTACGGAAGGATGCATTCATGTGGACAAGGTAGCCACGAAAGAAAATCCTACAGATTTAGGCACCAAAGTTCTACCTCTAAGCAAGTTCAATCATTGCCTTGGACTTCTTAGGATTGGAGTTGGATGATGTGATGACTCATGTTGAGTTTGGATCCTGAGTTCTTTGCACAATGGGTTCGGGTTTAATTGCCTAGACAAAGGTAGAGATCGCACACCTGAACGAGGCAAACTTCTAACTTGTTAGAGGCCGCGGCGCCTAATCCTGTGCCGCGGCTCAAAGACTACTGATGCTTTAATCTTCCATCCATTTAATTCTTAGAGAAATTCCAACATTTTTTAGTCTGATACCTTGGGTTTGTAACCGATGATCCGAAGTGTATTCCATTTGTTCTCACAAGTTATATTCTACCAAACGAATGTGACGGTAAATCCGCCTCATCCGTTACTTAGGTTATCTACTGTTTTTACCTTAAAAGCGCTAAGTTATATACTTTTTGAGTTCGAAACCTCTCGGGTTTGTAACCAGTGATTTGAAATGGTTTCTTTTTGTTACCACAATTTATATTCTACCAAACGGACGTGATGGTAAACCTACCTCAACCGTTACCCAAGTTATCTACTTTTTTTTACCCTAAAACCGCTAAGTTATATACTTTTTGAGTCTGAAACCTCTCGAGTTTGTAACCAGTGATCCGAAATGGATTATGTTTATTCCTACAGGTTATATTCTATGAAACGGATGTGACAATAAACATGTCTCATCTGTTACCTAAGTTATCTACTTTTTTTTACATTAAAACTACTAAGTTATATATTTTTTCATACCGAAATCTCTCGGGTTTGTAATCGATATCTGAAATGGATTCCTTTTGTTCCCATAAGTTACATTCTACTAAATGGACGTAACATTAAACCCACCTCGTCCGTTACCTAAGTGATCTACTTTTTTTACCTTAAAAACGCTAAGTTATATACTTTTTGATACCGAAACCTCTCAGGTTTGTAATTGGTGATCCGAAATGGATTTCGTTTGTTCCCACAACTTTCATTCTACCAAATGGATGTGATAGTGAACCCACCTCATTCGTTACCTAAGTTATCTACTTTTTTGACCTTAAAACCTCTAACTTATATAGTTTTTGATACCAAAACCTCTTGGGTTTGTAACTGGTGATCCAAAATGGTTTCATCTTGTTTCCATAAGTTACATTCTACTAAATGGACATGATAGTAAACCTGCTTCATCCGTTACCTAAGTTACCTACTTTTTTTCCTTAAAACTGCTAAGTTATACACTTTTTTAGACCAAAACCTCTCAGGTTTGTAGCTAGTGATCCGAAATGGTTTCCTTTTATTCCCACAAGTTACCTTATACTAAATGGATGTGACAGTAAACTTGCCTCATCCGTTACGTAAGTTATCTAATTTTTTGACCTTAAAATTACTAAGTTATATACTTTATCAAACCGAAACCTCTCAGGTTTGTAACCACTGATCCGAAATGGATTCCTTTTATTCCCACAAGTTCCATTATACTAAATAGACATGACAATAAACTTATCTCATCAGTTACCTAAGTTATCTATTTTTTATACCTTAAAACCGCTAAGTTATACACTTTTTAAGTCCGAAATCTCTCGGGTTTGTAACCGGTGATTCGAAATAGATTTGTTTGTTCCCACAAGTTATGTTCTACTAAATGGATGTGACAATAAATCCGCCTCGACTGTTGCCTAAGTTATCTACTTTCTTTACCTTAAAACTGCCACGGTTGGTAACTAATAATGTAAAAAAGTTCAATGTGTTTTACTTACATCGGGTCATGTGGTAGGATCCACCCTAGAACCTCCCGCGATCAACATTTGTTGTAATATTTATTCCATGGACTCAAGACATGAATGCATGTTATCCACCCTAGCGTTCGCTCACGCCATCTGTGACTGAAATTCCTCGATTCTTGACCTATCATCATCCATTCGTTGTTGCATCGGGCTGACATCAACAACAGGTCTGAACCGTGACGCAGTGGATCTGATGGAGGAACTGCTACTACCCAGAGAGCTGGTAGCAAAGGGGCAACCATCCATCATTCCCCAAAATCCGTAAAATCGCCCCTTCTTCAGCCCACCTGATGCATGCAACCACTCAGCGATGCCGATCTCAGGCTATGAGGATGCTTCAATCTTCCCACCACTCTTATCTTGAGCATACTAGTCATATGTTTTCTACATTACAAACAAATGTATATAATTAATATTTTTTTTCCTAAACTATATTAAAACCAAAAATTATTTTGCATATAAGTAAAAAATACATTTTATGCATACCATTTTGTCCTTGGATTTGTTATCGACGTAATCACCTATCCTTGATTGGCACTTGTGCATCTTATTAGACACCTCAACAAGTGTGGCATCTCTGCCCAAATTTTGGGACTGCACATTACAATATATATATATATATATATATATATATATATTAGTGTAGAGAAAAAAAGAAAACATATACCAATACACTCGTGTGGACGTCTGTGTTGATGGAGCCCCTAACATGGTGAACACACTAATCATTGCCCGACCACCTATTCACTGACGTAGCATTGGAGCGATGAGTATACATGTCTGATGCCCAGAAACTTTCCAAAGTATCCTAGTGCTTAGTGAGGATCTTGTAGCCTCTTCCCCGTCATCCCCACTCCAATCATACCAATTTACTTTGTAAAGGCCCCGCTGTTGCTTACACCTATCCCACAATTAATTCATCCAATCGGTGTGGCAAGCCGTAATGATCCTATCATGGACAGACCTAGCAAACTCAAGCTCCTCGGGGGTCACAAAAGTGCAGCGCATCTAAGGAACAACCAAAATATGATTAGTTTTCAATTATTTTATGTATAGTACAATCATAAAATATATTATAACAGTAAAAGTAAAACAAATTAATTGAGAAGAAAGTAATACTAGAAAATTATCCCAAATAGAGTTTTGGATGTTGGCAGTATATTGATAGTAACTATTCCATGGGCCATCCATGTGCTTGCACACTTGAGTCAACATGTTTATGGAGATATCTCTGCACCCATGGAATTTACTACATTCATAAACAAATAAGTACATTAATCGATATGTGACATACATTAATGTAAATTAATGACATGAATAATATGCAATGAACATGTATAAACACTTATCGCTCAATATGGTCAAAATCTTATTTTGAGTTGGCATATGCTTCTCTCTGTTTGGTCCTCCGACTCAACGGGTGATTGGAGGGGCCTGAGAAGGCCCAACCTCTACCCTTGCATAAGAGAATGTATAATCGCATATTAAATAATACATTATTTAAGAATTAATTTAAATTAACATAAGAATGCATAATTAAATAATAACATAAAAGTGAATCCTACCCTATGCATAGTAGCCTCTGGAGTAGTAGCCTCTAGTGGCATAGCCAGGCTCGTGGGACCTCGTCCACAACCCCTACCCTTTTCACCTCTAATTACTCGACCTTTGCGTCTATGCATCCTATTTTCCATGAAAAGTTGGAAATGTGAATACATGCCAATTGATACAATCTGTTTAAAAACTAGCTCATGTAAATGACAATAAAGAAATCATACAATATATACAATTTGTTAGTCACGCAACTCATATAATTCTCATCAACCATGAAAAAAAAATATCTTACCATTAACTAATCTACATCCATGTTTATCTTCATGTTTATGTTCATGCTCATGTTCATGTTCACGTTCATTTTCATATTCCTCTTCCTTTTCCTCTTTTTTTGTGGGAGCATCATTTTCGTCTTCGTTTATGGGAGCACGTATATCGGATGTATCTACTTCTTCAATTATAATACCAACATCATGAATGATACCCGATAAATCTATATCATCATCTAAGACTCTACATGAAATGGATGGTTCATTCTCTTGGAAGTAATCCAAAACTATAGGCATTATATCATTGTCTGGATCTTGATACAAAGGAAATTCAACATTCTCCTAGCCTTCATTGTACACACTGCCCACTAATCATTTCTTCCTTTCTTATTGGAAGGGTAAGTGCAATAGTATACTTGTATTGCTTATGAAGCCAACATGAATTGTTCGTTTGAATTAAGCCTACATTTATACTTAATATCTATGAGACCATGTCGATCTATTTGAAGTCCATTCTCAGAATCAAACCAATCACATTTGAACAATACAACAATGTTGTTAATCCCTATATATTGGAGCTCTATAACTTTTGTCAACATCCCATAGAAGTCACGTTTATATTCATCGTAACAACTATCTTTCACAAGTACACCATTGTTCATTGTTTTCTTATGTTATCCATACTCCTTGGTGTGAAACTTGAATCCATTGACATAATATCCGGGATAACACTTCACACGATTCATCGGGCCAGCACCTATCCCTAGTATTTGCTTGTCAATTGTTTTATACTTAGTGACCTATGATTAAAATATATGATTCAATGATACTTATTATATAATAAATATATACTAAAAATATTTATAATATATCATCCAGCATGGCTTACAAGATCCTAAAGCCATTTTACGAAGTTCTTCTCATGAAACTTCTCAATTTGTTTGTTAGTTATGCCTCGGTGCACACTCCTCGAGGACTCGTTATATTGTCTACAACAATTGTGATGAAGAATCAATTATTATCTAAGATACGCATATGTGGTTCGATAATACATTAGATTTAAAAATGATAATAGCATTCACTCCACATAACTTCAGCGTAATTAAGGAGAGCATAGATCTCTGCGGCCTTTAGCTCTTTATCATCTAAGACTCTAATAATCTCACGACCAAAAGCACAACCTGGATAATTTAAAATAGATAGGTGCTCTCCTTGATCAACATTCCCCCCATCATTATTTTGATCGAATCAATTCATTTTTTTTTTGGAATATTTGGTTGAAAATATTCAACACAGAAATTTGAGATTTCTTGTATGATGTACACCTCAACCATGAAACCCTCAACACGCACTTTATTTCTAGTCTTTTTCTTTAGGTTGTACATACATATAAAAATGTATTGAAATTGAATTCAATTATATGAAGTGAGAAGACTCTAACAATCGGCAAAATTATTGTTATTAACTCTCAAACGAATACATCCATTGATATTGCATAGGGCCATTGACTTTAGCTTCATAAGCTAAGTGAATCAACAAATGCTCCATTGAATCGAAGAATGCTGGAGAAAAAATCTTCTCATGCTTGCATAGGATGATAGGAGTATTTTTCTCAAGAAACTCCACATGCTTAATGCACAATTCAGTTACGCATACGTCCTTGAAGAAGTTACTTAGGTCTGTCAACGCATCCCACACAGGGTCAAGTAAAAAGTCACAAAACGCCAGGGGAATTAATCTTTCCATGATCATGTGATAATCGTGACTCTTCATCCCATGGAACTTGCACTTGTTCAGTTTAACACATCGTGCTAAATTTAAAGCATACCCGTTTGGAACTTCAAATTTGAAACCCATTCGCAAACCGCCTTTATCTAGGATTTGTGTAATGCGTACATTGCTTTGGGTTTATATTTAGGTTTACCATTGACTTCAACCAACTCCAATTGAGGACGTCTACAAAACTTTTCCATAAATAAATGAGCATTAGCATTGTATTTATTTTACCTTTGACATCCATAACGATGTTGAAAACGTTGTCAAACACATTTTTCTCAATATGCATAACGTCTAGATTATGGCGAACAAGATTAATTGACCAGTACGGTAGATCCTATCAGTACGGTAGATCCTATAAGATACTCCTCTTTGTCCAATTATAATCCTTCTCAAATCTATGTATTTGTTGTTTTCTACTATTGGAACCAAATGTGATATGGTCGAAAGATGTCACTTTAGCTTTCACATCTACCCTTGAAAACCGTGGTGGTGGCAGGCCATTCTCAGATCTATTCTTTATGAAACCCTACATCTGCCTTCAAAAAGCATGATCTTCTAGTTAAACTTGACGGTAACGGTCGAACCAAGAATTTTTATGACAATGTGGCAATTAGAACTATTTTGTATGCTCCATACAGTAAGGACAATCCAGTAAACCGTAAGTACTCCACCCAGAAATCTTACCATATACAAGGAAGTCATTAATCATCCATAGAAGTGTAGCCTTCATATTAAAATTTCTTTTCTTAGCTACATCATAAGTAGAAACTCCATTCATCCAAAATGTCTTCAACTCTTCTATTAATGGACGTAAATAGACATCCAGATTCTTACCAGGGTTGTTTGGGTCAAGATTTACCAACGATAAGAACATGTTATGCTCTTTCATGCAAATATTAGGAGGTAAATTATAAGGAGTAACAATAATGGCCAACAAGAGTACGGGGACGCTGAATAGCCAAACAGAGTGAAACCGTCAGTTGAGAGTCCCAACCTAACATTACATGGTTCATTGGCATACTCAAGGTGATTATTATCAAAATGTTTCCATGCTATCCCATCTGCTGGGTGGATGACCATTTTTGGCTTACTATGTTTGCCCTCCTTGTGCCGTCTCATGTGTCCGGTAGTTTTTTTTCGACAAATAAAGCCTTTGTAGTTTAGGTGTCAACTGAAGGTAATGTAACACCTTGTGTGGTATGTCTTTTAGGTTCTTATTACTGCTCTGCCTAGGTTTAAACTGAGGATGTCCACACATGTCACACATTTTCTTCTCTTTGTCTTCCTTGTAATACAACATATAATTATTTGGGCATGAATCTATCTTCTCATACCCAAGTCCTAACTCTTTCACCATCTTCTTGGACTTGTAAAAGTTTTCAGGCAACTTCTCATCCTCAAGCAACATACTCTTAATTATTATCAATAATCAATCAAAACAATTCCTAGATATATCAAAATCAGATTTATAATTCAACAATTGTGAGATCGCCGATAACTTAGTATGCTTCTTACAACCCTCCCATAAGGGCTGATCAACATCTCTCAACATGTCATATAAATTCGCAGCATGAGGATTCGGATCATCTTCGGCATCCTAGTTGAAGTCTGGGCTAGCAACATCCATTTCCATCTCCCCTATGCAATTTATTTATCCAAAACCTTCCTCAACATGGTGATCTGATTGGGGCGTCGTCCGTTCATGTCTCAAATAACTCTCACCGTGAAAAATCTACCTCTTATAATTAGGAGTAAAACATTTTCTATATAAGCACAAAGTATTTGTTTGTCAGTTTAAAAACCTTAAATTATGGCATAGAAAATAAAGACACCGAATAGTTCCATCGTTATACACAAACGATGGATTACCATATGCAAAGTCAAGAAAAACCTTCACCCTTTCTAAAAATTCCGTAGATAAGGCATGATTAATAACTCAATAATCCATCTAGCTACGGGTAGTTGCCATCGTTCTGATTACTAAAGTAATAAAGAATCTATTGTCAATAAGTTGTTTTAAATATATAGTATTCTTTCAATTATGCATATTATTATTTTTACATACATATAAAAAATATATGGATTGAAATAGAATAATACAATAACAATTATATATTTTGTGATCACTTTTCTATCTTCCAAAAATACTTCATTAAATACATGTGGTTTCTAATGATGCTAACTTATAATAACAATTTGACATAACAATCTAAGGCTAACTTTTTTTTTTTTTAAATGTTAAAAATCTAAACTAACATAACAATATATAGACAGAAATAGCATGATAAAATCATAAACATATATTTTGTTATCACTTTTTTATCTTCCCATAAAGTATGAAACAAGTATAGATTTAACATTAATTTATCACACAACCAAGGGGCTAACATAGAAATATTTGGATTTACATACCTGACTCAATCAATAACGGTGAAGTACAACTGAGTCGAGATCGCTTGTAGCCTGCAAGAAGAAAATTGATAACAAATTAGTAAACAACACAATTATCGATTCCTTATATATCATGCATGTTGATGCATGCTTTCTAACCATATAATACAATTCACTAATAGGCAGGGGGTCCTAACCCATTCAGAAATACGTGATCGGTTTTGCAATTTGTAGTTCCAAACTTGTTATGTTAGGACTCGATTTCGACAGCACTTTCTCTTAGTCCTCCAAGTATACGACTTAAATTCGGAGCTATATCCTAAGGAAGATAGGCCCAAATTTAGTGCGTACCTAGAAAACAATGAGAGTTCCAGTCAAAATCTAGTCGAAATAAAATAAGCTAGGAACTATAAATTGAAAAATCGATCATGCATTCTTGAATTGTCCACTCTAGACAATCTAATGATTATTTGAACACAAGAACTCTCATTGCAAACATATTAATTTATAAGCAACGAGAGCATTTTGGTCACACAATAATCATTGGACGGGCATTCTAAGGTAAGATGTAATGCATGAATATATTCATGATATGCCATGATGCATGTATAGTATGTACATTTGAAAGTGAAACTCTAAAAACCTCACATAAAAGATCTCACAGAAAGGAGATTTCATGATGTATAACAATTTTCTTTTCATCCTTTGATTAATCCTTTTATCGAAAGCGAAGATGGATCGTTTTTTGACTTCAAAATAATATGCGACATTTATCGTTTTCTTTTTTATTTTTCAGTTTGGACATCGAAATAATATTATATGATTAGGTTATAGCTTTTATCATTATTATACGATGTAACACATTACTGATTAATTCCTATGATTACCTAACTAATAAACTAGGCTTCTTTTTGTTAAGTGGTTTGAGTTAGTGTTACTTTTGAATAAGATGTTAAGGTTTTAAATACAGAATTTGCTCAAAAGGAAAATGATTTAAATACAGATTTTTTTTTGGGATTTGATCAGTTATTTATTATTTACAAAGGGGATAGAAATAGGAAATTAACATCATTTGATATATATATTTTTTTTAACGAAGTGTAGTTAAACACCCTTTTCACATTGTAATCCTCTATGTCACTTTTGGTCTTATCCATCTTGTATACAGCTATAAAAATTCCATCGATCCCAAACTTTCCACTTATAACAAAAAAAAACTAAAATTTTCAAGTTTAAAAATTAATAAATCAACACTATCCTTATAAAAAAAGTTAACACAGTAAAAAAACTAATAAAGCCTAGAAACTTATACAAAAATATATTTGGATTTAGGTGTTGTCTCTTAGGAAAAAATATATACACAAATATATGAAAATAAATTCAAATAAAAACATTCAATAGATTAACAAATGTAACTAAACACACACATACACACACACACACACACACACACACATATATATATATAAACAAATATGTGAGAGAGAGAGGAAACTTACAAACTTTCTACTTATAACAAAAAAGACTAACTTTTCCAAGTTTAAAAATTAATAATTAACACTATCCTTATAAAAAAAATTAACAATGTAAAAAAAACCTAGAAATGTATACACAAATATATTTGGATTATGGTGTTGTCTCTTAGGGAAAAATATATATACAAATATATGCAACTAAATTCAAATAAAAACATTCAATAGATTAACAAATGTAAGTGTGTGTATATATATATAAACAAATATATGAAAGAGAGAAGAAACTTACAAAAATGGTAGAAAGAAAGAGCATGTGTGAGAGAGAGGGTGAAAATTTTATTAGGTTTTTGGAAATGGAGTCGTGCAACGCTAGGAGAAGAAAGTAGGAGAATAGAGGAAGTGGGGAAGAAAAGTATGTGCATGAAATTTAGGTCATACTATCATCAAGGGAAATTCCCTCAGTAATACGTTTTTATCTCTCAGTGAAAGTAGTTTACTTAATTTAAAATTAATTTTATATTCATTTATCAACACTCGGTAATAATATATTTTCAATTAAAAAATCAAAAATTATTTTAAAAATATTTTACGAACTTAATACCGAGTGTAAAAAATATTAGCACTAAGGCTATTGTTCCTCGGTGATAATATTTCGCACTATAACGGAGGGACACACGGTCTTATCTGTCATTGAAAACACTTATCACAAAGGGACATGTATCCCTCAATGATAGTCCCTCGGTGATAAGTAGTTTTCTTGTAGTGGTATAACATCAAATTAACCCTTGTTCTTCATATATATATATATATCATCAAACCCATGTCAATTCAAACATCAATACATAAATATCAATTTATAATACAAAAACGTTTATAATTATAACCATGTAAATTCAAATACAACCAAGTAATTTAAATGAAGTCTCAATCAATCTGTTAATTGTCATATACAACTGAAATTAAATACAAGATACTCCATGAACCAACCCTTGCATTAAGGACTTGAGATCATCCATTTGGGACTACATATTGCTCATTTGATCGTCATGCTTCATCATAATTTCTTTAATTTGATGAGAATTCTTTATATTGATCTCTTCTATTTATGTAGAATGGTTGGCTTTAATTTCTTCTATCTTTAATTTCAAATTCTATATCTCATCATCATAGGCTCATTGTATCCCATAGCACTCCTACTATGAGCAGAAAATCCAAACACATCAGTGGGATTAACTCCAAACCCCTGGCCCCTTACACGTCTAGAACTTTCTTTACCCATAAATTCGGTGAAGACTTCATTTTATATTTGCAAAGTGTTACTAGCATCAGAAGATCCTCAAGCAACAACATGTTCAGCCACACGGGCCTCAACAATCTCATACAATTAAGAAATAAAAAGATAAATGATATTATTGATTAAATGAAAATGATATTAACTTGATCAACTTATATACAATATATATATATATATATATATATATATATATATATATATATATATAATATGATTCAGAAACATTTGGCTTCCACTTATACTTGAAAACAAATAGAGGTTATGGCAGTCAATAATTACAAATGGGTAAATGAAATAAAAATATAGATTAGGGGGGCAAATGAACTAACATTTTAGTATACCCTTTTATGAAGATGACAAATTTCTTAAAAACTTAAATAGTTATTGATTTAGTCCAGAAAGCAAAGAGGCTTCACATAATTCAATTTGGCATTCTATATGGTTTTCAATGGCCTTGTTTGATCTAGCATCTCTTAACAAGACTAGGGGACCTCCTGTGCTTCACATTACAAGAATAGACCTTCCCTAACCTAGTTTCAGATCATCAACAAGGGTTGAGAAAACAAGACATTGCTTAGCAAAATATTTTCATAAATTTAATGTCACTTTTGAGTATAACGGCATAGCCAAAATATGGGAGAGTACCTTGTTTGAAGACCTAAAGATTGACAGAGATGAAGCTATTGTTGTTAATTGCTTATACTAGTTTAGGTACCTACTTAATAAAACTATGGCATTGAATAGTCAAAGGGACACTGTTCTTAATTTGATTAGGAGGATTAATCCAAGTGTCTTTATTCATGGGATCATAAATAGGGCATATAATGCCCCCGTCTTCATTTCTCATTTTCGTGAAGCACTCTTCAACTTCACTGTAGTTGTTGGAAATCACCTTGACAAGATGCCCAGGTGGTGATATTCCAGACATCCAAGTCTAGAGTGACTTGTAGAAAAAGTTGGAATAAAAAACAGGAACAAAAAATTAAAGAAAGAAAGAAGACAAGCAAATTTTTATCGAGGTTCGATAATGTGCCTACGTCCCCGTGAGTTCCTCCGAACTCTCTGCACTAAATCAATGGTTCTTACAAGTTTACAACAATCCCCTTCAAGAAATCAAGTTCTTGAAGAAACTAAGAAGAGAACTAGAAAGTGATAGACCTATACAATGCTTTCTATCAATTCTATACTAACCTCTCTTCTTTACAACCAGCCTCACTACAAAGAGTTCCTCTTGTGTTTATATCTCTCACATAATTCTCTCTATGTGTTTACAATTGATCTCATAATGTCACAAACTTGTGTTTTTCTCTCTTGTGAAAAATGAGGCTAGGAAACCCATTTTATAGCCATCCACTTCTTGGACATTCTTGTGAATCAATCACTAGCCTTTGATCATGATCTCCACTTAATCATGGCCCTTCATCACTTTCCTAAGTGGTGCTGTGTGTTTTGACCTTTCACACATGCACCTAAGAAAGTCCTCATGAATGCTGCCTATGTGTGCTTGACTTTGCTTAGCACCTAGGCTCTCAACAGGGCATGGTGCGGTACTGAGCAGAGCACGCTTGCAGCAGCTCCTGGGCTGTGCAATGCTGAAAGGTGAGCGATGCGGTGCTAGCCCTATCCCAGTAGCACCCATGCTGGACGGTGCGGTGTTGGATGCTGAGCGGTGCGGTGCTGGCCCTGTCTCAGCAGCACCCATGCTGGATGGTGCAGTGCTGGATGCTGAGCGGTGCGGTGCTGGTGCACACTGATGCTGCCCAGCAGTGCGCACACTCCATCAGCTTGTGTGCAGAAGTGCACACACCAGTGCGCCTAGCCTTACCTTGCTCCAAAGTGATGCACACATATGTGTGCAGTATTCTAACTTGCTGAAATTTAATACTCCAACTTTGGTTAACCATCTTCAAACCATACTTGGACATGTTTGAACCTTAGACAAATACCAACAGTAGTGTTTGACATATTTGAAGACAAACCCCACAAATATCAGGAGAGGATGATTTTTTAGAAAGAAATATATTGGAAGGAAATTTTTAATATTATTTCCTATAAAGGATCAAATAGAGTTAAAAGAATTGAGACATAAAAGAGCTCTGTTTCTACTATATTTTGGAGAGAAGAAGAAAGGCTGAGAGAGTGGGAGAACTGAACAGGTCTCCATGGAACTGAGCAACAACTATAAGGATGATAGTACTTTAGGTTTATGATTTTTAAGAGATTTAATGATTTCTAATACCATACTTAAAAGGGAAGAAAAAAAATCCACAAAACTAGGTCAAGACCAGCCTAAAAACTTGCCTTAAAACCTGGAAGGTGGTGCAGAGGACAAACCAAGAAGACACAAAATTAGAAATTAAAGAAGACAAACAAAGTCTAAAATTTAAGTACACTATATTAAAATTTTGGAACTTACCATAAATTGTCTTAATACTTCATCATTAAAAGTCCCATGATTACGTTTGTGGGTTTAAAAAAAACTCTACACGCCCTGACTCTTTTCAATGTTTCATCTCCTACCAATTAAGAAAAGTAAAAGTTTAAAAACTAACTCGATAAGCTGCATTTGAAATGAAAACTTGGACAAATGAAGTAGATCTATTTACATATAAATCTCTTTCCCTAGCAAAACTCTTTGATCCCGAGGTGTGAGGACATTGTTGTCTTTCACGTGATGTTATCCCTATAGTAGAATATTTCTACAATAACCATAAACCAATTCGACTAATCAATCATTATAAGAAAATAAAAAAAACAATAAGAATTCTAATGAACATAATTTTGAATAAACAACCTCACTCTTATCAGAAAATCAGTAGTTCACAAGTTGTGTCTATTGGTCTTTATTCACTCCTTTAAGAACTTTGTTGCTCAAAACTTGTTGCTTTGTTCTGTTTCACACATGTTCCTTTTACGTGCATATTTTTAATTATTCCATTTCTTACCAATTATCCTCTCTAAGATTTTGTCGATCTCCTTAATCATAGGATAATGAAACTTCCTCTACAACAAAGAATAGAAATGGTACAAACAAGTAGTTTAGTCGTTAAGGAGTATATGCATGTAAAACACAAAAAAAAAAAAAAAATGTGTTGGTCATCGTTAAACCTAAATCAATAAAACAAGGTCTCTTTTGTAGTTGGAAAGAAACTTCTTCCAATCCGTGTAACCAAATGGACAAATATTTCCTCTTTTTATAACCTTACCAGGCCAACTACTTAAGATTCGCCCACCCTTTTTCATAAGTTGATTATGTTTGTTGAAGTGGACCACAATTTTCTCTTCGTGTTCTAAGGACCACACTTGTGATGTTTGCATGACACGTATTTGCTTTCTCACCCTTCCTTGAGAATCTACACAATGAAAACATAAAATTTAAGAAATGATAACACTTATATAGCAAATTAGTTTTAAATAAAAATTCATAATATATAAATTACCAATTATCTCATATTATTCATTATCATTGTTTTGACTTTTAGTTCTTATTGGCTCGGGCTCATAATCATATTGATATACGAAATAATCTTCAAGTTGAAACTCTTGCTCAAGTTTAGAATCATGTTGATGTTGTGAAGATTCATATGGAGCTTGGTTTGAAGTACTTGGTACAACTGGGGGAGCAATAGGTCTTGACCTAAACATGTTGCTCAACTTTGGATAGAATAATTACCTTTAAAAAATAGTTAAGAGTTACTATTACATATATAAGATCAATTAACCTGACCTCTTAAAGATACTTGACCTTTTGGAGCTGTAACATTTTTAGGTTTAAGCTGCTATAAACAAATAGTAAACAAAATATAGAACCAAACACCCTATCAAACTGAAAATAAAAATTAAAACAAGCCTTAGGCTAGCAGTTATCCAAACTGCACAACCTTATTTTAGGCAGGTTAGCAAATCTAACTCAAACTAAATGGGTTCCATTTGAGAAACATGTGGGATGAACAAATGAAAGTTACTTCTTGAATTTGTGATTGCAAATGAGTTATAAATTTTTAAGCAGGATCAGGTGCTGCGTGTAGCAGCCACTGCACAAGTGCTGCATATAGCAGCCCCAATTTTGGTTCACTATGCTCATTTGAAGATCCCACTTCAATTCTCTCACTTAACATTTCATTGTTTTGGTTTGCACAAGTAACCTCAAAGGCACCTCAAACCAAACCCAACATGCCATCTCGTCACATGAAACCAACTGGAACACTAATGGGTTCTAAACTAAAGGGGAAGTGGAGTATACGAGAGACTTTTTCCCCATGAAAAGCTCACTCGGTATAACCTGGACTAAAGCCATTATACAATAAATGCTCCTGAACAACTTCTGGTTTGAATGAAGAACAATTGCCACATCTCCAACATGTACACACAATACTACCACTATCACAAGCTTTCTCACACGTAAATATAATGAAGTTTGTAACACCATCCATATAAGGTTTACTTGACCTCTATTATCTATCGAACTTTTATCTATTTTAAGTTGACGCCAACAGACTTCCCTAAAAAATATTAATAAGGTATTCATTAGATAATTTAAGGCAAGAGAAGATATAATCACAAACTTAGTATTGATTACTAAGTTGATGAAATGAAACAAAGAACAAAAAATTGACAAAGAGAGACTTAAAAAATTTATGGTGCTGGACAAGCACTATGTGCAGCCCCTGGATAGGTGCTGGACAGGTGTTGTGCATAGCCCCTACCCCTGGACAGGTCATTTAAGATCTTCTCTTTCTTTTCTTCTTCTATTTTGGTTAATGAATTGGTATGACAACACTTTTTAAAAAATATTGCAAAGAGTGCACAAGAAATTGAGCTAAACAACAAAGACTTTCACTTTCCATAACTAAATGAAATTAACTAAACAAAGTCAATCAAAAAATTTATCAAACTTAGAAATTAAAATTGAAATCCTACACCTCCCAATTAAAGTGACATCATAATTCATAAAACACCAAATACTTAATATTAGTAAACACAGGAATACACTTATTAATAGCCAAAAAGCAATATCCTTATCACATGCAATTAACTGTTCTTTCTAAGCAAAATATCTTTAGCTATTTGTGTATGATGAGTGCCAAATATTGCATATTTTGGCCCCTTAATTTAAATTTGTTAGCTTAAGAATTTGTTACTTTGAGTTGTTTTCGTTGTTTTACATGTTTACACGCACTCGGAAAGGAGTTTCACTAAAATTGCCAGAATTGCTTGTACAGATCAGTCATTTTTGTGGATTTTACTGTATTGATTCAGGAAGAACCAGGAGATTAGCCATATATGCTTAGAAATATCCAGATGTCTATTTTCTGTGGAATTTTATGGCTGGTAAAAATGATTTTTCTAGAGAAAGTTATGGCAGTTTTAGTAGACAAAGGTCAGGTTGTGTGTGATTTCAGCGTGGCCGATCAGTCATTTTTATGGATTTTACTATATTCATTCAGGAAGAACTAGGAGATGGGCCATATATGCTTGGAAATATCCAGATGTCTATTTTCTGAAGAATTTTATGGCTTGAAAAAATGATTTTTCTAGAGAAAGTTATGGTAGTTTTAGTAGACAAAGGTAAGGCAGTGCACCATGCTGTGCTCGAGCGCACAAGACTGTGATCAAGCGCACTCGGGCAGTATCCCACATCGAATTTGAAACACATTACACTCTTGAGTTTCCCTATAAAAGCTCCACTTCACTGAAGTAATTGGTGTGCAATCTGAAATATTTATGCTAGCATTCTGGTGGATCTCCAAGGCTTTGCTACCATGAAGGGAAGCGCCGCCCAACAGCGAGTGGAATTTCTCCCAATATATAGTCAGTTTTAATTTATTTATTTTTTAGTTTTAAAGTTTAATTTTTATAACTTTTGTTGTGAACTTTAGTTTCATAATTATGAGAGGCTAAAATCTTCATCTAAGGTTGAAGATAAAGCCTCGCCATTGTTTGGCATAATATTTTTTCAGATTTGTTCATACAATTATGATATTTTTAGTATAAATGTTCTGTTAAATTATTTGAGTAAAATCTTATGATCGATTACTTTTAAATTGTTTAAATTGGATATTCCTTGAGTTTCATTTGCCGGATATAGCGGATCATTCAAATTAGATTAGATGTCCATTGTGATTTTTAAACGGATGCATTGGATGGTTTTGGTTTAGTTTGGGTATTTGTTGTGATTTGTATAGTGGTGGATTCATAGAATGATTTGATAGATTATTTTTATAGAACATGAAAATATGTGTTTTACTTTGGTCTGGTGGATTCAGAAACCTTAGCATTTTTATCATTTGCTTTAAACTAATTTAGTTTAAGTTTATATTTCTTTGCATAATATAATTCATAATTCGGAACTAGGTTAAAATAGGGTCAGTTTAGATATAAATATATTTTCTCAACACAATTCCCTGTGGATTCGACCTCGCACTTGCACAACACTATATTGCAAACGACTCATGCGCTTGCGAGTAATTTAAAACTCACAAGTTTTTGGCGCCGTTGCCGGGGAGTTGTTTGGTTTGTGAATTTTTTTTTTGAATTTTTTTTATTTTTCTACTAGTTTAGTTAGTAGTTTTGTTTTACTTTTCTTTTGCAATTTTATTTTAGTTTATTTGTTTCTATTGGCAATTGCCCATAAAAAAATAAAATAAAAATTAGAAAAATAAAAAAATGTGGATGAATCTAGCACCGGTTTCACAGTCTTTAGAGGACACCCTCAAGGATTTCATGAAGATGACCGGCTAGTCCATCAATATAACCAATACATTCAATGTTGATAGCCGTTCCATCTGTGCTAGTCCTATGCATTTAGAACAGAATTGTCCATCTACGCTGGCTTTTGCCGAGTATCCCATGGAACAAATTAACGGTTTCAATGACTATCGGTGGCAATCAAATGGATCTTACTTCGAGACGTACAATCTAGGGTGACGGAGCCACCCTAATTTTTCATGGAAGTAGAACCAACTGTTAAATCAGGGAGGAACCCCTCATCATGCTCACAATCAATACCCTCTCTGATTTCCTCCACCAGTTCCAAGTTATGGTTACTCAGCCCATCCAGCACCACCACTTGCTTACCAAGCTCCCACTCAAGCGCCAACGTCGGTTTCACAATCATTGGAAGACACCTTCAAGGATTTCATGAAGATGACCGGCCACTCCATCAACGAAGTAAGGAGTGCACAAATAGTAAACACCTAAGTGATTGTTAAGCTAGAGAGTCAAATAGATCAAATTGCAAGTCACGTGGGTGAAGGAGAGAAGGGAAAGTTCCCCAGTTAACTTGTGCCCAACCAGAAGGAACAGTTTAAGATGGGAAATTCATCGATTGCCACGCATGGACAGGAACAAGTGCAGTCGATTACCACATTGAGGTCTAGGAGACAAGTGGACAATCAAGTGGAAGAGAACCCTGCTATGCAACAAAGGTAAGAAAGTGGCAACAAGGAGAAGAGAGATGTTGAGCCATCTATAGCCACACCTACTATTAAGGATCTTCCTATGTTGTTTGTACCTAAAGCACCTTACCTTGAGAGATTACAAGCGCCCAAGAAAGAAGGGAAGTCTGAGGACATTGTGGAGGCATACGTTGCTCAGTTTGGAGAGGATTTGGATTTGGATAAGCTACTTGAGCAAACAAATGCTATCTTGGAGTCTGCACCTTGGGAGAGTAGTAAGACAGAGGAGACTTTGGGTGAATCAAGCATTGAGGACCCCCTGGAGGCATGCTTTGCTCAGTTTGAAGAGGATTTTGATTTGGATAAGTTGCTTGAGCAAGCAAAGGCTACTTTGGAGTCTACTCCTCAGAAGAGCAGTGAGACAGAGGAGACCACAACACCTGAACCCCCCAAGAAGGAACTTAAGCCTTTACCGAACAATTTTAAGTATAAGTTCCTAGGTCCAGCAGATTCTTTACTTGTGATTATAGCTTCAGATTTGGTTGAGGCTCAAGAGGAGAAATTAGCGGACATTTTAAGAGAGCACAAGGAAGCTATCGGCTGGACTATTGAGGATATCAGGGGAATCAGCCCCTCGGTGGTGATGCACAAGATACATTTGGAGGAGAATACCAAGCCATCGAGAGAGCCACAAAGAAGGCTCAACCCAGCTATGCAAGAGGTTGTGAGGACTGAAGTGATTAAGCTATTGGATGTAGGGATCATTTATCCAATCTTTGATAGCAAGTGGGTGAGCCCGATTCATGTCGTACCAAAGCGGGCTGGATTGGCGGTAGTGATTAATAAAGACGATGAGTTAGTTCCAACTCGTGTGCAGTCAGGATGGAGTGTGAGTGTAGACTACCGTAAGTTGAATGCTGCCATAAGGAATGATCATTTTCCACTCCCATTTATTGATCAGATGGTGGAGCACTTGGGTGGGCACGATTACTAATGCTGGGTCTGGCTGAAGATGTTAAACTTAGTGCTCGTGGGAGGCACCCCACAACATATCCTTTTTGTTTGTTTATTATTTTACATATTTCTTGTTACTGTTTTTCTCTAGTGTTTTTTGTTTTCCAGTCTTTATTTTTCAGGGACAAAGCGTACTTCAGATCAAGTTTGGGGGTATGCTATGAGCCATTCAAGTCCAGATAGTTCTCCATATCCCAGGTTAGCTCTTTCCATATTATTCACACATTGGGGTCAATATGTAATTTAAGTTTGGGGTATGGGAGACACATTACACACACTTTGTCCTAATTTGTTGATGTTTTTCTTCATTAAAAAAAAAAGAAAGAAGGTAAATACCTGTTCATGTTATTTTGAAATTTTAGTTGATCTAAACAAATACTATGATGTGATGTCATTGGTGAGCTTAAAATTGTGAACACATGATTTGATGATAGAGTTTTAAAACTTTGTTACTTACTTTAGGTATTTGAGAATTCACACGTTTGATCTAATCTGACACGAGCACATTAGCACAAAATTGTGTGAGGTATGACATGCGATTTCAATGTGTATGTTGCCTTGACTTAACTGAAACTGGACGACTTGTAGGATAAACACTTTGGCATAGAAACGTTAATATATATATATATATATATATATATATATATATATATATATATTTAAAATGATCATCAATAAACATTCCACTGAGTAACTGGACCTCTTGCTTCAGTAAGCAGTGAGTGGTCACGTCAAAATGTGGGAATTTTATTCATAATGATCATTGTGAAACTTTCCACTGAGTAACTGGACCTCTTGCCTCAGTAAGCAGTGAGTGTTCACGCCAAAAGGTGAGAATTTTGCTTGGTAGCATTAAGACCAGTTTAGTTTCGTAGTCTTTTTTACTCGAGTTAGTAAGTCCTTAGGGGTGTCTTTACACCTAATGCCCTAAAACCATCTGGTTTGGGAGTCGTTGACTCAACACTCGATACATGAGTCAATTAGAAAGCTTAAGGGAACAAAACATAGCAGAGCCTTATAATAAAAAAATAAAAAAAAACTATGCCATCATTGTTCATTCTGATGAGAAATTATGTGAATCTTGAGACATGGAGACATTGTACATTGAAGTTATTTGGAAACCTCATCTGTATATGCTAATTCACTTTACACTGATTCAAGCTTGTTATGTCTTAGCCTGTCTCTTGTAAGTAATTAGGTTTTAAAATTGCTATTCATTGCGAAGATGGTTTATATCTTTTTAAGCTTGCTCATGAATGAATATCATGGTTTTGAGTGCTCCTTAAATTTTTGGATACCATGAGTAATGAACTTATCTTTATGTTATTTGTTTTTCATTTAGTTTTTTTTTTTTTTTTGTTTTGCTAAGGGACTAACAAAATGTAAGTTTGGGGGTATTTGATGAGTGCCAAATATTGCATATTTTTGCCCCTTAATTTACAATTCTTAGCTTAGGAATTTGTTATTTTGAGTTGTTTTCGTTGTTTTACATGTTTACAAGCACTCGGAAATGAGTTTCACTAAAATTGCCAGAATTGTCTGTACAGATCAGTCATTTTTGTGGATTTTACCGTATTGATTCAGGAAAAATCAGGAGATAAGCCATACATTCTTGGAAAGATTCGGATGTCTATTTTCTGAGGAATTTTACAGCTCATAAAAATGATTTTTCTAGAGAAAGTTATGGCAGTTTTAGTAGACAAAGGTCAGGCTGTCTGTGATTTCAGCGTGGCAGATCAATCATTTTTTTTTGTGGATTTTACTATATTGATTCAGGAAGAACCAGGAGATGGGCCATATATGCTTGGAAAGATCCGGATGTCTATTTTCTGAGGAATTTTATGACTTATAAAAATGATTTTTTTAGAGAAAGTTATGGCGGTTTTAGTAGACAAAGGTCAGACAATGCACCATACTGCGCTCGAGCGCACAAGACTGTGATCGAGCACACTCGGGCAGTATCCCAAATCGAATTTGAAACACATTGCACTCTTGAGTTTCTCTACAAAAGCCCCGCCTCACTGAAGCAATTGGTGTGCAATCCGAAAGACTTCTGCTTGCATTCTGGTGGATCTCGAAGGCTTTGCTACCACCCGGGAAAACGCCACCCAACAGCGAGTGGAATTTATCCCAATATATAGTTAGTTTTAATTTATTTCTTTTTTAGTTTTAAAGTTTAATACTTACCAATTTTATTGTGAACTTTAGTTTTATAATCATAAAAGGCTAAAATCTTCATCTAAGGTTGAAGATGAAGCCTCCCCATTTTTTGGCATAATATTTTTCAGATTTGTTCATACAATTATGATATTTTTAGTATAAATGTTCTGTTCAATTATTTGAGTAAAATCTTATGATTGATTGCTTTTAAATTGTTTAAATTAGATATTCTTTGTGTTTCATCTGCTGGATACAACGGATCATTCAAATTAGATTGGATATCTATTGTGATTTTTAAACGGATACATTGGATGGTTTTGGTTTAGTTTAGGTATTTGTTGTGAGTTTTAAATTACATGCAAGCGCACGAGTCGTTTGCAATATAGTGTTGTGCAAGTGCGATGTCAAATCCACATGGAATTGCATTGTGAAAATTTATTTTTATCTAAACTGACCCTATTTTAACCTAGTTCCGAATTTTGGATTGTATCTTGCAAAGAAATATAAACTAAACTAAATTGATTTAAAAACAACTAATAAAAATACTAAGATTTTCTGAATCCACCCCACTCAAGTAAAACATATATCTTCATGTTCTATATAAAAATAATCTATCAAATCATTCCATGAATTCACCATTATACAAATCACGGCGATTACCCAAACTAAACTAAAACCATCCAATGTATCCATTTAATTCACAAATCACAATGGATATCCAATGTAATTTGAATGATATGCCATATACGTGAGATAAAATACAAGGAATATCAAATTTAACAATTTAAAAGCAATCAATCATAAGATTTTACTCAAATAATTGAAAATAACATTTATACTAAAAATATCAGAATTGTATGAACAAATCTGAAAATATTATGCCAAACAATAACGAGGCTTCATTTTCAACCTTAGATGAAGATTTTAGCCTCTCATAATTATGAAATTAAATTTCACAATAAAAGTGCTAAACATTAAACTTTAAAACTAAAAAAATAAATAAATTAAAACTGACTATACATTGGGAGAAATTTCACTCGCTGTTGGGTAGTGCTTCAACAAAGCCTTCGAGATCCACCAGAATGCTAGCAGAAGTCCTCCAGATTGCACATCAATTGCTTCAGTGAGGTGGGGCTTTTTATAAGGAAACTCAAGAGTGCAATGTTTTTCAAATTCAATGTGGGATACTACCTGAGTGCGCTCGATCACAGTCTTGTGTGCTCGAGCGCAGCATGGTGCACTGCCTGAACTTTGTCTACTAAAACTGCCATAACGTTTTCTAGAAAAATCATTTTTATAAGCTGTAAAATTCCTCAGAAAATAGACATCCGAATCTTTACAAGCATATATGGTGCATCTCCTAGTTTTTCCTGAATCAATACAGTAAAATCCACAAAAATGACTGATCTGTATAGGCAATTCTGGCAATTTTAGTGAAACTCCTTTCTGAGTGCTTGTAAACATGTAAAACAACGAAAACAACTCGAAGTAACAAATTCTTAAGCTAACAAATGTAAATTAAAGGGCCAAATATGCAATATTTGGCACTAATCAGTGTACATAGGGTTATATGTGATGCAATGGAGAATCAAAATGAGTTGAGAACATTAGATAACTTGATCTATTAGTTCACAATATATAATTATTTTATCCACAAGATTTATTAGGAATAGCAACTTAAGAAAAAGTTACACCATTTGATTTTCGGGCTTCAAAAAACATAAATATGGTCAACTAACTCCTTTGCCTCTTTCTTCTTTCACATATATAAATCCTCATTAAATAAATCAATAATGATATTGTGGTAAACAAGAAAGAACAAATTTACCATCTTCTACAAAAAATAAACCTATAGCTTCAAATATAAGCAAGTGTACAAGCTTATGTTTCAAGATAGAAGTTTCTTATGAGAAATCCATATAAATGTTTTTCATGTTTCACATTTCCTATCCTTCTACACATTATATTATAAACCACTAATCACAATCAAATCAGTAGTAACAAGAACTAATAAAAAAATTCATCCAGACATGAATGCATATAAAACCATACGCAAAAGCATTCGTAAATGTTCGAAAATGGTACCATAATCATTCAAGAATTTCTTGTGTCGATCATACGCATCAAGACCACGAAAATGAGCTTGGTACTGCTTGCCAACATCAAATAGACTCCATTGAATGTTCTGTATATATGTATATGTGTGTGTGTGTGTGTGTGTGTGTGTATATATATATATATATATATATATATATATATATATGCGTGTATATGTACATATATATACATATATATGTGTATATATATGTATATGTATATATCTATATGCATATGTGTATGTATATATATACATGTACATACAAATATACATACATGTATATATATGTATACATACATATATATATATATATATATATATGTATATGTGTATATGTGTATATATGTATGGATTTAAATGACAAGTTAGCAAATGAGAGAGGTAGAAGAGTGAGAGAGAGAGAGACAATTATTGAAACACACCTATTCTCACTCTTCTCGATCGAAGATTGCAAATCTGATAGTAACTGAATAGCAGTGACTTCAGTTATTGATACATTTTTGAGCTAAAAACAAAAAATTATCACTGTTAGACAGGGTGAATTAAAGACCTAATCGTAGAGTAAGATCCTTAAATATGCATCAAATCCAGTACTGTGACATCCAAGTATTATATAAATTCTTTAATTATTACAGAAGTACTATACTTTCATGATATCATAGGAAAAAGAAATGCAGTAAAAAAGGTGATAGAGTTTACCTGAATTAAAATGCTAGTAGAAACTCAACCAATCCAAATAGGACTAAAATAATATGATCCTTAACTAAGCCATGAATCATAAACACAACTAGCCCTTTTGGCTAAAACAAAACAAACAAAAATGGAATTAACCCACAGTATTTTCCATATTTATGCTACAATTTGAAGATTTCTTAAACACAAAATTTCATGTCGATCAGTACCCAACACCAAAAAGCTTTTTTTCCCTCGATTATTTGCCTAAACATTAAAATCCTCAACAATTAGTACCAAAAAAGTAACTTAATTGTGGGTTTAAGATATTTTGCATACAACATTAACAAAACAAATAAATACAATATTTACCTCATCTCAGAGCACACATGAAACAACTAGCCCTTTTGGCTAGAACAAAATAAACAAAAGAGGAATTAACCCACAGTATTTTCCATATTTATACTACAATTTTAAGACTTCTTGAACGCCAAATTTCATGTCGATCTGTACCTGATACCAAAAAGCTTTTTTCTCAGACAACTAGTGGGCATTAAATCACGAAGGTTGACAGCTCAACCATAATTAGTAGATCATCCATGAACCAAAATTCCAGCAGCTCAACCCACACAAAGAATTTTAAGGAAAACAAAAAATTGATAACTAAGAGATTTCTTTTCTCTAGAATTAAAAGTTTTGATTTCTCTTACAGGCCTAATAAAAGTCTTATATAACCATATTAAAGCTAAAACAAAAGAGAAAAAAGGATTTTGAAACTACATAGAGACTTATCAAAAAGCAAGTAACAATGAAATGTCGCAAAGCAAATTTCATCAACTAAGCGGCATATACGTGCATATAAAACCCTAAATTCGCCAACAATATACAACCCCAAATTTTCCGTTTCCGCTTACCACATAGCCAAAGAAATCAAACCCTAATCTAACGAAACCATACAAACAAAGAACATGAAGAGATAAAAACTATTTCTAGTTATTTTTTACTATTAAAAATTGAAAAATCACAAAAAAAATAGCATACTAGTGAAAAATTCTTAAAAATTGTTATATGACCTACAAATAGTTTTTGAAGTTTATTTAAAACATGTTTTAGTGTAGTCAACCATCTACAATTTAAAATATGTGTATATAAGAATTAAGTTGATAAAAATGGTAACATTGCAATTAATTTAAATTTGGAAGATCTTTGGTGTCATATGGGTAAATTAAGCATTTAAGTGTTAGGCGTCTATAGTTTAAAGATGACTACTACAATTTTTCCAATTTATTTTAATATCATTGAAAACAAGATATTAAATAATGCATAAATAAAAAATGTCTCAAATAATTTATCCCCAACAAGAGATTGTGATTTCATCATTTTTGAGTTTCCTTTTAAAAAGTATGCATAGCATCTCAAGTCCCATCCAATGACAGAACGACACGTGATAGTCATACTAGCCAAACGAATTCTCCAACTGAAAGCAAGACACCTGGCAAAATGGAAAAATGGTAATATCACATGATTCAGCCCATGGATAAGCTCAGTCTTATCTCTAGATAAGTCCTAATTCTATCAGGATACTAAAAATTTAAGTAAAAATCAATGTTATCAGCAGTTACGTTCTTATCGGGATTCTATCTGCACACTATACAAGGGGACTCCACCATCAATAGGTACACACATAAAAACACTCTCTCTACTATCTAAAGCTCTCATAATTTACACCCTATACTAACTTAGGCATCATAGAGTCTCCCCGGAGGCACAACCCCTCCGGTCCTCCAGCGACTCCTTAAGGTTTCTTTGGTCTTTATGTGCGTAAGTTTTGCCTCTATAATCGTTTGAATTATTGGCAGATTTTCGGCATCAATAGATTGGCATTGTCTGTGAGAACAACAAAATATTTTTTTGAAGATGTTGTTATAGATAAGCCACTGATCCACAATTACAACAACACAAGATCTCATCAGATCTAATAAAAATCCCTACACACCACCGAAAGTTTATCAGACAATGGGATCTTAACCATCAGATCTATCAAAATCTATCCATCGAAATTCAAATCAGGTCACACAAAAAGATTCATCGGTCTACGATCTACATTTTTTCAAAGTTTCACGGCAATTGGACGTTGAAAAATATTCCATCGAAACCAATGAAGTTTGTAAAAAAAATGGATTTTTACCATCAGATTTGTCAAAATCTAACTTTCAACAGTAAAATCCAGCCACACAAACAGTTCATTGCCCTCCGATATACATGTTTTCAAAGTTTCATTGTGATCAAACATTGGAAAGTCTTCCATCAGAGTCGCTAAAGTTTGTTGAAAAATAGAATCTTTACAATCAAATCTATTAAAATCCAACCATTGAAATTCAAATCAGGCAATGCCAACATAATCATCGGCCTCTGATATATATGTTTTTAGAGTTTAACGACGATTGAACGTCAAAAAATCATCGATCGGAATCACTAAAGTTCACAGGAAAAAATGAAAATTTTATCCATCGATTTGCAAAAAATCCGGCAATCTTTACATAGGGGAAATGAGACGTTGAAGATGTTGATGTCATTGTTGACATCCGAAAGTGACATCAACAGTTGACATCAAAAAGTGACATCAACAGTTGACATCAAAAAGTGACATCAACAGTTGACATCAAAAAGTGACATCAACAGTTGACATCAAAAAGTGACATGAGTAGTTGACATTATCATGACATCAATGTCACATCACCAAGTCCAAGAAATTACATTTCATCCCCTAAATTTTTTTTAAATTATATTTTGGCTTCAAAAATTTTTGGAAATTATATTTCAACCCTGATAATTTTTGGAAATTATATTCCAACCTTTAAACTTTTTAAAAATTGCACTAGGCCATGTTAACACTAACTAGGCACCATGTCATCACAAATTAGGCGCCAAGCTAGTGCCACCTCAGTACCATGCTAGTTGACTCAAACAAATTGGTTCAACTAGATGAATTTCTTCATAAACCAACCGATTCACCAAGCTCAAGCTTGGTTCTAGACCTGGATAATATGGTTACCAAGGTTATTCAACATTTTCTTCCCAGAACCAGTCTCAGAATTTTGAAATTTGACTTCCTTAGGAAGGTTTTTTTACAAACTACTATGGAAAAAACTGTTATTTCTTCATCAAAGGGCCTTAAACACGCCAAAAACCCGAACCCGTGGAGCACAAACAATAGGAAAACATCATGATCATTAACATTAAAGTATTATCTTTCTTTAATTTATGTATTATCAAGTTTTCATACCAATTAAACTGTTATAAGCACTACACTTCTAAGAAAAAACTAAAGCCTTCAACCGATGACGCAACTAAAACCGTCAGCTGATGATGCATCTAAAGCCGTGAGCAAAATTGTTAGCCTATGACTCATCTAAAGTCGTCAGCCAATGATGCATCTAAAATTTTCTACTGATGACACATCTAAATCCGTAAGCCAATGACGCATCTAAAACTGTCAACCGATGACGCAAGCCAGTGACACATCTAAAACCGTCAACTAGTGGCCCATTCAAAGCCGTCAACCAATGATGCACCAAAGCTCTCCAGTTCTGAGGAGATAGGCCTAACCTATCTCAAACCTTAGACCCATGTCTTCATCATGTCTCTAGCTCCAAGAAGATAAGATCGACCTATCTCAAACTTCATACTTGATTTATACTAGGTTAACAAAAGAACAGGACCAAGCCATCTCTAGCTTTGGTCTGCTCTATAACCCCTTCGAGGAGATTACACTTAGTCCTATAACTCATTGGACTCGATGGTTTCTCTCATATCCAAATGCTTACTCATCATAATCTGCACCCTCGCCACATCCACTTTCTTTAAGGGGAGTAACCTTGGGTAATAAGCTAGATGCATGGGTCCCAAGTGGAAAAGAGCGGTACCGACATCCATCATCTTTTTAGATACCCTAGTACCTTTGGGTACCCCTTATACTTGATCTAACCTATGACTATGATCAATAATGAACCCAATCATCATAAAATACAAAGAAATATAATGTGTTAACAAAGCATCTCACAATCTACTTCAATAACTCACCCTCATCTTAGGTCTCATCCTTGTCGTCATCTTCGGCCTCATATTGGGCTTCATCTCGATCTCATCTTTGACCTCATTCTCTATCTCATCTTCAACCTAATCTTGGGCCTCATCCTATGCCTTATCAACAGCCTCATCATGTGCCTCATCTCGGCCTCATCCTTAGCCTCATATTCGGTCTCATCCGAGGCCTCATCTTGGTCTTATCCTCAGCTTCATCTCAGACCTTATCCTTGGCCTCATCTCAGCTTCATCCTCGAGCTCATCTGGGGCTCATCCTTAGCCCCATCTCAGCTTCATCCTTATCTTCATTTTGGGCCTCATCATTGGCCTTATCTCGACCTAATCATTGGCCTCATCCTTGTCCTCATCTTGGACCTCATCCTAGCCTCATCTCCAGCTTCATATTAGGCTTCATCATCGACCTTATCTCGGCCTCATCCTCAGCCTCATCTTGGGCCTAATCCTCGGCCTCATCTTGGACCGTATACAAGCCTCATCCTTGGCTTCATCTTGGGATTCATCTCAGCCTCATATTGGGCCTATCCTTAGCCTCATCTTAGGCTTTATCCTCAGCCTCATCTTGGGCTTCATCTTGGGCCTTATCATTGGCTTCATTAGTGGCCTTATCTTCGACCTAATCCTCGACCTCATCCTTGGCTTGATCTTTGGCCTCATCCTTAGCCTCATCTTTGGCCTCATCCTCGGCCTTATCTTTGGCCTTATCCTCGGCCTTATCTTCAACCTCATCTTAGGCCTCATCCTCAGCCTCATATTAGGCCTTATCTTGGGCCTCATTCTCGACCTTATCTCAACCTAATCTTGGGCCTTATCCTCGGTCTCATCTTGGGCCTCATACCTGCCTCATCCTTACTTGATCCCCAAGCTCATCTTAGGTCTCATCCTCGACCTTATCTCGATTTCATCCTCAGCCTTATCTCGACCATCTCAACTCTCGGCTACCGAACGTCGAGCATATCGTATTAAGCATTGGCTCCATCATAGCAAGAACATCGTGCCAAGCTCTCACCCTTCGACTATCTCAAGCCTCGTCCATTAAACTTCGAGTATGACACATCAAAGTGTTAGCTATCTCATACCAAGAGCCTCAGGCCAAGTTCACTAATGCTTTGGCCATCTCACGCCTCGATCACCGCATATGGAGCACGAAGCAACAAAGCCTTACCTACTTCTTACCAAACACCTCGGGCCAAGCTCTCTCATGCTTCGACCATCTTAAGCCTCGACTATTGTACACCGAGCATGACATATAAAAGCCTTTACTACCTTATGCCAAGCACCTCGGGCTAAGCTCTCTCATGCTTTCACTATCTTAAGCCTTGGCCATTGCAGGTCGAGCACGACGCATCAAAGCCTTAGCTACCTCATGCCAAGCACCTTGGGCCTTGCTCTTTCATGGTTCGAACATCTCAAGCCTCGGTCACCACATGCCGAGCATGACGCATCAAAGCCTTGAGTACATCATGCCAAGAAACTCTGGCCAAGCTTTCTTATCCTTCAGCCATCTCAAGCTTCTGCCATCACACGATGAGTATGACGCATCAAAGCCTTGGCTACCTCATACCAAGCACCTCAGGCCAAGCTCTCTCATGATTCAACCATCTCAAGCCTCGACCACTGCAGGCCGAGCACGATGAATTAAAGTCTTGGCTACATCATGCCAAGCACCTCATGCCAAGCTCTCACACTTTGGTCATCTTAAGCCTCGGCTACTGCACGTCGTGAAAAATGCATAAAAGCCTTGACTACCTTATGCCAAGCACCTTGAGCTAAGCTCTCTCATGCTTCGGCCATCTCAAGCATCAGCCACCACACGCTGAGCATGACACATCAAAGCCTTTGCTACCTCATGCCAAACATATTGGGCTAAACTCTCTCACACTTCGACCATCTTAAGCCTTAGCCACCGCATGCTGAGCACAACACGTTAAACCTTGGCTATATCACGTCAAGCACCTTATGGCAAGCTCTCACGCTTCGCCCATCTTAAGCCTCGACCATCACATGTTGATCACAACGCATTAAGCCTTAGCTACATCATGCCAAACACCTCTTGCCAAGCTCTCACACTTTGACCACCGCACGCCGAGAAGAACGCATTAAGCCTTGGCTACATTATGCTAAGAACACCATACCAAGCTCTCATGCTTCGGCTATCTTAAGCTTCGGCCACTATACACTGAGCACAAACAACGAGCCTTGGCCACCTCATTCTAAGCATGCCATGTTGAGACTCCCTTAAAATCAAGCATTCCATAAACTGTTTCCTTGACCGCATAATTGCACAGAAGGAAGTGGAGGGGCATCTGATGTAGTGAAAAATTCTCGTCCAATGACATAATGACATGTGGTAGTTATACCAGCCAAATCAGTTCTCCCACTGAAAGTAAGACACGTGGTAAAATGCAAAAAATTGTAATATTACATACTTCAGCCCACAGACAAGTTTAGTCTTATCTCCAGACAAGTCCTAATTCTATCAGGATACTCAAAATTTAAATAAAGATCAATCTTATCAAAAGTTATGTTCTTATCGGGATTCTATCTCTTATACTATATAAGGGGATTCTCACCATCAAAAGGTACACTCAGAAAAACATTCTATCTACTTTCTAAAGCTCTCATATTTTAAGCCTTGTACTAACTTAGGCATCAGAGAGTCCCTCCGGAGGCACAACCCTTTTGGTCCTCCGATGACTCCTTAAGGTTTCTTTAGTCTTTGTGTGCACACGTTTTGTTTCCCGACCGTTCGAATTCTTGGAATATTTTCGGCATTTACAAGGGTTATAGTCATCCTTATAAATTATTTAACTTAAAGGCAAAACTTTGTAGCTTTCTAATTACAGAATAAAAAAAGTTGAGAAAATACCATAAATTAATTAATAACACTAATATCAATTGCCACAATCTTATGCTCGATCTTTAGTGATGCCACTGCGGAGGATATAACTTTTTGCCATAAAATAAAATGAATAAGAGATAAAAAAATTTTAAAAATATATATTAAATATTCAATTTTATGGATCAATGTTAACCATGATTTAATACATTTCAGTCTCTAATTAAATATTTACACCATATGTTATTATACATCATATTGACATGAAAAAATAAAGAAGTTGTCTTTTTTTTTCTTTTTCTTTTTGATGTAAAGCAAAACTCCAAGTAACTAGTTGGAAACACCAGCAACCGTATCATCCAAAATAAGAAATCAACCCTTCTGCAGTAAAAATTATGAAGTAAAGCCTGCAATACACATAAATTTTGATTATAAACTGGTCCCACCAATTCTCAAAATTTAAGAAGTTCAAATCCATGTGCAAAAGCAGTGTACTATAGGCTTTTCTTCAGAATTTCTACTACAGAGGAGTTGATCTCCCAAAACAAAAGGCATAACTTCCTTAGGAACCTTCTCCACCCATAAATGAAGGGGGGTGACAAGGGCTGCCATGTGAGCTAAATTATGAGAACAAACACAATAGGCAACAAGCTGCTTCAACCAAAGCCCTAAAATCTATAAGGCAATGTGTTGGGTCTCGAATAGCTACTAGGACTTGTTGAGTATCACTCTCCATCATCACTATTCCATCCTAGTATCCTAAGCAAAACGACCTCAACCATGGCCTGAGCTTAGACCATCGAAACATCCTTTAACAACGGATAAGTTATCAAGTACGACCTAATGCCCCATTTGGTTGCGGTAATGGAATTAAAGCTGTAATGTAATTGAGGTTGTACTGTAATCAATGATGTAATGTAATCAAAGTTGTAATCCAACTACATTGTTTGGTTAGAACATCGAAAAGACCCTTGAATTGAAGCTTTAATCGATTACAATGTTTGGTTAATATGTTCATACCAAAAGAATGAAATCAGATTGATTAAAATGTGTTCGAGGATAAACTATATATAAAATTAATCATATTAATTTATATTAAACATATTATTTTATATTAATAATTAATAATTTTATCATATAATTATCTTATATTAGTATTATTATTTACATATTATCATAATATTTTTATTAATATGTTATATTTTTACAATAATATTATTGTGTTATTATTCATATATTATTTTTTTATTTTATGATATTCGAAATTGTTTCATGATATTTAATATTATTATCATTTTATTTTATATATATATATATATATCATATTATTTAACTATCTTATATTTAATTAATTATATTATGGTATTAATATTTATTTGATTATTTTCTAATATTTAGTTTATCAATATATAATTTTTATATCAATATAAATATCTTATATTAGCTAATTCTATTAGGATCGTTATTTTTATATTATATATTTACTATAATGATATTATGTTATTTTCTTATTTTTAAATATTTATAATTTTATTAATATTTTATTATATTATTATATTATTTTAAGATTTTTTTGTATATTATATTAATATTTAATTACATTTAAATTTATTTAGTTTAAATTTATTAAATATTACTAATATAATATTATTATATATTATTTTTGTTAAATTATACTATTTATTATAATAATATTATTTTATTATATTTAGTATAATGTTATATTAATAGTTAATTATATTTTCAAATATTTATTAGTTTATTTTTATTTTTAATAATATAATAGTATTTATTAATTATTACTATTATATTATTATTTAATATTTTTATTAACATATTATACTATTTACTATAAGAATATTATTTTGTTATTTTATGATATTTAGTATAATATTTAATTATATTCTAATTCTAAGATGAATCAAGGTTGTAATATAATGGCCATTACACACCTTCAAATGCGTAATGCTTATTACAACATTTTGCTGTAATAGACTTTACAATGTAATACCCATTACAAACCTTTTAAACCAACCAAACAACATAAGGATCATTACGAGATGAATAAACATTCCATTACAACCTTGATTACTTCAACCAAACGGGGCATAAGTACATGCCCTATTCATCTCTAAGGACAACCCCTATACCCTTTAGCCCCCTGTCCATGAATTAATAGATCTCTATCGATATTTCACTTAACCATCGCTATATCCGGCGGCCTCTAAGACACACTTGAACCAACAAGTCTTCCATGCACCACTTGACGCAACTCCCTAGCCTCCACGAAATCTTGCAGAAAAGTGATGGTATTTGAGAATACTTCACCTACAGATTTCAACAAGCTTCCATGGACAACAAGGTTTCCTTGCAATCACAACTTCTTGCATAAAACCGCAAATAGCTCTTTGCCCTCATTATCCATAATTGCAAAGACTATTGCCACAAAATCCTCCATTGTTCTCACCATCAAGCTCGATAGTAGGAAATCATCGAAGGACACCAATTGCCAAACCTCCACAGCGGTCTCAAAAAACAACAACGCATGCATACTAAATTCTATTTAATTTTAGCATAGAGGACAACAAAAACTTGAGAAAATATATCTTTTGACTAAATTCTCCATCGTGAGCATAGCGATCTTGCAAGCTTTCCAAACCAACTTTTTTTACCTTTGGCGGCATGCCAAGAGACCACACATTTTTCAAAACCTTTGTCCTTGTGAAGGAACAACCCCCTCTCATCTCCTTTAGACAAGAGAGCAACAATTTGTAAGCACCTTTGATAGTGAAAATCCCTGCAATGGCATAATACCATAATAGAAAATCCTCATGAAAACTCAACGAAAGCTACAAAAGTAAACTTACATTATCCTCCAAGAAAATTTCCCATACCAGAATAGAAAATCCTCATGAAAACTCAATGGAAGCTACAAAAGTAAACTTGTAATATCCTCCAAGAAAAATTCCCTTACCACATCCTCCTTCCACAACCTAAAACCATAATCAATCAAGTTAGAAACCTAGAATAGATTCGGGTTAAGGTTGTAAGGAGTAAATAACTTGAAAAGTTGTCGGTCTAGACAACCATTTATTAGCCCAAATCCTTATACTTTGTCTGTTACTCACATGCCTATGGATCCCAGTTAGTAGCATGCCCTATAACCCAATTACATTTTATGTTTAGGCATACTATTTTCGAAAACAATCTTATTCAAATTATTATCATAATTAATGATAAGCTTTAATTATCATGAATATTTGTTTAATTACACGGTCATGATTAAGTCCATAATGTAATAGTAATGGAGATAAAATTATGATAAGATCATAGTTTTGAGACCAAGTATTCTCGAAAGCTTTTTCTTAAATGTTCCTGGTCGTATGATACTAATTAGACATTAGTAATCTAGTTATACTAGTACATACTATGTTTGCTCAATTGGGTGGGTGACTGATCTCAATATCACTTATGTGGTAGACACTAAAACAAGAATGTGGATGCTCATTGGAGAATGAGTTCACTGAACATGACTCGATTTAAGAAGACCTACATGGAGTTATACTTGCCTGTCAATAGATAGTTCTTATGTTACAGTTTTGTATGTGATTCTTAGACCTAAGACATCGTGGTTTTCTTGTATGCAACTTATTATACTTTGATGCTATTTAATATGGTTCTATTCATAGATCATTAATTAGTAGCAATTGTGTGTAATGGGTTTCATATGGAGGTCTGTGAGTATAAAATAATGGATATATCACTCCTAATAAAAGGAGAAAATGTCATATATGATCTACTAAGATTTGATTGGAGAAGTTCCTTAGCTAAGGCAATATGAGAATTAAAAAAGAGTTTCTAATTTCACCATTAGAATTATATTCTTGAGATCTATACACATAGTATTAATGTTAAGAGTTTGATAGTAATTTTATACCCTAATTAGCTTAATCGAGACATTGCATAATGGAAGGATTGAATTGCACAGTAATTGATAATAGAAAGGTTTTACAACCAAATTCCCACTATCTAGATAATCATGATATACTGCTAGGTGTCACTCATGATTGTAAAAGCCTTTAGAATTAATTTAAATAAAAATTAATTAATTAATTCTTACAAAAGGGAAAGTTAAAAGTAACTTTGATTCAAATAAATTAGAAAGAGTTCTAATTAATTGGAAAGAGTTTCATTTGCAACAACATAAAAGTTATGGCCTACAACCAGATTAGTTTGGACCTAAGGTGTCACACACAAAATGGCAATGTGTAATTAAAAAATAATGGTAGGGGTTTAGTTTGTAATTAATGATTAGTTGCACTTAACCCTACCACTATAAATAGTTTATTAGTATACAGAAATTTGCTAGCACAAAAATATGAACACAAGTTTCTCCTAGAGATTGAGTTCTTCTTATTCCCAAAAAGAGATAGTGAATTTAGATAGCAATCCTAATTTGAGATTTTCCCTATGTGGATCGACCTTAGAGACCACAAACATTTGTGGTTGTTATGAATTCAAGAATGTGAAGGAATTTGGATTTAAGTGTAATAGAGAATTTGGCTACAACATATCCAAGAAGTAAAAAAATATAGCGAATCAAAAGTAAAAATTATAAGCCTTGAATATTCTTGATTATTTGATGTCATATACAAATCATAAGGTGATTAGGCTTTAAAAGAATTGATGAAAAATTTTAAAATTTTCACTGTATTTTCTAGATCGATTTCCTTCAATTGGTGTTGGTATTTGTCTAAGGTTCAAACATGTCCAAGCATGGTTTAAAGATGGTTAAAGTCTAAAACAAGGGTGGATGATTAAATTTCAGCAAGTTAGAAGACTTCACACATGTGTGTGCATCACTTTGGAGCAAGGTAAAGCTAGGCGCACTAGTGTGCGCACTTCTACACACAAGCAGAAGGGTGTGCGCACAGCTGGGAGAAGGGGGCAGCATCAGTGTGCACCATACCCCTCCTTCTCCAACACCGCACCTTGTAGAATGGGGACTCGAAGGATAGCACCAACACCACACCGCGCACAGCCCAACACCTCACCGCCCAGTGTGCATGCCTCCAGGAACGGACCAGCACCTCACCGCTCAACTCCAGCGGTGCACCGCCCAGAAGCTGCTACAAGCATGCTCTGCCCAGCACTACACCGTGCCCTGTTGAGCACCTAGGTGCTAGGCAAAGTTAAGCACACATAGGCAGCATGTATAAGCACTTTTCTAGGTGCGTGTGTGCATGGTCAAAAAGCACAACACCACTTAGGAAAGTGATGAAGGGCCATGATTAAGTGGAGATCATGATCAAAAGGTGGAGATTGATTCATAAGAATGTCCAAGAAGTGGATGGCTATAAAAGGGGTTTCCTAGCCTCATTTTACAACAATGAGAAACACACAAGTTTGTAACATTATGAGATCAACTATAAACACATAGAGAGAATTGTGTGAGAGACATAAACACAAGAGGGACTCTTTGTAGAAAGGTTGGTTGTAAAGAAGAGAGGTTAGTATAGAATTGATAGAAAGCATTGTATAGGTCTATCACTTTCTAGTTCTCTTCTTGGTTTCTTCAAGAACTTGATTTCTTGAAGGGGATTGTTGTAAACTTGTAAGAACCATTGATTTAGTGCAGAGAGTTCGGAGGAACTCACAGGGACATAGGCACATTGTCGAACCTCGATAACAAATTGCTTGTCTTCTTTCTTTCTTTGATTTTCTGTTCTTGTGTTTGATTGCTGAAATTCTTTCTACAAGTCATTCTAGACTTAGGTGTTTGGAAGATCACCACTTGGGCATCTTGTCAAGGTGATTTCCAACAGTGGTATCAGAGCTGCACAGTTGGGTATTGGAGCTAGAACAAGAAGGTGATGGAGCCAAGACTCCAAGAATCAAAGATTAACTTCTTGGATGATTCAAGAACTATGTAAAGATCAAGATCTGATCGTGTTCTTGAAGGTTGATTCAAGAACGGTGTTAAGATCCATCTTCAATCTGTGTTCTTGAGGTTAAAGAAAACAGTTAAGGTTAGTGCATAAATCTGGGATTTTGTCTGCAAAAGATGGCTTCAAATTTCTGTGTTGAGAAGTTTGATGGAAAGGGAGACTTTGCCCTTTGGAAGCGGAAGATCAAGGCAGTTCTAATGCAACAAAAAGTGGACTTGGCTATTGGAGAAGATGACACTTTTCCAGAAAGTGTCATGGAGGACTAGCAGACCGCGATGAAAAAGATGGCTTACAGCACCATTTTCTTGCACATGTCGGATAGTGTCACAAGGGAGTGTGGAGACTCGGAGGATCCGGCTGTCATATAGAAGAAACTAGATGAGTTGTTTCTTACCAAAACTCTCCCTAACAAGATTTATCTTCTTAAAAGAATCTTTGCTTTTAAAATGGATCCTAGTAAAGAGATGCAAGATAATCTTGATGTCTTTAATAAGCTAGTTCAAGATTTGAATAGCTGTAGCATTATTTTTCCAGATGAAGAATTGATTGTTATCTTGTTAAATTCTCTTCCTGATTTCTTTGATAATTTGATTAATGCTATTGAGTATGGAAGGGATACTTTGACAAAAGAGATTGTGATCAATGCCATAAGGGCACATAATTTCAAAGCCAAGATGAAGGAGACATCAAGTGGAGAGGGGCTGTTCATAAGAGGAAGGCCAGCAACTCAGAATGGTAGTAGCAACCATGGCAACTACCAGGAGAAATCAAAAGGTAGAGGAGAAAGCCATGGGAGAGCACACTCTAAACTAAGGGTTGGAGGAACGAGATGCTTCTACTGCAACAATGAGGGCCATTTCAAGAAAGATTGCAAGAAGAGGATGTGGGATGAGAGGAGAAGCCATACCAACAATGGAGATGCTTCGGTTGCCATGGGAGAACAGCAAGGTGATGATGCTCTTATTGTGTGCTCGGGTGTGAGCAAGGGGCAAGAAGGCAGCGGGAAATGGATTCTTGATTCTAGGTGCACTTATCACATGTGCCCTCACAAGGAATGGCTCAAGAATTTCAAAGAGATCAATGATGGAAAGGTCTTCTTGGGGAATAACAATTCTTGCCAAGTGAGAGGGATTGGAGACATCCAATTGAGGATGTTGATGGAGACACAAGGCTGCTGGAAAATGTGAGGTATGTTCCAAATTTGAAGAGAAATTTGATCTCACTGGGGCAGCTGAATTCCATGGGGTATACATGCAAAGTAGAGGGAGGAAAGATCAAGGTGGCCAAGGGATCTTTGGTAGTGATTAAGGCAGCAAGAAACGATGGACTCTATGAGATGATCAGAGAGACATAAATCAATGATCAAACAGCAAGCTTGATGGCTGAGATGGATAGGGCAACCCTTTGGCACACTCGCTTGGGACATATGAGCGAAGAGGGCTTGTAAGTTCTCAGCAAGGATGGCCTACTTGGTGGAGATAAAGTAGAGGAACTTGATTTCTGCAAGTGTTGTGTTCTTGAGAAGCAACATCAGGCAACATCGGGTCAGCTTCAACACCAGAGTGTATAAGTCTAAGGGCATTCTTGACTACATTTATGTGGACCTTTGGGGACCAGCAAGGACACCAACACAGGGAGGTAACATTTACTTTCTGTCTTTAATTGATGATTATTCAAGAAGAGTGTGGGTTTATTTGCTTAGAAATAAATCAGATGCCTTGAATAAGTTAGTGTTGTGGAAAGGGCTGGTTAAGACTCAAATAGGTAGAGTAGTTTAAGGGATAAGAACCGATAATGGCTTAGAAATTTTTAAGCAAGAACTTGATCAATTCTATAGGTTAAATGACATTCTAATACATAGGACGGTTGTGGAAACCCCTCATGGAAAAGGTTAGGTGCATGTTAATAGGATCCGGGTTACCAAAATATTTTTGGGGAGAAGCTGTGGCTACAGCTACATACTTCGTGAATAGATCACCCTCTAGAGCTTTAGAGCTCAAGACTCCCATGGAGATGTGGAGTGGAAAACCCCCTGAATTAAACAACCTTAGGACTTTTGGGTGTGCTGCATATGCACATCAAAAGGAGGATAAACTTAGCCCAAGATCTAGAAAATGTGTATTTCTAGGATATGGTGATGGGGTTAAAGGATATAGGTTGTGGTCCTTAGAAAAGAAGGGCATAAAACTGATTATAAGTAGGGATGTTAATTTTAATGAATTATTATTTCCCTACTTGGAGAAAACTAACCCTGCAGGGGCTAGTGAGCAAACCAGTCTGGAAGTTGTGGAGCATCGCATCAAGGAGAACTCGGTTCAAGTAGAGCAAAGGAAGCAAGAAGGTTCGGACCAGGTAGAGCCCTTGGATGAAGGCCAAGCTCAAGAAACTCAAGAAAAGGCTGAACAAGAAAAGGTTGATGCAGCAAGTCGGAATGACTATCAGCTCACAAAAGACCAGGAAAAGAGGGTGATTAGACCACATTTGAGATATGGGTTTGTGGATGCTAATATAGCAGCTCCTTGGATAGAATAAGAGGTTGAACCAGAAACTTACATGGAAGCCATGGAGTGTATGGATTCGTCAAAGTGGCAGCTAGCTATGGAGGAAGAAATGGACTCTTTGAGGAAGAACAACTTCTAGGAATTGGTGAAAATTCCAGGAAAGCAAAAAGTTGTGGAATGTAAGTGCACTTACAAGATCAAAGAAGGGTACCCTCCAGGAGATGAATTCTGGAACAAAGCTAGGATGGTGGTGAATGGGTTCACAAGAAGAGAAGACATAAGTTTCACAGAAACTTTCTCACCTGGACACAAGGTGGAGAAGATGGTGAGTATCCTCATCCATGTCATTTATGGGTTATTGGTTCGGAACAGCAGGGAGAAGATGGAAAGGTTTACATCTTAACTCAGTGAGGAGTTCAAGAGGAAGGATCTCAACCTTACATAAAAGATCCTTGGGATGTGTATAATCCAAGAAAAGGAGAGAAACCGGTTGAAGGTTTCTTGGGCAATGGGTGTTCTCAGCAGATTTGTGAGTAATCCCGAAAAGGAACATTGGCTTGGGATGAAGTGGTTGCTGAGGCATTTGAAGGCTTAGTGGCAGCCAGTGGTAGCACTTATAACAACTAGGGCAGAATGCATAGCGGCTACGGAAGCCATAAAGGATGCTATGGGGTGCAAAGGGTTGTTGGATGAGTGGGAGGTCCTAAAAGAGCAGGTGGTGGTGTCTTCGGATAGCCAAAGTGCTTGGTACTTGTGGAGGAATCCGAAGTTCTATGAGAGGATGAAACATATGGATGTTCGGTATCATTACATTCCGAAAAATGGTACAAAAGGATGCATTCATGTTGACAAGAAGACCACGGAGGAAAGTCCTGCAGATTTAAGCAACAAGGTTCTACCTCTAAGTAAGTTCAATCATTGTCTTGGACTACTTAGGATTGGAGTTGGTTAATTGATGACTCAAGATGAGTTTGGATCCCGAAGCTCTCTGCACAATGGTTCAGGTTTTTGAACACTTAGACAAAGGTAGAGATTGTTGGTATTTGTCTAAGGTTCAAACATGTCGAAGCATGGTTCAAATATGGTTAAAGTCTAAACCAAGGTCGAGGATTAAATTTCAGCAAGTTAGAAGACTGAACACATGTGTGTGCATCACTTTGGAGCAAGGTAAGGCTAGGCGCACTAGTGTGCACAACAAGCAGATGGGTGTGCGCACAGCTGGGAGAAGGGGGCAGCATCAGTGTGCACCGTGCCCCTCCTTCTCCAGCACCACACCTTGTAGAATGGGGACTCTAGGGACAGCACCAGTACCGCACTACACACAGCCCAGCAGCTCACTGCCCAGTGTGCATGCCTCCAGGAACGGACCAGCAGCTCACCGCTCAACTCCAGCGGCGCACCGTCCAGAAGCTGCTGCAAGCATGCTCTGCCCAACACTGCACCACGCCCTGTTGAGCATCTAAGAGCTAGGAAAAGTCAAGCACACATAGGCAGTATGCATGAGGACTTTCTTAGGTACATGTGTGTAAGGTCAAAACGCACAGCACCACTTAGGAAAGTGATGAAGGGCCATGATTAAGTGGAGATCATGATCAAAGGGTGGAGATTGATTCACAAGAATGTCCAAGAAGTGGATGGCTATAAAAGGGTTTCCTAGCCTCATTTTACAACAATGAGAAACACACAAGTTTGTGACATTGTGAGATCAATTGTAAACACAGAGAGAGAATTGTGTGAGAGACATAAACATAAGAGGGACTCTTTGTAGTGAGGCTGGTTGTAAAGAAGAGAGGTTAGTATAGAATTGATAGAAAGCATTGTATAGGTCTATCACTTTCTAGTTCTCTTCTTGGTTTCTTCAAGAACTTGATTTCTTGAAGGGGATTGCTGTAAACTTGTAAGAACCATTGATTTAGTGCAGAGAATTCAGAGGAACTCACAGGGACGTAGGCACATTGCCGAACCTCGATAACAAATTGCTTGTCTTCTTTCTTTCTTTAATTTTCTGTTCTTGTGTTCAATTGTTGAAATTCTTTCTACAAGTCATTCTAGACTTGGGTGTTTGGAAGATCACCACCTGGGCATCTTGTCAAGGTGATTTCCAACAATTGGTATGAAAGTCATCCTTATGATTTTTGTAGGACATGGTAATTTATTGTTATGATTGTAAAAGATTTGATCTTTAAATTTTGTGGATAGCATATTCATAATCTAGATTAGGGTTTATGAACCCTTGGTCAAGTGAATTCAATAGAGTTTTTGAATTGTTTATTGTCATATGATGAGAACAAATTATTGTAGATTATTGGTAAAGTGTATTAAATCAATAGGGATTGAATATAAACAATTTAGTTTATCAAAATATGATTTTGAATAAAAAAGAAATTTATTTGGGATGAAAATTCGTGTGAAAGACGGTCGATTGAGCCTTCACTGACTTGAGTGAAAAATCAGACAGAAACTTAGGACAATTAACTATGCTATCTTGACCTAACATGAATTATTGGACAAAGACTTTAGACAGACGAATCTTCAAGGTCATAGTCGACTGTCGAAACATGAAAAATCATATTTTTGGTTTTTATATTTTTTTGAAATTGTTTCAAAATTTTCAAAATTAAAATTCATTTTAATTAAAATAAATTTTTAATTTTGATTTTCAAAAGGGTTGAAATTAACTTGTTCTAATTAATTAAGAGTTGTTCTTAAATTTCAAAATTCAAAAGGAGTTTTAAGAAATTGGACTTTGATTAGGAATTGAAACTCCAAAATCATTATTACATTGCAATTATGAATTTTAATGAATAATAAATATAAATCCTTTTTGAAATATGATTAAGTATTTGGAAACCTAATTTGATTAAGACAAGCAATCTTAGAATTAAAGCTATAACTAGAATAAAATACATTAAATTTATATATGCAATATGATTTACGTGTGTTTAAAGATGGTTGATTATGGACTTAAGACCAAATAATTGAGCTATGTGATTGTCATCATTCAATGTAATTGAATGTATGGTTATAATTTTTATGGGTTGTAATACTAATTCTCTATTTTTGGGATACATAATATTAAATAAGGTGTGCATATCTCACATCTCTTTTATCTCTAATTGTTAAAGTTTATCTCTCACTTATTGTAACTCCCATTGCTTTTAAATCAAGGTTTCTTATTAATTATGCAATGTAATTAGTTATAATAATTTGATAGGAATAGATAAGAATTTTACATATAAAGCTGGAGAATGATTGAGTGCGCAAGGAAGTAATGGATGCCCATTTGAAGATAGCAAAGCCCATTATATGAAAAACAATGCATGATATTATAGAACCCTAAATTAAGACCAATGATTCACTTTATTACTCAATTGAATCATGCTCAAAAGCCCATAATCACTAAAACTCATATTTTATATGATATTATATGATGAATGATATGTATATGATATATGTTTAATTAAATGATGAGACTAAGGACCAATTAAAATACCTTGTGAAAGTAATGGCTATTAAGTTTTAATGAAGAGATATTATGAATGTCTTAACATGACCTTCCACCATTGTAGGGATATACGTGATCTACTACTCTAAGTAAGTTTTGCAGCAGACATGTAGGACTCACATTATGGGAGGTTCATGATGTCCTATTAAATATATGATGTAATGAGGTAGGAAACTAATGGATCCAAGAAACTATTATGTGAGGGCTCACTGGTTCAATTACCTACACTTGTGTGAAAATGATGGGTTTGAGAATATATTGTCTAAGAAACTATTATGTGAGGATAACATATTTTAGAGGGCGAAGAAATAATTGGGAATTACATGAGATATAATCGATAAGTTCTATCTATCTATCTATTAAAGGTTTATTATAGTCAAGAAACTATTATGTGAGTCTATTTTAAATGAGTAATGGGATCCTAATCTCCACTAGAATACCTTCCAAAGTGGCCACCCGAATTTCATACCAAGGAATTATGGAATATGATTAGAATAGTGGGAGGAACCAATATGATTAAAGACCAAATCTATTAGTGGATAATAAAATTGAATAGAATTGGCTAACCTCAACCAGCTATCTAGAATTCTAGATACCAACAGATCGATTGGGCCCAATTTCATGGACTGACTGAGGAATTTGAGAATTGTTTGCAATTCTGAGAGAATTGGTTATATTCTTGATCAAATGCTTCCAGCAAGTGTTGCTAAGAATGCACTAGAAGAATAGGTTGCTTCAAAAGTGGCAAAAGGATGACATGAAGGCTAAGTGGTAGCTAGCATCGATGTCTAATGAGCTTTAGAAGCACCATGAAAAGATGGAGAGCGCTTATGCGATGTTGCTTCACTTCCAAGAGTTGTGTAGTGAACATAGTTGCACTACAAGGTTCAAGATCTCAAAGGACCTCTTTACGATTAGGATTCTTGAAAGATCATCAGTCCATGAGCATAGATTTAAAATGATAAACTATATCAAGCAATTGGACGAACTAAGTGTTAGTATGGATGTAGAATTATGAAATGACTTGATCTTGTAGTCTTTCCGGATTTATTCTCCTAGTTTCTTATGAATGATAACATGAACAAGATAGAAGTTACGCTTTCAAAGCTTGTTAACATGTTAAACACTGCATAGACAATGATCAAGAAAGGTAGGACACCCATTATTCTTATTGATGGGGTTTCTTCTTCCAAGCTCAAAGGCAATAAAGTTTCAATGAAGAAGAATAAAACATTGAAAGTAAAGGAAGGTGTCAGCAAGGTTAACTCTTTAAAAGTGAAGAAGGAAATGGACAAGTGCATCCATTGTGTCAAAAATAGATACTAGAAGAGAAACTGTAAGGAGTATCTTGGTAGTTTAAAGGGAAAGCCTTCAGAAGGTGTGTCCACTTAATTTCTTGTTGAGATCAATTTTTCAATATACTTCTACTTAGGTATTAGATACGAGATGTGGTTCACACATTAGAAAAGTTGCTCTAAAACAAATACATTAGGAGAACTAGCCATTGTTTGCTCATGCTTTAATATGGTATTATTCAGTTGTATTAAACACATATTATATGTAATTAAATTTGAAAACTTGAATAATTTGATCAATATAAGATTTTAAATTTTTGATCAATTGTAGTACGTGATGTAATGTGTTGTGATCAATACATGTACTCTTAAAATGCTTGATTGAATATTGATTTTTACAAATTCTAAGTGAGACATCATGACATTCAGCCAACAAAATTGTGTTTTAATTATTTAATATTTTATGTAAAATGAATTTTGTCTTGACTATAGAAAATCTAGTTTATTGGATGTATGCATTACTTAGCAATGTGATTTTCTTTAACAAATCTTACAAATTATTTTATAAATAATGTGACATTGATAATTTTTCTAGGGACACATTCAAAAGAGGAGTCATAGTACCGTATATAGGACAATAAATGCATTTTCACATGCCAATAAGGCTTTGGTTTGGTGGTGAAAAATAAAAGCTATTGCCTTAAGATCAATATGTCTCAGGCTTCATTCTTATTATTTTATTGTTATTTATCCAATTTTTTTTAGTTATTTCTCCTTGTTTATGTGGGCTTTAGATCAAATCATTGTATGATTGTACTTGTATACAACATTGCTACACTCAAAATTTCACTAAAATGAATGTGGATAAACATTGGACCTAATGCTAATGATAGGGTGATATAGTGAGGAATTAAGCTGCAATGTTTAATATACCATGCACACATATTTGATATGAGATTAAAATTATTTTTAATTTTATTTTATTACTATTTTGTTTCATTGCATAAAAAATGGATTAACATGCACGTAATGCATACTAAAATATTAGGTTTGTATAATCTATTGAAGAGCAAATTAACATGCACTACAAATAGAGCAAATTAACATGTACTACAAATAGACTATGTATCTCATTAAAACGTTAGGGAACTCATCTTATACCTAAGGTCAATGGTTTCAATTTTGTCAACCAATTTAGAAAAATTAGTCTATATACTTCCATATACAAGGTGGTCTCTAACATCCTTGTCAATCGTATTAGACCTTACCTTAAAGATTTAATCAGCTCCTATAACCTAGTTTCTGTTAGAATTATTTTTCTTATGAATACTTTAATTATTGTCACTAAAATAAAGTATACTAATAAAATTTAAAAGCACAATGATTAGACAAAATGAGAACAGGACAACTTAGCTATAAAGTCACACAAAAGCCTTACCCTTAAAGGTAGATTTCGTATTCCCGAAGTCATTGACTTGTCACGTATGGTCTCAATGCGTCTACCATCCAAGATTCAACTATATCACTCTTTTGTGTGAATATGCATCCACTACAAAGGCAAGATTATTGCTACCAAGAATTCTTTACTATTTGACACTCACAAGACTTATCAATTTATAGAGAGAAGAAGAGAAGAAATGTGTGTGTTTTGGTGTATTGCAAATTGATAAGAGAGGACTTTAGATAGTTTTAGTTCCAATGGCTAGTTGGATCAATAATGGCTAGTTGGACCAATAACAATTAGTTGGATTGCAACGGCTAGTTTGACAAATAATAGTTATTAAGACCACAATGGCTAGTTGACCAAGATGATAAGTGTTTCAAAACACTTCAAAAATAAAGATAACAATACCCCACATATTTCAAAACACTTTGTTAACAATAGAAAGGAAACAAAGAAGTTATGCATTAGTGATAAGAGAGGACTTTAGATAACTATAGTTCCAATAGCTAGTTTGATCAATAATGGCTAGTTGGCCCAATAACAGTTAATTGGACTACAATGGTTAGTTTGATAAAAAATAGTTATTAAGACCACAATAGCTAATTAACGAAGATAATAGGTATTTTGAAACACTTAAAAATAAAGCTAACAATCTCCCACATTTTTAAAACATTTTCTTAACAATTGAAAAGAATACAAGGAAGTTATGCATTGGTGATAGGCATCGTTTGGTCACTGCTTAAAGCAGTTAACAAACAACACCATAACACCTTTTAGTTTTAACTTCACCTAAAATGAGCCATCTTGGGACCAAAGGAACATGGTGGAACTGAACCGATTTAACCATGGTCCTTCAATGTAATAGGGCCAAGCTGGTTATCCACATCGCATCCTTAACCAATAGCAAATCCAACCATTTAGCACTTTTACAATCATGTGACTACTTAAATTTTAACGAGTGCTCTAATGACTTGCCAAAGTCACATAAGGAGTGGCTTAACCCTCACACTTGTATAGGTGCTATCCATCAAGAGTGTATTGTGATCAATACCAGATCCAAATTTAGACTATGGACCCATTAAGAGCTATAGACTCATTCTCACACTCATTGCAGTTGCATTGTCATACACCATAGGGAAAAACTCTTACTAATTATCTCATAAGGAAATGTGTATCACTAAGTGACAGTGCCTCACAAGACTCTAGTAACTTTGCTCTTTCCATTGAACCTCATTCATGGGATCTCCAATCACAATGGTTGGGTATCCATCACATAGTCTCACTAATAGGAAATAGTCACATCCTTCTCGATGTTTCATTCACTAGTTCTTTTGCTATTGACTTGGTCAGAGGATTGATTATATTCCTCTTTGACATCACAAAGTCTGTGGATAAAGCCCCATCTCAATGAGTTATCTGATTATAATATCTTTTAGCCTTATATGCATATTCTTCCCATAATAGATTTTATTTTTAGCACAAGCTATTGCCGCTTAGCAACCACAATGGAGAGTCACAGATTTGACTAGTCTCCCACATAATGGAAGATCCGTAGTCTTAGCCATTTAGTTTCAGATGCAACCTTCTCCAAGTCAATAAAGTCATATTTCATGGTGCACTTTGCAATGATAGTTTATTTGGATGATTTCCAACAGACTGTACCATCTGTCAAAGTAAACAAATAACCACTCTTTGGCTTTAATTAACTCGCATTAATATAACCTTTTAGTACACTTGATAATATATACTAAATCAATATGTATATTCAATAAACATATAATTAAAAGTTTTAGAACCAATTTTTCTCTTTTTAGGTTCCAACAACAAACTTTTGCAAGGACTCTTACACTATCAAATATTGCAAACTCGAGTATAAACATTTCATAGTTCATAAGAATTTTTACCAGATTTCTTATGAGGAATTCTATTTTTGAATGTGGTTGGCAGACAAAATAGCTTCCACTCATATGTTGGTACATTGGCAAAACCTAACAAGCTAGCATAGCATTCATTAATTTTTTAAAAGTTTTACTTTTTCTTTCAGTTATCCCATTAGATTGAGAATAGTTAAGAGGTGTAATTTCACATTTTTCAATATTCTAATCCTTTGGTAATGAAAATATCTAAACTACATATTGTTATTTGCTCTCTAAGTCTTATCAATTACTATGAGATAACTAACCTAAAAAAAATTTCATGTAACGAAAAAAAATCATTTCTGAATTTTTCACACAAATAATTTTTTATGGTACTCTATAAATTTTATTTTGTGCATCAAAGTGACACAATATGAAGCTCATAAATGATAACAGTTTAGGTCAAATCGCATCGCCGTCTTAAGATCATTCGCAATGGTAAGTAAAACACTCCATAACTTCACATAGAAGTCAAAATAATCATAATTGGTGGCAAATGAATGTTTCAAATAATCTTGACTTTTGATTAAAAGACCTTTTTTTTTATTAACAACATTCTAGAACTTGCGTTATACTTATGGCTATGAAGTTCATATCTCCATAATAAATTTCGTTTTTGCTAGCCACCAAAAACATTAATAATTTTTTTTACTAGTCATTAGACAAGAAATAATTCTCATTAAAATAATTTTAATGGCATAATCAGTAACCATGTAATTAATAACTATTTTACTCATAATAAATATTTTAATAACTGATATTAACTATAATCACCAACGGCTAATAAACCATGACCTTTGAAGATTAATACTAATACTTGTAATCAATTCTAATGTATCATATAAATAGTTAATTGGGCTCAAAAGTCTTCATTAGCATGCAAATAAAAGCCATAATAAAAACACTACCCAAAACCTAATTCCATGACACGTAATAGCATAAACATAACCGATATATCATACATCTATACGAGGTACTGATGGTATGTTCATATCAAATTTTATTTTTTTCCTTCATTTTTTTTAACATGATAATCTCATATCGTAAAAGACTTTGCATAAAAGATTACATATAACATGCCATTATTAATGCTTAACATAGTATCTCTAGAAATTTTATCTGCGACCTCATAATTTTATTTGACCATTTTATAATTTTCAATGTCTTCCTCATTGGATCAATTAGTACAAAAACAATTATTATAAGCTCTAAAACATAAAATAAAAAATTTGTTCCCATCAAAAGAACCAACTTTAATCGCATCTAGTAATATTTTAGAGGCAACAAGAATTTAAACATCCATAATAAATTCTACCATTATGACTGTTGGAATTATTTTTCTTATGAATACTTTAATTCTTATCACTAAAATAAACTATACTAATGAAATAAAAAACTATTGATTAGAAAAAATGGGAAGACAACAACCTAGCTATAGAGGCACATAGAAGTATTGTCCTAAGGTGTCATGACCCGTACCTAAGAGGGATAACCTTAGTGGTACATCATGAATTTAAATAAAATACAATAAAATTTGTCCCTTCAAGTTCTTTCTCAAAATTCGACAAGCAATGATAACAATAAAACATTTTGTTAGAATTCTTACTTTCAAAGAAATCCACATATAAAAAAAATGTGTTCCACTAGAACACAAATCCTTATTTAAAAACAATCATCTCGATACCAAGGTACATAGATCTCTATGCTCAAATGAAATTCACGCAAAACATTAACCTGTTTGAAAATAATCAAGACTTTCTGGAAGCCACTTAAACTTGGAAAAAAATAACAAATATCAGGAACCAAAGAAAAATCCAACATAAATCAAATATTTAATTCAAAATCAAAATTCGCTAGAGAATGCCATAGTGCCAAGCCCCACCCGACGTCATAGCCCATAAGCTAACCTGAAGGAAATCAAATCAACCTACTACAACTTGAAAAAAATTAAAATTTGTGGGTAAGCTATATAGCTTAGTGAGGTAGAAGTAATTCCTCTTGTAGATAAAACCACGTCTACAAATCCTCTATGCATATCATACAACCACATAAGAAGAGGATATTGGGATATTTACATATATACTAGAAAAAAATTATTTTTACTAAAAACACAGTTTAATTTACCAACCATTCTTTGAGGTAACAACATTTTACGAATTATAAAACATTTCAAGAGATTCTTTAAAATACACAAATAAAAGTTGGTGATAACAAAATGAGAAAATATGGATCAAACATACATCACGCCTCTTACTGGGTTAAATACATCATACGTCCCTCACTGGGCCAATCACATCACACACACACACACACACACACACACACACACACACACACACATATATATATATATATATAGTGTGATATCCAGGATTTTCATTTCACAATGCCACTCACTGGGCCAATCACATTTCACATCACCCCTCACTGGGCCTTATATCACATTTCATATTTATGAATATAGTGTGCTACCCGGAATTTTCATTTCACATTGCTCCTCATTGGGCCAATTATATTTCACATTGCCCCTTACTAGGCCATATATCACATTTCCTATTGCCCCTTACTAGGCCATATATCACATTTTATATTTATTTATATAACGTACCACTTGGGATTTCCATTTCACAATACCCCCTCACTGGGTCAATCAATTTCACATCACCCCTCAATGGATAGTATTTCAATCACAACTCCAAGAGACCCATTTTTTAAAAACCATGGAACTTGTTAATGAAACTCAAGCTTTCTCATTTATCACAAACTCATTTTCGAATAAAGTGTAACAAGTCTTTATTTTCTTTAAGGCATAAACAAAATCTGTGCTAAATCTTAAGGACAGTTTAAATTCTTAGATTTCCATGAAAATGTAAGAACTCAATTTATTAAACTATCCATAGTCAACATACCCAAATACTATATGCTTTAAAAACCTCAAAATATACAGGAGATATAGTAATTATAGGATATGTGTAGAGAACCATTCACCTCACTAAGAGCTAACAGGAAAGCTAATCACAGATAGATGATTATGTATGAACAGAGAAGTTGTTTGGGGTTTTAATACTCCAATATCTTGAATCTAACCAATTTGAGACAACCATGGGCTTGCCTGTACAATCAATACTCAAAACTGGAAGATGTTTTGATTTTGATCCTTTAGGCTGTGAAGAAACAAAAAATGTGTCGTAACCCCTTTTGTCTTGGAGCTGATTATGATCTCGTTCAACTTGGGAACATAGATTCCCCTTTATAATTTACAAGCAATGACTATGTAAAATCTGAGGTCTATTTAAGCTTATAGCACGAAACAAGCAAAACCCACAAAAGTCTAATTATCTATATGGACCAAAAGCCAATTTTCTTGAATCAAAATTGTGCGAGATATCAGCAGGTATGAAGAAAAAATCTATAGTTCAGGTCAAAGCAAATAAACAAAACACAAAACCAACGAAGAACCGGTTCTGGTTTGGGAAAAATAAATGCAGGATTTGAACCATAGTTGTTAATTTCATTTTGTTTTAACCGAAATGTTTCGATTTTATAAGTAAAACTAAATGAAACATACATATACTTTGTCTTGCGTTTTGTTTTGAAGTTTTTCCATCGTTTTGGCCTATTTAATCCGTTGCGGCTGAAACAAGCCATGAACAGCTTTTCTATCGATAGCACAAACATTTCCATTTTCTTTCAATCACTGCCTGAATTTTTTTTTAAGAATCTTCACTTATTATTCTTACTAATTATTAGCCAAATATAAAAGAAAAACAAATTAACACCCAATTGTTGTGTGGATTTGTTGTTGGAGTGTGAAATGCAAAGAAACCCAAATCACCGGTAAGACAAATCAACTGAAGAAAAATTGAATCTTTACTTCTACAAGTTTCCAGAATCGTAAATTGAGAAGTAGTATCCACAGAAATTACAGCATGCAACAAGTTACTGAAGAAGAGATTTTATTCAAATTATATATATTCAACTTATTTTCTAGACAACCAAACAGGAAAAAAAAAAAAAGGGAGAAAACATCAAACCACACAAGAGAGCACAAAGAATAAAACCAATAAGCACCCAAGAAAAAGAAACAGAACCAGAATAATCAGCAAACTAACATAATATTACACCCAAAATAAAAAATAAAAAAAAAAGGATATGAAACTCTTTGCTTAACCTCCAGATCCTTACCACGCATGTAGGTTATGTTGGTGAAGTTGTATTTTTCACTGAATGTCATCCGGCCATGGCGGCTAAACATGGGGTGAAACTGGCTCCATTAACAACTGCAAACAAAACCCACAACAAAGAAGACCAGAGAGGAGGTACAATCTTGTTTGTGATGCGAAACAAAGCGAAGATACTTATGTCATTTAATTATTGAATGTTGTATTAGTATTTGGATCTTGGATTGTGTGGGGGTGATACGTAATTTTTATTATCTAATGTTTTATTATGAATTGTATTTATAATCATAAATACTTTTTAAAATATATGTAATTTGATATACAAGTATTTGAAAATGTTGTCAAATTCGAAACAATATTAGTTTAGCAAAACTTACAATCTTGCACAGAAAATTTTGTTCTTGTTGACTACTATCGGGTGATTTAATGAGACATAAAATGGAAAGAGATAGGTTTTACTTTTTTTGGTTCTTTCAAAGTTCTAGAGGAGAACTAAGTAGAAATAATAAGATCTCTGGAAAATAAAAGGAAAAAGGTTAGATGGAGCCTTCTTGACTTGAATTTAACTTTATCCATTTTTTTTCTTTTAAATTTTTTGTTTGGATAATCTCAAATACAAAATATCATGTTTGGATAATTTACAGTTTAGCACGCAATTTGAGCTCTGCCTGATGTGTAATTTGATGTTTTTTAGGATAACTACTTAACTTGTGCTTGTTATTCATCTGAGAAACATGCAATTAGGGCTTGTTTATAGGTGAGTTGGCCATGTTGTTTTTTTCGGATTTTCTATATTTTCGGGACAAGTTTGGCTGTTAGGGGCCATGTTGTCCCATGAAACGGCTAAACCGCGTAGCTGAGTTTGCTTGCTCAGATTCTGGATAAGGTTCCATTATTATGAAAAGATTTGGGACTGTAAATGAATACAATCGTAAATAAAAAATTTGATAATCAAATCATTAAGTCTGTTTATTTAATTTTTGAAAATCAAGTTCAAAATTTTATGGTTTATTATCACCAAACACTTTTACATATTGTCATGTGTTTCAATGTCCTATTTGCATTTTAGATATATGTCCAATAAATCTTTTTGGTGATAATTTCTTGTAAAATTGATACTGACACACAAAAATCTTAACTATTAAATAGGAAAAAAAAATTTTGTCAAGATTTTGTGTGGATTGGTATCAACTTTGATCAATATTTTTGTATGCACCAATATCAATTTCGTTGGAATTGTTACTAGAAATGTTTATTAGACACATGCATAAAGTATAAAAGGTAAATTGATCGTTTTTAAAATGTAAGAGGGACATTAAAACACATGACAAAATGTAAGAATGTTTGATGTTTATAACCCAAACTTTATTTATCAAAGACTTGTTTAATAAATAAATAAAGCTCAAGGAAAATTATACTACTTAAATAAACTTGGTGAACAAATCTAACAAAAAATGAGAGAAATAATAATCTGTATAAGTTTTCTCTTTAATTTCATAAAAATGTTGATTATTCCAAGGTTTTTGACGTAATCATCTGTATAAGTGACCGAGCTTAATTAAAAAGAAGTAGCATTTGCCCTAGTGCAATTTAATTAAATAGTTACTTCATTGATAAAAGGAAAAAATATATAGTTAAGGATTTAATATGTGGACAATTATTTTCTATATCTTCAGTGTAATACTCTAGCAACGCAATCATATTCTTGATAATTACAATTATTATTCTTAACTGAAAACACGACTTTAACTATGCTAAATAAGATGACAAAATCCCTGCAAGCAATGAAACAGATTCTGCTAATTGTGCTCTTTCGCAGTTGTGCTAGTGTTAACTGATTACATGACTTTAACAATGACATGCCCAATGGTTCTATCATAAATCAGAAAACGAACATTAACCCGTTAAACAATGCCTTGTTGTATCAACAGAAGATAATTTGGCACTATTAATTAAAATAAGATTGTAACAACAAAAGTCAAACACAGCTTGAATTGATAGTGTAATAGAGAAGAAAACTATGGCCTAACTTATGCGGATCTATAGTTTCGAAACCTACAGATACCCTTTGAATCAAGTTTGACTGTTAAACTTTTGTTAACTTTTAAAAAAAAAAATTATCATAACTGCCCACGCATATAATATCACGAGCAGAAGACAATCAACACTAAACTTCTCTTGCTTTTGCTCTCTTCCCCCTTCTTTCTCATGCTAGTTCATCTTTGAAATAAAAATTTTAAGGAAACGCTAATTCCTAATCACATCAATCAGAAATTGACACCCTAATTAGAGAAGAAAGATTGTAAACTTGTTTGAAATTACTCACAAACTATTGGATTTTCTCTACTGCTTGAATAGCATTGGGTTTCTGACAAAAAGAACGCAACAACTTGGAGAAATGGTAAGATTTCAATGTACCTAATCTTGTCAGTGTATATTTGACTGCGTAGAGATTAGAAACCATTTCTTCCCGCTTTTTTCCATTCTTCTTATCTGTTGTTTCTTTTACTGTATTTCCCTTTATTTTTTCGTTTCGTTTTTGTTGGAATGAAGTAGGTAACACTTCAATGGCTTTTATCCCAGACATAACTTATCTCTATAAGCCAGGTCTCATTTTTTCACTAAATAAAGCAAATACACTTCTCCTCTCGATAGTGTATTTGTAATCAGCTCTGCTTTGAGCTTCTTCTCCTCTTTGTTTTTTTTTTTTTTTTTTAACGCCATCTCTCTGCTTCTTCTCTTCTTTTGAGTTTGAGGCACATATATGAACGATTCGAGACTTGTCAATCACATGAATTATAAATATAAAGAAAACAAGACAAGATTTACCCAGGCTCACCCCAGAATAGGGCTATGTCATGACAGAAATTTTATTATTATCAACCTCACAAATCTCTCGTTACAATATGCACTCAATACATAGAGAGTATTTATAAGCAACTTAAGACCCCAAAATTAGGGTTTCCGTCTTGCTACAAAACCACAGTTATTCATGGGCCCAAGTCGAAACCGTCAAACAAAAAACCAAACCCAACTCATGTACAGGGTCTGAGATCTGGAACCTCGTGTTCGTTGGGGTTCTATAGATCTGGACCCGTTGAAGTATGCATCAACTCTAACAATCTCCCACTTGGTAAATACTTCATAGACATGGAAAAATTCCCAAAACTCTATTTCTTCAATCCCATCTCAGTAGCATACCACTCAAACTTCACTAGACTAGCTGCCTTAGTCAAGAAATCTACATTGTTTACTGTTGTATCGACTTTCTCCAAGATTATCACATTTTCTTTAATCTTTCCCCGGATGAAGTGATATTGGATATCAATGTGCTTCATCCATGAATGAAATGCAGGATTCTTTGCTAAGAAGATAGTACCTTGATTGTCACATTTCACCTTCACTGCTCCTTATTTAAACCTAAGCTCAGCAGACAACCTTTGAAGCCAAAACACTTCCTTTCTAGCATGAGTTATCGCCATATACTCTACTTCTATAGATGAAAGAGTAACAACACTTTTCCTTTTGCTCATCCAACTCACTACCTCACCAAACAAATTGAACACATATCCGCTTGTAGACCTTCTGCTATCAATGTCTCCTCCCCAGTCAGCATCAACGGTTCCTACAATATCAAGATTCTTTTTACCTCCCATACCTCCATTACACAATGCAAACTCTAACGTGCCACAAAGATATCTAAGGACTCTCTTGATTGCAGTCCAATGCTCTTTCCCAAGATTAGACATATATCTACTCAATACTCCCACTGCTTAGGCAATATTTGGTCTCGTACACACTATGGCATACATCAATCTTCCAACCGCACTAGCATAAGTTACGTGCGCCATCTCTTCAGCTTCTTCCTCTGTCTTCAGACATTGTTCCGCAGATAACATGATTCCCAAAGGTATGGGAGTCCCTACCGGCTTGCTGTTAGACATGTTAAATTTTTTCAACACTTCTTCAATATATTTTTTTCTAACACAACCACAGTTTTCAGATTTTCACGGTCCCTATTTATTTGTATGCCCAAGATAATGTTTGATGGCCCTAGATCTTTCATGTCAAACTGTCTGGCCAATGATGCCTTCACAGTGCTAATCATCTTCTTGTTATTTCTAATCAACAACATATCATCAACATACAAGGTTAAAATGATAAAATCAACCCCTAACATTTTTTACATAGACGCAGTGATCAACATAGCTGCGAGTGACCCTAAGCCGAGTGGCATATGTGTCAAAATTCTGGTACCACATCTGTGGTGACTGCTTTAGTCCGTACAAAGACTTATTCAATTTAAAAATCAACTCTTCCTTGCCTTTGCTCACAAAGCCTTCAGGCTGTTTCATGTAAATTTCCTCCTCTAAGTCTCCATGAAGGAAAGCTAATTTCACATCTAGTTGTTCGACCTCTAGATTATAAGCAGCTACCATAGATAAGATAAATCTGATAGAAGTCAACTTTGCTATCAAGGAAAATAGCTCACCATAGTCAATTGTCTCTCTTTGCGAGTACACCTTTGCAACCAGACGTGCCTTGTACTTTTATACCATTCCATATGTATTTGTTTTCTTCTTGAAAACCCATTTTCACCCAATTGCCTTCCTATCCCTAGGAAGTTTCACAAAACTCCATGTTTCATTTCTGTCCAGTGCCTGCATCTCCTATTTCATAGCATCTTCCCACAAATTTGCATCCTCCGATGTCCTTTCCTCTTTCACTGTGCTAGGATCATCACCAGTAATATTTAAAGTATATAATGCACTGCAAGCACTAGGGGAATACCTTATGGGTGGCCCCCTAACTCGTGTGGATCTCCTTATGACAGGCGTGGTCTCTACCTCTGAGCCAGCATCTGAATCCTCATTCTCTACATCAGAAATATGAATATCGTGCTCAGACCCAACTGACTCAGAATCTAAAGTATCTGATACAGTCTGTGGGATAGTCTCCTACTCTTTATCTCCCAGGCTAAGATTAATATAAACCTACTTTGCCTGTTCCGGTACATCTTGGACACCCGCCACATCCCTTTATGTTTCTCTGAACACAATATCTCTGCTAAAAACTGTACTCTTGTTTTCTAGATTCCATAACTTGTACCCCTTGACCCCTTCCTTATAACCAATGAAAATGCTCTTCATTGATTTACTGTCAAGTTTGTTCCTCTTTTCTTTTGGCACATGCATATAAGCATCACACCCAAACACCCTAACATTAGCCAAACTCGGCTTCTTCTCGAATAGTGCCTTAAACGGTGTCTGATCCTGCAAAGCTGATGTAGGTGACCTATTCTTCAGATAACATGTTGTAGCTATAGCCTCTGCCTAGAACTCTGGCTCCATGTCTACACAATTCAACATACTCTTTGATTTCTCCATGAGTGACCGATTGAGTCTCTCGGCCACGCCATTCTATTGAGATGTATATGGAGTTATCTTTTGTTTTGCAATGCCGCTTGCCACACAAAATTACTCAAACTTGTCTAAGCAAAATTCCTCTCCATTATCTATTCTTAGTACCTTTATCTTTCTTTCCATCTGTTTTTCTACGAATACTTTAAACTCACAGAACTTATCAAATGCTTCAGCTTTATTCTTAATGAAATAAATCCATGCATACCTTGAAAAATGATCAATGAAAGAGACATAATACCTTAATTTTCCAAGAGATTGGACCAGAACTGGCCCAAACACATCACTATGTATCAAATACATAATATATTTTGCCATAGTGCCAGCGGACTTAAAACTCATATGGTTCTGCTAGTCGTGTAGACAATGCTCACAGAAACCAAATCCTATGGAGCAAACTGGGATTCTCTTCACCATCTTCTTCGAAAATAAAGTAGATAGTCACTTTTCACCGATATGCCCAAGCCTTTGATGCCACAACATAGAAGACTTCGTCTCATCATCAGTCGCCTTCTGAGAGATAAAACCTCCATTATAGTGACTTTATACTATACTTCCCAACAACTTGTACAACGTACCATACCAAACACCTCATGAAATTACTAGCAATCCACGAGTCATCTTACACGAAGTTTTGTCACAGCTGAAATTTAGTCCCCATCTGTCATCTTGCTGACTGACATCAGATTCCTACTGAGGCTTGGAATATGCATCACACCGAGAAGTGGCCTGACTGTCCCATCATTCATCTTCAACTTCACCTTCCCACGACTAATAATTTTCATTAGAGAGTTATGTCCCAATAAAACATTGGCCCCATCAAAGGTTTCATACTCACGAAACCAATCCCTTTGAGGTGTCATGTGAAAGGATGCTCCTGTGTCAATTATCCAAACACTTTAATCTGATTGAGCCAAATAGGATTCCATATTTAAGCCACCAGCATCATCATCATACTAGTTCTTGTTTTTTGAAGCTGATATCTCGCTTGTCCACTTTTCAAGGTTCACTCTCTTACTTCTGCAATCCTTCTTTAGATGCTCGGGCTTTCTGCACTTCCAACACTTCAACCCAGATTTATCCTTACTTTTCAATCTTCCCCTTAACTTGGGTTTAACACCAAACCACTTGTAGTCTCTATCGTAGGTTCACCTTCTCACAGATAAGGCTTCATTTGACGAGTTCTATGTACCCTCCCACCCTATATCCTTAAACAATAAGGCTGCCATGATATTCTTAAAGGACAGATCAATCGTATTACTACCAATCCCAACTATCAAGTTATCACACGAATCAAGAAGTGAACAGACAATGTAATAGCCTTATCGTCATCTAGCACATCAACACTGATAGACAATAACTAACCTATCAAAGTGTTGAACTCATATAGATGAACAGAGATAGAATCACCCTTTGTCATCCGAAGGTTGTACAACTTCTTCCGCAGAAACAGTTTGTTTACCAGAGATTTACGCTGATAAAGGCTTTCCAGCTTCTTCTAGAGATCTTTCGCAATCTTCTCTCCAGAAAGGTTTATCAAGACATAATCGGCTAGGCACAATCAAATTAGACTTCATGTCTTCCGATCGAGCTTCTCATACTCAGTGATAGCCGTTGTAGATGATGCCAAAACCGCCACCGGTGATGCTGACTCTGTCGTGGATGCTGCCGTCATGCTCATCATAGTATTCGGCATCTGATCGACTATCACCGTCCATGGATCCTATCCATGAGTAGATCCTCCATCTTTAGTTTCCATAACTCAAATCTCTTCCCTTCGAACTTCTTGATTGTAATCCGTGATCCAATCGACATCTTTGATCGTTAATACTCGAACACAAAGCTCTGATACCAATTGAACAATTCGAGACCTGCAAATCAAACGAATTATAAATAGAAAAAAAAAACAAGAAAAAATTTAGCGAGATTCCCCCCAGAATAAGGTTACATCTTGTTAGAAGTTTCACTATTATCAATCTCACAAATCTCTAATAACAATATGCACTCAATATACATAGAGAGTATTTATAATCAACTTAAGACGCCCTAATTATGGTTTCCACCTTGCTATAAAATCACAGCTATTCATGAGCCCAAGCTCAAATGGCTAAGAAAAAAAGGGGATCCAACTCATATTCATGAACCCTCGCCCGTTTACCAAGGAGCGGGACCCCTAATTATGGTTTCTTGTAATACCCGTATTTGTAAAGTAAGGGTAAATAAGTAATTTAATAAAATAATATAGTTACGCGAAGGATTTAGTATTGAATAAAATAATTCTTTTGAAAAAAAAATCTGGGATGTGGACGTCATTTAAAGAAAAGAAAAAAAGTTTGAAAAAAAAAATTAGACCTGAACGTCCAGAAGATGTTAGAAGAAAGAAAATACGAAAAAAATTAATTAAATAAAATTAAAAAAAGTTATATAAAAAAAAACTAACAAAGTCAAAAAAAGTCGGCGGTAGGTATAACACCTGCTGCCAATTTAAGAAGGTAATTGAGATTGCCTTACACATCTCCAAAACGTGGAGAATTTTTGGGAGCCCGAGAATGCAAGAGGGGGGGACTGCTAAAGCAAGGAAAAATATATATAAGCATATAATGGGTAAACATATAGAGACTGAACGATTTCGTTCAGTTCCTTTCAACTTCTCGTTTGTTTTCTCAAAGCAATTGGGGACCCAAAGAAATATTGAAAGAGAAAAATTTTGAAGGGGTTTTCTATGGAATTTCATAGAGAATCATGAAAAGCTATTAGAAAAGCAGAAGGTAATAACATAATGTTTATTTTTGAATTTCTGACATTTTTGAAGTTTCCCTGAATTCAAAGTGGGAATTTTCAAAGTGTGTGGTTTATAATGAATTGAAGAATAAATTATAAATTTAATATAAATACGATGTCAGGTGTTGACAATCTACAACCGGGAAAATTTCTTAGAGAAACGGTAAATGCAAAGAGGTGATCCACGGGTAGCTTTAAGAGCTACATAGTGAGTTGGATTTACTTTAAGTAGTCAAAATAAAAATCAAATATCTGGAACTAATATCAAAATAAATTATTAGCTTATGTTGTGATGATAGATAAAAATTTGGTTGATAAATATGATATGAATTTTGACATGTAGAAGATTATTAGGAGATGAATAATATTTTTGGGAATAATAAGTTGATTTAATAATAAAAACGATAAGTGAAATTCTTGATGAGTTATATTGATGTTTTAATACGAATTATGATGAGATGAATTTTAGTGAATCTTGATAAGCTTTAATGGATGATTTGATATGATTTGGGATGAAATTTAGTAGATATTGACAAGCTTTAATGGATGATGTGATGTGATTTGGAATGAGAGGATTTTAGTGAAATTTTTATATAATTTGAGAAAAATCAGGATAGTCAATTTAGATATTTTGAGTTCATGTTGTTTTTATATTACTGTTCAAATGCATATTTCATATCATTGTTCATATGCATATGCATTAAATGAAAAGAAAAGAACCGGAAAGGTAGCTGGTCTAATAAAAAAACAGTGACAACTAGTATGTGCTGGAAATAAAAGGGACACCGTGACAGCCGGTATATGCTGAAAAAATTATGTGGCAGCCGGGACAAACTGCAAAGGAAAGAACCGAGAGGGGGTCTGTCTAAGATAATAATAACCTGTCGATAGGTGGGAAGATGTTCCTATCATAATCATTCATGCATTGCATCTGTTTTAATTATTGCTTGCATTATTGAAATACTAATGTGTGATGTATTAATTATAGATGGTTGAGTCTCACAGAAACAGACAGTTATGGTGATAAGATTTTTGAAATGCTAAGGTGTGGTGTATTATTGTGAATATAATTATAGATGGTTGGGTCTCATAGAAAGAGACAGTTATGGCGATAAGATGATTGAAATGCTAAGGTGTGGTGTGTTATTTTTATGGTGATAAGAACTATCTAAATGGTAGACTTTATGATGTGATCCTTATTGCGAGGTAATTTTGAGATAATTGATGGTCTTGAGGTGAACCAATAAATAAGAGAAAGAGAATGATAGAGAAGGGATATTATGACATGGGTAGTGATAGTAGAGTGCTAGTATCAAGTGTAGGAGATATAAATTGATTTAAATATTAAAAGATTGTTTATACAAATGAGTACTTTTAGTAAATTTAATTCACTGAACTTGTGAAGCTCACTCCTCATTGTACAATGCTTTTCAGGTAGCAGGCTTGACAAATAGTTTGGTGAGTTGGGGTTTAGAAGAAATTATTTTCTATAAGCCACGTACATGTCAACATCCTCAAACAAATGAGAAAATAAAATGAAAAAAAATTATTTGTAAATATTCATGCATTTTACGTTGTATAGAATGTTTAAATATCGGATTGATGTAAATTTCTTTTGGTGTTATTTATTTTAATTGTTGCATGTATGTGTCGTGCTGAGATTTTCAAAATGTGATGACACTGTCTCGGGGGTGACCAACCTAGGATGGGTCATTACAATTTTTGTTGGTATTTGTCTAAGGTTTAAACAATGTTGGAGAAGCTTCAGCATCAGGTCTCCAGGCCGCGGCTCAAGGTGTGCGCGCCTTACACTGCAGCAAGTCCAGGATGTGTGCCCTCCAGGCCTCGCCTAGGCTTAGCTTCGCCTAAGGTGTGCGTGCCTCACCCTGCAGCAAGTCCAGGATATGTGTCCTCGAGACCTTGCCATGGCTTAGCTTCCCCTAAGGTGCGGCACCCAGAAAGGATGAAGATGGTGCATAAATCTGGGATCTTCTCCGTAAGATGGGTTCAAACTTCATTATTGAGAAGTTTGATGGAAAGAGAGACTTTTCCCTTTGGAAGTGGAAGATCAAGGTTGTTCTTATGCAACAAAAGGTGGACTTGGCGATTGGAGAAGATGACGCTTTTCCAGTAAGTATCACAGAGGTCCAGCGGAATGAGATGAAGAAGATGGCGTACAACACCATCTTTTTGCACATATTGGATAATGTCACAAGGGAGTGCAGAGACTCAAAAGATCCAACTACAATTTGGAAGAAACTAGATGAGGTGTTTCTTACCAAGACTCTCCCTAATAAGAGGTATCTTCGTAAACGAATCTTTATTTTCAAAATAGATCCTGATAAAGAGTTGCAAGATAATCTTGATGCCAAGATAAGGGGAGCATCAAGTGGAGAAGGGCTGTTCATTAGAGGAAGGCCAGTATCTCGGTATGGCAATAACATACATGGATACTACCAGGACAGAGGTAGGGGAGAAAGCCATAGAAGAGCGCACAGTAACATACATGGCTACTACCAGGACAGAGGTATAGGAGAAAGCCATGGGAGAGCGCACAATAACATACATGGCTACTGCCAGGATATGGGTAGAGGAGAAAGCCATGGGAGAGCGCACTCCAAACCGATATTTGGAGGGAAGAGATGCTTCTACTGCCATAAGGAGGGTCATTTCAAGAAAGATTGCAAGAAGATGATGAGGGATGAGGGAAGAAGCCATACCAAGAATGGTGAGGCTTTGGTTGCCAAGGCAGAACAGCAAGATGGTGTTCTTATTGTGTACTCAAGTGTGAGCAAAGGGCAAGAAGGCAGCGGGAAATGGATCTTGGATACCGGGTGCACTCATCATATGTGTCCTCACAGGGATTGGTTCAAGAATTTCAAGGAAACTGACGATGGAAAGGTTTTCTTGGGGAATGACATTTCTTGCCAAGTGAGGGGGATAAGAGACATCCAATTGAGGATGTTTGATAGAGTCACAAAGCTGCTATGAAATGTGAGGTATCTTCCAGATTAGAGAAAGAATTTGATCTCATTGGGGCAGTTGGATTCCATGAGGTACACATACAAAGCAGAGGGAGGAAAGATCAAGGTAACCAAGGGATCTTTGATAGTGATCAAAGCAGCAATAAAGGATGGTCTCTATGAGATAATCGAAGACACGGACATCAAGGATCAAGCAGTAAGCTTGATGGCTGAGATAGATAAGGCAGCTCTTTAGCACACTCGCTTTGGACACATGAGCGAAAAGGGCCTGCAAGTTCTCAGCAAGAATGGGTTTCTTAATGGTGACAAGGTAGAGAAACTTGATTTCTGCAAGAGCTGTTTTATTGGGCAACAACATCAAGTCAGCTTCAACACCGGAGTGCACAAGTCTAAATGCATTCTTGACTACATTCATGCAAATCTTTGGGGGCCAGCAAGAACACCAACACAAGGAGGTAATCTTTACTTTTTGTCTTTAATTAATGATTATTCAAGAAAGATATGAGTTTATTTGCTTAAAAATAAATCAGATTCTTTGAATAAATTAGTGGTGTGAAAAAGCTGGAGGAAACTCAAACGGGCAGGGTAGTTAAGGTGTTAAGAACCGATAATGGCTTAGAACTTTTTAACAAGGAACTTGATCAATTCTGTAAGTTAAATGGGATTCTAAGACATAGAATGGTTGTGAAAACCCTTTAGCAAAGTGGAGTTACTGAGAGGATGAATAAGACCCTTATGGAAAAGGTTAGGTGCATGTTAAAAGGATCCAGATTACCCAAATGTTTTTGGGGGGAAGCATTGTCTACTGCTGCATATTTGGTTAATAGATCACTCTCTAGGGCTGTGGACCTTAAGACTCCTGAGGAGATATGGAGTAGAAAACCCCCTGAGTTTGATAACCTTAGGACTTTTGGGTGTGCGGCGTTTGCACATCAAAAGGATGATAAGCTTAGCCCAGGGTTTAGAAAGTGTGTGCTTCTAGGATATGGGGAAGGGGCTAAGGGGTATCGGTTATTGATTATGCCCAAAGTATAATGCAGTATTTGTAGCACAGCTTTGGGGTGTCGATTCCACAGGGAAACAAACTAATTACAAAAGAAGGTGTAAACCTCAACACAAACGATAAAAGTTAAAGTGACAAAATCTGAATTGCTGATTGTGTGAAAATTGTGTAAATAATTGATGGATAATATAATAAAGAAACAACAAGGTTTCAAAAATCCTCCCTAGGTTTTTTGCCCTAATCCTAACTTGATTCAGTTGTTTTTATCTCGATTGCAAGTTTCACATCCCAAACAAGCAATCAGCAAATATTCAATTATAGCGCATGTATAAACCCTAATGTAATTGATATGAATTATTCTTTACTTTCAAGCACACATACCCTAACTTATAAATTATCAAAAGATGATGATATATCTAAATGACAATACCATAGCAAAGGACAAATCTATAAAAGAGATCTACCAGACTCAATCACACCCAAACAAATACACATAAGAAGAGCATGACTAGACTTATATAGAAAAAAAGCATGCAATCACTGGACTAATAAGAAATCTATTAATTAAATTAAAGAATAAAACACAACAATGTTTAATGAAAATAATACCAAACTACAACTGAATCAAATATTGGAAAATAAGAACAACTACACCTAGGGATTCATCCTTTCGCCTTGCTTGGAGATTAGCCGGCCATGGGGCTCATGCATCCTCGAGTTGCCTCCGGCCTCTCAATGATCATCTCCTCATTGGTAGTGAAAGCTTCGGTGATTTCTTAGCTTGCCCTCCAAAAGTACTTCGGATTGCTCCTAAGTGCCCTCTGGATTGCTCCTAAAGGCCCTCTGGATTCACTTTCAGATGATCTCAGATTCTCCGATCGTCCTCAAAGCTGAAATGGAGTGGGTCTTATATAGGCAAATAACATGAATGAAATGTGTTTTCAATCCGATGTGGGATGTGGGATATAGAAATGTGTTTCTAACCGATGTGGGATGTAGGATTTAAGCCTTCACATGCCCTTCACGCTGAAATCCCGCACAGCCCGCACAGCCTGACCTTTGTCTACTTAAACTGCCATAACTTTCTCTAGAAAAATAATTTTTACAAACTGTAAAATTATCCAAAAAATAGACTTCTGGATATTTCTAAACATATATGGCTCATCTCTTGGTTCTTCTTGTATCAATACAGTTTAATTTGCAAAGATGATTGATCTGTACGGGCTTAGTGAAACTCCTCTCTAGTGTGGGCAGTAGCTGTTGCTCTTTTAATCCCTCCATCTTGTCCTTCTGAAAGCATTCCTTCACTCTAGTATGCCTCGAGTCTTTGTGTCTCAAGCAATGATAACTTTTCCTCCTCTTTTGAGCTTAAAGTACCTGAAAATGCACCGAAATAGATTAATGATCCAAGAATGATACTTTAGAGTTGTTAACGTATAAAAGTGCAATTAAAACCTAGATCAACCCTAAAATGATAACAATTAAGTATTGTTAAGATTCATTTTATGACTCTCATCACAACCCCCAACTAGCTTATTGCTAATCCCTAGCAATTCAAGCGAAAACAATATATGAATTCTACGATGAGAATCAAAGTAAAGGAAAAGCAATATTAGTGTTAACCAAGAGTAATTCATATTTTGTCTCAAAAATTGAACATAACACACGGCACAAAGAATCATTAAATTTCACCCAAATCCAAAAGTAATCCAAATATCAATCTTAAAATTGTTATTGACTCTTATCATCTGTTTTATCACAATCCATTAATCCGAACACCCGGATGACTTTATGCATAATATTCATGAATTCAAGTCTTGGCCTCTAAAAACATAATAAATTGTGTGATATCAATCACAAAAACAAGCTCCATAGGCTTACTTTTCAAATCACTCTTCACTATTGTAGAAAAATCACACTATATTTGATCAATAGGTCTTTAATAAGCTTGTAACGTTAGGCTAAGGTAAAGGTTAAGAAAGAACGGGAAAGATTCACAAGTAAAAGAACTCAATCTCTTAGTTTTAAACACAACCACTTTAAGCACTTGATAACCTTACTTCAACACCCAACTCTTTCAACCATTTTTTATAAGAGCATATCTCTCAATAAGTCACCACTTTTCTTTTCTTTTCTTCTTTCTTTGTCATAATTCACTTCTCTTTTTCTTTTCTTTTGTATTTTGGAATAAGACCATTCACCTTTTTTTTCATTTTTTTTCTTTTCTTTTCTTTTCCACAACCCCCAACTTATCTCCTTTAATGTACTTGGGTTGTGGTGGTGATATATATATATATATATATATATATATATATATATATATATATATATATATATTCATATTTCCATCCTTACTCCTTTTAAGTGCTTCTCAACAACAAATGTGTATAACTAAGTTCTTTTAAAAGAAAAGTAAGGATAAAATATTTTTAGGCTCATGAAGGTGAGTGAATGGGCTATTGAAAGAAACAAGGCTCAATTTCTTTTTCAAGAAAAAGGTCAAATAGGTGACTAGCGATAAATATAGCAATGGTAGGTTTGAAAGACTCAAACGGTTCAAAAATGGCCATATCATGTCCTAAGTAATGTGCATTCTAGGAATTCACCTCAAGTGATTATCAAATAAGTTCTAGAACTTGTCCAGACTGTAAAAGTATTCACAAAGTAATCACACATAAAACTTCTCTAAATGCTTTAGACTAATCATACAATCTTACCGCAAACTAGAGTCTCAAACCAAATAAAGATTGATACTTAAATTAATTTCAAACTGAAGCAAGATTTAACTTCTTCTATATGCTATCTACTATCTTAATTAAGCTCATATCATTGACATGTGAATTAACTCTAAAGCTAACACCAAGCATGCTAGAAACAAACAAAAAGGAAAATGACACCAAACAGTTCAATGGAAAAAGAAAAAAATGTATGGAAATAAAGAATATGGAAACAAAGAGATGTGTTTCCTCCACCCCCAACTTAAAAATTGCATTGACTTCAATGTAAAAGAAAGAGTAAAGGAGACTCCCCTTATAGCCAAAGGTGCACAAAAGTTGAAAATTGTGCTCCACCATTTGGATTGCTTCGTATATTTTTCCTTGAAAAGGAAATACTAACTTAATACTGGTAAACAGAAAAAAAATGCGAATAATAAACAAGAAACAAAAACAATAATAGTAAAAGGATATGCTATGAGGTGCCTCCCATGAGCGCTAAGTTTTACGTCTTCAGCCAGACCCTCTTATTCCATCCTAGAAAAACATAGGTTGAATGCACCCGCCACTGCTTCATTGCTAAATTTGGTGCTTGTATGTTTTTGAGAGGCCTCAAGGATGTCATCAGTAACACCCGCAAATTCTGGCTCAATATATGCTCTTGTGAAGCCATGAGTGAGGGTGGACTCCAATGGATTAAGGTGCTGGACCTTTTCTATGAATGAGTCCATCATGTATGCTTGGTGGCTTTCGTCCATATCCTATGATTTTTTCGTTGTTGGGATGTGTAATAACTTACCACTTACTGTCTCAATGGTATTCCCCTCCTTCACATTCTGTTGCACCAAATGCTGACCATGAGATATGGACTGAGCTTGAGAACGGAACTTACCTCACTCAGTCACACTCAAGTAGCTCATTAACTTGGACACTTGGCTCTTTATCTCTTTATGTTCTTCAACAACCTGCACAATTAATGATTCAAGCCTTTGATTAGTCTTCCCCTGTGCTTCAATAAAAGCATGTAAAGTGTCTTCTAAAGAACTCCTAGAAGACATGGGTGCATGTATGGTTCAAGATATGGTGCAGGGGGTTGTGCAAGCTGCTGGTTTTCAGACTTCCAACTGAAATTGGGGTGATTTCACCATCCCGGATTATAAGTATCAGAGAAGGGTGTTAAAGGCTTCTTGTACATGCCTAAGGCATTACATTGTTCCTTATACATCCCTCTCATCTCAGCAAATGTGGGACACTCTTGGGCGAGATGATCTACCCCGCCACACACAAAACATGGTTTCAAAGACGCTGCATGATTAGCTACTTGTGTTGGCTTTGAGCTTTTAGTCTTTAACACCTCTAGTTCCCTAGTGAGCATCTCGACCTTGGCCTTAAGGTTATCCTCTTCCCTAATATGGTAAATTCCACCACCATTTGGGTTCCCTATAGGTCGTGACCTATTTGTGCTTTTAATAGCACTAGGTCCAGTCCAAGTGTGAGATTTTTTAACAAGCTCATTGAGGTACTCTATGGCCTCATCAGGATCTTTCTCCAAAAATTCACCATTACACATCATCTCTACGAATTGGCGCTCACTATATGTAAGTTCCTCACAAAAATAGCTCACCAAATGCCAACTCTCATACCCATGGTGAGGGCACATACTCAATAACTCCTTAAATCTCTTGCAAGACTGATATAAGGTCTCACTATCCTTTTGTGCAAAGGTGGAGATTTGCATTTTCAAAGCGTTGGTCTTATGTTGGAGAAAGTATTTGTTAAAAAAAGTTCGAGTTATCTCAGTCCACGACCTAATAGATCATGGTCTTAGTGAGTATAGCCAACTCTTGGCTCTATCCTTCAAAGCGAAAGGAAAGAACTTAAGCCTCACAATGTCATCGGTTTCATCTTGACTATGAAAAGTCGCGACTACTTCCTCAAACTCTCTAATGTGCACATATGGGTTTTCATTATCCAAGCCATGAAATGTAGGGAGTAATTGAATCATCCCTAGTTTAAAATCTAATTGGCGAGTATTAGCCGGAAACATGATGCATGATGGTATGGCTGTGCGTGTAGGGTGGAGGTAATCTTGAAGTGTCCTAGCTACATTCTCATTAAGGTTATCAGCCATGTTAATAAAATCCTCTAAATTCTCACTTGGGTTTTCACTATTGGTTGATCTAGGTGAGGTTTCACTATCAGACTTGGAAGGAGAGGGTAATTCTAGTTCGGGTCCTCTAATGAATCTACCTCGCAAATCTCTCGGTCTAAGCACGCACCAAATGAATTAGAGAGGAAATAAATAAAACAGAATGATAAAAAAAATCAAAACTTAGAAAAAAGAAAAATAATAAAAAAAAATACTATAAAAAGAAAGAATGAAAAAAATAAATAAAATAAAAAAATAATGCAGCAAGCTAAAAGAAGAAACGAAGTTACCACCTTTACAGCTGCTGAAAAGAAAAACTATCTACAATTCTTCTACCGTTATGTCTCAAAGTTGACAATCTTCTTTGTACTTAAGTGTGTTTCCCCGGTAACGGCACCAAAATTTGATTATGCCCAAAGTATAACGTGGTAGTTGTAGCACAGCTTTGGGGTGTCAATTCCACAGGGAAACAAACTAATTACAAAAGAAGGTGTAAACCTCAACACAAACGATAAAAGTTAAAGTGACAAAATCTAAATTGTTGATTGTGTGAAAATTGTGTAAATAATTGATGGATAACATAATAAAGAAACAACAAGGTTATGGAAATCCTCCCTAGGTTCGTTGCTCTAATCCTAACTTGATTCAGTTGTTTTTATCTCGATTGCAAGTTTCACATCCCAAACAGGCAATTGGCAAATATTAAATTAAAGCGTATGTATAAACCCTAATGTAATTGACATGAATTATTCTTTACTTTCAAGTACACATAACCTAACTTATAAATTATCAAAAGATGACAATATATCTAAATGAAAATACCACAACAATGGACAAATCTATAAAAGAGATCTACCGGACTCAATCACACCCAAACAAATACACATAAGAAGAGCATGACTAGACTTATATGGAAAAGAAGCATGTAATCACCGGACTAATAAGAAATATACTAATTAAATTAAAGAATAAAACACAACAATGTTTAATGAAAATAATACCAAACTATAATTGAATCAAATAAAAGAAAATAAGAACAACTACACCTAGGGATTCATCCCTTCGCCTTGCTTAGAGACTAGCCGGCCATGGGGCTCATGCGTCCCCGAGTTGCTTCTGGCCTCTCAATGATCATCTCCTCCTTAGTAGTGAAAGCTTCGGTGATTCCTCAACTTGCCCTCCAAAAGTACTTCAGATTCCTCCTAAGAGCCCTCTGGATTGCTCCTAAAGGCCTTCTGGATTCACTTTCTGATGATCTCAGATAATCTCAGATTCTCCAATCATCCTCGAAGCAGAAGTGGAGTGGGTCTTATATAGGCAAATACCATGAGTGCAATGTGTTTCCAATCTGATGTGGGATGTGGGATATAAAAATGTATTTCTAACCGATGTGGGATGTGAGATTTAAGCCTTAGTATGCCCTTCACGCTGAAATCCTGCACAGCCCGCTCAGCCTGACCTTTGTCTACTTAAACTGCCATAACTTTCTCTAGAAAAATCATTTTTACAAACCGTGAAATTCTCCATAAAATAGACTTCTGGATCTTTCTAAGCATATATAGATCATATCTTAGTTCTTCTTGTATCAATACAGTTTAATTTGCAAAATGATTGATCTGTATGGGCATTTCTGGCAATTTAGTGAAACTCCTCTCCAGTGCGGGCAGCAGCTGTTGCTCTTTTAAGCCCTCAATCTTGTCCTTTCGAAAGCATTCCTTCACTCCAGTATGCCTTGAGTCTTTATGCCTCAAGTAATGATAACTTTTCCTCCTCTTTTGAGCTTAAAGTACCTGAAAATGCACCGAAATAGATCAATGATCCAAGAATGATACTTTAGAGTTGTTAATGTATAAAAGTGCAATTAAAACCTAGATAAACCTTAAAATGATAACAATTAAGTACTGTTAAGAAGCATTTTATGACTCTTATCAGTTATGGTCCTTAAAGCAAAAAGGATTTAAACTCATAATAAGTAGGGATGTCATTTTTAATGAGCATTTATTTCCCTATTTGGAGAAAACTAGCCCTGCAGGGAAAGTGAGCAAACCATATCGATTTTTTTGGAGCATTGCATCAAAGAAAATTCAGTTCAGGTAGAGCAAGGATGGTAAGAGGGTTCGGACCAGGTAGAGCCCATTAATGAATGCCAAGCTTAGGACACTCGAGAGGAGGCTGAACTAGAAGGGGATGATGCAGCAAGTTAGAATGACTATCAGCTCACAAAGGACCGGGAAAGAAGGCTCGTCAGACCACCTTCAAATTATGGGTTTGTGGATGCTATTGTAGCAACTCCTTGGACAGAAAGAGGGATAAGTGAACAAGATACTTACATTAATGCCATGAGATGTAAGGATTCGTCAATATGGAAGCTAGCTATGGAGCAAGAAATAGACTCTTTTAGGGAGAACAACTCTTGGGAATTGGTGCACATTCAAGGAAAACAGAGAGTTGTGGATTGTAAATGCGCTTACAAGATCAAAGAAAAGAACTCTCCAGGGGACAAAGTCTGGGACAAGGCTAGGCTTATGACGAAGGGGTTCACGTGAAGAGAAGGCATAGATTTCACAGAAACTTTCTCACCTGGACACAAGATGGAGGAAATGGTAAATATCCTTGTCTATGCTAATGGTATGCTATTGGTTGAGAACAGCAGGGAGAGGATGGAAAGGTTGACATCTCAACTCAGTAAGGAGTTTGAGAGGAATGATCTTGGCCTTGCACAAAAGATCCTTGAGATGAGAAGAATTCGGGAAAGGGAGAGAAACGGGTTGAAGGTTTCTCAGTCTTCTTACATAGAAAAGGTGTTGTATGAGTTTTCTATGGAAGATGGTAAACTAGTGAAGGTTCCTCTTGCTGGTCATTTCAAGTTCTCCGGTGAACAATGTCCTATAATGGATAAGGAGAAGAAGGAAATGCAAAAGGTCCCTTACTCTAGTGTGGTTGGATCAGTCATGGTCATGATGATTAGCACTAGACCTGACATTTCTCATAAAATGAGAGTTCTCAACAGGTTGATGAGTAATCCCGAAAAGGAGCTTTGGCTTGGAATGAAGTGGATGCTGAGGTACTTGGAGGCCCAGTGGCAGCCGGTGGTAGCACTCTTAACAACCGGGGCTAAGTACATACTAGCTTCGAAAGCCATTAAGGAAGATATGTGGTGCAAAGGGTTGTTAGACAAGTGAAAGGTCCTAAAAGAGCAGGTGGTGGTGTCTTCGGATAGCCAAAGTGCATGGCACTTGAGTAGGAACCCATTGTTCCATGAGAGGACTAAGCATGTGGATGCTTGATATCATGTCATTTGGGAAAATGTTACGAAATGATGCATTCATGTGGACAAAGTCGCAGCGGAAAGAAGTTCTACAGATTTAGGCACCAAAGTTCTACCTCTAAGTAAGTTCAATCATTGCCTTGGACTTCTTAGGATTGGAGTCGGATGAATGGTGACTCAAGTTGAGTTTGGATACTGAGTTCTCTGGATAAGGGGTTCGGGTTTAATCGCTTAGACAAAGGTAGAGATTGTTGGTATTTCTCTAAGGTTTAAACAAGGTTAGAGAAGCTTCAGCATCAAGTCTCCAGGTGTGCGCGCCTCACCCTACAATAAGTCTAGGATGTGTGCCCTCCAGACTGCACCGCAGCTCAGCTTCCCCAAGGTACGGTGCCCAGAAATGATGAAGAGGGTGCCCTGGTTCGCGCCACTGCCCAGCCCATCCAAGCCTCAGCACGAAGCTCCAAGCCTCAGCACGAGGTAAACCTGATGCTTTTGTTTCAGCATTTCAAATGATGCATAGAACATGATCAAAATGCACGGGATCACTTAGAATTGATGAAGGGCTATGGTTTATTGGTCTTCAAGATCTAAGGGAGGAGATTGACCTTCAAGATTGGTCAAGAAGTGGTGCATTATATAAAGGGTCACCTAGCTTCAACTCAAGAAGTGTGACATAACATGTGATGACATGTGAGTGTGTGTGAAATAAAACATATGGTGTGTGAGAGTGCAAAGACACTAAACACAGGGGAGACTCATTCAAGAGAGACTAGTTGTTTAGAGAGAGAGTAGTATAGAGAGGGAATTCAAGGGCCTTGTAAGTGGAATTTCTTAGGAGAAATTCCAGGGTAACTCAAGTCCTTATCACTTTCTTGTTCTCTTCTTTCGTTATTCAAGAACTAAAGGTTTCTTGAAGAGGTGTTGCTGTTTGTAAGAACTCATAAGATTTAGTGCAGAGGGCTCGGAGGAGCTCACGAGGACGTCGGCACATTATTGAACCTCGATAACAAATTGCTTGTGTTCTTTCTTGCTTCGTTTTTTGTTTCTTTTCTTTACAAGTCATTATAGACTTGGGTGTTTGGAATATCACCACTTGGGCATCTTGGAAGGTGGTTTCCCAATAATTTTGGTATCAGAGCAGTAGGTTTTAAGATTCTGTGGACTGCATGAGAACTTAAAAAGTGGAAGATCTAAATAAATTATATTTTAATGAATAGTCTGAGGATGACACGTGGACGCGCTAGAGCTAGAGTTAGAATTGTTGATTTGAGAGGGCGTGGTAGGCCCACAATATTTTGACAAGTCGAGGTTGAGTTTGAATCTGTGGTTTCTAGAAGGGAACATGTTGATAGTATGATTGATATTAGTAATATAATAGATATTGGTAAAGGTGTGAGAGAATCTGAAGTTGGAAGAAATGAGCTAAGATAAGCTCTTACACATGCTCTTGAGAAAATGAAGGTAACATATGATAGAACTGATAGCTTATAGCATAGATTTGATGAACATACTAGAGTAGTGCCTGAGGTTGTTGTAAATCCAGTAATTGATAAATGTTAAAATGATGGAAAAGTGAGTTTATGCATGAGCTGGAGGGAGATTGTTAAGTTGAATGTCGTATTGTTTAAAGGATCTATGAATCCTTTTACACTTGAGTTTTGGAGAAATAAGTATAAAGAATTATTTGGTATTTTACCAGTAATTGATAGGCAGATGGTTGCTTTTGCTTCGTTTGAGTTAGAAGAAGAAGTTTTAGAATGATGAAAGGATATTCTTCTCAAGGTAAGTGCAGATGTTGTTAGACCCTTAACCTGGAATAGGTTTAAGGAGGTTTTCTTTGATAAATACTTTCCTTAGATCTTTAAAGCCTAACAAGATAGAGGTTTTATTTATTTGAGGCAAATGGGTTGGCTGTGGCTTAGTATGATAGGAGATTTGTGGCTTTGTCGAGGTTTAAACCGAAAAATGGTATACCCAGAGGAGAAGAAGTGCAAGAAGTTCATAGATGAACTATGTTTTAAGTTTTGATCAACATTATCTTATATGAGGCCTATGAATTATGGGTGGATATATCATTTCAGATTGAAAGAGATGTGATGGAGTTTAAGGGAAAGAGAAAAGGTGATTAAAGAGGCTTAGACATAAAGGTTATAGAGGTAGTAGTAGTATGAGTGTACAAGTGAGAGACCACCCCAAATGAGGCGTTCCTTGTCATAGGGAACTGAAGTACAGAGTCAGAGGAAAGCAGGATCTATTACTTATATAGCTCAGGATACTATTGGTGGGACCCTTCGATTTGGGAGACAGGTTATGAGAATTGGGAGTCGTGGCAGAGGAAGTAAGTAGGCCACCAAGGGGAAGTGGTAATCTAACGTATGATTGAGAGACAGAATTTTGTTATAATTATATTCAGATAAGATATTTATCTCAAAATTGTCAAAATTTGAAGTGCTTTATGTGTAGAGAAAATGGATATATCAATGATGGTTGATTTTGGTGTAACCCATTCTTTTGTATCCAGTATTCATATGAAGTTTCTTGAAGTATGTATTAGTCCTTTGATGCAAAATATTTCTGTTCAAGTTTCCACTAGAGATAAAGTGATAATCATAAATACTTACAAGAGTTGTCTGATTCGTATCAGTGATAGAAAAATCTGAAACAGATTTATTATCTTTGAACATATATAATCTCATTTAATTTTGAGAATGAATTGGTTGTCGACATATTACACTTGGGTTGATTGTTCTAGAAAGACGATAGTGTTCAAGATATGAACATAAGAAGTTTAACTTTCAGAGAAAACATAAAATACTCTTGAACTATCTTATTTTTGCTCTGACTAATAGGGGATGGTTGAAGAAGGGTTGTGAGGAGTATTTGGCATACATAATGGATTCTAAAAAGTAAAATGGGAAGTTATAATAAATCTTAGTGATGAAAGAATATTCTAAAGTAATTCTTGATGAGTTGTCTAGGTTGCCTCCAAGTAGGGAGATTAAATTCTCTATGGATGTGATACCAAGATCATAACATATATTTAATAGCACCCTATAGAATGATGTCAACTGAACTGAAAGAGTAGAGCATACTATTTTAAGAATTTTTGGATAAACAAATTATCAGACCTAATATATTTGGGGAGCCCTTGTGTTGTTTATAAGGAAGAAAGATGGAACGATAAGAGTATGTATAGATTAAAGTATGTACAGATTAAAGATAGTTAAATAAGAACAAATACCTTTTTCCCAGGAGAAATAAATTGTTTGAGCAGTTGCAAGGAGTGAGAAAGTTTTCTAAGATAAACTTGAGATCAAGTTATCACAAATTGAGGATAGAGAAGGGAGACGTGCCTAAGACTGTTTTTAGGACACATTATGCTCATAAGTTTTTTTTTTTTTTTTTTGTGATGTCATTTGGATTGACTAATATTCCAAAAATATTCATAGACTTGATGAATAAAATGTCTGAACCATTTCTTGATAATCTAGTGGTTGTATTCATTAATGACATCTTGGTGTATTCTAAGAAGGAAGAACAAAATGTGAAACATTTAGAAAGTTTGTTGGAGATTTTGAGGAGAAAGAAATGGTATGATATAAGTTATCTAAGTGTGAGTGTTGACTGAATGAAATAACTTTGTTGGAACATATAATATTGGAAAATGGCATAACAGATGATCTACAAAAGGTAGAGGCAATGTTAAGTTGGGAGAGACCAACTAATGTGACTGAGATTAGAATCTTCTCGGGGTTAGTTGGTTATTATAGAAGATTCTTTCAGAATTTTTCTATTATTGTAACACTGTTAAATAGACTGACCAGGGAAGAGGTGAGATATGTATGGTAAGGGAAGTATAAGAAAAAAAATTTCCAATTACTAAAGGAGAAATTAACTACAGCTCCAGTATTGCGGTTCCTTCTGGTGATGAAGGATTTGTGGTACATAGTAATACATCACATCAATGATAGGAAAGTTATGGGCCATACTTCTAGGCAATTGAAGATTCATGATAGAAATTACCCTACTCATGACTTAAAGTTGGCTGCCATAGTGATTAGTTTAAAGATTGGAAGCATCATTTATATGGAGCTACTCATAAGATATTCATGGGTTATAAGAGTTTGATATACTTACATAACTAGAGAGAGTTGAATTTGAGGCAAAGATGGTGGATGGAGTTGATAAGTAACGATGATTGTACAATTCACTATCATTTAGAAAAAATGCGAAGGTAATAGCTAATGCATTGAGTAGAAAGTCTATAAGTAATTTAACTGTTATTGGGAGTCCTGGTGTGAAATTGATGATAGATTTAAAAGAGATAAGAATGAAGTTGAACAACAGTGGTAGAGGATCATGGATAAAGAATGTAGTTGTACAGTCATTCATAGTAAAATACTTTAGAGATACAAGGTAGAGATGAAGAGATAGAAAAGATTAAGCATTGAGTGCTTACTAGAAAGAAATATAAGTTCAAAATTTGAAATGATGGTATCCTGGTCTTGGAACATAGAAATAGTATTCCCAATAATGCAGATTGGAGAAAAGAGATAAAGAGGGAGGCACATAATTATGTAGATTTGATGCAATCAAGTAACAATAAGATATATACTGGATTGAGATAGAATTTTCTTAGGGTCGAGATTGAAGAGGGATGGCACTGATTGAGGCATTATATGTTCGGAGGTGTAGAAATTTTTTATGTTAGGAAGAAATGGGAGAGAGAAATATCTCTGGTCCATCAACTTACTAAGTTAACAATTGAGAGGATCAAATTTGTTAGAGAGAACCGTAAAGCAACTCAGAGTAGACCTCTTGGGTCTCAAGTAAGTGATTGGATGTATCTTAATGAAAAGGTGTATTGAGATTTAAATAGGAAAGAAAAGTTGAATTTGAGATAAGTGGGACCCTATGAGGTTGTTAAGAAAGTTGGGCTAGTTGTGAGGCCTCAAGAGTTAGAACATTTATATAATGTATTTCATGTTTCACTTTTAAGAAAGTGTTTACATGATATTTTGAGCTAAGCTATAGAAATTTAGAAGGATTGGGATATATTCAAATACTAGTGAGAATTTTAGACAAAAATAATAAATCTTGTGTAATAAAAAAATTTCATTTTCCCAAGTTCTATGGCAGAATAAGGATGTTGAAGAGATTATGAAATTTTGGGGACGAAATTTTTGTAAGGTGGGGTAGATTTGTAATACCCGTATTTGTAAAGTAAAGGTAAATAAGTAATTTAATAAATCTAACATGAAGTTTAAATAATATAGTTACGCGAAGGATTTAGTATTGAATAAAATGATTCTTTTGAAGAAAAAAAATCTAGGATGTGGACGTCATTTAAAGAAAAGAAAAAAAATGTTTGAAAAAAAAATTGGACCTGAACGTCCAGAAGAGGTTAGAAGAAAGAAAATAAGAAAAAAATTAATTAAATAAAATCAAAAAAAGTCAAAAAAGTTGAAAAAGAAAAAAAAAAACCAACAAAGTTAAAAAAAACGTGGGCAGCAGGTATAACACCTGCTGCCAATTTAGGAAGGTAATTGAGATTGCCTTACACGTCTCTAAAACGTGGAGAAGTTTTGGGAGCTCGAGAATGCAAGAGAGGGGGGGGACTGCTAAAGCAAGGAAAAATATATATAAGCATATAATGCGTAAACATATGGAGACTGAACAATTTCGTTCAGTTCCTTTCAACTTCTCGTTTGTTTTCTCAAAGCAATTAGGGACCTAAAGAAAGGTTGAAAGATCAAAATTTTGAAAGGATTTTTTGTAGAATTTCATAGAGAATCATGAAAAGCTATCAGAATAGCAGAAGGTAACAATATAATATTTATTTTTGAATTTCTGACATTTATAAAGTTTCCCTGAATTCAAAGTGGGAATTTTCAAAGTGTGTGGTTTATAATGAATTGAAGAATAAAAGTTGGAAATCACCTTGGAGATGCCTAGGTTGTGATCTTCCAAACACCCAAGTCTAGAATGATTTGTAAAGATGAATCAAAAACAGAAATAGAAATCAAAGAAAGAAAAGGACACAACAATTGTTATTGAGGTTCGACAATAGCCTACATCCCCGTGAATTCCTCTGAAATCTCTACACTAAATCAATGGTTCTTTACAAATACAGCAACCCTCTCCAAGAAACTCAAGTTCTTGAAGAACTAAAGAATAAGAGGTAAAAGAAAGTGATAAAAACTAACCCTGGAATTTTCCGAAGAAAATTCCCCTTACAAGCCCTTGAATCCCCTTTTTATTTTACTCTTTCTTTCTAAACAACCAGCCTGTACAATGAGTCTCTCTTGTTTTGTGTCTTTGCACTCTTACAATTGATCTCACTTTCAATCACAAGTTATGTCTCTTTGAAGCTAGGTGACCCTTTATATAGTGCATCATCTTCTTGACCCAAATTGAGGATCAATATCCACCCTTAGATCTTGAGGACCAATCAACCTTAGCCCATCTTCCTGTGCATTTTGAACATGCCTCACGCACTTAACAAAAGGCTGAAACAAATGAACCACGTGTGCCATCAAGCCGCAACCTATAACAGGGAAAGCCGCGACCTGAAGAAAGGCTGAACTTCACCATGATTCATCCATTCTGGGCACCGCGGCCTGGGGGAGGCTGAGCCACAGCGCACACCTCCTCTAGGTCTTCTCCCAAGCTGGGCATCGCACCTTGGAAGAGCCAGGCCGCGACGCACACTGGTGTGCATTTGATGCTGATTTTTCCTTATTTAAACCTTAGACAAACACGAACAATCTCTACCTTTATCTAAGCGTTTAAACCCGAACCCATTGTGTAGAGAACTCAGGATCCAAACTCATCTTGAGTCATCATATTAATCGACTCCAATCCTAAGTAGTCCAATGCAATGATTGAACTTACTTAGAGGTAGAACCTTGGTGCCTAAATCTGCAGGATTTTCCTCCGTGGCTACCTTGTCCACATGAATGCATCATTCCGTAACATTTTCCTGAATAAAATGATACTGAACATCCATGTGCTTTGTCCTCTCATGGAACACTGGATTCTTACACAAGTACAATGCATTTTGACTATCCGAATACACCACCACCTGTTCTTTCAAGACCTTCAACTCTTCTAAAAACCTTTTGCACCATATAACCTCCTTAATGGCTTCCGTTTCCACTACGTACTCAGCCTCGGTTATTGACAGTGCTACCACCGGCTGCAACTAAGCCTTCCAACTTATGTAGCATTCGATTAAGTTGAAGAAGTAGGAGGTAATCGATCTTCTTTTATCCCGGTCTACTCCATAGTCCGAATCCGCATAACCCTCAAGATAGATGGACTTACCCCTCTTCTCATAAATTAGCCCTACTTCTGCACTTCCCTTCAAGTACCTCAGCAACCACTTCATCCCAAGCCAACGCTTTTTTCCGGGATTACTCATAAACCTACTGAGGACACTTATTGCATGAGCAATATCAGGTCTAGTGCTTACCATGGTGAACATAACTGAACCAACCGCACTAGCGTAAGGGACCTTTTACATTTCCTTCTTCTCCTCCTCTGATCTTGGACATTGATCGATGGAGAACTTGAAATGACCAGCAAGGGGAACCTTCACTGGTTTGCTATCTTCCATAGAGAAGTTAGATATCATCTTCTCTATGTAGGAAGTTTGAGAAATATTTAATCTGTTTCTCTCCCTTTCTTGGATTATATTCATCCTAATGATCTTATGTGCATGGCCAAGATCCTTTATCTTAAACTCTGAACTGAGTTGAGACTTCAATTCTTGTATCCTCTCCCTCATGTTCCCAACAACAACATATCGTGGACATAGATGAGGATGATCACCACTTCCTCCACCTTGTGCCTCTTGTAATACAAACATGAATCATAGTAGCTCCTCATGAAACCTAGGCTGGTTACAAAGGAATCGAACCTCTTATTCCATTGCCGAGGTGAATGCTTCAGGCCATAGAGAGATTTCTTCAATTTGCACACCAACTCTCCCTGTCTTTCTTCCTCATAGCCTTCGGGTCACCTTATGTAGATGGTCCCATCAAGCTCTCGATGTAAGAACATTGTCTTCACATCCATTTGCTCGATCTCCTAATCAAATTTGACCACCATAGCCAATTCTATCTGTATCATCTTGTATTTCACAACCGGTGAGAATATTTCGGTGAAATCTATGCCTTCTCTTTGTGTGAACCCCTTTGCCACCAGCCTAGTTTTATACTGGACTTCATCCCCTAGAGTGTTTCCATCTTTGATCTTGTAGATCCACCTACAATCCACAACTCTCTGTTTTTTCTAGTTTGGGCACCAATTCCCAAGAGTTGTTCTTCCTCAAAGAATCCATTTCTTCCTCCATAGCTAATTGCCACTTTGACAAATCCTTACATTCCATGGCTTCTATGTAAATTTTTGGTTCAACCATCCCTCCTTCTATCCAAGGAATTGCTACATTAGCATCCGTAAACTCATATCTCAAAGGTGGTCTGACCACCCTCCTTCCCCGGTCCCTTATGAGCCGGTAGTCATTCTGACTTGCTACATCAACCTCTTCTGGTTTAGCCTTCTGTTGAGTATCCTGAGCATGGCCCTCATTAATAGGCTCTACCTGGTCCGAACCCTCCTTCCTTCCTTGCTCTACCTGAATTGAATTTTCCTTGATGCGATGCTCCACAAATTCCGGATTGGTTTGCTCACTAGCCCCTGCAGGGTTAGTTTTCTCCAAATAGGCAAATAACAATTCATTAAAAATAACATCCCTACTTATTATGAGTTTCATTCCTTTTGGTTCTAAGGACCACAACCTATACCCCTTAACTCTATCACCATACCCTAGAAATACACATTTTTTAGACCTTGGGCTAAGTTTATCATCCTTTTGATGTGCAAATGTAGCACACCCAAAAGTCCTAAGGTTTCTCAACTCAGGGGGTTTCCCACTCCACATCTCCATGGGAGTCTTGAGCTCTAAAGCTCTAGAGGGTGATCTATTTATCAAGTATGCAGCAGTAGACACAGCTTCCCCCAAAAAATATTTTGGCAAACCAGACCCGATTAACATGCACCTAACATTTTCCATAAGGATTCTATTCATCCTCTCAGCAACTCCATTTTACTGAGGTGTTTTTACAACTATTCTATGTCTTAAAATGCCATTTAACTCACAGAATTTATCAAAATCCTTATTTCAAAATTCTAAGCCATTATTGGTTCGTAAAGCCTTAACTACCCTACCCGTTTGAATCTCCAGCAACTTTTTCCACACCACAAATTTATTCAAAGCATTTGATTTATTTTTAAGCAAATAAACCCAAACTTTTCTTGAATAATCATCAATTAAAGACAAAAAATAAAAGTTACCTCCATGTGTTGGTGTTCTTGCTAGTCCCCAAAGGTCCAAATGAATGTAGTCAAGAATGCCCTTAGACTTGTGCACTCCGGTGTTGAAGCTGACCCGGTGTTGCTTCCCAAGAATGCAACACTCGCAGAAATCCAATTTCTCTACTTTTTCACCACCAAGTAGACCATCCTTGCTGAGAACTTGCAGGCTCTTTTTGTTCATATGTCCTAAGCAAGTGTGCCAAAGGGCTGCCTTATCCATCTCAGCCATCAAGCTTGCTGCTTTATCCTTGATTTCTATCTCTACGATCATCTCATAAAGTCCATCTTTATTGCTGCTTTGATCATTATCAAAGATCCCTTGGTCACCTGAGTACTTTTAGTAAATTTAATTCACTGAGCTTGTGAAGCTCACTTCTCATTGTACAATGATTTCCAGGTAGTAGGCTTGACAAATAGTTTGGTGAGTTGAGGTTCAGAAGAAATCATTTTCTGTAAACCACATACGTGTCAACATCCTCAGACAAATGAGAAAATAAAATGAAAAAAATTATTTGTAAATATTCATGCATTTTATGTTGTATAGAATGTTTAAAGATCGGATTGATGTAAATTTCTTTTGGTGTTATTTATTTTAATTGTTGCATGTATGTGTCGTGCTGAGATTTTCAAAATGTGATGACATCGTCTCGGGGGTGGCCAACCCGGGATGGGTCATTACAATTCTATAGATCTGGACCCGTTGAAGTATGCACCAATTCTAACAATATATAACTGCCTATGTCAATTCCAGTGAGGTTTCTTGTGATTTTCCATTTTCTGCATCTTTTATTGATGCCAAGAGCAAGTACCTGTTGTTAAATAAGTAAAAGATATGACTATGACAATGACAAAAGTTGATCAAAGTCACCATTGATATACTGATACATTATTCAGCTATAGCACAAGAAAGTGTAAGCTAGGGAAGCAAAGGAATTCAGCTACTCCAAATTTAAGTACGTTGTTTTATTTTCAAGTCCGTTGATCCCCTATTTAATTTTGCTATTCGAAAATCAAATTTGCTACCTTATTTTATCAATCAACAATTTCTTTATTTTGATCTTCTCTTTCTCCTTGTCTCTAATGATGATTGTATTTTTGGCTTTGAGGTTGATGTAGGGAAAAATTCTCCAACCAGTAACATAATGACATGTGGTACTCTTCAAGGGCGAAAAACAAAATTTCATAAAACAAGACAGAGTAACTAGTCGAGTGGCTACACGTGACAAAGGGAAAAACGGTAATCTTACACCAGAATCCTAATCCTACTAGGACACTCTAGCCTATGAAATCCTTAGTCTTATTAGAATACTCCAACTTATGGGAATTCTAATCCTATAATAATACTCAGCATTAATCACTTTGCTAATCAAACTCTACCTCTAAACGCTATATAAAGGGGGCTCTCATTATCATAGGTACACATTCAATTCACTCTCAAATCCCCTAGCTCTCTTGCTCCCTACTTTATTACACCTTCAATTTACTGACTTAGGCATCGGAGAGTCCCCCGAAGACACAACCCTTCTAGTCCTCCGGCGAGTCCTTAGGGTTTCTTTTGTCTTTGCATGCGTAGGTACCTAATTGCATCCGTTCAATTACATAGTAAATTTTTGGCATTAAAAGATTGGCTCTTTCCATGGGAAGTTAGAAAAAAAAAACTTATCTGTCAAGATACCACCCAAGAATGCTTCCAAAAACGCCATTGCTGCTGCTACCACCACTATTGTAGCAATAACCATTGCCGCCACTATTGCAATACCTTTGCCACTTAGATCTCAACCAGTTATAGCCTATGCATAGGTCCTGAACTTCTAGCCATCCTTAAACAGGCTGCAACCAGCCAGAATCCCAACGAGCCATATGGTGAGCAGTCGCATTAGGATCAACAATCTCAACCGAACCACCTAGTTCATCAAGGCTAGGTAAACCTGGAAACCCCAATCACACAAGGAGAGTACATAGAGCTTACCCAGCTGGTGACTGACTTTGCAACTTGACTCAGGGGCAAATCCCCCCTCGGTCTCAAGCATCACAACTAAGCCCTCGACCAAAGAGGCACCAGAATCCCAATCACCACACTCGTACCTCATACCATAAGTCTACTATTAGTTTTTTTCCTACTAATCATGGACTAGAGTCTCAAATTTATTCTGTCTCCAAAAATCTCTCTAATCTAGACAAGAAACTAGAAAAAATGGATAAGAAGATAAGTGAGGCCTTCAAGCATTGGGGAGTCAATATCTTGGTTGAGCTTGATTCCCAAGACCCTCCATTTACCCAAGATATTTTGGATGCTCCACTCCCTCGGCAGTTCAGGATGCCAATCATCAAAGCCTATGAGGGCACTACTAATTTGATGGATCACCTCCAGCTTTACAAGACAATAATGCTTCTACACTGCCACTTGGACCTAGTCCTATGTCAGGCTTTACTGCTGACTCTCTAGAAGGCTGTCATCACATGGTATTCCCACCTTAAGCCTAGAAGCATCAACTCTTTCAAGGAGTTCAGTCTCACCTTAGTCACGCATTTCCTCAGCATCGAAGGGTCGAGGAAGACGTCGGAAGGCCACTTCAACATTATTCAGTAGAGAGGTGAGAAATTTTGTGAATATATTCCCTGATTCAATGCAGTTGCATGGGAAATAGCTGACCTTAACATAAAGATCCAGACTGTCGCCTTAGAAAATGGGCTCAGATTAGGAAGTTTCAACAAAAAACCCACAAACGCCCAACTAATGACATGAATGAGATCCTGGCCCGAGTCGAAGAGTACATACCTTGAAAATAAGGACTAAAAATTTCAAAGGGAGTGGTAAGAAGGTTGAGTTAAGAGAAAGAGGGAACAATCTGAACCAAAGAATGACTCAAGAAAGAAGCCTCGCGAGGATAAGAGTGGAAAATGATAAGTGCTTAAATATTCATATTTAAGCCCCTTAATTTACATTTGTTAAGCTCATTATTTACATATTTTATTCTATTTTACTTCATTTTTGTGTTTTCTATAATTTTATAGGTTCTCGAAGAGAAAAGTGGCATTTTAGAACTCAAAAAGAAGAAATCTGGAATACTTGTAAGTAGCTAAGTGCGATCGAGCACAGAATATTATGATCGAGCACACAAGCACTCGTGCACACACATAGAAGGCTCGATCGCAACTCTGCACTCGAGTGAAAGAGTATGGGATCGAGCACACACGTGCAGTAAAACGGCAGAGCCAGTTTTGGAAAGAAGAGTCCGGGTCTTGTTTTGAAAATTAGGGTTTCGAAGTGTCTTTAGAACTTTATAAATAGGCCTGTAAAACACAGAAACTTTATCTTTGAATCTTATTTTCAGTTTTAAGCTTTGGAGACGAAGTGATGACTCTTTTCTATAGTATTTTTCGGGTTTATTCTTTTATATTTAGTTTACATTATGAAGATGTGTAACAACACCACTATGTGTAACTTACTTACTAATAGGGCTCGATTGAAGCCCTAATTATGCTTTTTGTTATATGAGTATTGTTGCATTTGCATTAGCTTTATTATGATGCTTTAATTGATTAATGCCTGTTTTATTGAATTCCTCATATGTGTTTGTATTATCAACGTATGCATATGGTATGGATTAGTTAGTTAGATCAATTTGGATGACCGAGTCCTGGGTCTGACAATAGTAACAAAAGAAATCCACGTCGGGTTCTTGGGTTAATCAACATGGGAAATCAGGAGTATACACCATGCCCTAGGTCTCGTGTGGTTGTCGATTTCAACAAATCTTATGCTCTCCTAAGGAACAATTCAGTATACACCATGTTGAATCCCTTAAGAGAGAGACGAGTTAGAGTATACACCATGCCTAACTCGTTGCTTAGGGAGATCAATAACTTAAGGAGTAGACCAAGCCCTGAGGTTGACAAACATTAGGTATTCATAGTAAGGTTAGAGCATTAGCACATTACTTATTGGGAAAGTATGATTAGTGGTGGATATCAAAGCCCTATGTTTCTATCATGAACAAATTCAAACTCAATATTTATTTCTTTCATTTTATATTGTGAAACTGATTCTAAAACGAAATTCACCAATCCCTGTGGAGATGATCTCGCATTTGCACACTATGCTACTATTGACCTGTGTACTTGCAAGTAAAACTGCTCAAATATTTGCTTATTAATTTAGGTAGATTTTTGCACAACAAGTTTTTGGCGCCGTTACCGAAGATTGTGCTAAATTTCTTTTTTAGGATTATTTTTCATTCATTTAAATTTTTCTATTCTGTTTTATTCTGTTTCAGGTACTGTGACTGTTTCATCTGTGCACTGTGATCGAGTGCACTCCTTTATGTGATCGAGCGCATTTGAGGCAGAGGCTACTCGAGCAGGAGCACTGAAACTGCTGCACTGAAGCGGTTTTACTGATTCATGCAAGGACTTCGATCCATGAATCTCACTTTCTTTCCCCTTGATACAGAGCTGGAGTGGACCATTAGACAAAGGCTTAGAGACAATGTTGAGGAGGTAGAAGAAGAATTCGATAGATAAGCACCAATGGCGGAACTGCTAGAACACTAACATCGCAACAAGGATGCGATCGATTGCAGTTGACTCGCACATCCCACATCGGATAGGAAGCATTTACAGTGCGCCTGACGCATTGCATCGCACCAGACTTGCGATCGATCGCAAAGAGGCAGTATCCAACATCGAATTTACAGCTCACTGTACTCCAAGAATTCCCTTATATAAACACTATCTCACCTCATTATTCAGTGTGCAGTCTGGTGGATTTCTACTAGCATTCTAGTAGATCTCCTAAGGGCTTTTGCCACCACCGGGGCAAGTGCTGCCCAACAGCGTGTGGAATTTCTCCCAATGTACAGTTAGTTTTAATTCTTTTCCAGTTTTTTAATGTTTAGCACTTTATATTGTGAAATTTAATTTCATGATAATGGGTGGCTAAAATCTTCAGCTAAGGTTGAAGATGAAGCCTCGCCATTGTTTAGCATTATATTTTTAGATATATTTATACAATTCTGATATGTTTAGTTTAAATATTCTATTTCAATTGTTTGAGTAAATTCTTATGATTGATAGTTTTTAATTGTTCTGTTGGATATTCTGTGTGATTCATCTGATGGATACATCGAATCCTTTTCGATTAAATTAGATTTCCTTTGTGATTTGTTAAAAGTGGATACATTGGATGCTTTTGGTTTAATTGAGATATTCGTTGTTTTTTGTTTAAGTTGGATTCATGGAATGTTTGGATAGATTATTCTTATATAGAACATGAAGATATATGCTTTACTTTGGTTGGGTGGATTCGGAAACCTTAGTGTTTTCATCATTAGTTATTAAATTTAGTTTAGTTTAGTTTATATTTGTTTTGCAAAAATATAATTCATAATTCGGAACTAGGTTAAAATAAGGTTAGTTTACATAAAAAGCTATTTTCACAACGCACTCCCTGTGGATTCGACATTGCACTTGCACAACACTATATTGCGAACGATTCGTGCGCTTGCGAGTAATTTAAAACTCACAACAATAACATAGTATTTATTTTTGAATTTCTGATATTTATGAAATTCCCAAGAAGTCAAAGTGGGAATTTTCAAAGTGTGTGGTTTATATCAAATTGAAGAATAAATTAGAAAATTTATACAAATGTGATGTCAGGTGTTGATGATCTACAACTAAGGGAATTTTTTAGAGAAATGGGAAAGGCAAGGAGGTGATCCACGGGTAGCTTTAAGAGCTACGTGGTGAGTTGGATTTACTTTAAATGGTCCAAATAAAAATCAAATATCGGGAAATAATATCAAAATAAATTATAAGCTTATGATATGGTGATAGATAAAGATTTGGTTGATAATTATGATATGAATTTTGGACATATAGAAAATTATTAGGATAGAAATAATATTTTTGGGAATAATAAGTTGATTTAATAATAAAAATGATAAATGAAAGTCTTGATAAGTTATGTTGATGTTTTAATACGAATTATGAGGAGATGAATTTTAGTGGATATTGATAAGCCTTGGTGGATGATTTGATGTGATTAGGGATGAAATTTAGTGGATCTGCACAAACTTTGATGGATAATTTAATATAATTTTGGATGAAATTTAGTGGATTTTGACAAGCTTTAATGGATGATTTGATGTGATTTGGGATGAACAGATTTTAGTAGAATTTTTATATAATTTGAGAAAAATCAGGATAGTCAATTTAAATGTTTTAATTTCATGTGATTTTTATATTAATGTTTATATGCATATTTCACATCATTGTTCATATGCATGTGTATTAAATAAAAAGAAAAGAATCGGGAAGGTAGCCGGTCTAATTGAAAAACAGTGACAGCCAGTATGTGCTGAAAATAAAAGGGACACCGTGCCAGCTGGCATATGCTGAGAAAATTCTGTGACAACCAAGACAAGTTGCAAAGAAAAGAACCAAAAAGGGGCCAGTCTAAGATAATAACAACCTGTCGACAGGTGGGAAGACTTTCCCATCATATGCATTCATGCATTGCATCTATTTTAATTATTGTTTGCATTATTGAAATGCTGATATGTGATGTGTTATTGTGAATTTAATCATAGATGAATGAGTCTCACAGAGAGCGACAATTATAGTGATAAGATTATTGAAATGCTGAGGTGTGGTGTGTTATTGTGAATTTAATCATAGATGAATAAGTCTCACAGAGAGAGACAATTATAGTGATAAGATGATTTAAATGCTGAGGTGTGGTGTGTTATTTTTATGGCGATAAGAACTTTCTAAATGATAGACTTTATGATGTGACCCTCATTGCGAGATAATTATGAGATAATTGATGGTCTTGAGGTGAACAAATAAATAGAGGAAGAGATTGATAGATAATGGATTTTTTGACAGGTGTAGTGATAGTAGAGTGCTAATGGACAACAACAATCTCAAGGGAAAATTTGAACTCTTCGCGAGCATCCCAGCTTGGTAGTGGAGATTCCCCATATTGCTCCCAAAAATTCCTCCAGTTTGCTCCGATTGGTAGCAAAGTCCTTCAGACTGCACCCTATTTGGTAACAAAGCCTTGGAGACTGCACACTGTTTGGTAGCAAAGCCTTGGACATTGCACACTAATTGATGAAGTGAGGTGGGGCTTTTATAGGGAAACTCCACAAGTGCAGTGTGTTTCTAATCCAATGTGGGATACTACGTGAGTGTTCTGCAAAGTATTTCGAATCGATGTGGGATGTTGCGGGTGTGCTCGATCACAGTCTTATGCGCTTGAGCGCAGCATGGTGCACTGCCTGACCCTTGTCTACTAAAACTGCCATAACTTTCTCTAGAAAAATCATTTTTATAAGTCATAAATTCTCCAGAAAATAGACATCTGGATCTTTCTAAGCATATATGACTCATCTCCTGGTTCTTCATGAATCAATACAGTTTAATCTGTAAAAATGACTGATCTGTATGGGCAATTCTGGCAATTTAGTGAAACTCCTTTCCAAGTACTTGTGAACCTATAAAACAACAAAAAACAACTCAAAGTAAAAAATTCCTAAGCTAACAAATGTAAATTAAGGGGCCAAAATATGCAACATTTGGCACTCATCAAATACCCCTAAACTTACATTTTGCTAGTCCCTTAGCAAAACAAAATAAAAAAAAAACTAAATGAAAAACAAAGAACACAAAGATAAATCCATCATTCATGGTATCCAAAAATTTAAGTAGCACACAAAACCATGATATTCATTCATAAGCAAGGTTAAAATATAAATCCTTCTTCGCAATGAATAGGAATTTTAAAATATAATTACTTACAAAAGGCAGGCTAAGGTATCACAAGTCTGACTTAGTGTAAAGTGAATTAGCATATAAATATGAGGCTTCCAAATAACTTCAATGTACAATGTCTCCATGTCTCAAGATTCACAGAATTTCTCACAGAATGTCTTATCCGAATGAATGATGGCATAGTTTTTTTATATTTTCTATTATAAGGCTCTGCTGTTTATTTCCCTTTAGCTTTCTAATTGACCCATGTAGCGAGTGTTGCGTCAATGACTCCCAAACCAGATGGTTTTAGGGCATTAGGTGTAAAAACACCCCTTAAGGACTTACTAACTCGAGTAAAAAATGCTACAAAACTAAACTGGCCTTAATACTACCAAGCAAAATTCCCTCCTTTTAACGTGAACACTCACTGCTTACTGAGGCAAGAGGTCCAGTTACTCAGTGGAAAGTTTATTAATGATCACTGTGAGCATTTATATATATATATATATATATATATACTTCTCTATGCCAAAGTTTTTATCCAACAAGTCATTCAATTTCAGTTAAGCCATGGAAACATACACATTAAACTCACATGCCATACCTCACACTATTTTGTGCTAATGTGCTCGTGTCAGATTAGATCAAACATGTGAATTCTCAAATGCCTAAAGTAAGTAACAAAATTTTAAAACTCTATCATCAAATCACGTGTTCAAGATTTTAAGCTCACCAATGACATCACATCACAGTATTTGTTTAGATCAACCAAATTTTTTTAGAACAATATGAACATGCATTTATCTTTTCAATAAATAAAAAACTAGGATAGAGGGCAGAGTGTGTGTGAATGTGTCTCCCATACCCCCAAACTTAAACTACACATTGTCCCCAATGTGTGAATAACATGGAAAGATCTGACCTGGTAGATGGAGAACTAGCTGGCTGGCATGGCTCATAGTGCACCCTCAAACTTAAACTGATGGCCGCACATTGTCCCTGAAAAAGAAAAACGAAAGTAATACCGGAAAACAAAAGATATTAAAAGTAAATAGTTATGAGAAAAACAAAAGGTCAACATAAAAATAAATACGAACAAGAAATGTGAAAAATACTAAAAATAAAAGGATATGTTGGATGTCGCGGGTGTGCTCAATCACAGTCTTGTGCACTCGAGTGCAGCATGGTGCACTACCTGACCCTTGTCTACTAAAACTACCATAACTTTCTCTAGAAAAATCATTTTTATGAGTTGTAAAATTCTCCAGAAAATAGACATCTGGATCTTTCTAAGTATATATGGCTCATCTCCTGGTTCTTCCTGAATCAATACAGTTTAATCTGTACGGGCAATTCTGGCAATTTAGTGAAACTTCTTTCCAAGTGCTTGTGAACCTGTAAAACAACGAAAAATAACTCAAAGTAACAAATTCCTAAGCTAACAAATTTAAATTAAGGGGCCAAAATATGCAATATTTGGCACTCATCAGTGCTCGATATGAAGCTGTTCGTAGAATGCTTCAAACTGAATGCTATCAAACTGTTTGCCATTATCAGTGACTAATATCCGGGGTATGCCAAACCGACACACTATGGACTTCCATATAAAACCTTGTGCTTGCTGTTCTGTTATACTAGTGAGTGGTATTACTTTTACCCACTTAATGAAATAATCTATTGCCATGATAAGATGTTTTACCTAACTGAGTGCCCTAGTGAAAGGACCAAGGAAATTCATTCCCCACATGGCGAAGGGAAGTGGGCTAGTGATTAAGGTAAGAGGGTTTGTTGGTCTGTGGGGCACATGTGAGTACTATTGACAACTTCTATATTTCATGACTAATTCTATGACACCCTTATGCATTTTGGGCCAATAATATCCTTGACAAAGTACTTTGAAGGCTAATGCCCGACTTCCCAGGTGATTCCCACATACCCCATCATGAACCTCCCGAAGAGCATAATTAGCCTCGGGAGGCCTGATACACTTCAAATAAGGTGTTGTGAGACCTTTTTTGTATAACTACTCATCTATAACTACATATCAGGAAGCGCAGGAAATAAGTTTTCTAGGTTCACTCTTCTGCTCAGGAAGTTGACCATCATGTAAATACCGAAGGATCAGGTATACCCATGTCTTTCTTCGGTCACTGGCAGCACAAGTACTTCATCAATGCTTGGGGTGGAGAGAGTCTCAAGGTAGACAACTTGGGTTAGCTCAGTCTACTGGGAGGAGGCGAGTTGAGCTACAACATTAGCTTTCGAATTCTCTGCCAGAGGAACCTAAGTTGTCTCGAATACCTTGAATACAGCGGCGGGTTCTCTAGCCTTCTTAAGATATCAAGCAGTCTTTTCACTTCGAGCCTTGAATTCATTATTCATATGATTTACCACCAGTTGGGAGTTTTTTTACGCATCCAAGGCTTCAATGGCCATCGTTTTTGCCAACTTCATTATGGCAAGTAATGCCTCATGCTCCTCTTCATTATTGAAAGTTTTGAGCCCAAATCTTAAAGTATATTCAATGAAAAATCCATCTAGAATGCAAAGGGTGAGCCTTCTCTGCTTCTAGTTCTGTTCGAGGAGCAGTCAACATGAAGAGTCCACTGCAGAATTTGCTCGACTATCTCTAATTCCAGTGTTTTGCTCGGACTCACTTGGAGTGTTGTCTTTTTAATGAAGTTTACGAGGGCCTGAGCCTTGATTCCCTTTCAAAATTTGTACAGGATGTCAAACTCTCTGAGCTCTATGGACCACCTGGCCATCCTCCCCTCGATGTCTAGCTTATAAAGCATTTGTCTCAGCGGTTAATCCATTAAGAGGACGATGGTGTGTGCCTGGAAATACAGTCAAAGCTTCTGTGCTGTAATTAGGAGGGCGTACACCATTTTCTATATCGAGAGGTATCACACTTTTGCATTATGAAGAACTTTGCTAACATAGTACATGGGCTTCTGGACACCCATATCTTCTCGAATCAAAACAGAGGCCACTACTTCTGCCCAGTCAACAAATGTCGGAAGAGTTCCTCTCTCATTATAGGTTTTGTTAGAAGTGGAAGAGAACTAAGATATTCTTTTAGCTCCTCAAAGGCTTTATGACTGTCTTCAATCCAGACAAAGTATTTTGCCTTTCTGATGGCTTTGAAGAAAAGAACACATTTCTCTACAAATTTCGACATGAAAGGACTAAGTGCTGCTACACGCCCTGTTAGTCTTCGCACTTCTTTTATCGTCCGAGGAGGGGTCAAACAGAAGAGAACCATGATCTTCTCTAGGTTAGCTTTTATTCCTCTTTGGGTGACCATTAAACCGAGGAACTTCCCTCCAATAACTCTGAACGCGTACTTCGCAGGATTTAGCTTCATCCGGCGATGTCAAAGCACCTCGAATACCCCCTTTAGGTTGGAATTGTGGTATTCAGCTTTGACACTCTTGACCAACAAGTCATCCACATAAACATCCATATTTCTTTTGATTTCCTCACAAAAGATCTTGTTCACCAACCTCTGATAGGTTGCCTTGACATTCTTGAGTCCGAACGGCATGACTTTGTAACAGTGCATCCCTTGGTCAGTGACGAAAGTTGTTTCCTCTTAGTTAGGCTCATACATAAGGATATAGTTGTAGCCAGAATAGGTGTTCATGAAAGTTAGAAGTTCATGCCCTAAGGTGGAGTCAACTAGCTGATCAATCCGTAGCAGGAGAAAACTGTCTTTCGGACAGGCCTTGTTTAGATCTGTGAAGTCAATGCGAATTTTCCACTTGCCACTAGATTTTCTGACTATCACCACATTGGACACCAAGTCGGGATAGTCCGTATCAACTTCGGTCTTGATGGCAGCATGCCATTCAAGGGCAAATGATCTTTCCTTTTGAGTGACTAGTGATGAGTGAAAAATATTGCATATTTTGGCCACTTAATTTACATTTGTTAGCTTAGGAATTTGTTACTTTAAGTTGTTTTCATTGTTTTTCAAGTTTACAAGCACTAGGAAAGGAGTTTCACTAAAATTGCCAGAATTACCTGCACAGATTAGTCATTTTTGTGGATTTTACAATATTGATTCAAGAAGAACCAGGAGATGAACCATATATGCTTGGAAAGATCCAGAAGTCTATTGTCTGAAGAATTTTACGGCTCATAAAAATGACTTTTCAAGATAAAGTTATGGCAGTTTTAGTAGACAAGGGTCAAGCTGAAGATGTCTAATGCGATCGATCGCACCAGACTTGCAATCGATCGCAAGTGTGCACTCGAACATCCCACATTGATTAAAAATGCTTTGTAGTGAGCTAGTATGTGCTCGAGTGCACCAGACTATGATCGATCGCACTCGGGCAGTATCCCACATCGAATTTGAAACACATTATAGTCCGAGAATTCCCCTATAAAAGCCCCATCACCCTTCATCATCGGTGTGCAATTCCTGGGCCATTTGGTGTAATCCGGTGGATGTCTGCTAGCATTCTGGTGGATCCTGAAGGCTTTGCTATCACGAGGGGAAGCGTTGCCCAACAGCGAGTGGAATTTCTCCCATGTATAGTAATTTATTTCTTTTTATTTAGTTTTAAAGTTTAATGTTTAGCACTTGTATTGTGAACTTTAGTTTCATAATTATGAGAGGCTAAAATCTTCAGCTAAGGTTGAAGATGAAGCCTTTCCTTTGTTTAGCATTATATTTTCAGATTTGCACATAACAATTTTGATGTTTTTAGTATAAATGTTCTGTTCAACAATTTGAGTAGATGTTATGATTGATTGCTTTTAATTGTTAAATTGGATATTTCTTGTGTTTCATCTGATGGATACATCGAATTGTTTTCGATTAAATTGGATTTCCTTTGTGATTTGTTAAAAGCGGATACATTGGATGCTTTGGTTTAATTGGGATATTCATTGTTTTTTGTTTAAAGTTGGATTCATGGAATTTTTTGATTACTTTTCTATAGATCATGAAAATATATGCTTTACTTTTGTGGGGTGGATTCAGAAACCATAGTCTATTTATCATTTTCTTTAAAAATAATTTGGTTTAAGTTTATATTTCTTTGTACAATATAATACAAAATTCGGAACTAGGTTAAGATAAGGTTAGTTTAGATAAAATTATATTTTCACAATGCAATTCCCTGTGGATTCGACCTCGCACTTGCACAACACTATATTGCAAACGACTCGTGCACTTGGGAGTAATTTAAAACTTACAACAAGATTTTGGCGCCGTTGCCGGGGAGTTGTTTTGTTTGTGAAATTTTTGTCTGAATTGATTTTATTTTTCTACTAGTTTAGTTAGCATTTTTGTTTTATTTATTTTAATTTTAATTTTAATTTTAGTTAGTTTGTTTCTATTTACAATTGCCCAAAAATAAACTAAAATTTTTAAAAAAAGAAAAAAAATGTGGATGAATCTAGCGCCGGTTCCACAGTCTTTAGATGACGCCCTCAAGGATTTCATGAAATGACCAGCCGGTCCATCAATACAGCCAATACATTCAATGTTGATAGTTGTTCTATGTGTGCTAGTCCTATGCATTTAGCACAGAATTGTCTATCTACACCGGCTTTTGTCGAGTATCTATTGGAACAAATGAACTCTTTCAATGACTATTGGTGGCAATCAAATGGATCTTACTCCGAGACGTACAATCAAGGGTGGTGGAACCACTCTGATTTTTCATGGATGCAGAACCAACTGATGAATCAGGGAGGAGCCCATTATCATGCTCACAATCAATACCCTCCCGAATTTCCTCCACCAATTTCAAGTTATGGTCACTCAGCCAATCCAGCACCATCACCCGCTTACCAAGCTCCCATTCAAGCGCCAGTGTCGGTTTCACAATCATTGGAGGATGCCCTCAATGATTTCAGGAAGATGGCCAGCCAATCCATAAGTGAAGTGATGAGTGCAACAATAGTAAACACCCAAGCAATTGCCAAGCTAGAGAGTCAAATGGGTCAAATCGCAAGTCACTTGGGTGAAGGAGAGAAGGGAAGGTTCTCCAGTCAACCTGAGCCTAACCCGAAGGAACAGTTTGTGGTGGGAAATTCATCAACTCCTATGCACGGGTAAGAACAAGTGCAATTGATTGTCCCATTGAGGTCTGGGAGACAAGTGGACAATCTAGTGGAAGAGAACCCAGCTATGCAACAAGGGTAAGAAAGTGGCAATAAGGAAAAGACAGATTTTGAGCCATCTACAGCCACACCTATTATTAAGGATCTCCCTACGTCGTTTGTACCTAAAGTGCCTTACATTGAGAGATTACAAGCGCCCAAGAAAGGAGGGGAGTCTGAGGACATTCTGGAGGCATATTTTGCTCAGTTTGGAGAGGATTTGGATTTAGATAAGTTACTTGAGCAAGCGAATGTTATTTTGGAGTTTGCTCCTCAGAAGAGAAGTGAGACGAAGGAGACTGTGGATGAATCCCGCATTGAGGACCCCTTAGAGGCATGCTTTACTTAGTTTGAAAAGAATTTGGATTTGAATAAGTTGTTTGAGCAAGTAAATGCTACTTTGGAGTCTGCTCCTCAGAAGTGCAGTGAGACGGAGGAGACCACAACACCAGAACCCCTCAAGAAAGAACTTAAGCCTTTACCGGACAATCTTAAGTATAAGTTCCTAAGTCCAACAGATTCTTTGCCTCTGATTATAGCTTCAGATTTGGTTGATGCTCAAGTAGATAAATTATTGGACGTTTTAAGAAAGCACAATGAAGCTATCGGCTGGACTATTGAGAATATCAAGGGGATTAGCCCCTCGGTGGTGATGCACAAGTTACATTTGGAGGAGAAGCCACAAAGAAGGCTCAACCCAGCTATACAAGAGGTTGTGAGGACTGAAGTGATAAAGCTGTTGGATGTAGGGATCATTTATCCAATCTTTGATAGTGAGTGGGTGAGCTCGATTCATGTCATGCCAAAGCAGGCTAGATTGACGGTAGTGATAAATAAAGACGACGAGTTGGTTCCAACTCGTGTGCAATCAGGCTAGAGAGTGTGTCTAGATTACCATAAGTGGAATGCTACCACAAGGAAGGATCATTTTCCACTCCCATTTATTGATCAGATGGTGGAGCGTTTAGCTGGGCACGATTACTAATGTTGGGTCTGGTTGAAGACGTTAAACTTGGCGCTCATGGGAGGCACCCCATAGCATATCCTTTGTGTTTATTTATTATTTTACATATTTATGATTAATGTTTGTTTCCGGTATTTTTTGTTTTACAGTCCTTATTTTTCAGGGACAACGTGTACTTCAGTTCAAGTTTGAGGGTATGCTATGAGCCATACTAATCCAGCTAGTTCTTCATTTCCCAGGTTAGCTCTTTCCATATTATTCACATATTGGGGACAATGTGTAAATTAAGTTTGGGGGTATGGTAGACACGTTACACACATTTTGTCCTAATTTATTGTTGTCTTTTCTTCGTGAAGATAAATACATGTGCATGTTCGTCTGAAAATTTTAGTTGACCTGAAAAATTGTGATGTGGTTTCATTGGTGAGCTTAAAAATTTTGAACACATGATCTGATGATAGTTTTAAACCTTAGTTACTTACTTTAGGCATTCGAGAATTCACATGTTTGATCTAATCTAACACGAGCACAGTAGCATATATTTGTGTGAGGTATGACATGTGATTTTAATGTGTATGTTTCCTTATCTTAACTGAAACTGGATGACTTCTTGGATAGACACTTGGGTATAGAAAAGCATGAAAAAAAGAAGAGAAGAAAAAAAATAATACTACTAATATTTATAATGATCATCATCAATAAACTTTCCACTGAGTAACTGGACCTCTTACCTCAGTAAACAATGAGTGTTCACGTCAAAAGGTGGGAATTTTACTCATAGTGATCATTGCGAAATTTTTCGCTGAGTAACTGGACCTCTTGCCTCAGTAAGCAGTGAGTGTTCACGTCAAAAGGTGGAAATTTTGCTTGGTAGCATTAAGGACAGTTTAGTTTCGTAGCCTTTTTGACTCAAGTTAATAAGTCCTTAGGGATGTCTTTACACCTAATGCCCTAAAACCATCTGGTTTGGGAGTCGTTGACTCAATACTCGATACATGGGTCAATTAGAAAGCTTAAGGGAACTAAATATAGTAGAGTCTTATAATAAAAATAAATAAAATAAAACTATGCTATCGTTGTTCATTCCGATGAGAAATTCTGTGAATCTTGAGGCATGAATATATTGTACATTGAAATTATTTAGAAACCTCATTTGTATATGCTAATTCACTTTACACTGATTCAAGCTTGTGATGTCTTAGCCTGCCTCTTGTAAGTAATTAGGTTTTAAAATTCCTATTCATTGCGAAGATGGGTTATATTTTTAAGCTTGCTCATGAATGAATATCATAGTTTTGAGTGCTCCTTAAATTTTTGGATACCATGAGTGATGAACTTATCTTTATGTTCTTTGTTTTCCATTTAATTTTTTATTTATTTATTTTGTTTTGCTAAGGGACTAGCAAAATGTAAGTTTGGGGGTATTTGATGAGTGAAAAATATTGTATATTTTAGCCACTTAATTTACATTTATTAGCTTAGGAATTTGTTACTTTGAGTTGTTTTCATTGTTTTACAGGTTTACAAGCACTAGGAAAGGAATTTCACTAAAATTGCCAGAATTGACTGTACAGATCAGTCATTTTTGTGGATTTTACTGTATTGATTCAGGAAGAACCAGGAGATGAGCCATATATGCTTGGAAAGATCCAGAATTCAATTTTCTGAGGAATTTTACTGCTCGTAAAAATGATTTTTCTAGAGAAATTTATGGCAGTTTTAGTAGACAAGGGTCAAGCTGAAGATGTCTAGTGCGATCGATCGCACCAGACTTGCGATCGATCGCAAGTGCACACTCGCGCATCCCACATCGGTTAAAAATGCTTTGTAGTGCGCCAGTATGTGCTCGAGCGTACCAGACTACGATCGATCACAGTCGGGCAGTATCCCACATCGAATTTGAAACACATTGTACTCCGGGAATTCCCCTATAAAAGCCCTATCTCACTTCATCATTCGGTGTGCAATTCCTGGGCCATTTGGTGTAATCCGGTGGATCTCTGCTAACATTTTGGTGGACCCTGAAGGCTTTGCTACCACGAGGGGAAGCGCCGCCCAACAGCGAGTGGAATTTCTCCCATGTATAGTAATTTATTTCTTTTTATTTAGCTTTAAAGTTTAATGTTTAGCACTTGTAGTGTGAACTTTAGTTTCATAATTATGAGAGGCTAAAATCTTCAGCTAAGGTTGAAGATGAAGCCTTTCCTTTGTTTAGCATTATATTTTCAGATTTGCGCATAACAATTATGATGTTTTTAGTATAAATGTTCTGTTCAATTATGTGAGTAGATGTTATGATCAATTGCTTTTAATTGTTAAATTGGATATTCCTTGTGTTTCATCTGATTGATACATCGAATCATTTTCGATTAAATTGGATTTCCTTTGTGATTTGTTAAAAGTGGATACATTAGATGCTTTTGGTTTAATTGGGATATTCGTTGGTTTTTGTTTAAAGTTGGATTCATGGAATTTTTTGATTACTTTTATATAGAACATGAAAATATATGCTTTACTTTGGTGGGGTGGATTCAGAAACCTTAGTCTATTTATCATTTGCTTTAAAAACAATTTGGTTTAAGTTTATATTTCTTTGCACAATATAATACAAAATTCGGAACTAGGTTAAGATAAGGTTAGTTTAGATAAAATTGTATTTTCACAATGCAATTCCCTGTGGATTCGACCTCGCACTTGCACAACACTATATTACAAACGATTCGTGCCCTTGTGAGTAATTTAAAACTCACAACAACTGGCTTGTGGCTAGGGTCTATGATTAGCCGGTGCAAGATGACCTCAGGGGTAATCCCGAGCATATCCAAGGTTGACCATGCAAACAAGTTTTGTTTCCTTTGAAGAAGAGAGATGAATGATTCCTTGAGATTCTTGGGGAGAACGAAGCTAATTTGGACTATTCTAGAGATGTCTTTGCTAAGTGGGACAATGGTTAGCTCCTCCATAGAATGGCCATGCGGGGTTTTGACCTAATCTCTAAAATCTTCCACTTCGAGGGGCAAAGCCTCAGTTCTTTTTCCTCCTCTTACAACATTCAAATAACATAACTTAGAGACCTACTGGTCCCCTTTGACTTCACCTAGTCCATCTTCAATGGGGAACTTGATTTTCAAATGGTAGGTAGAAACAACCTCTTTCAGTTTGTTGAGAGTGGGTCTGCTGAGAATCACATTGTAGGACGATGATCGTTTGACTACTAGAAAAGTAGTTTGTATAGTAGTAGTCCGTGGAGCCATCTATACGGTGACCGAGAGAACTATGTTGCCTTCTACGAACACTGAGCCCCCAAGAAGCTGTACAGCAAGGTGAAGATCAGCTCTAACTAACTATCTTTCGACTGCATCTTCTGAAAATAATCATAAAATAAGATGTCTGTCGAACTTTCGTTATCCACCAAGATGCATCTGACGTCGTGGTTGGCTATAAGGAGGGAGACTACCATGGCATCATCGTACGAGGTCTGTACTCCACCTATATCATTGTCCGTGAAGGAGATTTTCTGGTTTCTCTTTCTTCGCTTATGAGGCTCGCTGACGAAAGCTGTGAACCTGGCGTATGGTTTCCTATTTTGCCCAGAGTTGCCTCCGGTGGCTGGTTTGCCACAGATTATTTTGATGATTCTAGTGATTGTAATTTCTCAGCCTCCATGGTCAGCTTCTCTATGGTTCGGCCTCGAACTCTTTCAGGGAGCTCGATGCTCTCGGTTCAGATTAGAGGGACGTCTGGGACTCCTCTTGGATCGATCGGGCATTCCTTCTTGTCATGATTCGGTAAACTCCTTTAAGTACCCTCGGTTGACAAGGGCCTCAATCTATTGCTTTAGAGCATGGCACTCCTCAGTATCGTGCCCATGGTTTCTATGGAATCGGCACCACTTGCTCTGACCCCCATTGAGGCGTTATGGCTTCGGGGGCCATCGAAGGATTACCCTGTCCTAGACCTGCATCAGGACATTAGTTCTGGATGCGTTGAGAGGAGTGAAACTTTCAAAACGGGTGGTGGCCTTACATTTTCCCTTATGGTGGGGTGATTATGCTCAAACTAATACACAATTATTATGTATAGTTGAGGTGTCGATCCCACGAGGAAAAGCGATATACAAAGGAAAAGTGCAAACCTTAACACGAACGATAACAATCAAGTGAGAAAATATGAATTTTGATAATGAAGTAATTGTGAGAAAATTGTGTAAATAGATTGGAATATAATAAAGGAACAACAAGGTTCCAAGAATCCACCCTAGGTTCGTTGCCTTATTCCAATCTTGATTCATTTGTTTTTATCTCGATTGAAAGTTTCACATCCCAAACAGGCAATCGGCAAATATTCAATCAAAGCATATGTAAACCCTAATGTAATTGATATGAATTACTCTTTACTTTTGATTTAAGCACACATGACCTATCCTATAGATTTATCAAGAAACGACAATATATCTTAATGCCAATATCATAGTAATGGACAAACCTAAAAGATAAATCTACCAGACTCAATCACATCCAAACAATCTTGGCATAAGAAGAGCATGACTAGACTTATATCGAGGAGAATGATATAATCACCGGATTAAGAGAAAATCTTCTAATTAAATTAAAGAGTAAATTATAAAAATTTTTGACAATAAATCCCAACTAAAACTGAATCATGAACAGAAATTAAGAACAACTACACGTAGGGATTCATCCCTTCGCCTTGCTTGGAGATTAGTTAGCCATGGGGCTCATTCTTGAACACTTTGATGGAGGAGAATATAGTAGCCTTCTTGTGTTTTCCAACCTTAATGATTGCCCCTTTATCAAACCTCAAGTGATCTATTTATAATACAAAGGTCCAAGGGTGTTTTGGGGGTTTAAACCATCATTAAAGTCCTAATTAGGTCATGACACGGAGCAGGGGATCGTGTGCGCGCTGCGGCTTTGCCTCGTCTTTGGTGAGGTAAGTTTCTGGGTGCCGCGGCTCTGCCTGGTCCAGGCCATGGCTCTGCCTAGTGCTGATTCTTATGGAGGCTTCTGGGCACTGCGGCCTTGCCGGGTCCAGGTCGCGACTCTCATTGATGGCTTCCTTGCTCTTTTGGGATTGGTTCTGGAGGCCGAGGCTTAGACTTCTTCAAGCCACAGTGCCCACACTTAAGACTTGATTTCTCTTCATTTTGTCCTTCCGCAACCATGCCCTCACTTGAATATGCATCGAAGCATCGTGCTTTAAGCTATGGTAGCTTTCCATGCACCGAAATAAGTCAATGATCCAAGAATATCACTTTAGAGTTATTAAGGTATAAAAATGTAATTCAAACCTCGATCAACCCTAAAATGCTAACAAATAAGTACTATTAAGATGCATTTTATGACTTTCATCATAACCCCCAGCTAGCTTATTGCCAGTCCCTAGCAATTCAAGCGAAAACAAGACAAAAATAAATGAATTCTACGGTAGGAATCAAAACAAAGTAAGGCAATGTTAGTGTTAAACCAAGTGTAATTCACTTTTCGTCTAAAAAATTGTGTATAATAAATAGCTCATAGAATCATTAAATATCACCCAAGTCCAAAAGTAATCCAAATATCAATCTTAAAATTGTTATCGACTCTTAACATTCATTTTACCACAATCCATTAATCTGAACACCTGGATGATTTTATGCATAACATTCATGAATATAAGTCTTGGCCTCTAGAATATTTAATTTGCATGACATCAATCATTAAAACAAGCTCCATAGGCTCACTTTTCAAATCACTCTCCATTATTGTAGAAAAAATCACACCACCTCGGATCAATAGGCCTTTAATAAGCTTGCAACGTTAGGCTAAGGTAAAGGTTAAGAAAGAACGGGAAGGATTCAACAAGTAAAAGAACTTAATCTCTTAGTTTTAAACACAACCTATTTTAAGCACTGGATAACCTTACTTCAACACCCAACTCTTTTCAACCATTTTTCGAGCATTTTTCTCAATAAATCACCATTTTTTTTCTTTGCTTCTTTCTTTGCCATAATTCACTTTTTTTTTGGCATAAGACTATTCACCTTTTTTTTCATTTTTTTTCTTTTCTTTTCCACAACCCCCAACTTATCTCCTTTAATGTACTTGGGTTATGGTAATAGTATTTTTTCATATTTCCATTTTTACTCCTCTTAAGTGCTTCTCAACAAATGTGTATAACTAAGTTATTTTAAAAGAAAGGTAAGGATAAAATATTTTTAGGCTCATTGTTGGAAATCACCTTGACAAGATGCCAAGGTGGTGATCTTCCAAACACCCAAGTCTTGAATGACTTGTAGAAAGAATTTCAGCAATCGAACACAAGAACAGAAAATCAAAGAAAGAAAGAAGACAAGTAATTTGTTGTCGAGGTTCGGCAATGTGCCTACATCCCCGTGAGTTCCTCCGAACTCTCTGGACTATCTCAATGGTTCTTACAAAGTTACAGCAATCCCCTTCAAGAATCCAAGTTCTTGAAGAACCAAGAAGAGAACGAGAAAGTGATAGACCTATTACCATGCTTTCTATCAATTCTCTACTAACCTCTATTCTTTACAACCAGCCTCACTACAAGAGTCCCTCTTGTGTTTATGTCTCTCACACAATTCTCTCTTGTGTTTACAATGATCTCACAATGTCACAACCAGTGTGGTTCTCTCACACACCTTTTCCACCACTTGAAATGAGGCTAGGAAACCCTTTTTATAGCCTCTTAATTCTTGGACAATCTTGTGAATCATTCTTGACCCTTTGATCATGTTCTTCCTTTAATCTCAGCCCTTCTTCACTTTCCAAGTGATGCTGTGCATTTTGGTGTGGTGCTGTGTGCTGCAGCGTGACCTGATGCAGCAGCCTCCTGATGCTGTGCGCACACCTCCTGCCTGTGGGCAGAAACTTCCACAGCAGTGTGCCTAACCTTCCCATGCTCAAAATTGAAGCACACACATGTGTGCAACCTTATAACTTGCTGAACTTTGATATCCCACAATTGGTTTGGACATTAACCAAACTTTGAACCATGTTTGGACCTGCTCAAACCTTGACCATGTTTGAACCATGTTTAAACCTTAGACAAAAAACCAACACTCATAAAGGTAAGTAAATGGTTTATTGAAAAAAACAAGATTCAATTTTTCTTTTCAAGAAAAAGGCCCAAACAAGTGACTAGTGATAAATATAGCAAGGGTAGGTTGAAAGGCTCAAACGGTCCAAAAATGGCCTACATCATATCCTAAGTAATGTGCATTCTAGGAATTCATAGAGCTTGTTGAGACTGCAAAAATATTCACAAAAACAATCGCACATAAAACTTCTCTAAATGTTTTAGACTAATCATGCAATCTTACCGCAAACCAGAGTCTCAAACCAAATGAAGATTGATACTTAAATTATTCTCAAACCGAAGAAAGATTTAACTTCTTCTAAGTGCTATATGCTATCTCAATTAAGCTCATATCATTGACATGTGAATTACTTACAAGGCTAACAGAAAGTATGCTAAGAACAAACAAAATAAAAAAAAAACAAACGAATTAAAATGAAAAAGAAAAGGGAGGTGACACCAAACAATTCAATGTATGCAATAAGAAATGTGTTTCCTCCACCCCCAACTTAAAATAAGCATTGTCCTCAATGTAAAAGTAAAAGTTAAAGAAACTCCCTTTTTAACTAAAGGTGTGTGGAGCTGAAAGTTGTGCACAACCAATTGAACTGCTGCATATATTTGTCCCTGAAAAATAAATACAAAGGTAATACTGGAAAACAACAAAATACTAATAATAAACAAGAAAAATAAATATAGAAAAAAATAATAAAATTAAAAGATATGTTGTGGGGTGCCTCCCATGAGCGCTAAGTTTTACGTCTTCAGCCAGATGCTGCACCACTCTCACTGCTTGCCTCATTGTGGTGCTGAAGATGAGGCTCCATACTTAGTGGCCTCAGTACTAGTCTTTTGGCAAGGAATACTTAAAGTCCACCACATGTGGATTAAGTGTTCTTGGTGTTGCCCATTTACTATCAGCAGTAGGGTATTTGATTCCCGCACCCATGTGACTTCTCTCAAGCAACTCCTCAAAGCATGGTTGCCATGATTTCTTAATAACTCCCTGTGACTTATCAAAAACATCAACAACATTAACGACATGGGGATAAATTGAAGAATCATTGAACTCAAAATTATTATGAGGGAATTCCAAAGAGTTAAAATTATCTTTAATGTGCTCATCCTCCAAATTAAGTTTATCAATCATATAAGTGTCGAAACACTCATCCTCTTCATGTGGCTGCCTTGAGACTCGAAAAACATTTACCTCTAAAGTTCTATTTCCAAATGATAATGTCATTAGGCTATTCCTATAATTAATGAGGGCATTGGCGGTGGTAAGGAATGGTTTTCCAAGTATCAAAGGAATTTTTTACTCCGTATTCACAATAGAAATGGTATCTAAAACCAAAAAGTCAATGGGATAATAGAAATTATCAATTTGCAACAAAATATTTTCTACAATACCTCTTGGTTTTCTTACCGATCGATCTGCTAGTTGGAGTACCATGGAAGTGGGTTTGATTTCACCTAGACCGAGTTACAAGTACATGGAGTATTGCATGAGGTTCACACTAGCACCCAAATCTAGCAATGCTTGGCCACAAGATTTTTTTCCAATTTGGTAAGCCACCGTTGGACAACCCAGATCTTTATATTTGGGCAGTGTCTTGCTGTCAATTACTGCACTTGCTTACTCCGTTAAGAACGCCATCTTCTTCACATTGTGCATCCTCTTGAGTGTACATAGATCCTTGATGACTTTAGCATAGTTGGGAACCTGTTTTATGACATGAAGAAGAGGGAGCTTAATTTTAACATGCTGAAGTTATTCAAGAATCTCACATTTTAATTCTGAATTTCTCTCCTTAGGTTTAAGAAATGCTTGAGGGAAAGGCATCGGTGGAGAATAATCATCATGGGCCTTTTGTTCCTTGGGGGCATCATCCTTGTTGCTTACGGTATTAAGAATCAAGTGTGATGGTGGAGTGGGACCATCAATTTTCTTACTGCTGCGGGTAATTATGGCATTAAGCTTTCTAAAATTTTGATTTTCAGGATCGGAGGCTTGTGCCATACATTGTCCCCTTGGATTAGGTTGTGGCTGTGAAGGAAAAGGACCTTGTTCTTGAACCGTCAAGAAACTAGTCAACTTAGTGAGTTGGCTCTTTATAACCTTTTGTTCCTCTTTGATCACTTGTTGCTCCTCTAGCAACCATTGATTTATCTTGCCTTGCTCTTCCACACTCTTGGCATGTACCTACATAAATGACTTAAATATATCTTCTAAAGTTAAAGATTGTTGAGTTGCATTAGATGAGGTTGCTTCCGGTTGCCATTAGGTACTAGATTGGGCAAGAGGTTGCATATCGGATCTCCAACTAAAATTAGGGTTATTCTTCCAACCAGGATTGTAGGTGTTAGAGTAGGGTGAGTCTGGTTTCCTAAAGGGTATACCTAAAGCATTACATTCTCCCTTTATCTCAAAATAAGCTGGACAATCCTTAGGTAAATGATCTACCCCATTACACATAAAACAAGTTTCAAGAGACTCTACCCTAGCAACTAGTTTGGGGGTTCTAGCATCCTTGGTTTTTAAGGCTTCAATTTCCTGAGTTAGGGCCTCTAAACAGGCTTTAAGGCTGTCCTCTTCCTTAAGTTGATAAATCCCAGCGAGTTGATTTCTGCTAGTGCTTTCCATGGCATTTGGTCCAGTCCGAGTGTGGGATTTTTCCGATAGGTCATCTAGGAAATCTATGGCTTGGTTGTGATCTTTTTGAAAAAAATCTCAATTGCACATCATTTCTATGAACTGCCTCTCCCTACTTAGAAGTCCATCATAGAAATAGCCAATTACCTGCTAACTCTCATACCCATGGTGTGGACAAGAATTCAAAAGGTCATTGAAACGTTCCTAAACTTGATATAAGGTTTTACTCTCCTTTTGTGTAAAGTTTGAGATTTGTCTCTTGAGGTTGTTGGTCGTATAGGTTGGGAAATGCTTTTGGAAGAAAACTCGGGCCATCTCATCCCAACTAACTATAGACCTAGGCCTTAATGAGTACAGCCAAACTTAGGATTTTTCCTTAAGTGAAAAAGGGAAAAACCGAAGTTTGACGGTGTCTACCATATCAGTCCTACCTTGAAAGGTTGCTACTACTTCCACAAATTCCCTAATATGGATATAGGGGTTTTCATTCTCAAACCCATGGAAGGTTGGTAGCAATTGGATCATGCTCGACTTAAACTCAGGTTGATGAACATTAGGGGGGAACATGATACAAGCTGGTGTGGCCGTTCGACTAGAGTGCAAGTAGTCTTTAAGTTTCCTAGCAACATTTTCATTGTGATTTTCGGCCATGTTAACAAAATCCTCTAAATTCTCACTTGGGTGTGTAATATGGTTTGATCTAGGCAAGGTTTCACTAACGGACGTGGAAAGAGAGGGTAACTCTATTTTAGGTCTTTTAATGAATCTACCTCGCGAATCTCTCGGTCTATGCATACACCAAAAGGATTAGAGGGAAACACATAAAACAGAAAGAAAAAAAAATTAGAAAATCAAAACAAAGAGCAAAGAACGATATTACCGTCTTGTCTCAAAGTTGACAATCCTCCTTGTACTTAAGTGTGTTTCCCCGGCAATGGTGCCAAAGTTTGATTACACTCAAACTAATACACAGTTATTGTGTATAGTTGAGGTGCCGATCCCATGAGGAAAAGCGATCTACAAAGGAAAAGTGCAAACCTTAACACGAACGATAACAATCAAGTGAGAAAATATGAATTTTGATAATGAAGTAATTGTGAGAAAATTGTGTAAATAGATTGAAGAATATAATAAAGGAACAACAAGGTTCCAAGAATCCACTCTAGGTTCTTTGCCTTATTCAAATCTTGATTCAGTTGTTTTTATCTCGATTGCAAGTTTCACATCCCAAACAGGCAATCAACAGATATTCAATCAAAGCATATGTAAACTCTAATGTAATTGATATGAATTACTCTTTACTTTTGATTTAAGCACACATGACCTATCCTATAAATTTATCAAAAAACGACAATATATCTTAATGACAATATCGCAGTAAAATACAAACCTAAAAGATAAATCTACTGGACTCAATCACATCCAAACAATTTTGACATAAGAAGAGCATGACTAGACTTATATCGAGGAGAAAGATATAATCATCGGATTAAGAGAAAATATTCTAATTAAATTAAAGAGTAAATCATAACAATGTTTTGATAATAAATCCTAACTACAACTGAATCATGAATAGAAATTAAGAACAACTACACCTATGGATTCATCCCTTCGCCTTGCTTAGAGATTAGTTGGCCATTGGGCTCATTCTTGAACACTTTGATGGAGGAGAATATAGCAGCCTTCTTGTGTTTTCCAGCCTTAATGATTGCCTCTTTATCAAACCCTAAGTGATCTATTTATAATACAAAGGTCCAAGGGTGTTTTGGGGGTTTAAACCATCATTAAAGTCCTAATTAGGTCATGACACGGAGCAGGGGATCGTGTGTGCGCCACGGCTCTCACTTATTTGTGCCACGGCTCTACCTGGTCCTTGGTGAGGTAAGCTTCTGGGCACCATGGCCCTGCCTGGTCCAGGCCGCGGCTCTCACTGATGGCTTTCTTGCTCTTTTGGGCTTGCTTTTGGAGGCCGAGGCTTAGACTTCTTCATGCCGCAGCACCCACACTTAAGACTTGGTTTCTCTTCATTTTGTCCTTCCTCAACCATACCCTCACTCGAATGTGCATCGAAGCATCGTGCTTTAAGCTATGATAGCTTTCCATCTCTTTTGAACCCAAAGTACCTGAAAATGCACCGAAATAAGTCAATGATCCAAGAATATCACTTTAGAGTTGTTAAAGTATAAAAGTGCAATTCAAACCTTGATCAACCCTAAAATGCTAACAAATAAGTCCTGTTAAGATGCATTTTATGACTTTCATCATGGAGTTTTTTGGTTGTCCCATCCTGAGGATTGCTGGTGTTTTTCTTCTTCTTCTCCGTTTCCTTTTCTCTTTCTCTTCGAAAAGCTTGATCATCTTCTGCCAGCTTGCACTTCTCTACTCAGGTCAAGACCTTGTTCATCTCTTAAGGTGGTCGCTTAGTCAGCTTGGAGCTGAAGATTCCATATCTTAGTTTATTTTTGAATGCCAACATCTAAACGTTGGGATCGAGGTCAGGGATCTCTCAAGTGGTAGCATTGAACCTTGAGATCTAGGCTCAAGGCCTTTCCCCTCGATGTTAAGTGATGTTGAACAGGCTTTACGAGGTCTTCTTAGGTCCCTTGCTGCTGAGAAAGTGGGAAGCAAAGATGTAGCTGAGCTCTTTGACGGTGCTAATGCTTCCTAGCTTCAGCCGGGAATACCATGTGCTGATAGCTTTTTCAAGTGTCAAGGTAAACACTCGACACATGACAAGATCAGAATGTCGATGTAGCATCATGTGGTCTTGTAATGTTGTAGGTGGTCTAAGGGATCTGTCGAGCAGTCGTAACACTTGATTTGTGGTATCCGAAAATTTGGTGAGAGCGAAACTTTGAGAAGTTCCTGTGTGAATGGTGGGTCTCGGATGCTGAGTTCATGCAGGATGTTATGATTCTAGCATTTGAAGGCCCCGTTGATTTTCTCTTCCATCTTCTCGATCTGTTTGTCCAAGTCAGGGTTTCTTCTAGAGGAGGAGCCTCCTTTAGATCTACTGGCGCGAGGTGGTGAAGACTCTGTAGTGGATTGATTGTTGATGGGGAGCTCGTTATTAGGAGGGCTAGTTTGCCTGGGAGCGTGGTGAGGAGATGGGGGTGAAGGCTATCTACCACATCTCCAGATTTCGGCGGCCAGGTTCATCACCAAATGAGAGAGTTCTAGGAACTGTACTTGAATCATTAGAATAGCGGGATACACCGAGGTGGTTCCTCTGAGATTTCACGGGGATCCATCTCCATATGACAAGGATTTTGCATTCCCAGAAGAGTTTGCGGGCTACAACCAAAGGTTATGTGTTCAGACACAGCAAGGAACCTTGAGCCAGGCTACTGGTTGTAAGTACTGTTTTCTAAAAGTGCGGTGCTGGTTCCGACGACTCCCTTGCCGGTATTCTTAGTGGTGTTTCTAGGTGGCATGGCAACAAATGAGTTATTTAGATTTCTTTGATTCTACTGGTTAGCTAGAGATTGGTTTTTTCCCACGGACAACGCCAATCTGTTGATGCCGAAAATCTGTTATTGAGCTGGAGGTCTAGAATTTCAAGGCCTGTGCAGAGTACGAGTGATGAACTAAAGAGTCACTGGAGGAAGGGAGGTGGTGCCTCCGAGGACTCTCCGATGCCTTTATTAGTGCGAGTTTTGAGAAAGTGGAGAGGATTATAGCATTAATGGTGATAGTGTTTTTGGTAATGAACTTGTTCTAAGTTGAGATCTACGTACTTTGGGCGTTTTATAATGGTTCAAGGAGCAAGTTTATCATGTGCTCGGGACGGCACGATCCTTGAGATCTTGCTTTTTATTTCGAGGGGTCTTGTTGCGTGTTCAGGGACGACGCAGTCTCTGAAATCTTGCTTTCGTTTTTGCATGTGAGAAGTCTATGAGTGGTTATGACTTCGTCATCTACTATGCTACGTGCCCGTTATTGGCACAACCATGTATCATCCAGTCATTGGAGGGTGACTTATCCACGTGTCACCAAGCTACTGAAGAGTGAATTATTTACTAAATCACCATCTCTCTTAACAAATCAATATTTCTCAATAAAACTAACAATTAGTTTTTCTCTCAAAAATGAGAAATTATGTTTCATGCACTTTGGCGATCCCTTTGATAAAGAATGGCACAGCGGCATGAGTAATCCACCCTGGCGTTGAAATCAGGCATAAGAACCCATAAAGGCGGCGAAGTTGATGTTAGATTGTCCAAATTTCTTCTTGGTCAATTCTTTATCTCTACACATAGGGAGAAGATTCTCAGCATTAGGTGCAGACGAGGAGCTAGAGTTTGGGAGTGTTTACGTCATGTTTTCGATGAAAAGAGTGAACTTTGTTGTCACGGGGGTTGACAGGACAATGCTTTTCATGGCTGCTAACTCTGTGGCCAAGCGGATATCTGGAGTCGCCAAAAAGGTGAGGGTCTCGCCGGAGTCTAGTTGTGGCAGCGGCGAAGCTGAGCAAGAGAAAGGGTTGAAAGGAAATGATGTTTATGATGATCGAGATGGAGGGTCTAGATTGAGTTTGTTAATGGAGGGAGTAGAATTAGATGAAGGGTTTTCGGTGCCAGAGTTTAAATATAGATTGGCTATGTGTAGATCAAGGAAGCCTATGTTAGAGACTATAAAAGAAGAACCAATTTGTTCAAGATGATCAGTAATAGATGTAATTGATGGTGAGGGTATTTAGAATTAATTTTGGTATTAGAATTGATTAATAATTATGGTTAGCTGACATTCTTTGAATATTGATATTATTATAGAAAGAAATGGAAGCTCTTTTCATACATTTCTATCTATTTCTTCATTGCTTGTTCCATACAATTTGATTGTAATTTTTGGTAACAAGGTATAACAGTTTAAACTTTAACGACTAATCTCTCTTTGGAAAAGAAAAAAAAAAGTCTCTAATGTATGAGTCTTCGGTTTAGTGTCATTTTTATGCCTTCCATATAAAAGATCAAGATTCAAATCACTCTTAGTCAATATATATATATATATATATTAATTATTTTTTCTTTTTATTTCCACTTTTTCATTTTTACTGAAAAATAAATATTTTTTCTTCTCATTTCTTTTATTTATATCTTCTTTTCTCTTTTTTTTTATAATTAAAATGAGTGAAATGTTAGAGGGCAAAAAATTGAGAAGAAATAAAAAGAGTTTTTATGTCAAAACTCCTTCAAGTTTGGGGCAAGTCTACAATAACACCTTGCATTTACAATTGAGTACATTGACAACTTGCATTTTATTAATGTCTCTAAGAGACTCTTCCATCCATAATTTCTGCTTAAAACTAACAGAAACAGGTCAAAAAACTTTTTTACCCTAATAATGAAATCAAAATCATTTAAGCATGTCATACAATTATAAATAAATTTTATTTTAAGATGAGAGAGAAACAGTGTATTGATTCATATGAATTTGAATTCGGAATTTTGAATTAAACAAATTTTATAAGCAAAAACCCAACCAAAAATTTCATCTAAAACAACCATGATTCGCCACCACCACTTAAAGAATTTCTTTCCTTTTAAAAACGTCATTCTTTTATTTTTATTGGTAGGTAAAGTAGGTACTTCAAAAAACCTTTGTTAAACTTAATGGGAAATGTGGGCAAATGGATCCATTTGGGATTGTGATGTTTTAGAAGGTGTTCTTTTGCACGATTAAAAGTATAAGGAGTTATTGTAGACTTGCCCCAAACTTGAAGTTCTTATATAAAGCCAAAGAAAAAAGAGAAAAGAAAATGATTAAAAAAAAAGAAAATATTGATCTTTACTTCATATGTTTGATAAAAAAAGATTAAAAAAAAAGGAAAGAAAAGTTTACAATTCACTCTATGTAGATCATATTCCTTCCAATTAAGGAGTATTGACAATTTCAACTTTAAATTAAGAGAAAAAGACTAAATACTTTGTTTTGTCTTCTCCCATATTTATCATTTACCAATGAATAGAAAATTGATTTTCTCTCCCAACTTTCCTCCCTCTCAATCATAGTTTAGACTAAATTATTAATCTTTAACTTCAACCTTTTCCCTCTTCAATTAATTTAATCAATGTTTACATCTAGGATAAGATAAGCTTTCCCAACACATCTACCCACTACATCAAGTTCGATCTCACTTGTAATACTTCGATATGGTTTTGGTTTTCAACCTCATCCTTTGATCAAATGATGTAATCTCAACATTTTATATATTATGAAGGATTTACAAATTTATGTATTATGTGAGATTCGTATATACATAAATTATTGAAATTGCGTTATTTTATTAAATGATGAAAAAAAAGTAAATGATGGAAGTAGAGGAGTCCATTAAACAGTTAAAACCGATTAATCGACCGTTTTCAACCGGTTCAATTAATCGATAAAATCGGTTAATCAAATAAGATATATCGGTTAGAGGTTAAGTTTTATTTTAACAGTTTCAACTGTTTAACCGATTAAGAAATGAATTAATATTAATAGTCTATTAAATATAATTATAATATAATAAATATAATATAATATAATAAATTAAAAAATATGTAATATGTAATAAATAATAAATAATAAATAATAATTTTTTAAAAAAAATCTTAATTATATAAATAGTATCGGTTAACTAATTAACCGATCGAAATTAATTCGATAAGTTAATATTGAAACACTTATATTATTTCGATCGAAACGATTAAAAAAATCTATTAAAATTTTTAACCTGCACACCCTTAGATGAAAGGTGAACTCACTTCTATATATTAGATTACTTGTTCTCGAACACTACGCTTAAAATCTGTCAATTTTCATCAGTAACTTTGTTGGCTTTGTGAGTACTGGGAAGTACCATATATTTGCACTAATCCAAAAATTTACATTTCACGTTTCATATCACAAATAACATATCATCGCATAAATTATGGACAATCTATTGGAGAATTAACCAATGCCAATAGCATGCAGTAATAGTGTTTCACCAAAACCGAAAATCCCCAAGCATTGATCTCCTTTCCAAGCTTGAAGAATAAAATATTACATTTGCGGTTTGCTTGCAATCGACATGAACAAGTATCACTTAAAATGTGTCTTTATCACATGAACAAGTATACTTAAAAGTTATAAAAACTCTGAAGTTTTTAGTTTTAAAAAAAAAAAATCTAATCTTTTAACATATAAATCGCACAAGTAAAATATATTTTTTCTTTCATATAATTTGAAATGAAATTGAGATATTATTTTAACTCGTTTTTACGTGTTTATATGTTTTTTTAAACAGGTTTAGAGTGTGATTTTTTATTATTGCAACCAAACATAGTATCAAAGTGATTATCGAGAGAGTAATATCGCAAAAAACCCCATGCCTTGGTTATAAAAATTATACTAAATTTATTTTGATAACACGAGGTAAAGCAACATGTATAGGTAATCCATACAAAGCAGTCAATATTCACAATCCATAAATAAGCCCCAACTACTTAGAAGTAATATAGGGCTTTTTATATTTTACCATAGAGAAAACCACACTTACAATATAGAAATAAAGCACTCACAATAACTAGATATAACTAGCTAGGAGGATACCCATTTCTTGAACATATACTTCGAAATTTTGGCATTCCAAGGACGTACTTGCTACTTGCTAATAACATCTACTTCTTGCTCTTCTGACCAACATGAAGACCAGTGAAGTAAGCTTTAGGGTTGCTTTGGAAAACTCCCCTTGAAATAGTTGATCAACCTCTTAATCCTGGAGCTTTCATCTACGGCCCTCCACCACCTTGCGAAGAGCCACCTTTGGCTCCTCCTCCTCCTCCACCACCACCTGCACCTTTGCCACCACCACCACCTTTGCCGCCACCCATTTACGCACTTCAAATTAATATGTTTTTTGATTTGTAAAGATTGCTATGGAAGAATGTGAAAATATTTCACGTATGGTTGTTTATTTATATAGAGGGAGTTTGGGGGAGTATCGTAACTTTAAGTGTTCTTAAGCAATGATTGGTAGAAAAAAAGTAAGAGAAAAAAATGAGTAAAAACATTTTTTTTGGAAATAAAAAAATATATGAAAGGAATGAAAAGTGAGATAATTGATATTTTCTGTAAACATATAATTAGGAGGATTGAGGAGTTAAAGCTAAAATAATCAGTTCTTTTTTTTTTATATTCATTTTTTGTCTTTTTATCAAACACATGACAAAAAAACACAAATTTTCTTATTTTTTCTATCCTCCATAGTCTTTCTTTCTTTTTCTTTTCAACAAAGAAAATAACACCTATATTGACATTATTAATGAAACTCCTCAAAATTATCAATGAAGTTTCCAATTAGTCTAAACCATTGGATGTAGATCTGAGCCAACCAAAAAATTTTGATCTCGTGTTGCGTTTATTTAAGATTTTGTTAAAAATTAATTGAGAAGCAAATGAAAATTAAGCATAATTGAATAATTTCAAGTGTAGCTTTCTTGTAAGTTTTAGTGGACGTTCTCATTTGGAAAACCTAATTGTGATATACTAATTCGACCACAATTTCTATAAAGAGATTTAGAAACTTAATTGTTTGTTAAAATTTGTTTGGAGTTTATTACGGCCTTTTGTTTCAGCATGTTTCGGTCAATTTCGGTCCATTTTGACTGAAATATTACAATACAATTTTTATATATATATATTTGAAATTTTTAAGGAGATAATTTAAGAATTTTTATTCTTTCTTTTCAATTAGAGAAGTGAGCAATATATTATCATTATCATTTGATATTTGAATGATGACTTTTTTCATTATAACATGTTATATGTACATATATGAAGTACACACTTTAATAGTATGAAAAACTCTCAATTTCAATTTATAACAAAAAAATATATATTTATAATTGATTTTAAAGTAAAAATTTGTGTAGGATTAATTTGTATATTTGAATGATGATTATTTTCTGATGATTTATATTTATAATTATATTTTTTTGAAAAGTATATATCTTTACTTGTACGTATTTGAAAATATCATCAAATCCGAAACGGCACACCAAAATGGATCAAAACCGAAACGTTTCATTTAAATAATTAAACCAAAACATTGTCCGACGTGAAACTTACAACATTGATTTATAGTGATAATGAACCGGTTTTTTAAAGGTATTTTGCCTAGCTTCATTTATAGAAAAAAAACAATTTCATAAAATCTCCCAAACTGACTCTAACTGGTTTATAAATTTTAATTTTTGCCTTCATTGTTTCTTATTTATATACCCAATTTTAATTTAATTTTATATCTCTTAACACATTTTGTTTTGAAAACAAACATCAAGACAACGGCCAGAGCAAACACTTTGAGCAGAAGGTGAACGAAGGTATACAACATGGGATGGCTCAAATTTGCCAGCAGTATGGAATACCATCTCCACCAATCACTGAAATTAAACACATTTAAAACTTTATTACCATGTGCATGATATACCTATCGGTTAACACTTAGTGGTTTTAGAGATAAAATTATAAAATACTCAGTCTCATGGATGAGTCAAGAGTATTTGCATGTCCATATCATGGAATGTGAGTTTTGGGAGCAAGTATAATCTAATTCGGACCACCAGTTTGGATTTTATGAGAAAAAGTAGGCGATTTAGGTTCAGTCTGTTAACACTTAGTAGTTTTAAAAGCGAAAATATAAAATACTCCTCCCATAAACGAGCCAGGAGTACCCACATATCAGTACCATAGAACGTTAATTATAGGAACAAGTCTAATCGAATTTGGAGTACTGGTTTGGATTTTATGAGAAAAAATAAGTGTTGAAGGTTCAAACCGTGAATACTTGGTGGTTTAGGGGTGAAAATATCAAATAATTGTCCAGTGGACAATCTGGGAGTACCCACATGGTGCCATAAAATGAGAGTTGTGAGAACAAATCTAATCGAATTTGGACCACCGGTTTAGATTTTACGAGAAAAAATAGGCGTTTTAGGTTCAACTTAATGGTTGCTACTAATCTATAGTTTAAGGTTCCTTATGCCAAATTAATAGTTCAAGAATTTAAATGTTTCAGGTCCATAATTCAAAAATCGATGATGCAATAAACCCATTATTTTTATTTTATATATATATTATTTTTTCGCAGTGACAACCAAAACATCACCGACAGATTTTCCATCGCTAATTCCATCATTATCTACGACCGAATTTTTCTGGTCGCAAAAAATATTATCTGCGATGAGGCTATCTATTATGGACACATTAGCTATGGATGTTCATGGCAGATAGCCATTTGTGACGCATTTGAGGCCTATCAATGACAAAAATTTTCGTCACTGATAGTCAATATTCTTGTAGTGTATGAAGTCATGAAGATCCAAACTTTCTATTAATTCAAATACCGATTCCATGCATTTAACATTAAATAAAAAAACTAACAAAATAACTTTGCCCCCCCCCCCCCCCCTTCCTCTTTCTTTAAGATTAAGTCCTGGTTCGTGGTGCCTCCACAAATTAGTTAACTAGATTAATTTGGATGGTCTTGTAGAAGAAAGAAATCCAATATATTTCTTAGTAGAGCAGAAAGATCTTAGATTTCATTCCTATTTTTTCTTGTGGAAGATAAGGAGAAAACTACCAAAATAACTTCTAAGAATTATTATAAATAGAAGATAATACAAGCTAGCTACTTCATCATCAGGCTTTGGTTGTATGGTTAATGTGCAATTTTTGTTTTTGGCTGTAAGAATGGTGAGGAATGACTCTTTCACTCTCTCCCTTTTCCTATAGAAAGTTTGTTTTCTCTCTCTCCTACTTCTGGTCATTAAACTTGTACTGACGCAGCTAAAGTTACTTATGCAGGAACATTTTACCATCATTTTGGTCGTATGCATGGCTACATTAGGTTATTCTCAAACTTTTAATGTAACAGATTATGGTGCCGTTGGAGATGGAAAAACAGATGATTCTCAAGTATATCCATTTTACTACTCCAATTTTTTTTTTTTTTTTGCTTACTCTGTGCACTTCTTTTAAGTTGCTACCTGGCATATAGACTATGATCCACCTGTGGACAAATCATTACAAGTTTATGATCTCATGAAATAGTAATAATGTACGCTAGTAAGGGAAATCGTGTTGTTATTATAGAAAATTTGAGTTGTAAAATTTCTAAATTTGAATTATCATTTAAATTTTCAAAATTTATTAGGATGCAGATTTACTATTCCATGGTGAACATGTAATAATCTCTCCCATCATTGACTTCACATATCCCAAGTAATTTGTTTAGGCCTTCAAAACAACAAAATAAAACTATACTCAACTAGTAATCCAACGATATGTGTCGAAGTTGAACATGTAACTTTACGATTTTACCTTTCAAAAATCATGTAACAAGCGAAAGTGTGACGAAAGTGATTGTTGGTGTCCATTTGGGTGCGCTATTCTAGTGGTTCATTTAGCAGTCCTCTAGTTTAGGTGTTCTAGCTACAGAGAAATTAAGTTGTGGGATCAATAAGCATTTAAAAGCGGAGAGTAACTATTCTCTCATTTAAGGGCAAGTGTCATCATTTATAAAATGAACACTACATAATTAATGATCAAAACAAATTTCTTTTGGCTAGACAACGATCCGAACATAAAAATTTCCTTTTGAAAAGATTTGTAATTTATTTTAATTTATGCAAATGCAAAGGCTTTTGGTAAGGCATGGAAAGCAGCTTGTGAAGCAAAATCCGACTCGGCTACTCTAAACATTCCAAACGGGAAAACATTCTTGCTAAAGCCTATGAGGTTCAATGGTCCATGCAATTCTGCCACCGTTCATGTTCAGGTAAATATCACCGATATATTTTTCTTTCTATATCACATGTACACTGAAGCGTATGAACTTCCATGCAAATCGATTACAGTTCATGTTTAGGTAAAATATTAATATTGATAAAATTTTCTTCTAATTGATATATATTTAAAATGTAACCCCTATTTGATACACCAAATTGATGAAAAAGAAGATAAAATGCAATGATTGCATTCAACATTAATTACACTTGATATGCAAAAATAAACAAAAGAAAATGATCCAAATCTCATTATTTTATAAAAACTGATTTCATAATATCATTTTCTTAATATTATATCATCATCATCTTAATCCAATGTATTAAAAGGGTATTGGTGGAAATAGTTTGTATAGCATTCAATGTCTATGTATGCACTTTTCAAAATGGGAATTTTCGATTCCTCAAAATTAGCTCCAATCAAAGTTTCTAACTAGTATTATATATTCATTATAAAAAATTGTTAAAATTTTGATAAATCGTTCCAGGTTGAGGGTAACATTGTTGCACCTAGCGAAGTGTCAAATTGGTCAGATGAGGATAAAATATTTTGGCTTGGCTTTAAAGGTGTCAATGGACTTATTATCAATGGGAATGGACAAATTGATGGCCTAGGGGCTAATTGGTGGAAGTCTTGCCCAGTAGTGAGTACTGAACAATATATAGTTTCATTCAATCGTTTTTATTCTCCTTAAATTATTTCAGCAAATCCTTACACTTTCTTATGAAATGATGCAGATGCATGGTTGCCGAAGACCAACTGTAAGTATAGACTTTTCTCTCTCTCTCTCTCTCTCTCTCTCTCTCTATATATATATATATATATATGAGTTGCTAATTTCTCCGACTATAAGTATACTCTTTTTAACTTATCTATTTGATCGAGGGGCTAACGAATTGAAGAGGGAAAAGAAAGGAAGGGGTGAGAAGCCTTTTTAGTAAGGGGAAAGGAAAGTGAAGGGATACATGTACCATTCATTTCTCATTACATCATTATTTTTTTTTAATTAATTCCCAAATTGAGAGGATTTGGGGGAAAATGTATTTCATTTATAATTTTTTAAAGTACTACTTACTATTATACTCTAACTTTTTAATGGCATTTCTTATACTAATGAAGGACGAAATAATATAACATGTTAAATCAGGTCCTCTCTTTATTTTTAAAGATCAAAATATGGATAGTGTACCTTTTATTTCTCTTCAAATTTACATTTTTTAAAATTAATTCTCTCAAATTGATAGGATTTGGAATGAAAGTGTACCTCATTTATAACTTTTTAATATATTATTCATCACTATACCCCTAACTTTTTAATGATATTTCTTATATTAATGATAGACAAAATAATAAAGCATATTAAATCATTTCCTCTCTTCATTTTCAAACATCTAAATACGGGTATATATACCCTTCAATTTTCTCTCATTTTATTTACATATCCTTTCCTTCTCTTTCACTTCTGTTTTCCAAAAATAGGCTTAGGGTTTATTAGGTCTTAACTTATATACCCTAATTAGTACCTAATAAACCAGGATTTATTTTCAGTAATAATGAGTCCTTTTGGTTTTTCTTTAAATTTTTTTTTTAATTATGAACGTTCATAGAATTTATGTTTTGCTTCTTCAATGTTAATATATTAATTAGATTTTCAAAATTTTCTTTAAGACTAAAACGCTAGTAGCAATGTTGAATTGAGTAAAAGTTTTAAATAATGACAATTAGATTCAGAAAATTAAATTAGGATGTTGTCTCTTGATTTCAAACGAATTTTTGTTTCATCTCTTCTCACAAACAACCACTTTGATGATGACATGATTAGGCATTGCACTTTGTCGGATGCACCAACCTTCAAGTTATGGGTTTAACACATATCAACAGTCCAAGAAATCATATCACTATAACACATTGTGACAATGCAACCATATCTGACCTCCATATCTATGCCCCTGATGAAAGCCGTAATACTGACGGAATTGTCATCTCCAGCTCGAGAAACATTCAAATTCGTGATAGTACTATTGCGACCGGTATATTCCCCTTACATTCAAATTTGCTTTTGCACCATTTTATTTTCTTTCCTTTTTAATAGATTTTTTTCTATAAATTGTAGGTGATGACTGCATCGCTATCCTTACTGGTTGTTCCTATATTAACATTACTGGGGTGATATGCGGCCCAGGTCATGGTATAAGGTTTGTGTTAGGCATGATGATTCAAGGTTGCGAGAAATTTAAGTTTGGAGAATCCATCAACCTTTAACCCAATATATGTTCTAGAAAATCATAAGAACCCAAAAGCTTAAGTCTATGAATTCTAATTCTACCACCGCATATAAGTCATTTACTAATTCAATTTTTTTTCATATGAGATTGCTCTTTCACATCTTTTCACTCACACCTGAATATTCTCAACATTTTGTTAGTAATTAATTAATTAAACACCTGTTATACGCATTGGACAAGATATTGTAATTTATCACATGACCTTAGTCCTATCCCATAAATTTTAGTTTTCATTTTTGTGAACAATTTTACCAATACATTACATAACACCAAGATATGCTTGCTTCATCTTTCATATTTGATGCAAAGTCATCGTATAAATTTTATACACTGTGAATGAATTATAAATTGCCATCTCATCAAAATGTATAACTTTTTACAAGTCCTTGCTAGTTGCTAATAAGTGCTAAACTTTGTTACTTTTCACGCATTTAATAGAAAGCTTATTGGAACCACGTTTTTTTTAGTGTTGGAAGTTTAGGGAAACATGGAGATACTTCAACTGTGGAGGAAGTACATGTGAAGGACTGTGTATTAAATTCAACTACGAATGGAGTAAGGATCAAAACGTGGCAGGTAACACCATCTATGAAGAATTGTACTATGAGATCAATCGCATCACATATTTGATTGTTCTTTTTCCTCACTCTTATATATATATATATATATATATATATATATATATATATATATATACTTTTTTTGTAGGGTGGGCGTGGATATGCCAAGAAAATCTCATTCGAGAACATTACACTCATCTCAGCCAAACACCCTATCATCATTGACCAGTATTACTGTGATCATCATGAATCCTGTCATGAAGAGGTAATCAAGAAAAGTTACATTACAATTGAAATTTGAAAGTTTTGTAAGTCTATTCCAAAGAGTAATACATTGTATATAGGAATGCAAGAATGTTTAAAAAGACTAGAACCAACAAAACACTTATGCACATTTCATTAAAATCTCGCTAAAAGGGCATTACACAGTATAATTAAGAAATCCAAAAAAGTTAGGGATTGTGGACAAGATGAGCTAATGTTCTCTCTTAGATACTCTCTTGTCATTATGCTATATTATTTGAGTTAATTAGGTATGTGTTCTCCAATAATTTGAGTGATGCTTCTGATTAATTAGTGACACTTTAACACTATTAATGAGGCGACATGCAGTGACAGATTCAGGGACTATAACCAGTGGAACAATTTTAAAAGCCATAAGTGGTAACAGAACATGCAGGAATAGTCTAATAGAGCGGCAATCAAAGAAAAAAATTTATAGGGCAATACTGTTTTTACAATTTTTTTGTATAGTTCAAAGATGTCTTTTAATGCCTTTTTTATCTTGAGACTTGTGAGTAGTAAATGGAGTAATAGATATATTGGATTTCAAAAAACAGGTAGGCTAAGTTTTTCTTGACCCTCGCTTTTTATATTGGCGGGGGAAATTTTAAAGATAAAATTTTAAGTCCTAAAATAATAATATTTTAAAGGAATTCTGAAAAGTTGAGGGTGCAATATCTCACCCTCAAAAACATGTAGATCCGTCAATGACTGATACCCATTGATGAGGTATTATCCCTCAAATTCAAAAGATGATCTCACCACTTTTTTTTTTTTTTGGCTTAGAATTGAAGAAATTAAGTCATCGTCTCTCTCAAAGATGTTTTGATTGTTCAAACCACTCTTCTTCTTTTTTAAGCATTTCTTTCATTATGTATTGCAATTATTAGATTGTTTCTACGTAACAATTTTTTCCCCATGAATTGAAGGGAAATGCGGTTCAAATAAGCGATGTTTCGTACAACGGAATTAATGGGACAACGGTAAGTGATGATGCAATAACCTTAAATTGCAGTAAAAGCGTTGGTTGCACCAATATTTTTCTAGATCACATTAATATAACATCTACGAAGCCGGACAAAAAGGTCGACTCCACCTGCATGAACGCTCACGGAAGATCTTCTGATACAATCCCTCAAGTGAATTGTTTGTCATAGTACCCCTACATATTGTCTTGCTTATTATATTTTGTGATAAAAATAAATTGATGTAACAGATATTAGTCTAAGTTCTCGTGTCAAATGTTTCTGTACTCTTAACATTTAATAAAAATAAATAAACGTGATGTGATGTACGCTTAAAAATATAATCGATTGATGGCTACATGTTGCACTTCAAAATTATAAGAAATTTAATTTTCAATGCAAAGATCAAATCATGAATAATGAAGCGACATGTGTCACCTAAGAAGGGAGATAATAAGCTTCAAGCTACGGGGCATAAAACCACTTTTGACTCCAATATTAAGAAAGTAAATCCGCGCTAACCCTAGATTAAGGATTTTAATCTCATTTGAAGGATGAATCCATAAATGTGATGGGATTCAATTTTCTCATTAATCTCTGATTCTTTCAATCTTTACTTCTATCTCAATTTTCTCCCCTTCATTACTTCAATTTCTCTTACTTATTATGACAGAATACTGACTTAGACATCAAATAGTACATCTCCCTAAACATATGAAACTCTATGAGACTCTACAGTTCATGTAACTGTTCGTGAATTGCTCGTGGAAATTCAACCATCAATAGATTGGTGCTTTCTGTAAGAAAAATTGTATAAACCCCATTTAATACTATTTGATAAGTGATAATTTGTTTCCTTGTTTCCCGATTAAAACTCCAATGAGATGATTAAATGTTGATTCAAGAATGTCTTTCAATATCAATAGGTCTAATTTTAAGGGGAAAAGAATCAAAGAAATAAGAATTAAAGACTTAAAAACTTGGGCTTTTTCAAAGTGACTCACTTAGTCATTATGAGCATCGGACTTACAAGCTTCATAACTTTCAAATTATTGGATTAGTGAAAACTGTCTGGTGCTAATATCTGATAATGGATTCGAGAAATTTTTACTTATAATTGAACTGATTGATTTATGACTGTTTGTTACAAAATTGATTACTGTCTAATACCATTATTCACATTTAGTAATAAAAATTGATTGTGACTTATAGTAAATAATTAATATCAAATAAATATCATAACTATTTATAAAATCCATACCTTATGAGCATAATTTATAAATATTGATTAATGAAATTAATTGAAAAAAACATGTAATAAATATATATTTTCAAACGGAGAAATAATTTTAAAAAAAGAACAAAAAAGCAATAAGAAAAGTTTTTTTCATAGCTTACACGTGCGCATTCCTATGGGTGGGGGGATTATAAGAAAAGAAGAAAGAAAACCCAAACATTTTTTCTTCCTGTATAACTTCTAGCCACCGAGATGTCCAACCAAAAAACCTTCCTTAAACTCATCTTTTCCATTACAACCGCCACATAGATCTGCTATCTGACATTGATAATTAGAAACATATATCTGATGTACAAGGAATTGTCATGGCTGCCTCGATCTAAAACGCTTGTAAAACAACATCTACGCCTAATGGTGTTGTCACTTGCATCTGGACCAAAAAAAGCCAGGAAAAACTTCTCTCTTTCATACTTCACGTCCGCAGAAAACCAAAATTAAAATAAGTAGGCAGATCCCTAGTGGAGATGATGAAGAAAATTGAGGGTTCACTTTGTTTGGTGACATAGAGAATCATTAAGAAAATTTTTCCCTTTGGAGAAATTTCAAATGAAAGAAAAAATAAAAATATCATAACTTATTGGATGCACAAATTTTAAGAAAAAAATTGTATGAAGCACAAAATGATTTCTGAAACTTCTTACCAAATTACAGTGAAGAGAATTGAGAGAGAGAGGGAGAAGATCGCGACAATCTCGAGGTGAATGTGTTTTGGTTTCAATAAAGTAGGCTTTAGAGACTATGGACATTTTAATTCAGAAAACAATTTCACTAGACTTAAAATGCCAAACACCACTTTTGAAATAAGTAGACCTAAAATATACTTTTAAGCCTCATAAGTAGGTTTCAATAGTCCTACCAAACTGGGGCTAAATCTGAAAAAAAAAAAAAAACCTTTGATTCTAAATGAAGGGGAGTTACAATGGTAGATAGAATTTACAATCAAGAGAGATAAAAAAGAGGTGAGGTACACAAAACCTTTTTAAAATAACACTTCCAACAATATAGAAATTATTTTAAGCTTTTGTGCAAAGAGAAACATAGCTTATTTAATTGGAATGAAGCAAGAAGAAGTCATCCCAATCATGCTGAATCTCTTCAATTACTGAGTAAGGGAAAGCTTGAATATTACATGAAACCAAGTAGTATTTGTGAAAATGAGCAACATCATCAAGAGCACCTGCAACTTTATTAGCTTCCCTGAATATGTGACTTATCTGAACTAGAGGAACCCAGATAGATTTGATTTGTCAGAGAGAGTAAAAGCAGAACCAAGGAGCTATAATTTCTCTTGTACTGCATAGACCCGAATCTACGAATAACACTCCACCTTGAGAGCATTACATACTGCCACCATACTAGTTCCTTGATGATAGAAAGAAGAAAAGGTAGAAACAAGAGAACCAACATTGTCCCGTATGTTAATAGTATGTCCTACAAGCCAATGACATTTGATGATTAGGGATATTATTTATAAAACAATCTTATTCGAGTTATTATCATAATTAATGACAAGTTTTATTTATCATGAATATTTGTTTGATTATATTGTCATGATTAAGTCCATATAGTTATAGAGATAGAGATAGGTTTGTGATGAAATTATAATTTTGAGTGTCACTAATTTATGAGACATTAAACTAGTTAAGTAGGTGCTTGCTAAAGAGCATGTATACAAAACAAAGTCGACTAAGAAATTCTTAATGGACATTTTACTGACTGTCAATAGGAGTTCTTACGTTGCAGTTGCACAAGTGATCCTTAGACATAAGAAACCATGGATGCCTTGTGTATAGGTCATTATGCATTGATGCTAATTAAAAGTGATTATAATCATAGGTCATATAAGGTGGTAATTAGGTATGATCACTTATTCATAGAGGTATGTGAGTTTACAATAGAGAATCTATCACTTTAAATAAAAGAGATAATGTCCTATGTGACATGATTAAGTCGTAACTTGGAAATTCATTGACCAAGGTGGGGTGGAAATTAGAAAGGATTTTCTAATTTTACCATTTAAGTTATAGTCTTGAGATGGAGATATATATGATTAAATAAATAAGCTTTGATAGTAATTTCAAACCTTAGGTTTAATTATAGAGATTGCATAATAGAATGATTGAATTGTATGGTAACTGACAATAGAAATATTCACAATAATTCATATTGCATGTGTAGTCATGACAAAGTGGTAGACGTCAATCATGACTTATAGAAGCCCTTAAGAATTAATTGTAATTATTTTTTAATTAAAAAAATTAAAAAGATTTTTAATTAATTGGATAAGATTCAATTGTTATGTATAACTTACAACTTACTGCTAATGCGATATTGAACCTAAGGGGTCACTTACAATAAGGTAATTGTAAGAATAAAGAAAACTAATAGGCTAATAGAGAGATTTATAAGAATTAATTAAACCATGGGTTTAATTGAAATTCTAGAAGTCTTGGAGCTTTAGGAGCAAGGGCTTTATTTGATAGAAACCATAAGGCAGATTTTGTGAAACTAGAAATCAAATTCTTAGACATATAAACTCTTTCTGAAAGTTGAAAAACCCTAGAGCTAGCACTCATAGATTTAAGGTAACCCTAGTCCTCTTCCTCGTATGGTGTTTGGCTTCCCAGAGAATGAGATCTTCATCCTTGATTGCTCGTATGGATACACTTAGAGTCTGAATGCTTGAACGACTCATGAACCTATCTCCAAAGAGGATTAACTTGAATCTTCATTGAGGTATAAATTATAACTTTACATGGAGATTTTTTTTTATCATTAAAATATATTCTTAGAGATTTCTTGGGATAAGTTTATTGGCATAGGTAAGAATAATTTTAAATTTTGCTGCATTATCTATGTCGGTAAACTTACAATAGTTTGTACTAATCTATCCAGATACATTAATGCTCTTTTTAGTGATCATATGATTAGAAATATCTAATAATAAAGTTTAGGGAAATACATCTCACTAAGACCTTAAGAATGTTCTTCACAACTCTTTAGTGACTCTCAGATGGATTGGACTGATATTTTCCCATAACACTTAGAGCATATGCAACATCATGCCTCATACATAACATGGAGTACATGATGGATCCAATCTACTCATGCATTCTCTACCCTCGAACGTCTTTGGGGAAATCTCTTTTGAGAGAGTGAATCTATGACTCATCTTCGAATTTTCCATACTAAAACTCATTAGCATTTTGTCTATGTATACAGATTGAGACAACCTTGGCATCTTTTTATACCTATCTCTATACATCTTTATCCCTAAAATATAGGATGCTTCACCCAAATCCTTCATGGAAAAGTTTTGATAGCCAAATCTTGGCTGACTGTCACATACTTACATCATTCCAAATGAGTAGTATGTCGACAACGCACAATACCAAAAATATTGTAGCACTCCCACTAACTTTCTTATATACACATAGTTCATCATCCTTTTTTATTTATGAAATCAAACAATTTGATTGCCTCATAAAAATGGATGTTCCAACTTACAAAAGATTTCTTCAATCCATAAATGGATTTTTGAAGCTTGCATTCTTTATGGTCACTTCCACTAGAAGTAAAATCGTCACACTGTGTCATGTACATATCCTCCACTATGTTTCCATTGTGGAAGGAAGTCGTTACATCCATCTGTCATATCTTATAGTCATGGTATGTAGCTACATCAATTAAAACCCTAATGGACTTGAGCATGGCTACTGGACAGAAAGTTTCGTTAAAGTGAACTTCTTATCTTTGTTTGAAACCCTTCTCTACTAGCCTTGCCTTATAGGTCTTTACCTTTCCATATACTCCGATCTTTCTCTTAAAGACCCATTTGTGACTTAGAGGTACAATACCTTTAAGTGCATCGATCAAAGTTCATACTTTTTAGAGTACATGGAATCTATTTTCGATTCCATGGCTTCTATCCACTTCTCTGAATCGATTTCTAACATCGCTTCTTTGTAGTTAGCAGGTTTCTTGTCATCTATAAGGTGTACCTATAAGTTTCCATCTATAAGAAATCTATATCTCTCTAGAGCCTTGGGTATTCTTCTAGATCTACAAACAGGTTATGTAATAGAAGAATATATTAATGTAGGCTCCTCATTTTAAATAGTACTAGGTTGCCGTTCTTATTACTCTTCATCGAGTTCTATCTTGCTACCAGTATTCCTTTCTAGCATAAACTTTTTTACTAGAAAGAAAGCTTACTTTAGAAAGAAACCCTTTTGTTCTTGTGGATGGTAGAAATTATATCCTAAACTTTCTTTAGGATATCCTTCAAACCTGCATTTTTCAGATCTAGTTCCCAACTTATCTGTACATAATCTTTTTACATAGGTAGGATAACCCCAAATCTGAACGTGTTTAAGACTACGTTTGCTCCCTTTTCATATCTTATATGGCATCGTAGGTAGTAACTTTGAAGGAACTTTTTTCAATAAGTATGCAATAGTTAGGACAATATATCCCCAAAAGGTTATAGGAAGATTAGTGTAACTCATCATGAATCGTACCATATCAAATAAGGTATGGTTCCAAGAGGAGTGCATTGAGGGAATCCTATTCTCTTTGAGATAATCGAGAAAATCATTAAACAATTATTTGCCTCCTCGATCGGATCAAAATGCGTTAACACCCTTCCCTATTTTCTTTTCAATTTCACTTCTGAATTCTTTACTTTTCAAACAATCCAGGTTTGTACTTCACTAAGTATATATACCCACACCTAGAGTGATCTTCAGTAAAGGTAATGAAGTAAGAAAAACCTTCTGCGGCATTGACAATTAGGGATTAACACAAGTCACTGTGTATCAATCCTAATAGATCTGCGACTCTTTCTCCATTCCCTCTAAATGGAAATCTAGTCATCTTTCTTATGAGATAGGATTCGCAAGTTAGATAGAATTCAAATCTGATATATCTTAAAATCCATCTTTTACTAACTTTTTTGTACTATCCTCATGAATATGACCTAATCTTTAGTGCCACGTATAGAAATAATTTATCTCGTTTCTTTTGTTATTCAATATGAAATATTCTACTGTCCACTTCTAGATGGTAAAACTAAGTAATATGTAGCAATGCTTGCTCCATTTCCAAACCGAAGGTTGACTTATCCTTACTTAGTTTCTTGCTTTTTATCAGCTTTTAGAAACTATTACAAATGTGAGAACCATACTCAGTATCTAAGACCCAAGTAGAAGCATTATTAACTAATAAAATATTTTCAACAAAGAATAATTGAGACATGCCTTCCAAAAGCTTGCTTTTAAAGGTAACCATTGCAGTTTCTCTTCAAGTATCCATCTTTGCCACAACATAAGCATTTCCCCCTATCCTTCTTGGCTTTCGAGGAACTTGCCTTGTTGGCACCTCCCTTTCTTTTAATGATTTGTTCTTCTTCTTTAAGAAATTCTTTAGAATAGAAGACCATCTTACAAGTATAATGGATGTCTTGCCTTTCTTGATTGTTGCCTCTATAGTCTTCAACATATTAACAAGTTTTGGAAGCATAGCTTCAATGTTTTTCATGTTTTAGTTTATAACGTACTGTAAAATTAGACTGTAAAGGATTGAAGGATTAAGTAAATACTTAACTCTACATCCATACTAAAACGAGTTAGTCTAACTACTCAATATAGCTGGTCATCTTTAATCTATGCTCATGAACTAATGATCCTTTGATTATACTAGACTTAAAGAGGTCTTTAGAGATTTGAAACCTTGCACTACAACTATTCTCACCACACAACTCTTGTAGTTGAAGAAATATTGCATAAGCACTTTTCATCTTGTAATGTTGCTTCTAAATCTCATTAGACATAGATTAGATTAGATAAAGATGCTAGCATGTAACACTTAGCCTACATGTCGTCCTCTTGCCATTTCTCAAAAGAAGCAACCTCTTCTTACAAATCATCCTCAGCAACAATTGTTGGAAGCAACTTATCAAAAACATTGGCCATTTTCTCAGAATTGAGAACGATTCTCAAATTCTTTTGTCAATATAGAAATCTGGACCAATCAGTCTATTTGCCTCAAGTATGCACAAAAGTGGGTTTCATCATTGCGATCTACAATATAACAAAAAATAAAACTAGTGTTTATTCATTTTATTAACTACCATAAAAATTTGGTCTTTCATCTAAATGGTATCCCCCACTATTCTTTTTTATTCACATAACCATCAATATGGAAAGCAAAAGACCCCTTTTGAAGGTCTCCTAATGAGGATTAGGATCCTATCACTTGCACACTATAGCCTTACAGTAATGTAACAAACTACAATGCACTTGATAAGTTGATAAATTTTATCATTTACATCTCATGTAATTCTCAATCATTATTTAATCACATGTATCTTGATTATAATTAAACCTAAGGTATGTAATTACTGTCCAACCTTAATTATTTAATCATATGTATTTCAATCTCAAGTCCATCACTTAAATGGTTAAGTTATAAATTCTTTTATAATTTTCACCCTACCTTAACTAAGGAATTTTCAATGTATGACTTAATCTTATTATATAGGGCATCCTTTCTATTTTAATGAGAGTGATGGATCATCTATTGTACATTCACATACCTCTATGCATAAGTAGTCATACCCAATTACTACCTTTATATTGCCCATCATTAGAACCAAATTTCAGTAGCTTCAAAGCATGATGACCCATACACAAGGTATCTATGGTACCTCAAGTCTAAGGATCACTTACACAACTGCAACATAAGAACTCGTATTGACAACCAGTAAAATGTCCATTAAGAATTTCTTAAGTCGAGTCAGTTCGGTGTGCATGTTCTTTAACAAGGACCTATATAACTTGTTTAATGTCTTATACATTAGTGACCATCAAATAAATCACCCTCAACTCTTTGAGAAAATATAGTATGTACTAATCTATCAAGATTCACTAATGTTTTTCTTAGTGATTCTATGATTAGAAATATTTAAGAATAAAGCTTAAGGAAATACATCTTATAATTATGATCTCATCATGATGTTTATTTCTATTGCTTCTATTTTATGGGCTTTATCATGTAAACATATTTAATGGTTGTAATTAAAACATGATAATAATATTATTGCCATAATTAATAATATTGTCAATAAATGAATAAGATTAATTATAAGTAATATACCTAGACATTGAATGCTACTGGCTTGTATGGAAAACTATTATCAACACTCTTATTCAAATTTAGCTGTAAAAAACATACTGATATTTTTAGCTTTTAGTATTGATCCGGTCGATTGGGTTAAACCTTCAGTTGATCGAGTATGTATTTCAAAACAAAACCATCAGAGTTGTGGGTCCAATCGATTAGAAAAGTTTTCGTCCAATTTGAATCTTCAACCATATGCAGACCCAATTGACTGGGTTGAATGTTTGATTGATTGGGTTTGCCATCCAATTGACTAGATCTCCTTTCCGAAACTTTCTTTTGATTTTCAAAAATCTCCCAAGTACAAAAGCTTACATTTATTTTGAAAATCATCAACATGGATTCAAACCCATAATAAGAGAAAAATAAAGTGTTAATTAAAGTGCAACCCAAGATGGGGTGAATTGGGTTTAAATTTTCTTTCACAAAACAAATAAGTTCACACAACTATGAAAACAAGCAAGAACAATAAATATTGAATTATTGGAAATTAAAAGAGCAAGGGAGAATAAACTGAAAACTTGGTTTATAGTGGTTTGGCAATATCAGAATCTCTCCTGGCCCTATGTCCACTCTCTTTAAGGATCCTCTTTGAAGGTTTTCACTAAATCAAACAAGCAATTTTCAAGGTGTTGCCTAAACCTTTAAAATATTCTTTTACAAAGAGTGTCTCTCTCAAGTGTTTCACAACTAAACACTCACAAGAATTACACCAAATATTTCTCTTAGAGAGGTTGGAATTAATGAGATGAGTTTGGTACAAGAGATAATTTATTTAATGCTTACAGCTGAAAAAATTACCTCTTTCAAGAATAAAGCTTTAATAATGGCTCAAGAAGAAATTTTTGAAAGCTTTGAAGAGTAATAAATGAGCTCTAGTAGAAATTAAATATTCTTGATTTTTAGAAATGCTCATTTATGAAGGGTTTTTTTTTTTTTTTTTTTTTTTTTTTTTGTAGTCTTAACTCCATATGTTCGTTAGACATAGACAATAGCCATTTGGAGCATTAATTGCTATGCCTAGTGCCTTAATTTTTGAAAACTAGCTGTTATTTTCGAAGGTCCAAGCGGCTATATCTAAGATTCACTTGACTGGGTCTTTATAAAACTGGGGAAAATAGGCATCAAGGGTAGAATCCATTCGACTATATTTCTATCCAATCAATTGGGTCTTTATAAAACTGAGAAAAATATTCATCAAGTGCAAAATCCAGTTGACTGTATTTTTGTTCAGTTGATTGGAGGAACTTTCTTGTCCTCATATAGCTGATTAGACAATTCATGTAGTCGACTATGCTTGGCTATAGAAACTTTTAAGATCAAACTGGCCAATATTCAGTCAACTAAATCAAGGGTCCAATCAACTAAGTCATTTCAAAAATAGATTTTTGCAAACGAATTTTGTACTACTCTTTTATAAAAAGTTGTTTAGATTTTAATCTAAACATTTTGAAATTAAAATGAGCCAATTTAAAGCTGGGTAATTGAGAAAAGATTACATAAACTTCAACTACCTTAAAAAGCTTATAAGCTTGACCTTTCTTTGAGGTGCGTGCGTATCTTCTTGAGTGCGTGCAAACGTTCGAAATCACTTATAAGGCATCTTAAAAACTAAAACACTTAGATAAAGATAGTTAGATCATTTTTAGTTAGCTTTGTCATTATCAAAATCAATATGGGATCAACAGAAAGAATTATATGAACATCTCTATGAAGCTTACATGACATGACAAAAATATCCTAATAAATAAGATTAGAATTACTTGGTGATCTATGGGGTATGAGATAGTACCTCTTGATCATCACTTAAATCATGATATGAGCATATTGTCATAAGGGACAATCCAAAGGAACAATCCAAAAGGACATAGCTTATCCTCAATGGATTATCCAATAGGGTGTCGAGGATGTGCCAACTACTCGAGGTTATTGGCGAATAATCACATCAAGGAGTCACCACTTGGTTTTTAAGGACCAAAAACCCTATAGCTACTGGTTAATGAAGGGTCTAGATATGTTGGTTCGAAGATTGGGTATGTAGTGAGAAGTTCGCAAGCAAGCAACCCACCAACGCCTAGACCTTGAGGGGCCTAGCCCTTACTCTAACATTTCAAATAGATTCTTTTTATATTGATTGATTATTAACATGATTTTTTTCTTAATTGAAGTGATCAAGCAGGAAAACAATAAATATGAGAGTATGCACAATATGTTCAATCATATGACAATGTAATTCATTAATAGCAATTAAAAGGTGCGAGAAAAGTAAAGTGCGATTATATCAAAAATTTCAGAAAACAAAAGTAAACCATTCATCAATAGTAAAAATACCTGAACCCAACTTACATCCAAAAAAATTGCATAAAGTTAAAAGAAAGTGAGTAATTAAACCATCCACAAGTGGTAAAAGTAAATTATTCATCCATAGCAAGTATAAGAGGTAAAATAACATTCATTTATCCATCTATGATAAACAATTGAATAAGAGAAACAATTATATTTTTTGATATCACAAGTATAATCACTGAAAATAACAATTTAACCAGACCACAATAATGTCAAGAAAGCAGTTGTAAGCATGTTATCACGTACGGTACAAGCATAAAAAAGCAAGATAAGTGAAGATCATGAGAGGGAAGTAACTTCAACATGCATTATCAACTTAAAACAGAAAATTATCTCATCTTAATCAAATATGTGAGCAAAGAGAATATCATGGAAAGCACATGATACATATAAACCTCTATATAAGCTATGGATAAGTATATTTTCCTAATCTAAGAATGAAAACATTAAAGAGATATAAAATACAAAGACTTCAAGGTATTCTAATCGTCATATGTCAACCTAGATGATCATGAAACTGATTTTGGGATCAATCAATGCAACAAGAGCATATGGAAGCATATAATCATGTATAAATTCTATTTCAATCAAAGATCAAGATTAATGTATAAAGAACACTAAAACATATATTCATAGAGTTTCTAGACATCATATGAATCCTAGAATCGATTTAGAAGTCCATATAAAAAAACCTAAGAAAGTAAATAGAAAACAAAACAAGCAACAAAAAGAAAGAAGAGAGTCTGTCTGCCATTTTAAAGTGGCAAATGGGTCCAGCTGCCACTTCGAAGTGGTGTGTCACTATGAACCACCTCATCAAAGTGGTGGCAAGAAGTTGGTGCATTTAGATTTTTTTTTTTAATATCTTCGAGATTTTGATTCCAACCCTTAATTCGACAAGTTTTAACTCAAAGAACAATCAAATAATTTTAAACAATCACATACGAATATATCCAGACCATAAAAACAAGTTTAAACATGGATTAAAACAATAAAAAAGTGATCTATTAGAGTTTTTAACTAGAGATATTTCATTCAATTCAAAGTATTTTAAAGTGAGAACCCATCATAGATTTTAAATGGTAGACCGAGCACTAAATTTGGTCAGATTATGAGCTATTTTAGTAAAAAAAAAAAAAAGTTCTCATTCATCTCTAATTGGATCAAGACCCATAAGATATCATTGAAAAGATAATTAAAAGATATATGGATCTTGGAAAGTGAAAATTTTAAGGGAAAATTATATTTAGCCCTTATAGTTTGGCCTAACCAACACATAAGGACCTTTATTTTTAAAAATACAGATATTCCTCTGGAATATGCATTTTTTGATGTAAGAATACAGATACCCCCTCACCGTTAAGTCACAGTTAGTGGAATCTATTAACCACCCTTACACATCAGCATTTTTTAGGAAATATCTCCATAGTACCTTAGACAGATACTCCCCAACTTTAATTCTTTATACCTACTCACTAACGTTCACCTTCATAAACATCGATACCCCAAACTCATCCTTCATTATTCTTCTCTGGACACCCCTTCCAAAGCTCAACCTTCATTATTCTTCTCTAACCAGCTTCTAATAGGTAGATCAAAGCTTCATTTCTCCTACACTTTTTTTGCTGTGGTGTGATATTGAACAAGATTAGATGAGAAAGTGTCTTGGGCTCCGCAAAAGTATGTATCCCAAAAATTATCTTGAAAATGACTGGTGAAATTAAGTTCTTGCATCCCCTAAAAATGTTTGCCAAAAATTGGTTATTTTGTTTGTAAATTTTTTCTATGTCTGTATAATGGGTTTGCATCCAATTTTGCCTACGACCTCAAAAACCTTAAAAGCTTTCTGGGTGATATGACTGTTGCTTCATCTGGGTGATACCTAGTTTTAGTTATGTGATCTAAGACCCATTTTACCTTATCAAGATCATTTTTGTGAATTTTTTGTACCCATATATGGGTACAGTTACTAATTTGGTAATTTATGATTTTGCATGTTCCTTATATATGTCATCTTCTAGTGTCAATGAGACCCGCTGTCATCTCAAATATGAGAACAAAAATTGTAGATTTTGGAAAAGAGTTGTACAAATAGTGGAATCGGATAAAATCTAGAACAAATTGTAATATACTTATGACGCTGGACTCTATTGTTTCTTTACTTAGTGTTTGCCTACTAATGATTATGCTACAACAAAGATAAGCAATCGTGAGCACTTAGTTGATTGATATGGAGAAAATCAACAGTTGAGAGAGGATATTAGAGTGGCGTTTGGAATGGTGCAAACTGTTAATGTTGGGGTTGGGGGTATGAGGTGGCTTTTAGTTGCAAGTATAGTTTGTAATGTGTTTACTTTTCTTTTGGTGTTCCTACTTCTGTTGAGGACCTATGGGATTTAGGTAATTTTTTATCTTCTAATATCAATGAAAATAACATTCTAATGGTTTATTTTCGTACACACTTTGGATCCCACTATGTATTAATAGAATTGGTCCCTAGTAAGAATTATTAAGATGAGACTGCTTTTTCAATGGTCCCATATACAAATTGGTTATAGTGTAAAATGAACACATCATGACAAAAAAAAAAATTTGATTCCCTTAAAAGAGTTGTATTGAATATTGATTCTTACAATGAATAATCATTGACCAAAAAAGCAGTGTATACTTTTCACTAAACTAATCACAACACATTTCCCAAATGTTGACAAAACATATCTGTCAACATAGATCAAAAGAAATATGGAGTAATGTTTAAAGTAAATAAACATCCACAATAGAAGATACATCACACTACTATCAAACTACATCTACTAATTAATTGAGTTGCAAAGAACTTAGGTCTTCTACTTCTTCTTACACCACTGCCAATAAAATTAACCCTTCCCTTACTAGCACCAGAGGTAAGAACTCTTTCACCATCTGCCGCACCAGTAGCAGCAGCAGCACTAGGAACCCTTCCACCATATGTTGTACCAGCTCCAACACCAGTACCAACACCAGTATTAGCATATGCATGAAAAGCCCTTCTAACATCTGTTAGACTAGTCTAAATGCAGTAACATCACCAGGTACCTTTCCATCTTCAAATCCACCTATTCCTCTTCCTCTTGCAGCACCAAATATACCTATTCCCTTTGCACCACTAGATTTGCCTCTTCTTTCGCCACCAGATCTGCCTCTTTCTATGCTGCCAGATCTACCCCTACCAGTACCTCTTCCCCTTGCACCAACTCCCTACAAAATCAAAATATCATCCATCTTAGAAACTAACACATCCATTACCACTCAAAAAATCCACAACCATTCATAACACACAAAAAATTGCACAATACCTGATTGCCTTACTCTGCTTCACCAACACAGTTACCCCCACCATTTCACCTACCAATACCTCTTCCCCTTGCATCAACTCCCTACAAAATCAACATATCATCTATCACTTAACTTAGTAACACATCCATTACCACTTAAAAAATCTACAACCATTCACATTACACAGAAAATTCACAATACCTGATTGCTTTCCCTTGCTTCACCATCATAGTTTTCCCCACCAGCCCCAATTCCCTACTAAAAAAATAGTTCATAAAGTGGAAGAATACACAAAAAATGCACAAACATTAACTAATTACTTTGTATACCTTTCTATTTCATGAATTATGTCTATTTATCACACTTGCTCTATGGAAACCTTTGCTGTTGTGGCCAAATGCACTACAGTTTGCATATCCTACTGTGCATAACCTTCTTCTAACAGTAGAGGGCCCAGCTTCACCTGCTTCTCTTTTCTATTATTTCTTGGTCTTCCTAGAAATCTTCTTAGAGGAGGAGATTTAATGTCATCATCCACCCCTGCTGGTGTGATTAGGTAAAGGATGGATGATTTCATTATAAGCATCAAGGTATGCCTTCACACTACAGCAAGGATCACAAAAGTGCTCCAATAGCTTCCTCATATGGCTTATGCAAAATACTACATTCTTGCAAGGTAGCCTTTTCCTTGCCTAGTACTCACAACTGCATGTCCATTTACCCAAATCAATAACAAATCTAATGTCCTCCTCACAAACTTGAAACTCATCTCTACCACATAGTATCAAGCTGAGTTTAAGTCTCCTACTTTCAAGAAAGATGTTATTCAATTTTGCTTTGGTTTTGGGGTCAATTTCTCCTTTTCCCATTTACATCCTTTTGCATCTATTGTGCAGCCTAAACATCAATTTCATTCTAATTCCTTATAATAACATCAATATTGGCTTGTTTCTTAACTTTGTAACCTAAGTATTGAAGGATTTACTGTGTTTGTTTGTTACTTGGGCACACTTTGAAGAACTAACAAATGTGTGCCTTACCCATGTCAAGTGTTTCTCCATTATCCAACCCCAAGCAAGCTTTGACTTCTTCTTCATTGCTTCCATTGCATCTTTGAAATTACCTTTATGGAATGCCTTGGCTGCCCACCAAAATGTATTCTTAAGCTCCAGCTGTAGGTTTTGATATCTAAAATTACTATACACATGCCTAGCATAATTCTTGTGAATGGTATATAGGAAGACTTCAACTACAACATTCTCCAATCTCTGAATGTAAGAATGATAACTATGTCAATGTCCAGATAAGTGATTACTTTTTAGTAATTGCACAACATTGAAGAAATTAAAGTAAAAATATAGCTTTGATTTGCCAGACATAATTATTAGTGGATTGTTTTCCAACCCTTCCCCAAAGCATTATTTTAAGCTTTCACGGAAGAACTTCCAGCTCTCATTGCACTCTATCTCCACAATTACAACTACTATTGGAAACAGATCACTATTTCCATCTAAACCAACTGTAGAAAGTAAAACCTCACCATAATAAAGGAAGCATCCCTCAAGCCATATAAAAGGCCTACATCCCTTCAAAAACCCCACATTCAATGCATTATAATATTCAAAAATCCTCTTGAATATAGGAGGTTGTGAAGGCCTAATTTTGTCATAAACTTTAATCTTCACCACACTGCCAGTATTTTTGTTCACTACTAGTTCTCCAAACTTTCTCAACAGACCATATGATCCATAACCCCCTTATACCCTCTCCATAACCTTTCTCTTAGCCCTATAAAACTGTGATTTGGTAGGATCAACCCCCTACTGTGAATTCGTGGCTTCTTTCATCAAGTCATAGCTCACTGTAGGGTCAACCCTCAATTGGACACCAAGCTTCCTTACAATCCATAGGGTATCCACATTATCATTTTTCCTCACCCTAACACATGTCTATTCATTTTTTAGAGTCTTCACCATAAAGGTTATACCATCTGGTATCACAGATGAGTATATCCTCCATAGGTAACCCTCAACCTTGCACTCAACATTTACCTTCTTAGGGTCATTCTTCTTTCTCTTTAATCGAATACCCACCTTGCACTATATAATCTTTCAAAGTCTCTCTAAAACTAAACACATATAAGAACAGATGACCCACCTCAGATTCAATGGATCCATCTTCTTTTGGTGTAAAAAGCTTCCCATAAATCCTTTATGTGCTATCAAAGGTCATTAACCTCCTTTGTTTACCAACCTCCAAGTCAAAAAAATCACTTGCATAATCATATGATGCATCTGAATCTAAATTACACAATTCATTATTAGAACCATCATCATGCCCCTCATTCTCAGCATCATATCCATCAAAATCAACATCATCTTCATGATTAGAACCTTCATCAATATCCTCTGACCATTCCTCATCTCCAGCATCAGAAAATTAGAATTCTTCATCTTCCAACCCTCTTTCACCCACCCCATAATCATTCCATTAATGATCCCTATCTTGTTCACTATGATCTCCCTCTCTATCATGTTCATAATGATCTCCCTTCCTATCTTCTTCACTTTGATCTCTCTCGCCAACTTGTTCACTATAATGTCCTTCCCTAACTTGTTCACTATGTTGTCCCTCCCCAACTTGTTTAACCTGATGTCCATCCCCACAAAACACATTCATCATTAAAGATATCTTTAAATGAGACACCACCAAACAAATTATTTAAAGTCTCTTGAGTTACATTATGCTAAGTTATATTCTCCTCAAACACAATCATTCGTATTATCAAACATAGGAACATAAGCATTATCATCACCACAAACATGCTCGTTCATATTGTCACTAACATGGTCATTCACATTTTCACTAACATGCTCATTAACATTTTCACTAATATGTTCATTAATATTTTTACTAACACGCTCACTAACAGGCTTAACATCATGCTCACTAACAAGCTTACTAACATGCTCAGCATCAGGCTCACTAACAACCTCATTACCAAACAAGTATACCTTAATATTTGAATTAGATATCAACTATATCAATATCACTATTAAGCCAATTACACCCTCTTACACTACCCTTTGGGCCCCTATTAACTTGAATATGCTTACTGTAACCCAAATCCTCAAGTAGAAACCTATGCGTTCAATATCATAATAATAAAAAAACACAAATTGTAAATCATCATCACATTCAATAACCTTACTAGTACCAGATTCAATTCTAACTTGAGCTGAATCTAATTCTAGCAAGAAGAAAATGTCACCCAATAAGCTCATGAAGTTGTATCTATCTAGGTCCACCCTAATAGTTACTTTGGGTTCAATTTCATCCCCCAAGTGAAACAATACGTTACAAAAAAAATCACAAAACGGAAGTATAACATGTAACAGATTGGGTATTATTGTACCCTACAATGATAAAGAACAGTCACCGAAACTCTAACCAGAACATATTGGATATTTTTAATAGATAAACAATACGTTAAATGAAAAAAAAACACTAAATTTGAGGGGATTTGAAAGTTTTTCAGAGTCACAAAACTAAATTTTATACATATAGATTTTTTAGAAAACTAATATTTGAATTGGATTTTTCACAGAAAAACCCTAACTGTAACATATATGAATGAGGTAAATTAAAAGAAAAAGAAGAAGAAATTATAATGTGGAAGGCAAGGTACATTATAACTTACCTTGAACCAAACTTGGTTCCTTCTCTTCGTTAAAAAAACAAAACGATTACAGGGAGAAAATGGCGTCAAAGAGAATGAAGTAATGGGAGGAGAGAAGATGTGTCTAGTTTCAAAATTCTTTGAGCTGAATAGGGTATAATATTTGCTATGCGTTACAGATTTAGTATTTTTGGGGTTTTTCGGTTTCAGAGATGAACTGCCATTACAGAGAGAGAGGGGAGTAGAGAAAACACGTGAATGAAATTTGACCTCTCATCTACCCATGATAATATATATAAGGGCAATTATGTCATTTGATTATCTCTGTCTAAAATTAATGGAGAGTTGACAATCAAACGTACTCTAGGGGGTATCTATATATTTTGAAACTATGTGTCCTTATATGTCAATTAGGCCAAAATATAGGGGTTAAATGTAATTTTCCTAATTTTTAATTATTTGGGGATCAAAAGTTCTTAGGCTCAAAAGTTAGCTTTTGAAAACAACAAACATAAAGATATTTAGCAAAGCCAATTCTTGTAGCTTAGAAGTTTTCTTATTCTCTTGTATTAATCAACCCTTGACATGATATAAAAATTGAATTGTACCATTGAATAAACATCAATCGCACTCGATAATCCATTGTCTTAGTTGTTTTCATAGAGTTCCAAGAAGTTGAATTATCATTTATTAAATTTTACAAAATCAAGTGTCTGTTGTTGCCCCTCTTTGGAGACACATGCACTATAGATGCATATGGCTTCAAAGCCTTAAAGATAACAATTTTATCATTCGATAGATAATAATCAAATACATATAACAAAGTTAACAATCAAGTAATGAAACATGCATAAATGGTCACATTCAAGGGCTTGAGCTGCCTATGTATGCACTAAGGATCAGTCCAAGTGTAGTTTAACAAATATGGGGCATAACAAAAAAATTTGAATTCAGGTGTAACCTCATTCCATACTTATCAAATTATATCATTACATATTTTATTGTAAGATGAGATCTCATCTTTACATACTTGGTGGATCATGGATCTTAAATGAAAAAACTGAAAGGGCCTTAGATGATTACACTTAATGGATCTTCGATGACTGCACTGAATAGGTCTTGGAAGACTATAATGAAAGGGTCTTAGATGACTGCTCTATATGGGTCTTGGAAGACTACACTAAATACGTCTTAGATGACTGCACTGAATGGTCTTAGAATACTACACTGAAGGGGTCTTAGATGACTGCACTTAATGGGTATTATAAGACTACACTGAAGAGGCCTTAGACGACTACACTAAAGGTCTCTTAGATGATTACATTGAAGGAGGCTTTGCTGATTGTACTAAAGGAGTCTTAAATGACTACACAAAAGCAGTCAAAGATAACTTCATTTATGGTGCCCTAGATTTTTTTTTTTAATTTATGTTACCAAAATGATTTTCAAATTATTTTGATTTAACAAAAAGAAAACCTTAACTTTGAAGTGAAGAGAATTTCATTTCCGTTAATTTTGAAAGAAATAGAATTTTGATTTCTCAAAATGAAAACCCTAATGTTGAAAGAAAGATATTTTGATTTCTCAAGATGAAAACCCTTAATTTTGAAAGAAAAGAGAATTTTGATTTCTTGAAAGAAAAACTTTAGTTTTGAAAAAAAAAGAATAAAATTTTGATTTCTTGAAAGGAAAACCCTCATCTTGAAAGAACTCTTAAAAAATGGATGAGACTTTTGGAATTTGTGCTACCAAAATAATTTTGTGAGAATTGCAATTTTGAGGGATTTTTTTTTAAATAGAGAAAATTTTGGATGTTGTACTACCAAAAACATTGTGGGGGAATAGATATTTTGAAAGAAAGGAGAAATTCAATTTCTTGAAAGAAAAACTGTAGTTGTGAAAAATAAAAGAAGAGAATTTTGATTTCTTGAAAGGATAAGCCTTCATCTTGAAAGAACTCTTGAAAAATGGAAGAGAATTTTGGAATTGTGTTATCAAAATAATTTTGTGAGAATTTTGATTTTGAGGGAGTTTTTTTTTTTAAAATTAGAGAAAATTTTGGAAGTTATGCTACCAAAAAAAATTGTGGAAGAATGGGTTTTCTTACTTTATTTTGAAAATTTTGAAGAAACTTGATATGGGAGACTTTTGATTTTGAGAACATGGAGGGAATTTTGAGATTTATTAACTTCAATGTCAATGTGTAAGGCGTATATCTTGGAAGAAAGAAATAATAGTGGAAGAGAAGTTGGAGTTGGCATTTGTTAAGAGTGGGGAGTGTTATGTTCTTTCTATTTAGAACCAAAACCGATTTGAAAACCAAACTTGTGTGTTTGTTTGACAAGACTGCATGAAAATGTTACAACTAATGAACATTGATCATTCTCCTCCAAGGAGAATAAGAAGACCACACCATAATCCATTGGATATCCAATGCAGAGGAATTCAAAGGTATTAGCCCAATGAAAATGAGATGACGTGAGTGTGCTTCTGGTGGATCGTAACAATCACTTGAATCTTGAGTAAAAAGGGAAAGCTTGTGTCGCTTTTTGTTTCAAATTTCAGGAAGAGTTATGTGTGATTTTTTTTTTTTTTTTTTAATAAAAAAAGTCACATGAAAGTGTGCTTGTAAGGTGTTTGTGAAAATACCAAGGTGAATGTGTGAGCTTTGATTTAATGATTGGAGATTTTTGAAATTTTTTGTCAAGCTTGAAAACACATTAGAAACCCACTAGGATCACCAAAACATATGCACACATACGTGAATCTCCAAACCAAAATGGGATTTGAACTAAGTGCCATCCGCCACTTCGATGGCGGCCAACCATAGTTTGCCTTATTTTGTGCTTTTTTCTCTTCCTACTTTGTTCCCATGCAAACTCTAACATGTTTAGTGTCTTTTCTAGGTGCACCTAAGATCATATGGAAAGTTCCATGGAGTAAAAGTTTGGTATAAGAGCTTACCTAAAGGTTTGACGAAGACAATTGATAACACCGACCTCAAAGACTTTATTGCGTCCTTGCACAAGCGGTATAAGAACATGCTCTTGTTGAGGTCTTTCTTTGAGATGTGGTGGGGTATGACTCACATGTTTAATTTTGACAAATTGGATGCAACATTAACCTTGGTTGACTTTGAAGCAATTACCTCAGTGGTTGTGGATGGAATAAACTTGGAATATGACATCGAAATTCACTCAAACTTTAATGTGATGATGAATCTTATAGGTGAAGCATTAGCTTCCTATGGAGAGAAAACCATTTTTTATACCACTTTTAAGACCTTGCACAAGGGTAAGGTGGGGAGAACCAAGACAAAGTATGCTCAAATTGATCTGGTATTCATCCTTTATCTCATTAGTAGCACCTTATTTGTGAATTCTGACAACATCGTAGACTTACACTACTTAAGCTCTTTGAAGAATTTGAATTCAATCAAGAAATATAATTGGGGTAGAGTAGCTTTGGGATATTTATATCAGGGTGTGAATGTCGTTTCTAGGTGATCGAATGGTGTTCAAGGTTTTACGGTAGCTTGGGAGGTAATTTCTCACACTTTTTCTCTCATTAGGATTGTGTTTGTATTTGAACTCTCATGAATTTGTGCCCTTTGTAAGTTTTGTCATAAGATTACTTCACTATGATGGATGTAGCAGCACCGGGACTGGGTACGTTTCCTAGAATTACTAGGTGAGAACATATCAAAGGCACATCACGTAACCCAAAAGAATGAAGAAAGAAAGTGGCAGATATCTCAAAAGAAACAGTGAGCTTTCAATCTCTTATCTTAAACGGATATTCAAATGCACATTAGTTTGTTCACATTTGTCCCTTGATTTCCTTACAAATGGTTAGAAAACCTTGGGGACCAGAAATGACATGGTCAGATTACATGATAAATAGCCTTGAAGCAAATAAAAAACATATTTTACTTCCTATATATACTTAGAGGTCGATCTTGGTATCTTTGAAAGAGAGTCTTGATCCAGAGCTATAGGGATGCAGATCCTAGAGGTCCTAGTCATCTAACATCCATTACACTAACAAATTTGTATTTTGCAAAGTCCACTATTTAAGAGGGCATGAGGATAGCCCGCACACATATTTTTTTGACACTTTTGGCATTTCATACAATGCATTCACAACAGCACAACTCATGCCACCTTTGAATTGGTATAAAACCTTTCTCATTAAGTTAACTCATATTCAATCATCCATTTTTCTAATTACTGATTTTCATAACCTACTTCTTCATAGACTGAGCATTCTCTTAGCCATGTTTCTACAACATCATATCGTCAACAATAGAGGGGCATCAGGATTATGACATTCCTATGCAGTGGAACATAGAGCTTCCCTCCTTGTAGTCAAATTATTTTTTTTTGTAAAAGTATCACTGATGGAATATCCATAGGTGATAAGTTATTTATTATTATTTTTTAATGAAAAGCAACCAAAATTATTTTTTTTTTAAAAGTATCACCGGCGGAATATCCGTCAGTGAAAATATTATATCCCATAGATTTTTGCTCTATCAGAGAAAAGTCTTATTAGCAAGAGTCATCACCGATAGAATTCCGTCGGTGATGACAATCACCAATGAATTTTAGGGTATCACTGATGGAATTTTTTTATCGATGAGACCCCTTTTCTTATACTGTAATCTTCACTTTGATCACATGGTAGTTTAATCTATCTAATTTAATTAGTTTATCTCAATCCATCTAGTTTAAACCCGTACACACGTGCACACATGATGAGTGCCCAATATTGCATATTTTGGCCCTTTAATTTACATTTGTTAACTTAGGAATTTGTTATTATGACTTTTTTTTTTGTTTTTTTTTTGTTTTACAGGTTTACAAGCACTTGGAAAGGAGTTTAACTAAATTGCCAAAATTTCCCGTACAGATCAGTCATTTTTTTGGATTAAACTGTATTGATTCAGGAAGAACCAGGAGATGAGCCGTATATGCTTGGAAAGCTCTGGATGTATATTTTTTGGGGAATTTTACGACCCATAAATTTGATTTTTCTAGAGAAAGTTATGGTAGTTTTAATAGACAAAGGTCAGGCTGTGCATGATTTCAGCGTGGCAGAAGTGATTTTTGCGGATTAAACTGAAATGATTTAGGAAGAACTAAGAGATGAGCCATATAAGCTTGGAAAGATCCAGATGTATATTTTTTGGGAAATTTTACGGCTCGCAAATATGATTTTTCTAGAGAAATTTATGGCAGTTTTAGTAGATAAAGGTCAGTTTGTGCGGGATTTCAGCGTGAGCGGAAGTTTTGAAGGGTATGTGAAGGCTTAATCCCACATCCCACATCGGTTGGAAACATATTCTATATCCCACATCCCACATAGATTGGAAACTCATTGCACTTATGGAGTTCCCCTATAAACACCCCATTTCACTTCATCAAAAAGTGTGCAATCTGGAGCACTTTTACGAGTAATCTGGGGGATCACCATGGCTTTGCTACCAAGGGAGGAAAGCACCGCACAACAGCTATGAGTGGAATTTCTCTATCCATGTATTGTCAGTTTTAATTTATTTCTTTTGAGTTTAAAGTTTTATGTTTAGCACTTTAATTGTGAAATTTAGTTTCTTAATCATGAGAGGCTAAAACCTTCATCTAAGGTTGAAGATGAAGCCTCGCCATTATTTGGCATAGTATTTTTAGATATGTTCGCACAATTCTGATATTTTTAGTATTAATGTTCTGTTTTAATTGTTTGAGTAAATTCTTATTATTGATTGTGTTTAAATTATCCAAATTGGATATTCCTTTTGTTTCATCTGTCGGATACGACGAATCATCCAAAGTAAATTGGATAACCATTATGATTATAATGAGATACATTGGATGATTCGGTTGAATTAGGGTATTCGCTGTGATTTGTATAATGGTGGATTGTTGCGCGTTTATCTACCTAATTAAATAAGTAATTAACCATACAGTTTTACTTGCAAGTGCACAAGGTCAATGGTAGTATAATGTGCAAGTGCGAGATCATTTCCACAGGGATTGGTGAATTTCGTTTTAGAATCAATTTCTTAATAAAAAAAGATCAAAATAATTATTGAATGTGAATTAATAATAATGAGACATAGAGCTTTGATATCCACCACTAGTCATACTTTCCCAATGAGTAATAGGTCAATGAACTAGCCTTCCTATGAATACCTAATGGTTGTCAACCTAAGGGCATGGTATCTACTCCTTAAGCTATTGATTTCCCTAAGCACCGAGTTAGGTATGGTATCTACTCTAACTCTTTTCGTTCTTAAGGGATTCAGCATGGTATCTACTGAGTTGTTCCTTAAGAAAGTATAAGATTTATGGAAATCGACAACCACATGAGACCTAGGGCATGGTATTTACTCCTGGTTTCCCATGTTGATTAATCCAAGAATCCAGTGTGGATATCTTTTGTTACTATTGTTAGGCCCGAGACTCGGTCATCCAAATTGGTCTAACTAACTAATCCATACCACATGCACATATTGATCAGACATACACATATGAGGAATGTAAATAAACACAGGCATTAATCAAGTTAAGCATCATAATCAAGGCTATTGCAAAGATAATCAATGAATATATATATGGGAAAGCATAACTAGGGCTTCAATCGAGTCCTATAAAGAGTTACTTACACATGCTGTCTAAGATAAACATCATTGCATAAACTAAACATAAACTATAAAACCTGAAAAATACTATGGAGACGGGTTGTCAATCCTCTCCAAAGCTTACAACTTCGAGCTAGGCAAAAGATAAAAGAAGTGATGTCTTTATGTGTGCTTTACAGGTGTATTTATAGGGCTTGAGTAATCCTAGAAGGTTTTGGAAACCCTAACTTCCAAAAACACAAAATCTACTCTATTTCCAAAACTGGTTCTGCCATTTTACTGTTCATGCCCGTACATGTGCGCTCGATTGCAAGTGCTGCACTCGATCCTTCTTGTGTGCGCACGGTCGCTTATGCGCTCGATCGCACTTAGTAGTGCGCTCAATTGCAATTTGACCGGAAGCTGCTCTAGGATTTCCAAGTTTCTTCCTTTAGGTGCCAAAAATGCTTTTTTTTCTCCAAGACCCTATAAAAACATGTGAAACACAAAAATGAAGTAAAATGGACTAAATTAACATAACTAAGGACCTAACAAATGTAAATAATGGGACTTAAATATGAATATTTAAGCACCTATCACACCTCTAAACTTACATATTGCTAGTCTCTTAGCAATACAAAGCTAAAAACTAAAATGAAAAATAACGACACATAGATAGATCCAATATTCATAATGTCCACAAAAATTTTAGGTCTTCACACAAAATTATGATGCACAATCATGAGCGAGCTTAACAAATATAAACATATCTTTGCAATGAATAAGAGTTTTGAATGCAAAATCACTTTCATGAGGCAGTTTAAGACATCACAAGTTTAACCTTAGTGTGTGGTGAACTAGCACATAAAAGATTAGGTTTCCAAATAATTCTAATATGTAGTGTTTCGATGATTCAAGATTCACCAAATTTCCTATTAGAATCAACAAAGTTGGCATAGATTTTCTTCTTTTCTTTTATTTGTGAGATTTTTGCCAAGTTAGTTCCCTTAAGCTTTCCATTTGACTCATGTAACGAGCATTTAGCCAAGGACTCCCAAACTAGATGGTTTTAGGGCATTAGGTGTAAAGACACCCCTAAAGACTTACTAACTCAAGTCAAAAGGGCTACGAAACTAACTAGTCTCATTGCTTCCAATCAGAATTTTCACATTTTTGACGTGACATTCACTGCTTACTGAGGCAAGAGGGTCAGTTACTCAGTAGAAAGTTCTTTTTGATGATCTTTGTGAGCAAAATTTTTTCCATCTTCTGACGTGACACACACTGCTTAGTGAGGCAAGAGGGCCAGTTACTCAGTGGAAAGTTTGTTTTATTGATCATTAGGAGCATTTTTCTTTTTGAGCACCAACAATCTTTTTCTATTTTCTTATGCCAAGATGTTAATCTAATAGGTCATTTGGTTCACAGTCGAGCAAAAGAAACATAAAATCAAAATTACATGTCATACCCCACACAACTATGTGCTCGTGTCAGTTCAGGTTAAACTTGTGAATCCTTAAATGCCTAAAAGTAAGTGATCTATGCTCAAAACTTAATTATTGGCCTATATGTTCAAAGTTTTAAGCTCACTTATGAAGTCAAATCATACTGTTTGTTTAGATCACCCAATATTTTTGAAACAGAATGAACATGCATTTATCTATAAAAACAACAACAACAACAAAATGGGACATAGTGTGTGTGTGAGTGTGTCCCCATACCCCTAAACTTAAATTGCACATTGTCCCCAATGTGTGAATAGCATGGAAAGAGCTGACCTAGGAGATAGAGAACTATATGGCTGGCATGGCTCGTAGCACGCCCCCAAACTTCAACTGGATGCACTCACTCTGTCCTTGAAAAAGAAAGACAAACAAACATAAAATGGAAAACAAGTGATAATAAATAGCTATAGAAAAGTAAATACTAACAATAAAATAAAATACTAAAAAGGATATGCTTTGGGGTGCCTCCCATGAGCGGTAAGTTTAATGTCTTCAGCCAGACGGGGTAACCTCTTACTACTAATCGTCAGGTGGTGCAGTCGAAGAGGTACTGGGTGTTAGAGGTAGACGATCAAGAATGGCCTTTAGCAATGCCTCTTGTCATGCAAACTGTGCCTCCAAATTATCTATGCGCTGGTGCATGAGTGATGTGGCTGCAGAGACCTCATCTCGGAAGGAGGACAACTCAACGAGAAAGTGTTGGGACTCGACGGGTCTAATGTCCGGATTGTCCTCCTCTCATAATGGGCTAACTGCAAGGGTCTCTGTCTCCATATGATCCTCCTCAACCCTCTCAGCTGCAGGTGCAGGTGCTGGTAGTCCTCGAGGCATGTGCGAGAGACTATGTGTCCATTAAGCCTTCCCGAAGAAGGGATACTCTCGCACTGGTCCGTCATTGGTGGTCCCTGATTACGCCCAAAACATAACATGGTTATTGTAGTATAGTTTTGGGGTGTCGATTCCACAGGGAAACAAGTTAAGTACAACAGAAGGTGTAAACCTCAACACAAAAGATAAAAGATTAAAAGGATAAAATCTGAGTTGTTTTGCGGAAAGGGTAATTTTGTAAATAAGTTTAAAATAACAATGACAACAAGGTTCCCAGAATCCTCCCTAGGTTCGTTGCTCTAATCCTAACTTAATTCAGTTGTTTTTATCTTGATTGCAGGTTTCACATCCCAAACAGGCAATCGAAAAATATTCAATTAAAGCGCATTTATAAATCCTAATGTAATCGCTATGAATTATTCTTTACTTTCTAACACACATGGCCTAACTTATAAATTATAAAGAGACGACGATATATCTAAAATGATGATACCGCAGCAATGGACAAATCTATAAAAGAGATCTACCGGACTCAATCACACCCAAACAGGTACACATAAAAAGCCTGACTGAACTTATATGGAAAAGAAGCATGCAACCATCAGAGTTATAATAAATCTACTAATTAAATTAAGAATAAAACATAACAATATTTAATGAAAATAATTCCAACTATAACCGAATCAAATAAAGGAAAATAAGAACAACTACAACTAGGGATTCATCACTTCGCCTTGCTTGGAGACTAGCCGGCCATGGGGCTCATGCATCCTCAAGTTGCCTCCGACCTCCCGACGATCATCTCTCCCGACAAACTTTAAACTTCAGGTTGCTCCTAAAGGCCCTCTGGATTCATCCCCGATTGATTCCTCAAAGCTGAAGTGGAGTAGGCCTCATATAGGCAAATACCAAGAGTACAATGTGTTTCCCATTCGATGTGGGATGTGGGATATAGAAATGTGTTTTCCAACCAATGTGGGATGTGGGATTTAAGCCCAAAATCACGCTGAAATCCCGCACAGCCTGACCTTTGTCTACTTAAACTGCCATAACTTTCTTTAGAAAAATCCTTTTGATGAACCGTAAAATTCTACAGAAAATAGACTTCCGGATCTTTCTAAGAATATATGGCGCATCTCCTGACTCTTCTTGTGTAAATGCAGTTTAATTTTCAAAGATGATTGATCTGTACGGGCAATTCTGGCAATTTAGTGAAACTCCTTTCCACTGCGGGCAGCAGCTGTTGCTCTTTTAAGCCCTCCATCTTGTCCTTTCGGAAGTATTCCTTCACTCCAGTATGCCTCGAGTCTTTGTGCTTCAAGTAATGATAACCTTTCCTCCTCTTTTGAGCTTAAAGTACTTGAAAATGCACCGAAGTAGATCAATGATCCAAGAATGATACTTTAGAGTTGTTAACATATAAAAGTGCAGTTAAAACTTAGATCAACCCTAAAATGCTAACAATTAAGTATTGATAAGAGGAATTTTATGACTCTCATCACAACCCCCAACTAGCTTATTGCTAGTCCCTAGAAATTCAAGCGAAATTAAGAGATGAATTCTATGGTGGGAATCAAAGTAAATGAAAAGCAATATTAGTGTTAACCAAGAGTAATTCATATTTTGTCTCAAAAATTGCACATACCACACAGCACAAAGAATCATTAGATTTCACCCAAATCCAAAAGTAATTCAAAAATCAATCTTAAAATCATTATTGACTCTTAACATCCATCTTACCATAATCCATTAATCCAAACATTCGGATGATTTTATGCATAACATTAATGAATACAAATCTTGGTCTCTAAAAACATAATAAATAGCGTGACGTCAATCATTAAAACAAGCTTCATATGCTTACATTTCAAACCACTCTCCACTATTGTAGAAAAATCACACTATATTGGATCAAAAGGTCTTTAATAAGCTTGTAACGTTAGGCTAAGGTAAAGGCTAAGGAAGAATGGGAAAGATTCACAAGTAAAAGAACTCAATCTCTTAGCTTTAAACATAATCACTTTAAGTACTTGATAACCTTTACTTCCACACCCAACTCTTTCAACCATTTTTCGAGCATTTCTTTCAACAAATCACCATTTTTTCTTTTCTTTCTTTCTTCTTTCTTTGCCATAATTCATTTTTTTTTTATTATTTTTGGCACATAACTATTCACCTTCTTTTTCGTTTTTTTTTTCTTTTCTTTTCCACAACCCCCAACTTATCTCCTTTAATGTACTTAGGTTGCGGTAGTGATATTTTTTTCATATTTCCACCCTTACTCCTTTTAAGTGCTTCTCACAACATGTGTATAACTAAGTTCTTTTAAAAGAAAGGTAAGGATAAAAATATTTTTAGGCTCATAAAGGTAAGTAAATGGTTTATCGAAAGAAACAAGGCTCAAATAGGTGACTAGTGATAAATATAGCAATGGTAGGTTTGAAAGGCTCAAATGGTTCAAAAATGGCCTATATCATATCCTAAGTAGTGTGCATTCTAAGAATTCGCCTCAAGTGATTATCAAGTAAGTTCTAGAGCTTGTCAAGACCGCAAAAGTATTCACAAAATAATCACACATAAAACTTTTCTAAATGCTTTCGATTAATCATACAATCTTACCACAAGCTAGAGTCTCTAACCAAATCAAGATTGATACTTAAATTAATTTCAAACCGAAGCAAGATTTAACTACTTCTAAATGCTATATGCTATCTCAATTAAGCTCACATCATTGACATGCGAATTACATCCAAGGCAACCACAAAGCATGCTTTAAAACAAAAAGAAAGGGAAACAGACACCAAGTAGTTCAATGGAAAAAGAAAAAAAATGTATGGAAATAAAGAATATAGAAACAAAGAGATGCGTTTCCTCCACCCCCAACTTAAAAATTGCATTGACCTCAATGTAAAAGAAAGAGTAAAGGAAACTCCCCTTGTAGCCAAAGGTGCACAGAAGCTGAAAATTGTGCTCCACCATTTGAACTGCTTCGTTTATTTGTCCCTGAAAAATAAATACAAGAGTAAAAACTTGGAAAACAACAAGATAATAATAATAAAAGAAATATGAAAAACAATAAAAATAAAAGGGTACGTTGTGGGCTGCCTCCCACGAGTGCTAAGTTTTACGTCTTCAGCCAGACGCTCTTATTCCCTCTTTGAAAAGCATAGGTTGAATACATCAGCTGCTGCTGCACTGCCAAATTCTATGCCTCTATGCTTTTGGGGGGCCTCATAGATGTCATCAATAACATCCGTAAATGCTGGCTTGATATAGGCTTTGGTGAAGCCATGGGTGAAGGTGGACTCTAATGGATTAAGGTATTGGACCTTTTCCATGAATGAGTCCATCATGTATGCTTGGTGGCTTGAGTCCACATCCTCTGATTTTTTTCGTTGTTGGGATGTGTAATAACTTACCACTTACTATCTCAATGGCATTCACCTCCTTCACATTCTTTTGTGCTAGGTGCTGACCATGGGGTGTGGACTGAGCTTGAGAAGGAAACTTACCTTGCTCAGTCACACTCAAGTAGCTCATCAACTTGGACACTTGGCTCCTAGTTTCTTTACCCTCTTCCATCACCTGCGTAATTAGTGCCTCAAACCTTTGGTTTGTTTTGCCTTGTGCCTCTATAAAAGCCTGTAAGGTGTCTTTCAGAGAGTTCCTAGAGGCCAAGGGTGCGTGATAAGGTATAGGGGATGATCGAGGAGGCTGTGCATGCTGGTTTTCAGATTTCTAGCTGAAGTTGGGGTGATTTCACCACCCCGGGTTATAAGTGTTAGAGAAAGGTGTAGGAGGCCTCTTGTACATGCCTAAGGCATTATATTGTTCCTCATATGCCCCTTTCATATCAAAAAATATGGGGCACTCTTTGGCGAGATGATCTACCCCGCCACACACAAAGCACGGCTCTAAAGACTCGGCATGATTAGCCATATGTGTTTGCTTTGAGCCCTTAATTTTAAATGCATCAAACTCTCTAGTGAGCATCTCGACCTTGGCTCTAAGGTTATCCTCTTCCCTAAGATGGTAAATTCCACCACCATTTGGGTGCCCTATAGGTCGTGACCTATTTGTGCTTTCAGTAGCACTAGGTCCAGTCCAAGTGTGAGCTTTTTCAACAAGCTCATTGAGGTACTCTATGGCCTCATCAGGATCTTTCTCTAAAAACCCACCATTACACATCATCTCTACGAATTGGCACTCTCTATAGGTAAGTCCCTCATAGAAATAGCTCACTAAGCGCCAACTCTCATACCCATGGTGAGGGCACATACTGAATAACTCCTTAAATCTCTCCCAAGACTGATATAAAGTCTCACTATCCTTTTGTGCAAAGGTGAAGATTTGCCTTTTCAAAGTGTTGGTCTTATGTTGAGGAAAGTATTTGTTAAAGAAAGCCCGAGTCATCTCAATCCACGACCCAATAGATCGTGGTCTAAGTGAGTATAGCCAACTTTTGGCTCTATCCTTCAAAGCGAAAGGAAAGAGCTTAAGTTTCATAATGTCATGAGTTTCTTCTTGACTATGAAAAGTCGCAACTACTTCCTCAAACTCTCTAATGTGCACATATGGGTTTTCGTTATCAAAGCCATGGAATGTAGGGAGTAATTGAATCATCCCTGGTTTAAACTCTAATGGGCAAGTATTGGCTAGAAATATGATGCATGATGGTGTGGTTGTGCGTGTAGGGTTGAGGTAATCCTGAAGTGTCCTAGCAACATTCTCATTATGGTTATCGGCCATGTTAACAAAATCCTCTAGATTCTCACTTGGGTTTTCTCTATGGGTTTATCTAGGCGAGGTTTCACTATCAGACTCGGAAGGAGAGGGTAATTCTAGCTCAGGTCCTCTAATGAATCTACCTCGCAGATCTCTTGTCTAAGCATGCACCAATTGAATCAGAGAGGAAATGAAATAAATAGAACAAGATTTTTTTTTTTTTTTTTACCGTCACACTCAAAGTTGACAAGCTTCCTTGTACTTAAGCGCGTTTCCCCGGCAATGGCGCCAAAATTTGATTACGCCCAAAACATAACGCAGTTATTGTAGTACAGTTTTAGGGTATCGATTCCACAGGGAAACAAGTTAAGTACAACAGAAGGTGTAAACCTCAACACAAACGATAAAAGATTAAAAGGTTAACATTGTAAATAAGTTTAAAATAAAAATGACAACAAGGTTCCGAGAATCCTCCCTAGGTTCGTTGCTTTAATCCTAACTTGATTCAGTTGTTTTTATCTCGATTGCAGGTTTCACATCCCAAACAGGCAATCGAAAAATATTCAATTAAAGTGCATTTATAAATCCTAATGTAATCGCTATGAATTATTCTTTACTTTCTAACACACATGACCTAACTTATAAATTATCAAGAGATGACGATATATCTAAAATGACGATACCGCAGCAATGGACAAATCTATAAAAGAGATCTACCGGACTCAATCACACCCAAACAAGTACACATAAGAAAAGCCTGACTAAACTTATATGGAAAAGAAGCATGCAACCACCGGAGTTATAATAAATCTACTAATTAAATTAAGAATAAAACATAACAATATTTAATGAAAATAATTCCAACTACAACTGAATCAAATAAAAGAAAATAAGAACAACTACACCTAGGGATTCATCCCTTCGCCTTGCTTGGAGACTAGCCGGCCATGGAGCTCATGCATCCTCGAGTTGCGTCCGGCCTTCCGATGATCATATCTCCCGACCTTCAAACTTTAAACTTCGGGTTCCTCCTAAATGCCCTCTGGATTTATCCCCGATTGATTCCTCAAAGCTGAAGTGGAGTAAGCCTTATATAGGCAAATACCAAGAGTACAATGTGTTTCCCATCCGATGTGGGATGTGGAATATAGAAATGTGTTTTCCAACCAATGTGAGATGTGGGATTTAAGCCCAAAATCACTCTGAAATCCCGCACAGCCCGCACAGCCCGCACAGCCTGACCTTTGTCTACTTAAACTGCCATAACTTTCTCTAGAAAAATCCTTTTGATGAACCGTAAAATTCTCCAGAAAATAGACTTCCGGATCTTTATAAGAATATATGGCCCATCTCCTGACTCTTCTTGTATCAGTACAGTTTAATTTTCAAAAATGATTGATCTGTACAAGCAATTCTGGCAATTTAGTAAAACTCCTTTCCACTGTGGGCAGTAGCTGTTGCTCTTTTAAGCCCTCCATCTTGTCCTTTCGGAAGTATTCCTTCACTCAAGTATGCCTCGAGTCTTTGTACTTCAAGTAATGATAACTTTTCCTCATCTTTTGAGCTTAAAGTACCTGAAAATGCACCGAAGTAGATCAATGATCCAAGAATTATACTTTAGAGTTGTTAACATATAAAAGTGAAATTAAAACCTAGATCAACCCTAAAATGCTAATAATTAAGTATTGATAAGAGGCATTTTATGACTCTCATCAGTCCCCTTAATCTATTTCTTCTTGAAGATCTATGAGAGTAGGAATGGGAATGGGAGCCCTCATGCGTTGGTCGTGGTGGTCTGACGGCCATGGACATGATCCCAAAATTTATGCAGCTGGCTCCATATAACAGTGGGAAGAGAGTACCAGTAACCTCTGTGGAAGGCATACAACGTCTATAGAAACTGGTCTCTCCTTGTGTCTTATGCCCCAATGGACACACATTACGCTGGAGGATGGTGTCCACTAGCCAAAGCCGTGGAGGCAACTTGGACCGGCTCACTGCGTTGTTGTGTCTATTGGCTTACTGACCAGTGCACATATCCTCAATAATCGTGGATAAGTCAAAAGAGTCTGGTTGCTCCTCGATGTCGACGTCCTCCGAAGGGGACTCTTCACAGTAGTGAAGAGCAGCGGCTATGTCGGCACTAGTCACCTCGATGGACATGCCTTAGACTGAGGAGGTTAGTATTTCGGTCTGTTGCAGTCAAAACACAGACCCTCATAAACTGGACTACCAGCTGGGTGTAGGCAGTTGAGCAGACTGGTTTAAAGAGCCTCTTCAACCCCCGGTGTTTAAAAGCTTGGACCGCCCAGTGGCGTCCATTTGTTTGAAGACTTCATCGATGGCGAAAGTGGTCTCGAATAAGAGTTATCTCTCCTCTATGCTTGGTTGGGACGACTGGGCACGGCTACTCGAGGCACGGGAGGTGGAAGCAGTTTGCTTTGACATGTCAATCCTAGTTTCTTTCAACTTTGCGATTGATCACAAATATGTGCACTCGATCGCACACTGGACTATGCACTCGATCGCAAGTACCGTGCGCTCGATCGTACACGTTCCAGCTTTTCCTCGAACAGATTATGTGTGAAAAAAGACCAAGCTATGGTCTTGTGGATTTGAATTCGTTCCTAACCTCCTGTAGATAGAATAATACCCAATCATTCATAAGATAAGTCATGTATACTGAAAGTTAAACTAAAACATGAAAATTTTTGCGTGTAAACAAGAAAAATGGGCACCTTGTGCAATGGAAGGGATGTGTAATGGGGAGGGGTATGTGGCGGTAATGGTTGGTGATGATGGTGATGGTGAATAACGTTCGTGATGGGTGATGACAGTGGTAATGGTGGATGACCATGGTGATGGGGCGAGGTGAGAGTTGTGTGTTGTGGGATTGTAAGTGTGAGTGCGTGAGTGTGAGTGAGTATGTGTGCAGAGAAGGTGAGTGAGTTCGTGTGAATTAAATTTTTAAATTTATCACTAAATTGTTTGCCACGAATGCACTCGATCACATTAGAGTGCACTCGATCGCACTCTTGTGCTCGAGCACATTGAATGGTGCGCTCGATTGCAAGCAGTGTGCATGAAAAAAATTAAAAGCTTACCAAGGCTAGAATGTTAAAACAAGAACAATACAACCTTACCATGCGTTAGTGGCCTCAGTACCACTAACCTCAGTAGAGGCGCTTGAGCTGTATGGGTTGTAGAATATGAATTGCTCAAGCACTCTCTATAGCAGCTTCAACATTTAGTCTTTTGGAAGGGAGTACTTAAAGCCCACTACATGTTGCTTAAGTACTCTTGGTGCTGCTACATCATTATCATGCCTCAATTTGATTAGCTCATGGACCTACAACTTCTTCGTATCACCCGGTCTTGGATGCATAACGTAGACTTCAAGACGGTCCACAGCTTCAAAGATGTCATCAGGAACAGTTTCGGATGTAGGCTCACTATATGATCTTTTGAAAGGCTGGGTTATGCTAGTCTCCAATGGATTAGTGTGCTGGACCTGAAAAACTTGCTTAGAAACACCTTGTGTCAAGCACTCATTAGAATATTCATTATCATCATTGGTTGATTTTAATGTATTAAATATTTTAAATTCTATCTCCTCATTATTTACTTTCATAGTGACAATGACCCTTTTTACACTAATATTAGTGTCAGTAGTTATCATAAAGAGGCATCCTAGGATGATGGGGAGAGGTAATGGCATAGTATATTCTTCTATATCTAATATTATAAAATTAGCAGGTATAATAAATTTACCTACTCTTACCAACACATCTTCAAGGATACCTCTCGGTCATTTAATGCTTCTGTCAGCCAATTGCAAAGTGACGGAGGTTGGTTGAAGCTCCCCCAAACCTAGTGTCTTGTTACACTGTATGGTAGCAAGTTGACACTCGCTCCTAGATCCAATAATGCATGCTCGAACAGTTGGTCACCTAGCCTGCAAGGAATAGTAAAACTACCTGCATCTCTCAGTTTAGGAGGTAACTTTCTTAAAAGTACAGCACTTGCCTCTTTCGTCAATGCTACTGTCTCATGCTCCTGAAACTTCCTTTTGTTAGTGCAACAATCTTTCAAGAATTTGACGTATGCAGGGATTTGTTTAATTGCATCTAATAAAGGAATGTTAATCTCTATTTTCCTTAAAAGTTCAAAAATATCAATCAGTTTATTCTCTTTCTTAGGCTTGACTAACCTTTGAGGGAAGGGTGGAGGTGCATTTACCTTTTCCATCTCACTTACCTTAGATGTGGATGCTTTGTCTGGAGTTGCTTGTGCAGGCTTATCGACGCCTATGATCTTTCCACTTCTTAAGGTTGTCACAACATTCAGTTGTTGATGTCCTCTTGGATTAGGTAGTGGCTGGGCTGGAAGTTCTCCTTGTTTTCTGGTACTTAGTTCTTTGGTCAATTGCCCCATTTGTACCTCTAGTCCTTAGATGGCTTGATCATGTTTGGCAGTGGTTTGTCTTATCTCAGTCCAAAATTGCCTCGTTTCTTCCATGAATTGTTCATGTGAAGACATTAGTTGTTGCTGCTGAGTTGCCAATTGCCTCACAAGACTTTCGAGATCATTCTTCTTTGGTTCGGGAATAGATTGGGCTGCTGGTTGGAAGTGTCTTTGCTGCCCTTGATTGTGATAATTATTGCTCCACGAAAAATTTGGGTGATTCCACCATCCAGGGTTGTTTGCATAAGGATTGTTCTTCGATGGATAATTATTTGGTCCCACAAAGTTTGCTTGCTCATGATCTACAGATGAATACAAGGGACATGTATCAATATTATGATCAACTTGAGAGCAAATAGCACATACCTGGTGTGGTGTAGCTGGTGGGTTAGGTGAGGTATTCTGAGTGGCCATAGCTTTTACCAATAGGTCAAGTTTCCTCTCTACAGTAGCTATTTGAGGAGAAGATTCTCCATTTACATTTACCTCATATACACCCTTACCCTTGGTTACATGTCTACCTCGAGATGAGAATTGCTGAGTGTGTTCACTAAAGGTTTCGAAGAGCTCCATAGCTTCTTCGCTGCTTTTCTCCATCAGCACTCCTCCACAACCTGAATCAACAGTACTTTTGTTAGTATCATTCAAACCTTCATAAAAGGCTTGTACCAGTTCATCTTGAGGTAGGTTATGATGTGGGTATTTGAGTAGCAGTTCGTTGAAGTGTCCCCATGCTTCGAAGAAGAGGTCCCTATCCTTTTTTTGGAAGGAGTGAATCTCCTTCCTCATTTGCCTCGTCTTTTGAGCTGGGAAAAACTTCCTTAGGAATTTGCTAGCCAACTCCTCCCAAGTGTGGATAAAAATTGCAGGCAAAGAATTATACCATAATTTAGCATTATCTTTTAAGGAGAAAGGGAACAGAATTAACCTTATTCCTTCTTGGTCTAAGCCTTGGATGTGTTGGAACTTTCAAAGATCAAAAAATTCTTGAAGGTGCAAGTGTGGATCCTCATTAGGAGTACCCCTAAAGTGAGCCAAAGCATTCAATATTTGTGGAGATATGTAATAGTTTCTTGTCACCTCAGGTTGGTATGCAATACATGATGGGTGATCAATGTTCTATGGGATGAAGGAATGCTTCATCGGTACTCGGACAGGTGGTTGCTGGTTTTCGAGCTGTTCCGCCATTTGTGTTTACTTCTTGAATTCTTCTTCGTTGTCCTTGAAGTTGTTCCTAAGCCTTTGTCGAATGGTCCACTCAAGCTCGGGATCGAGGGGAAAGAATGTTGGATGTCAAGATCGAAGTCCGTGCATAAATCAAGTAAACCAGCTTCAGTGCAGCAGTTCAACTTTGCTGCTCAGGTAACCCTCTGCCCTAATTGCACTCGATCGCAAGTATCACAGAAGGTGTGATTAGGGTTTGATGTGCCTGAAACAAAAAAGAAATTTGATTAGGGTTTGATGAAAATAAAATTGACAAACAGAGACTTAAATTTTTTAGTAAAATAAAATTAAAATAATGATGATTAAACTAAACGAAAGTAATTCTAAAAGGAAATTTAGTGCAATCCCCGGCAACGGCACCAAAAACTTGTTGCGCATTTATCTACCTAAATAAATAAGTAAATAATCATATAGTTTTACTTGCAAGTGCACAGGGTCAATGGTAGTATAGTGTGCAAGTGCGAGATCATTTCCACAGGGTTTAGTGAATTTCGTTTTAGAATCAGTTTCTTAATAAAAGAAGATCAAAATAACTGTTGAATGTGAATTAATAATATTAAGACATAGGGCTTTGATATCAACCACTAGTCATACTTTCCCAATGAGTAATAGGTCAATGCACTAGCCTTCCTATGAATACCTAATGGTTATCAACCTAAGGGTATGGTATCTACTCCTTAAGCTATTGATTTCCCTAAGCACCGAGTTAGGCATGGTATCTACTCTAACTCTTTTCTTTCTTAAGGGATTCAACATGGTATCAACTGAGTTGTTCCTTAATAAAGCATAAGATTTATGGAAATCGGCAACCACATGAGACCTAGCACATGGTATCTACTCCTGGTTTCCCATGTTGATTAATCCAAGAATCCAGTGTGGATATCTTTTGTTACTATTGTTAGGCCCAGGACTCGGTCATCCAAATTAGTCTAACTAACTAATCCATACCACATGCACATATTGATCAGACATACACATATGAGGAATGTAAATAAACATAAGCATTAATCAAGTTAAGCATCATAATCAAGGCTATTGCAAAGATAATCAATGAATATATATATAGGAAAGCATAACTAGGGCTTCAATCGAGCCCTATAAAGAGTTAGTTACACATGCTGTCTAAGATAAACATCATAGCATAAACTAAACATAAACTATAAAACCCGAAGAATACTGTGGAGACGGGTTGTCAATCCTCTCCAAAGCTTACAACTTTGAGCTAGGCAAAAAATAAAAGAAGTGATGTCTTTGTGTGTGCTTTACAGGTGTATTTATAGGGCTTGAGTAATCCTAGAAGGCTCTGGAAACCCTAACTTCCAAAAACATAAAACCTACTCTATTTCCAAAACTGGTTTTGCCATTTTACTATTCATGCCCATACATGTTCGCTCGATCGCATGTGTTTTGCGCTAGATTGCAAGTGCGACGCTTAATCCTTCTTGTGTGCGCACGATCGCTTATGCGCTCGATCACACTCAGTAGTGCGCTCGATCGCAATTTGACCAGAAGCTGCTCCAGAATTTCTAGGTTTCTTCCTTGAGGTGCCAAAAATGCTTTTTTTCTCAAAGACCCTATAAAAACATGTGAAACACAAAAATGAAGTAAAATGGACTCAATTAACATAACTAAGGACCTAACAATGTAAATAAAGGGGCTTAAATATGAATATTTAAGCACCTATCATGGATTCATGGAATTATTTGATAGATTACTTTTATATAGAACATGAAAATATATACTTTACTTTGGTGGGGTGGATTCAGAAACTTTAGTATCTTTATTATTTGTTTCAAATCAATTTAGTTTAAGTTTATGTTTTTTGCAAGATATAATTCAAAATTTTGGAACTAGGTTAAAATAATTTTAGTTTAGATAAAAATCCATTTTCACAATGCAATTCCTTGTGGATTTGACCTCGCATTTGCACACATTATATTGCGAATGACTCGTGCGCTTGCAAGTAATTTAAAACTCACAACAAGTTTTTAGCGCCGTTGCCGGGGAGTTGTTTTGTTTGGGAAAATTAAATTTTTGTCTGAATTGATTTTATTTTTCTACTAGTTTATTAGCATTTTTGTTTCATTTTTATTTTTGCAATTTTATTTTATTTTATTTGTTTCTATTTGCAATTACCTATATATATATATATATATAGATGAGGGACAATTTAAGGAATGCAAATCAACCAGAGAATGTAGAGCAACCTAGAGCTTGGAACATGGACTTCACTATATCCCTGGGGGATTTGTTCACACTCATTGCGACTAACTCCCCTTCTTGTATAGTGTTTCCACCAACCAATGCTACCCATTTTGATCTAGAGCCACAATCATTGGAGGACATCCTCAAGGATTTCATGAAGATGTCCAGCCAGTCCATCAATGCAACCAATACATTCAATGTTTATAGTTGTTCCATATGTGCTAGTCCTATGCATTTAGCACAGAATTTTCCAGTTATGCTGGCTTTTACCGAGTATCCCATGGAACAAGTTAATGCTTTTAATGACTATCGGAAGCAATCAAATGGATCTTACTCCGAGACTTACAATCCAGGGTGGTGGAACCACCCTAATTTTTCATGGAAGCAGAACCAATCGATGAATCAGGGAGAAGCCCTTATCATGCTCACAATCAATACCCTCCCAGATTTCCTCCACCAGTTCCAAGTCATGGTCGCTCAGCCCATCCAGCACCATCACTCGCTTACCAAGCTCCCCCTCAAGCGTCAGTGTCGGTTTATCAATGCAGCCAATACATTCAATGTTGATAGTTGTTCCATATGTGCTAGTCCTATGCATTTAGCACAGAATTGTCCAGTTATACTGGCTTTTACCGAGTATCCCATGGAACAAGTTAATGCTTTTAATGACTATCGGAAGCAATCGAATGGATCTTACTCCGAGACTTACAATCCAGGGTGGTGGAACCACCCTAATTTTTCATAGAAGCAGAACCAATCGATGAATCAGGGAGGAGCCCTTATCATGCTCACAATCAATACCCTCCCAGATTTCCTCCACCAGTTCCAAGTCATGGTCGCTCAGCCCATCCAGCACCATCACTCGCTTACCAAGCTCCCCCTCAAGTGTCAGTGTCGGTTTCACAGTCATTGGAGGACACCCTCAAGGATTTCATGAAGATGTTCGACCAATCCATCAGCGAAGTAAGTAGTGCAATAATAGTAAACAGCTAAGTGATTGCCAAGCTAGAGAGTCAAATGAGTCAAATTGCAAGTAATGTGGGTGAAAGAGTGAAGGGAACGTTCCCTAGTCAACCCGTGCTCAACCCGAAGGAATAGTTTGTGGTTGAAAATTCATCAACTCCTATGCACGGGTAGGAACAAGTGCAATCGATTATCACGTTGAGGTATGGGAGAAAAGTGGATAATCAAGTGGAAGAGAATCCTATTATGTAGCAAGGGCAACAAAGTGGTAACAAAAAGAATAGAAATGCTAAGCCATCTGCCACACCTACTATTAAGGATCTTCTTAGGTCGTTTGTACCTAAAGCGCTTTACCCTGAGAGATTACAAGCGCCTAAGAAAGGAGGGAAGCCTGAGGACATTCTGGAGGCATGCTTTGCTCACTTTGGAGAGGATTTGGGTTTGGATAAGTTACTTGAGCAATCAAATGCCATTTTGGAGTCTAATTCTCAAAAGAGTAGTGAGACGGAGGAGACCACAACACCTGAGCCCCCCACAAGCAACTTAAGTCTTTACCAGACAATCTTAAGTATAAGTTCTTAGGTCTAATAGAGTCTTTACTTGTGATGATAGCTTCAAATTTGGTTGTTGTTCAAGAGGAGAAGAACCTGGTGCTTAATTGGGAGAAGTACCATTTTATGGTAAAGTAAGGTATTTTACTTGGGCACGGCATATCTCATCAGGGGGTTGAGGTCGACAAAGTGAAGGTGGATCTGATTTCCAACCTTCCACCCTCACGTACGGTGAAGCAGGTTCGTTCTTTTCTGGGCAATACAAAATTCTACAAGTGATTTATTCAAGATTTCAACAAGATCGCCAGGCCCTTGTGCAAGTTGTGAGTCTGGCTGAAGGAATTAAACTTAGCGCTCATAGGAGGCAACCCATAGTGCATTTTTGATTGTTTTTTTTTTCATATTTCTTGTTACTATTTGTTTTTAGTATTTTTTGTTTTCCAGTATTACTTTGGTAATTGTTTTTTAAGGACTTCAGTTCAAGTTTGGGGGTATGCTATGAGCCATGTCAGTCTAGCTAGCTCTCCATCTCCTAGGTCAGCTCTTTCCATATTATTCACACATTGGCGTTAATGTATAATTTAAGTTTGGGGGTATGGGAGACACATTACACACACTTTGTCCTAATTTGTTGTTGTTTTTTTTTTCATTTTAAAGAGAAAATAAAGGCATGCTCATGTTATTTTGAAATTTTGGTTGATCTAAACAAATACTATGATGTGATGACATTGGTGAGTTTAAAATCTTGAACACATGATCTGATGATAGAATTTTAAAATTTAGTTACTTACTTTAGGCATTTGAGAATTCACATGTTTGATCTAATCTAACACGAGCACATTAGCACAAAATTATGTGAGGTATGACATGTGATTTTAATGTGTATGTTTCCTTGTCTTAACTGAAACTGGATGACTTGTTGAATTAACACTTTGGCATAGAAAAGTATATAAAAAAAATTTAATGATCATCAATAAACTTTTCACTGAGTAACTGGACCTCTTGCCTCAGTAAACAGTGAGTGTTCACGTCAAAAGGTGGGAATTTTATTCATAATGATCATTGCGAAACTTTTCGCTGAGTAACTGGACCTCTTGCCTCAGTAAGCAGTGAGTGTTCACGTCAAAAGGTGGGAATTTTACTTAGTAGCATTTAGGTCAGTTTAATTTCGTAGCATTTTTTACTCGAGTTAGTAAGTCCTTAGGGGTGTCTTTACACCTAATGCCCTAAAACCATTTGGTTTGGGAGTCATTGACTCAACACTTGCTACATGGGTCAATTAGAAAGCTTAAGGGAGCTAAACATAGCAGAGCCTCATAATAAAATAAAGAAGAGAATAAAACTATGCAATTGTTGATCATTCGGATGAGAAATTCTATGAATCTTGAGACATGGAGACACTGCGCATTGAAATTATTTGGAAGCTTCATATTTATGTGCTAATCCTCTTTGCACTAATTCAGACTTGTGATGCCTTAGCCTGCCTCTTGTAAGTAATTAGGTTTTAAAACTTCTATTCATTGCGAAGATGGATTATATTTTCTAAGTTTGCTCATGAATGAATATCATGGTTTTGTGTGATACTTAAATTTTTGGATACGATGAATGATGGATTTATCTCTGTGTTCTTTGTTTTTCATTTAGTTTTTTTTTTATTTTGTTTTGCTAAAGGACTAACAAAATGTAAATTTGGGGGTATTTGATGAGTGCTAAATATTGCATATTTTGGCCCCTTAATTTACATTTGTTAGATTAGGAATTTGTTACTTTGAGTTGTTTGTTTGTTTGTTTTTTGTTTTATAGGTTTACAAGCACTTAGAAAGGAGTTTCACTAAATTGCCAGAATTTCCCATACAAATCAATCATTTTTGTGGATTAAACTGTATTAATTCAGGAAGAACCAGGAAATGAGCCATATATGCTTAGAAAGATCTGGATGTCTATTTTCTGGGGAATTTTATGGCTCGTAAATATGATTTTTCTATAGAAAGTTATGGTAGTTTTAGTAGACAAAGGTCAGGCTATGCGTGATTTCAGCGTGGCAAAAGTGATTTTTGCGGATTAAACTTTAATGATTCAGAAAGAACCAGGAGATGAGCCATATATGCTTGGAAAGATCTGGATGTATATTTTCTGGGGAATTTTACGGCTCGTAAATATGATTTTTCTAGAGAAAGTTATGGCAGTTTTAGTAGACAAAGGTTAGGCTATGCGGGATTTCAGCGTGGGCAGAAGTTTTGAAGGGCTTGTGAAGGCTTAAATCCCACATTCCACATTGGTTGGAAACACATTCTATATCCCACATCCCACATCAGATTGGAAACACATTCTACTCATGGAGTTCCCCCATAAAAGAACCATTTCACTTCATCAAAAAGTGTGCAATCTGGAGGACTTCTGCAAGCAATCTGGGGGATCTCCAAGGCTTTGCTACCAATGGGGGAAAACACCGCGTAGCAGCTGTGAGTGGAATTTCTCTATCCATATATAGTCAGTTTTAATTTATTTCTTTTGAGTTTAAAGTTTTATGTTTAACACTTTAATTGTGAAATTTAGTTTCATAATCATGAGAGACTAAAACTTTCATCTAAGGTTGAAGATGAAGCCTCGCCATTGTTTGGCATAGTATTTTCAGATATGTTCGTACAATTATGATATTTTAGTATTAATGTTCTGTTTCAATTGTTTGAGTAAATTCTTATGATTGCTTGTGTTTAAATTGTTCAAATTGGATATTCCTAGTGTTTCATCTGCCGGATACGTCGGATCATCCAAAGTAAAGTGGATATCTATTGTGATTATAAAAATTGGATATCCATTGTGATTCTAAAGGGATACATTGGATGATTTGGTTGAATTAGGGTATTCGCTGTGATTTGTATAATGGTGGATTTATGGAATTATTTGATAGATTACTTTTATATAGAACATGAAAATATATGCTTTACTTTGGTGGGGTGGATTCAGAAACCTTAGTATCTTTATTATTTGTTTCAAATCAATTTAGTTTAAGTTTATATTTTTTGCAAGATACAATTCAAAATTTTGGAACTAGGTTAAAATAGGTTTAGTTTAGATAAAAATCTATTTTCACGACTCAATTCCCTGTGGATTCGACCTCGCACTTGCACACACTATATTGCAAACGACTCGTGCACTTACCAGTAATTGAAAACTCACAACAACACACTTGCACATGCCTAGCACACATGTGTGCTCATTCACACACACCCGCACATACATGCACGCATTTAGAATTAATCCACGCGCATGCTGTACATACTTAATATAATCTTCAAGTCTAATTCATCTATTTTAAAATAATTTAGTCTTAATCTATCTAGTTTAACTTACATTATTAATCCACTTATTTTAAATACACAAACTTTAGTTTACTTCCCGTTTTTTAATCCATACTTTGCAAGTAGTTTTAATATATATATATATATATATATATATATTGTTTCATAGATAAAGTAATTTCTTTTGTTTACATGCTTACTTTTACCGCATTACTTTAAAGTTAACATTCAGTGTTGTTTTGTTTGAATATAAATTCCAAAATGTATGCTTGGCATTATTATTAGTGTATGGTAATAATATTTGATTTAAAATTTCAATTAATTTCCTTGAAACATAAAGGAATAGACTTAATTCGGTCTAGGTAAGAGAGGGAGCTTTAAATCCTCACATTTTTACACCTAAAACTCTCATGTCTTGGAATTTCTCAGGTAGACCAATGACAAGGGATTTGACCCCCTTCAAGGTCAAATGGTGGCTCCTTACCTGTCATCTTTGTTTTGTTCTCATATGGAAAATGAACCCTTGTCTAATGTATTAAAATTGCACCCATCACGGGAAACTCCTTACTACTTATAAAGGGTTCGTATTAGACTTAGTGGGTTTCACTCGTTTACACATGCCTACACATCGTAATCCGTACCGTATCCATATCCACATTCTTTAAGGGGAGTGGTTTTGAGTAATGTGCTAGATGCATGGGTATTAGCCATAAAAGAGTAGTACTTACAAAAAAAATTTTGAATAGATTACATTCAAGTTCTATAACTTACTTTTGTCTTTTTCTACTCTTTTATTACTTATACTTTCCATGTCACATGTGATCAATTTACCTTTTGAACCAAGTTCCAATGGTTCACTCCACTACAATATCTTTGTAAGAGCAACAAAATTAAGGAGTGGGATAAGAATATATTGTCATTTTCATGTCTAGTAACACAAACATTTGTCAAACAAAATAAATACTATGGTAGAAGACGGTTTACGATAAGTTTTATATGGGTAGCTCTATGTGGACATTGAAACAGTAGTAGTAGTATGCGATAAACAAAGAATTACAGAGAAAAACAAGACATTTCTCTTTCATTAGTTTAATGGATTTTCCTTGTAGTGTATATATGAATCCATATTGAAGGATTAAATTGATGTATGCGCATATTTTTGGGAAACAAAGAACTATTTTCCCTCTTTATATGAATAAAATAGACAAAATAATAATACAAAATAATCCCAGCAAAAATATAATAATCAAACCACCAGAATCATGGCACCAAATTTTTACGTCGAAGGATAAGGGCATCAAGCTACTAGTTTCAACCAAGTAATTATACAAGCAAATAGTCATAGCACATGAGCATCTTCTATTTTAACCACCAAAAAAGGGGGGAAAAACGTATATCATCAATGAAGAAATACAAATCTGCATTAGAGACAATCTTCCTAATAGAATCAACATAATGTGTCTTGTGCTATCTTGCAAATATGACAACTTGCACAAAAATATCCGTTGCTTCATGATTAAACAAAACATAACACAACAATATAGGTTGAAAGGAAAGCACATGTTCAATGATTGTGACACAAACCCCTCTTCCATAACGCAAATTTTTCTTTAATTATACTAAACTAACACAAAAATATAACTTTAAATTGCTTTTCTTAATCTTACTCTAAGAACCTAACCAAAGCAATATACAACAACTGTACAAATAAGCAAATAGCTACTACAATCATAACACTTTTCCAACCATTTCTATTATTATTGGCAAGTCTCCTCGAATCCATTTCAGGATTACTCTCCATTTCATGTGACGCGTCAAGCTCATGATTCAATTCAATAAGCCTGGGTGAGAGAGTCAAACAAATAGCAACCTCTTTAAATAAAAACCCTATTTTGATTTTAGCCTTCTCTAGCCTTTAGTTGTCACCTAGTTGCCATCATGGCCAGCTAGCGTGGCAATCTTCCACCACTGGGTGGTTCCCTACTACGTACTCCCTCCCCTACATCCATTTAGCCTTCCACCACCACCCTCTCTCCTTCAGGTACCTCCCCAAATACAACAACTGCAAACACTAACCCTAGACCTGCAAACACGAACCTTCTTGTTGGTATTTGTATAAGATTTCAACATGGTTTAAACATAGTTCAAAGATGGTTAAAGTCTAAACCAAGGTTGGAAGATTAAATTTCAGCATGTTAAAGGAGTGCACACATGTGTGTGCATCACTTTGGGTGTGTGTGCACACCTCTATTCATCAAGGCAAAAGAGTGCGCACAGCTGTGAGAGGGACAACATCAATGTGTGCTGCACCACTCCTTCACCAGCGCCGTACCACCCAGCAAGAAAGTACTTTGATGGAGGGAAGTGCCGAACCGCTCCTTCAGCAGCGCCGCAGCACCCAGCAAGTGGTGAAAAGGGTGCTTTGCCTAGCGCCGCACCGGCCCCTGTTCAGTGTCGCAATGCTAGGCACACTAATGCACACATGGACATCTTGTTTAAGCCTCTTCTTAGGTACGTGGATGCAAGGTTAAAATGCACAGCACCACTTAGGATTGATGGAGGGCCATGGTTAAGTGGTCATCAAGATCTAAGAGTGGAGATTGACTCTCAAGATTGGACAAGAAGTTGGTGCACTATATAAAGGGTCACCTAGCTTCATTCTCAACATAAGTTTATGACATACTTTGAGATCATTTGTAAAGAGTGACAAGATACAATACAAGAGAGAATTGTTTGAGAGTGCAAAGACACAAAACACAAGGGGGACTCATTGTAGAGAGGCTGGTTGTAAAGAAGAGAGAGTAGTATAGATAGAGAGCATTGTAATAGTTCTTATCATCTTCTTTCTTCTCTTCTTGGTTTCTTCAAGAACTTGAGGTTTCTTGAAGAGGGTTGCTGTACTTGTAAAGAACCATTGATTTAGTGCAAAGAGTTCAGAGGAACTCACGAGGACGTAGGCTATTGCCGAACCTCGATAACAAATCGCTTGTCTTCTTTTCTTTCTTGCTTTTGATTGCTGTATTTCTTTCTACAAGTCATTCTAGACTTGGGTGTTTACAAGATCACCACCTGGGCATCTCGTCAATGTGATTTCCAACACTTCTGTAACGATCCATCACGGGTTGGCCACCCCCGAGACGGTGTCATCACATTTTGAAAATCTCAACACGACACATATATGCAACAATAAAAATTTATCAATTGCAATTATTTACATCAATCCTCAACCCTTAATAGGGTAGATACATCATTTAGGTCTCAACTTAAACATTGTATACAACATAATATACATGAATATTTACAAATACTTTTTTTCTCATTAATCTGAGGATGTGGACCACGTGGCTTGCAGATAATAAATCCGTTTGAATCTCAGCTCACCAATTATCTGTTATGCCTGCTGCCTGAAATCATTTAACATTGAGAGATGAGCTTCACAAACTTAGTGAATTAAATTTACTAGAAGTATTCTATTTGTATAAATAGTGTTTTAATATTTAATCATTTATATCTCATACAACTTGATAATAGCATTCTATTATCACTACACATATCATAAGTCTCATTCTCTATCAATTTCTTCTTCTTATATATTTGTTCTCCTTAAGACCATCAATTATCTCATAATTACCTCGTTATGAGGTTCATGACATATAGTCTACCATTTAGATAGTTCTTATTATATCATACTTCTATGTTTCTTTCTCACCATAACTATCTCTCCATGAGACTAATTCATCTATAAATTTAAAATAACAAACAACACTTCAGCATTTCAATAATACAATCAATACTTAAAACAGATGCAATGCATGAATTATTATTAGGGAACGTCTTCCCACATGTCGACATGTTTTTATCTTAGACCGACCCCCTCCCAGTTCTTTTGTTTCATTTAGACCGACCCCCTCCCAGATCTTTTATTTCCAGTATATATCGGTTGTCAAGGTTTTCGCTTATTTCCAGCATATATGGTTGTCACGGTGTTCATTTTATTCCAGCATATACTAGCTGTCATGGCTTTTCATTTATTTCCAGCATATACCGACTGTCACGGTTTTTCATTTATTTTCAGCATATACCGACTGTCACAGTTTTTCATTTAGACAGGCCCCTTCCCGGTTCTTTTATTTCATATATATGCATATGAAAAATGATATGAAATATGCATATGAACAGTAATATAACAACAAACATGTATTCAGACATTAAATTTAGCTATTCTGCCTTTTCTGAAATTACTATTTGATTAATTTTACTAATTTTTTCTCCTCATACATCACATAAATTTATCAACCATAACTCATCAAGAATTTCATTTATCCCTTAATTATTTAATCGACTCATTATTCCAATAATATTACTTCTCATATAATAACTTTCCACATATCAATTATACTTATCATACCCATCAAACAACTTTCATCTATAATCAAATCATAGGTTAATAAGTTATTCAAATATTATCACTATATATTTCTTATTTATCTTGATTACTTAAAGTAAATCTAACTCACTATGTAGCACTTAAAGACACCCGTGATCACCTCCTTGCCTTTTTTGCTCCTCTCAACAATTTTCTCTGGTTGCTGATCGTCAACACCTGACATAATATTCATATTAAATTCTAATTTATTCTTCAATTCTTCCATAATTCACACCCTTTGAAAATTCTCACTTTGAATTCCGAGAATTTCATGTATGCTAAATTTCAAAAATAAACTTCACATTATTACCTTATGTTTTTCTTAGAGCTTCCCGTGATTCTTTATGAAATTCTCCAATAAAACCCTTCAAAATTTTTCTCTTTCAACATTTCTTTCGGTCCCCAAGTGTTTAAAGAAATAGAGTAATTTAGATTTGAGATTAAAGAAAACCAAATAGAATTTGGTAAAACTAATAAAACAATTCAATATATAAAATTATTTTTAGGCGGCACCACTTTCCACCGTTTGAATTTGAAGTGTTGTTTAACATGCACCACATTTACATTTTTGTTGCAACACTTGGAAGTCTAGGTGTTGCACTCATTTGGTTTTTTCTTTTTCTTTTTCTTTTCTTCTATTTGGATGAAATTTTTTTTTCATTTTCATTTTCTTTACACCAGCACAGATCCTTCTTAATTCTATTATCAAGCTAGTATTATGACTCCCAATAGCAGCTAATCTCCTTGTAACCTTTCTACTCAATGCATCAGCTACTACATTAGCCTTTCCTGGATGATAATGAATGGTACAGTCATAATCACTAATCAACCTCATCCACCTCCTCTGCCTCAAATTCAACTCCTTCTAGGTCGATAAATGCGTCAAGCTTTTATGATTAGTAAAAATTTCACAATTGGCTTCATATAGATGATGTCTCCAAATCTTCAACGCAAAAACTATAGCAGCCAATTCTAAATCATGGGTTGAGTAATTTCTCTCATGGTTCTTCAATTGCCTAGATGCATAAGCTATAACTCTCCCATATTGCATCAACACACATCCCAACCCCTAACGTGACGCATCACTATAAACCACAAATCCTTCATCACCAGAAAGAACCACTAATACCGGGGTAATAGTTAATTTTTCTTTCAACAGCTAGAAACTCCTTTCACAGTCCTCTAACCACCCCAACTTCACGTCCTTCCTGGTCAATTTAGTCAATGGTCCAGCAATCATAGAAAATTTTTGGATGAATCTCCTATAATAACCAACCAACCCCAAAAAGCTTCTAACTTTAGTTACACTAGTGGGTCTTTCCCAATTCAACACTGCTTTTACCTTCTATGGGTTAATTGCTATTCCCTTTCCCAACACAACATACCCCAAGAAAGATATTTAACTAAACCAAAACTCACACTTAGAGAACTTTGCATATAATTTCTCTCTCCTCAGAATTTACAATACTATCTCTAAATGTAGCGTATGCTCCTCTTCATTCTTGGAATATACCAAAATGTTATCAATAAACACAATCACAAATATATCCAAGAATGGTTTAAGCACCCGATTCATTAGATCCATAAATACTGCAGGAGCATTAGTTAACCCAAATGGCATGACAGGAACTTATGATGGACATAACGTGTCCTAAAAGCAGTCTTAGGCACGTCCCTCTCTTTTATCTTCAATTAATGATAAACTGATCTTAAGTTGATCTTAGAAAACATCCTAGCTCCTTGTAACTGTTCGAACAAATCATCTATTCTTGGCAAAGGATATCTATTCTTGATGGTGATCTTATTCAACTGTCTATAATCCATGCACAATCTCATTATCCCATCATTCTTCTTGACAAAAAATATAGGGGCTCCCCAACGTGACATACTAGGTCAAATAAACTGTTTATCTAGCAACTCCTGAAGCTGAACTTTCAACTCTCTCAATTCAGCTGGTGCCATTCTATAAGGTGGTATAGATATGGGTGCTAATCTTGGAATCACCTCAATAGAAAACCAAATTTCTCTATTGGGAGGCAAACCAGTAAACTCTTCAGGGAACACATCAGAAAAAATCTTTTGCTACCAAGATTTCTTCTAACTTCTTACTATCTTTGCTAGAATCCACAACATATGCCAAATACCCCTCACAACCCTTCTTCAACCATTTACTGGCAGTTAAGGCAGAAATAAGACAGTTAACAAGTATCTTATGTTCTCTTTGAAAATTAATCTTTTCCTGTCTAGATATCTTGAACACCACATCTTCCTAAAACAATCTATCGAAGCATGAAATATAGATAACCAATTCATCCCCAGAATCAAATCAAAATCTATCATATCTAGAGGTAATAAATCAACTTCAAATCCTCTATCAGCCATATAAATCACACAACTTCGATAAATTTTCCTAATAATAACCCTATCCCCAGTAAGAACTTCAACAATAATAGCATGCATCAAAGGACTAGCACTAGCATAAATAGATTTCATATAAACATTAGATGTGAAAGAGTGGGTTGCACCATAATCAATCAATAATCTAGCAGGCCTATCAAGGATAGATACCATACACATAACAATATCAAGAGTGGCTTTTGCATCCTGTTAGGTCAGTGTATAGACTCTGATATCTCTAGACTGTAATTGGCTACCACATCATCTCTTAGCTACTGATCCTCGACATCTGCCCTGTACACTCCTTGATCCACCACCGCTCTTGACCAGTCTTCTCCCAACACTTTTAACGCCTACGTCAGTAGATTTCCCCACTGGACAATCTGTAATAACATGTCCTTCCTCACCACATACAAAGCATATCTGCGTAGGGCAATTCTGAGATAGATGCCCCATCTGATTACATCTGAAGCAAACCCTTAGCTCTCGATCATACATCAAAATACCACCTCTCCTTGATGGCATACTTACTTTTCTACTATAACTCCCACTTCCCATAGTCTGTCCCCCAAACCTAGGGGTCCCATCGGTATTACTTTGAGCGACAGAAGCAATAGATCCTGCTTACCTTTGACTCTGCACTATAGTTCCTTGTAACAAGGAATGCCCCCTCTGGGGTTGTCTCCCACCCTGCACACTCATACTGCCACCACCTCTAAGTCCCTCAAATCTAGACCTCTTCAGCCACTCCCTCCTACCTCTAAATTCCATAAAATCTTTCTCAATTTGTAATGCTTTATCCACCAGTATAACATAATTTCCAAAGCTTATATAAAAGAGTTTAGTCCAAATGTCATAGTGTAATCCGTCTAAAAATCTCTTATATTTCCTCTCCTCCGTATTCACTAATTCAAGTAAAAACATTGACAAAGCTATAAATCTACTATCATATTCAGCCACCGATAAATTACCCTACCTTAGATGAATAAAATCTCTCTTGTAGTGCCCGAAAGGTATCTGGAAAATACTTCGCAAAGAATTCATCCTTAAACTCACTCCAAGTTAAAGGTTGTTCTACTTGTATGCTTACCTTAGGCAAAATATCCTCCCACTATTGAGAAGCCTCACCCTCTAGCATAAATGAAGCAAAAGCAACCTTCTATCTATCTGTCACTGGTAAGACCTCAAGATATTTCTCGACATGTCTAATCCATTGCTTAGCTTCTACAGGATTTACCGATCCTCTAAAAGACTGGGGTTTAAACTTAAGAAATCTCACAAAACAATCACCTTGCATCTTATGTGCAAACACACCTTCTCTCTCATGAACCTCTTGTCTCACCACATCAGGTTCTCTTCTACCCCTCTCTTCTGATCTCCTCTCCAAATTATCAGCCTTTTCTTCAGCTGCATTCATCATCTTTAGGGCATGTTTAAGAGCTTCTCTGAATTCATCCCTCCTAACCTCAGATTCTCTCCCAGCTCTACTAGTACCTATCGCACTATCAATCTGTTCTCTCGCAGGAACCATAGACTCAACTTCCTAATCTGCTTCAGTTCTTTTTAATATTGGGGTCTACCACGTCCCCTCTGATTCATAACTCTACCTCTAGCTCTAGCACATCCACATGTCATCCTCAGACTCTGCATTAAAATATAGTTTATTTAGATCTTCCACTTCTTTAAGTTCTTATGTAGTCTACAGAATCATAAAATCTAATGCTCTAATACCAAAAATTGTAATGACCCATCCTAGGTTGGCCACTCCCGAGACAGTGTCATCACATTTTGAAAATCCCAGCACGACACATATATGCAACAATAAAAATTTATCAATTGCAATTATTTACATCAATCCTCAACCCTTAACAGGGGAGATACATCATTCAGGTATCAACTTAAACATTGTATACAACATAATATGCATGAATATTTACAAATATATATTTTTTTCTCATTAGTCTGAGGATGTGGACCATGTGGCTTACAGATAGTAAATCTATCTGAATCTCAGCTCACTAACTATCTGTCCTGTCTGCTGCCTGAAATCATTTAACATTGAGAAATGAGCTTCACAAGCTCAATGAATTAAATTTACTAGAAGTATTCAATTCGTATAAGTAGTCTTTTAATATTTAATCATTTATATCTCATATAACTTGATAATAATATTCTATTATCACTACACATATCATAAGTCTCATTCTCTATCAATTTTTTTCTTATATATTTGTTCTCCTTAAGACCATCAATTATCTCATAATTACCTCGTTATGAGGTTCACAGCATATAGTCTACTATTTAGATAGTTCTTATCATATCATACTTCTATGTTTCTTTCTCACCATAAATGTCTCTCTATGAGACCCATTTATCTATAAATTTAAAATAACAAACAACACTTCAGCATTTCAGTAATATAATCAATACTTAAAATAGATGCAATGCATGAATTATTATTAGGGAACGTCTTCTCACATGTTGACATGTTTTTATCCTAGAATGGCCCCCACCTGATTCTTTTGTTTCATTTAGACCGGCCCTCTCTCGGTTCTTTTATTTCCAACATATACCGGTTGTCACAGTTTTCATTTATTTCCAGCATATACCGTCTATCATGGTTTTTCATTTATTTCCAGCATATACTAGCTGTCACGGTTTTTCATTTAGATCCAGCCCCTTCCGGTTGTTTTATTTCATGCATATGCATATGAACAATGATATGAAATATGCATATGAACAGTAATATAACAACAAACATGTATTCAGACATTAAATTTAGCTATCATGCCTTTTCTCAAATTACTATTTGATCAATTTTACTAATTTCTCCTCATATATCACATCAATTTTGAACCATAACTCATCAAGAATTTCATTTATCCCCTTCATTATTTAATCGACTCATTATTCTAATAATAATACTTCTCATATAATAACTTTCCACATATCAATTATACTTATCCCATCATCTCCACTCCAACCATACCAGTTTGCTTTGTCCTCGGCCCTCTGTTGCTTACACTTATCCTATAATTCATTCATCTAGTCAGTTTGGCGAGTTGCAGCGATCCTATCATGGACAGACCTAGCAGACTCAAGCTCTTCGGGGGTCACAAACGTGTAGCGCATCTAAGAAACAACCAAAATATGATTAATTTTCAATTATTTTATATATAGTGTAATTATAGAATATATTATAACAGTAAAACTAAAATAAATTAAGTGAGAAAAAGGTGATACCAGAAAATTATCCCAAATAGAGTTTTGGATGTCGACAATGTATTGATAGCAACTGTTCCCTGGGCCATTCATGTGCTTCCTCATTTGAGTCAAATTGGTTTTGTAGATATCTTTGCACCCATGGAATTTACAACATTCATACAAAAATAAGTACATTAATCGATATGTGACATATATTAATGTAAATTAATGACATGAATAGTATATAATGAACATGTATAAACACTTATCGCTCAATATGGTTAAAAGCTTCTTTTAAGCTGACAAAGGCTTCTCTTTGTTTGATCCTTTGACCCGACTGGTGCTAGAAAGGACCTAAGAAGGCCCGGCCTCCACCCCAACGTAAGAGAATGTATAATCACATATTAAATAATACATTGTTTAATAATTACTTTAAATTAACAGAAGAATGCTATAACAACCTATCCCGGGTTGGCCACATTCAAGACGGTGTCATCACATTTTGAAAATCCCAGCACGACACATATATACAACAATAAAAATATATCAATTGCAAATTTACATCAATCCTCAACCCTTAACAGGGGAGATACATCATTCAAATCTCAGCTTAAACATTGTATACAACATAATATGCATGAATATTTAAAAATATATTTTTTTCTCATTAGTCTGAGGATGTGGACTACGTGGCTTACAGATAATAAATCCATTCGAATCTAAGCTCACCAACTATTTGTCTTGCCTGCTACCTGAAATCATTTAACATTGAGAGATAAGCTTCACAAGCTCAGTGAATTAAATTTACTAGAAATATTCAATTTGTATAAATAGTCTTTTAATATTTAATCATTTATATCTCAGATAACTTGATAATAGCATTCTATTATCACTACACATACCATTAGTCTCATTCTCTATCAATCTCTTCTTCTTATATATTTGTTCACCTTAAGACCATCATCTCATAATTACCTCATTATGAGGTTCACAGCATATAGTCTACCATTTAGATAGTTCTTATCATATCATACTTCTATGTTTCTTTCTCACAATAACTATCTCTCTATGAGACTTATTCATCTATAAATTTAAAATAACAAACAACACTTTAGCATTTCAATAAAACAATCAATACTTCAAACAGATACAATGCATGAATTATTATTAGGGAATGTCTTCCCACATGTCGACATATTTTTATCTTAGACCCGCCCCTTCCTGGTTCTTTTATTTCTAGCATATACCGGCTATCACGGTTTTCATTTAGACTGGCCTCCTCCTAGTTCTTTTATTTCATGCATATGCATATGACCAATGATATGAAATATACATATGAATAGTAATATAACAACAAACATGTATTCAGACATTAAATTTAGCTATCCTGCCTTTTCTTAATTTACTATTTGATCAATTTCGCTAATTTCTTCTCCTCAAATATCACGTCAATTTATCAACCATAACTCATAACGAATTTCATTTATCCCCTTCATTATTTAATCGACTCATTATTCCAATAATATTACTTCTTATATAATAATTTTCCACATATCAATTATACCTATCAAACAACTTTCATTTATTATTAAATCATAGGTTAATAAGTTATTCAAATATTATCACTACATATTTGTTATTTATCTTGATTACTTAAATTAAATCTAACTCACCACGTAGCACTTAAAGCTACCTGTGGATCACCTCATTGCCTTTCCTGCTCCTCTCAGCAATTTCCCTCAGTTATTGATTATCAACGCTTGACATAATATTCATATTAAATTCTAATTTATTCTTCAATTCTTCCAAAATTCACACCCTTTGAAAATTCCCACTTTGAATTCCGCGAATTTCATGTATGCTAAATTTCAAAAATAAACTTCACGTTATTACCTTCTGTTTTCCTTAGAGCTTCCCGTGATTCTCTATGAAATTCTCCCATAAATCCCTTCAAAATTGTACTCTTTCAACCTTTCTTTCGATCCTCAAATGTTTAAAGAAATAGAGTAATTTAGATTTGAGATTAAAAAAAATCAAACAGGATTTGGTAACCTAATAAAACAATTCAATATATATAATACATTTTCGCAGCACTGCACCGCTCCGTTTGCTTGCTGTTGCACATGCAAAATAGGTAAGTTATTTTGGCAACACCTATAACCAGGTGTTGCCACGTTCAATTTTTTAACCTTTTTTTTTAACTTTTTCTTTTCTTTTCTTTTCTTCTTCTTATCCTCTACGAGTTTTTCTTTTTTTTTTTCCTTATATTTCACGCATATTTTTTTTAGAATTGTTTTATAAAGATTAAATCTTTTGCATATATGTATTATTTTAATTCCATGTCGTATTTATTAAATTACTTATTTACCATCTCTTTACGAATACAAGTATTACAATTTTACCCACCTTACAAAAATTTTGTCCCCGAAATTTCCTTACTAAAATCACGAAAGAGTTGAGGGTATTCTTTCCTCATTCATGCTTCATGCTCCCAAGTAATTTCTTCAACATCTTGGTTTTGCTATAATACTTGAATCAAGGGAATGACTTTATTGCACAAGACTTGTTCCTTCCTGTCTAGAATTCTGACCGATACGTGTATAAAAGTCAAATCTTCCTGAAGTTCTATCGACTGATTCGAGATTCTATAGAATTCATCATGTAAGTACTTTCTCAAAAGTGAGACATGAAACACATTATGTAATTGCTTTAACTCTGGAGGCAAATCCAATCTATATGCTACTGGTCCAACTTTCTCAATCATCTTATATGGCCCCATAAGTCCCGGGTTGAATTTCCCTTCTTTTTAAACCTCAACACGCCCTTCCACGGAGATATCTTCAAAAATACCCAATCACCAAACTCGAGAGGTCGTCTTCTATTATCAGTATATCCCTTCTATCTGTTTTGTACTGCTCTAAGGTTCTCTCTAACCAGTTTGATCCTCTTAGTGGTCAGATCTATCATTTCTGGACCAAATATCCTTCTCTATCCAACTTCTTCCCAGCATACTGGAGTTCTATACCTCCTGTCATATAAAGCTTCAAATGGTGCCATCCCAATACTAGTTTGATACTGATTATTATATGCAAACTCGATCAAAGGCAAATAAGCATCCCAGCTCACTAAGAAACTCAATACACTTGCTCTCAGCATATCTTCTAGTATTCTAATGATTCTCTCCATCTGCCTATTAGTTTGGGGATGAAAAGTTGTACTAAACTGTAATTATGTACCCATAGTTTCTTGAAAACCTCTCCAAAATCTAGAGGCAAATCTAGAATCTCTATTTGATACAATACTCAATGGTACTCCATGTAATCTTACGATCTCTTCTACATACTATTCAGCTAACTTTTCAGGACTCCACGTAGTTTTAATAGGAAGGAAATGTGGAGACTTAGAAAGTCTATCTATTAAAACCCACACTGCGTCATGACCCCTCTAGGTACGGGGAAAACTAGAGAAAAAATCTATACTCACATTTTCCTATGGCCACTCAAGTACTGGAAGAGGTTGTAATAAACTTGCTGGATGTCTATTCTTAGACTTCACTTGTTGAAAAGTTAGACATCTAGAAATATGTTCCACTACATCCTTCTTAATCTGTTGGTATTTATCTAAGGTTTGCGCAGGTCCAACCATGGTTCAAATAAGGTTAAAGTCTAAACCAAGGTTGGAGGATTAAAGTTCAGCAAGTTAGAAGACTACACACATATGTGTGCATCAATTTAGAGTAAGGGAAGGCCATGCGCACAGGCAGCATCAGTGTGCACCGCGGTGCTGCCCTTCAACACTGCAGCGCCCAGCAAGGAGTTGTCTGGAGAAGAGTCAGCACTGTACCGGCACTGCAGCACCCAGTTTGAAAGTGTGGTTTTGCCTAGCACCGCAGTGCCCCTGTTGAGTGCCTAGGTGCTAGGCACACTGAAGCACACATGGACAGCTTGATTTAGCCTCTTGTTAAGTGCATGGGTGCAAGGTTAAAACACACCACTTCACCTAGGATTAATGGAGGGCCATGATTAAATGGAGATCATGATCAAAGGGTGAGGGCTGAATCTCAAGAATTTCCAAGAAGTGGATGGCTTTAAAAGGGGTTTCCTAGCCTCATTTTTCATACAACAACACACATACAATACAAGACACACTTTGAGATCAATTGTATTACAAGAGAGAATTGTTTGAGAGAGATAAACACAAAAGGGACTCTTTGTATTGAGGCTGGTTGTAAAAAGATAGATAAGTCTAGATTAGAAAGAGAGTATTGTTAGTTCTCATCTTCTTCCTTTCTTTTCTTCTTGATTTCTTCAAGAACATTGTGGTTTCTTGAAGGGGATTGCTGTAACTTGTAAGAACCATTTGATTTAGTGCAGAGAGTTCAGAGAAACTCATGGGGACGTAGGCACATTGCCGAACCTCGATAACAATTGCTTGTCTTCTTTATTTTCTTTGATTTTCTGTTCTTGTGTTCAATTGCTGTTTTTCTTTCTACAAGTCATTCTAGACTTGGGTGTTTGGAAGATCACCACCTGGGCATCTTCCTAAGGTGATTTCCAATAGTGGTATCAGAGCTTTGGACAGTGGTATTAGAGCTTGCATAGCTGGGTATCAGAGCAAGAACAAGAAGGTGACGGAGCCAAGACTCCAAGATTCAATGATCAACTTCTTTGGTGATTTAAGAACGGTGTTAAAGATCCATCTTCGATCTGTGTTCTTGAGGTTGAAGAAAGCATTTGTGGGTAGTGTATAAATCAGGGATCTCGTCCGCAAAAGATGGCTTCAAATTTCTGTGTTGAGAAGTATGATGGAAAGGGAGATTTTGCCCTTTGGAAGCGGAAGATCAAGGCGTTTCTAAGGCAACAGAAAGTGGACTTGGCTATTGGAGAAGATGATGCTTTTCCAGAAAGTGTCACGGAGGACCAGTAGATCGAGATGAAAAAGATGGCTTACAGCACTATTTTCTTGCACATGTCAAATAGTGTCACAAGGGAGTGTGGAGACGCGGAAGATCCGGCTGTCATATGGAAGAAACTAGATGAGTTGTTTCTTACCAAAACTCTTCCTAACAAGATTTATCTTTTTAAAAGAATCTTTGCTTTTAAAATGGACCCTAGTAAAGAGTTGCAAGATAACCTTGATGTCCTTAACAAGCTAGTTCAAGATTTGAATAGCTATAGCATGACTTTTCCGGATGAACAATTGGCTGTTATTTTATTAAATTCACTTCCTGATTGCTTTGATAACTTGATTAATGCAATTGAGTATAGAAAGGATTCTTTGACAAAGGAGATTGTGATCAATGCCATAACGGCACATGATTTCAAAGCTAAGAGGAATGAGACATCAAGTGGTGAAGGGTTATTCGTAAGAGGAATGCCAGCAACTCGGAATGGCAGTAGCACTCATGACAACTACCGGGAAAAATCAAGAGGCAGAGGGCAGAACCATGGGAGATCTCATTCCAAGTCAAGACTTGGAGGAGGAAGGAGATGTTTCTACTGCAACAAGGAGGGCCATTTCAAGAAAGACTGCAAGAAGAGGATATGGGATGGGAGGAGAAGCCAAACCAACAATGGAGAGGCTTCGGTTGCCAAGGGAGAATAGCAAGATTATGTTCTTCTTGTGTGCTCAAATGTGAGCAGGAGGCAAGGTAGTGGAAAGTGGATTCTTGATTCCGGGTGCACCTATCATATGTACCCTCACAAAGAATGGTTCTTGAATTTCAAGGAGATCAATGATGGAAGGGTCTTCTTGGGGAATGACAATTCTTACCAAGTTAGAGGGATTGGAGACATCTAATTGAGGATGTTTGATGGAGTCACAAGGCTGCTGCGAAATGTAAGGTATCTTCCATATTTGAAGAGGAATTTGATCTCATTGGGGCAGCTGGATTCCATGGGGTACACATGAAAAGTAGAGGGAGGAAAGATCAAGGTGGCCAAGGGATTTTTGGTAGTGATCAAGGCAGCAAGAAACGATGGACTCTATGAGATGATCAGAGAAACAAAAATCAATGATCAAGCAGCAAGCTTGATGGCTGAGATGGACAAGGTAGCCTTTTGGCACACTCGCTTAGGACACATAAGTGAAAAGGGCCTGCAACTGCTTAGCAAGGAAGGTCTACTTAGAGGAGATAAAGTAGAGAAACTGGATTTCTGTGAGAGTTGCATTCTTGGGAAGCAACACCGGGTCAGCTTTAACACCGAAGTGCACAAGTCTAAGGGGATTAACTACATTCATTCAGACCTTTGGGGACCAGCAAGAATACCAACACAGGGAGGTAACTTTACTTTCTGTCTTTAATTGATGATTATTCAAGAAGAGTGTGGGTTTATTTGCTTAGGCATAAATTTGATGCCTTGAATAAATTTGTTGTGTGGAAGAAGTTGTTGGAAACTCAAACGGGTAGGGTAGTTAAGGCTTTACGAACCGATAATGGCTTAGAATTTTGCAATAAGGATTTTGATAAATTTTGTGAATTAAATGGCATTCTAAGGCATAGAACAGTTGTAAAAAAATCAGCAAAATGGAGTTGCTGAAAGAATGAATAGAACCCTTATGGAAAAAGTTAGGTGCATGCTAATAAGATTTGGGTTACCAAAATATTTTTGGGGAGAAGCTGTGGCTACAGCTGCATACTTGGTAAATAGATCACCCTCTAGAGCTTTAGAGCTCAAGAATCCCATGGAGATGTGGAGTGGAAAACCCCCTGAATTAAACAGTCTTAGGACTTTTGGGTGTGCTGCATATGCACATCAAAAGGAGGATAAACTTAGCCCTAGATCTAGAAAATGTGTATTTCTAGGATATGGTGATGGGGTTAAGGGATATAGGTTGTGGTCCTTAGAAAAGAAAGGCATGAAACTGATTATAAGTAGGGATGTTATTTTTAATGAATTGTTATTTCCCTACTTGGAGAAAACTAACCTTGCAGGGGCTAGCGAGCAAACCAGTCTGGAAATTGTGAAGCATCGCATCAAGGAGAACTCGATTTAAGTAGAGCAGAGAAGGAAAGAGGGTTCAGACCAGGTAGAGCCTTTGGATGAAGGAAAGCTTAAGAAACTCAAGAAGAGGCTGAACAAGAAGAGGTTGATGCAGTAAATGACTACCAGCTCACAAGAGACCGAGGAAAGAGAGTGGTTAGACCACCCTTGAGATATAGGTTTGCAAATGCTAATGTAGCAGCTCCTTGAAGAGAAGGAGAGGTTGAACCAGAAACTTACACAGATGCCATGGAGTGTAAGGATTCGTTAAAGTTGCAGCTGGCTATGGAGGAAGAAATGGATTCTTTGATGAAGAACAACTCTTGGGAGTTGGTGCCCAAACCAGAAAAACAGAGAGTGGTGGATTGTAGATGGCTCTACAAGATCAAAGAAGGGAATACTCCAGAGGATGAAGTCCGATACAAAGCTAGGCTGGTGGCGAAGGGATTCATATAAAAAGAAGGCATAAATTTCACTGAAATCTTCTCACTGGTTGTGAAGTACAAGATGATCTGGATAGTGTTAGCATTGGTGGTCCAATTTGATTGAGAAATTGAGCAAATGGATGTAGAGACATCGTTCTTACATAGAGAGCTCGATGAGACCATTTTCATGAGGCAACCCAAAGGCTATGAGGAAGGAAGGTAGGGAGAGCTAGTGTGCAAATTAAAGAAGTCTCTTTATGGCCTGAAGCAATCACCTCGGCAATGGAATAAGAGGTTTGATTCGTTTGTGATTAGCTTGGGTATCATGAGGAGTTACTATGATTCGTGCTTGTACTATAAAGGGTAGAAGGTTGAGGAGACGGTGATCATCCTCATTTATGTTGATGACATGTTGCTAGTTGGGAGCAGCATGGAGAGGATAAAGAAATTAAAGACTCATCTCAGTGAGGAGTTTGAGATGAAGGATCTTGGCCATGCACAACAGATCCTTGGGATGTGTATCATCCGAAAAAAGGAGAGAAACAGATTGAAGATCTCTCAAACTTCCTACATAGAGAAGATGATATCTAAATTCTCTATAGAAGATAGCAAACCAGTTAAGGTTCCCCTTGCTGGTCATTTCAAATTCTCCAGCGATCAATGTCCAAGATCAGAGGCGGAGAAGAAAGAAATGGAGAAAGTCCCTTACTCTAGTGCTGTTGGTTCTGTTATGTACACCATGGTAAGCACTAGACCCGACATTGGTCATGCAATGAGTGTTCTCAGCAGGTTTATAAGTAATTCTGGAAAGGAGCATTGGCTTGGGATGAAGTGATTGCTGAGGTATTTGAAGGGAAGCCCAGGAGTAGGGCTGGTGTATAAGAAGAGAGGTAATGCCATCTGCCTTGAAGGGTTTGCAGATTTCGACTATGGAGCAGACCAGGATAAAAAGAGATCGATTACCTCCTACTTCTTCGAGTTAAACAGATGTTGTGTAAGTTGGAAGGCTCAGTTGCAGCCAGTGGTAGCACTCTCAATACCGAGGCTGAGTACATAGCGGCTACGGAGGCCATTAAGGAAGCTGTGTGGTGCAAAGGGTTGCTTGAAGAGTTAAAGGTACTGGATGAGCAGGTTGTGGTATTTTCGGATAGTTAAAGTGCATTGTGCTTGTGTAAGAATCCAGTGTTCCATGAGAGGACAAAGCATATGGATGTTCGGTATCATTTCATTCGGGAAAATTTTACGAAATGATGCATCCATGTGGACAAGGTTGCCACAAAAGAAAATCCTGCAGATTTAGTTACTAAAGTTCTACCTCTAAGTAAGTTCAATCATTGCCTTGAACTACTTAGAATAGAAGTTGATTGATAGATGACTCATGATGAGTTTGGATCCCGAAGCTTTCAGTACAATGGTTCAGGTTTAAACACTTAGACAAAGGTAGAGATTGTTGGTATTTGTCTAAGGTTTGCACAAGTCCAACCATGGTTCAAAGATGGTTAAAGTCTAAAACAAGGTTAGAGGATTAAAGTTTAGTAAGTTAGAAGACTGAACACATGTGTGTGCATCAATTTGGAGCAAGGGAAGGCCATGCGCACTAGTGTGCGCACTTCTGCACACAAGCTGAGAAAGTGTGCGCACAGGCAGCATCAGTGTGCACTGCAGTGCTGCCCTTTAGCATCGTAGCACCCAACAAGGATGTGTGTGGAGAAGAGTCAGCACTGTACCAGCACTGTAGCGTCCAGAAGGTGCTGAAAGTGTGGTTTTGCCTAGCACCGCGGTGCCCCTGTTGAGTGCCTAGGTACTAGGCACACTAAAGCACACATGGATAGCTTGATTTAGCCTCCTATTAAGTGCTTGGGTGCAATGTTAAAACGCACCACTTCACCTAGGATTGATGGAGGACCATGATTAAATGGAGATCATGATCAAAGGGTGATGGTTGAATCTTAAGAATGTCCAAGAAGTGGATGGATTTAAAACGGGTTTCCTAACCTCATTTTTCATACAACAACACACATACAATACAAGACACACTTTGAGATCAATTGCATTACAAGAGATAATTATGTGAGAGAGATAAACACAAGAAGGACTCTTTGTAGTGAGGCTGGTTGTAAAAAGATAGAGAAGTCTAGATTAGAAAAAGAGCATTGTTTGTTCTCATCTTCTTCCTTTCTTCTCTTATTGATTTCTTCAAGAACATTGCGGTTTCTTGAAGGGGATTGCTGTAACTTCTAAGAACCATTTAATTTAGTGCAGAGAGTTCGGAGGAACTCACGAGGACGTAGGCACATTGCCGAATCTCGATAACAATTGCTTGTCTTCTTTATTTTCTTTGATTTTCTGTTCTTGTGTTCGATTGCTGTTTTTCTTTCTACAAGTCATTCTAGACTTGGGTGTTTGGAAGATCACCACCTGGGCATCTTCCTAAGGTGATTTCCAACATAATCCTTGACCACCAATAATTTTGTCTCAATCCCCTGTACATCTTATTATTTCTTGGATGCATGGAATATACTGAATCATGAGTCTCCCTTAGTATCTCCTTTATCATCTCCACATCATTGGGAACACAAACTCGATACCCCAATACCACCATACCATCTCCTCTAATTTTAAACTCAGTTGGTTTCCCACTAAACACTTATTGTCGGATCTTCTCTATCCCTTCATCTCATAACTACATCTGTAATAAACGATCAATAATAGAAGATTTTTCCACCATATTTGCCATCAATACTACTCTATCATTGACACTCAACTGCATCCTCATTCTTCTTAATTCTTTCATCAAGCTAGTATTATGACTCCCAATAGTAGCTAATCTCCTTGTAGCCTTTCTACTCAATACATCAGCTACTACATTAGCCTTTCATGGATGATAATGAATGGTATAGTCATAATCACTAATCAACTCCATCCACTTCTTCTGCCTCAAATTCAACTCCTTCTAGGTCGGTAAATGCGTCAAGCTTTTATGATCACTAAAAATTTCACAATTGGCTCCATATAGACGATGTCTCCAAATCTTCAAGGCAAAAACTATGGCAGCCAATTCTAAATCATGGGTAGGGTAATTCTTCTCATGGTTCTTCAATTTTCTAGATGTATAAGCTATAACTCTCCCATATTGCATCAACACACATCCCAACCCCTAATGTGATGCATCACTATAAACCACAAATCCTTCATCACCAGAAGGAACCACTAATACCAGGGCAGTAGTAAATTTTTCTTTCAACAGCTGGAAACTTCTCTCACATTTCTCTGACCACCTAAACTTCACATCCTTCCTAGTCAATCTAGTCAATGGTCTAGCAATCATAGAAATTTTTTTGATGAATCTCCTATAATCACTAGCCAACCCCAAAAAGCTTCTAACTTCAGTTACACTAGTGGGTCTTTCCCAATTCAACACTGCATCTACCTTCTGTGGGTCAACTACTATTCCCTCTCCCGACACAACATGCCCCAAGAAAGATATTTCACTCATCCAAAACTCACACTTAAAGAACTTTGCATATAGTTTCTCTCTGCTTAAAATTTCCAATACAATCTCTGAATGTTGCATATACTCCTCTTCATTCTTGGAATATACCAGAATGTCATCAATAATCACAATCACAAATCTATCCAAGAATGATTTAAACACCTAATTCATTAGATCCATAAATGCTGTAAGAGCATTAGTAAACCCAAATGGAATGACTAGGAACTTATGATGGCCATAACGTGTCCTGAAAGCAGTTTTAGGCATGTCCCCCTCCTTTATCCTCAATTGAAGATAACCTGATCTCAAGTCTATCTTAGAAAACGACCTAGCTCCCTGTAATTGCTCGAATAAATCATCTATCCTAGGAAAAGGATATCTATTCTTGATGGTGATTTTATTCAACTGTTTATAATCCATACACAATCTCATTGTCCCATCTTTCTTCTTGACAAACAAGACAGGGGCTCCCCAAGGTGACAATCTAGGTCAAATAAACTGTTTTTCTAGCAACTCCTGAAGTTAAACTTTCAACTGGTGCCGTTCTATAAGGTGCTATAGATATGGGTGCTGATCTTGGAATCACCTCAATAGAAAACACAATCTCCCTATTGGAGGCAAACCAGTCAACTCTTCAGGGAATACATCAGAAAAATCTTTTACTACCAAAATTTCATCTAACTTCCTACTCTCATTGCTAGAATCCACCACATATGCCAAATACCCCTCACAACCTTTCTTCAACCATTTACTAGCAGTTAAGGCAGAAATAAGACAGTTAGCAAGTATCTTACGTTCTCCCTGAAAATTAAATTCTTCCTGTCCAGGTATCTTAAACACCACATTCTTCCTAAAATAATCTACCCAAGCATGATATGCAGATAACCAATTCATCCCCAGAATTAAATCAAAATAAGTCATATCTAAAGGTTATAATTCAACTTCAAATTCTCTATCAGCCATATAAATCATACAACTTCGATAAATTGTCCTGATAAAAACCCTATCCGCAGTAGGAACATCAACAACAATAGCATGCATCAAAGGACTAGCACTAACATCAATAGAGTTCATATAAACACTAGATACGAAAGAATGGGTTGCACCATGATCAATCAATAATCTAGCAAGCCTATCCAGGATAGATACCATACCCATAACAACATCAGGAGTGGCTAGTGCATCCGGTTAGGTCATTGCATAGACTCTGTTGTCTCTGGACTATAATTGGCTACCATGTCCTCTCTCAGCTACTGATCCTCGACCTCTGCCCCACACATTCCTTGATCCACCACCTCTCTCCACCAGTTTTCTTCTAACACTTCCAATGCTTACGTTAGTAGATTTCCCCGCTAGACAATCTGCAGCAACATGTCCTCCCTCACCACATACAAAGCATATTTGTGTAGAGCAATTATGAGACAGATTCCCCATCTAATTACATCTGAACTAAACCCTTAGCTCTCGATCATACATCAAATTAGCACTTCTCTTTGATGGCATACTTACTCATCTACTATAACTTCCACTTCCCATAACCTGTCTCCCAAACTTAGGGGTCCCACCGGTATTACTCTGAGCGACAAAAGTAACAGATCCTGCTTGCCTCTAACTCTGCACTACAGTTTTTTGTGACAAGGAACACCCCCTCTGGGGTGGTCTCCCACTCTGCACACTCATATTGTCATCACCTCTAGGTCCTTCAAATTTACACCTTTTCAGCCACTCCCTCATACCTCTAAACTCCATCAAATCTTTCTCAATTTGTAATGCTTTATCCACTAGTATAACATAATTTCCAATGCCTAGTGTAGTCCATCTAAAAATCTCTTGCATTTTCTCTCTTCCATATTCATTAATTCAGGTAAAAACCTTGACAGGGCCGTGAATCTATTGTCAGATTCAGCCACCGATAAATTACCCTGCCTCAGATGAATAAAATCTCTCTCTTGTTATGCTCGAAAAGTATCTGGAAAATACTTCGCAAAGAACTCATCCTTAAACTTACTCTAAGTTAAATATTTTTCTACCTGTGTGCTTACCCTGGGCAAAATATCCCCCCACCATTGAGAAGCCTCACCCTCCAACCTAAATGAAGCAAAAGCAACCTTTTGTCTATCTGTCACTAATAAGACCTCAAAATATATCTCGACATGCCTAATCCACTATTCAGCTTCTATAGGATTTATCGATCCTCTAAAAGACTAGGATTTAAACTTAAGAAATCTCATAAAACAATCACGTTGCATCTCATGTGCAAACACACCTTCTCTCTCATAAACCTCTTATCTCACCATATCAGGTTCTCTTCTACCCCTCTCCTCTAATCTTTTATGCAAATTATTAGCCCTTTCTTCAGCTGCATTCATCTTCTATAGGCCATACTCAAGAACTTCTCTCAATTCATCCCTCCTAACCTCAGATTCTCTCCTAGCTCTACTAGTACCTGTCGCACTATCAGTTTATTCCTTCACAAGAATCACTGACTTAACTTCCTCATCTGCTTCAATTCTTCTAAATATTGGGGGTCTACCACGTCTCCTCTGATTCAGAACTCTACCTCTAGATCTAGCACGTCCATGTGTCATCCTTAGACTCTGCATTAAAATATAATTTATTTATATCTTCCACTTCTTTAAGTTCTTATGCAGTCTACAGAATCATAAAACCTAATGCTCTGATACGAAAATTGTAACGACCCATCTCGGGTTGGCCACCCCTGAGACGGTGTCATCACATTTTGAAAATCCTAGCATGACACATATGCAACAATAAAAATATATCAACTGCAAATTTACATCAATCCTCAACCCTTAACAGGGGAGATACGTCATTCAGATCTCAACTTAAACATTGTATACAACATAATATGCATAAATATTTACAATTTTTTTTTTCTCATTAGTCTGAGGATGTAGACCACGTGGCTTACAGATAATAAATTCGTTTGAATCTCAGCTCACCAACTATTTGTCCTGCCTGCTGCTTAAAATCATTTAACATTGAGAGATGTGTTTCACAAGCTCGGTGAATTAAATTTACTAGAAGTATTCAATTCGTATAAATAGTCTTTTAATATTTAATCATTTACATCTCAAATAACTTGATAACATCATTCTATTATCACTACATATAACATAAGTCTCATTCTCAATCAATCTCTTCTTCTTATATATTTTTTCACCTTAAGACCATCAATTATCTAATAATTACCTCGTTATGAGGTTCACATCATATAGTCTACCATTTAGATAGTTCTTATCATATCGTTCTTCTATGTTTCTTTCTCATCATTACTGTCTCTTTGTGAGACTCATTCATGTATAAATTTAAAATAACAAACAACACTTCAGCAATTCAGTAATATAATAAATACTTAAAACAAATGCAATTCATGAATTATTATTAGGGAACATCTTCTCACATGTCGACATGTTTTTATCTTAGACCAGCCCCCTCCCGGTTCTTTTGTTTCATTTAGACCGACCCTCTCCCGGTTCTTTTATTTCTAGCATATACCAGCTATCACAGTTTTCATATATTTCCAGTATATACCAGCTGTCACGGTTTTCATTTATTTTCAACATATACCGGCTGTCATGGTTTTCATTTAGAGTAGCCTTCTCCCGATTCTTTTATTTCATGCATATGCATATGAACAATGATATGAAATATACATATGAACAGTAATATAACAACAAACATGTATTCAGACATTAAATTTAGCTATCCTGCCTTTTCTCAATTTACTATTTGATCAATTTCGGTAATTTCTTCTCGTCATATATCACATCAATTTATCAACCATAACTCATAATGAATTTCATTTATCCCCTTCATTATTTAATCGACTCATTATTCCAATAAAATTACTTCTCATATAATAACTTTTCACGTATCAATTATTCCTATCATACCCATCAGACAACTTTCATTTATTATCAAATCATAGGTTAATAAGTTATTCAAATATTATCACTATAATTTAATATTTATCTTGATTACTTAAAGTAAATCTAACTCGCCACATAGCACTTAAAGCTTCCCATGGATCGCCTCCTTGCCTTTTCTGCGCCTCTCAACAATTCCCCTCGGTTGCTAATCGTCAACACTTGACATAATATTCATATTAAATTCTAATTTATTTTTCAATTCTTCCAAAATTCACACCCTTTGAAAATTTCCATTTTGAATTCCGAAAATTTCATGTATGCTAATTTTCAAAAATAATCTTCACATTATTACCTTATGTTTTTCTTAGAGCGTCCCATGATTCTCTATGAAATTCTTCTGTAAATCCCTTAAAAATTTACTCTTTAAACCTTTCTTTTAGTCTCTAAATGTTTAAAGAAATAGAGTAATTTATATTTGAGATTGAAGAAAACCAAAGAGGATTTGGTAAACTAATAAAACAATTCAATATATATATATATATATATATATATATATATATATATATAGGTAAGTTACTTTGGCAACACCTGGAGCCAGGTGTTGCCACGTTCATTTTTTTAACCTTTTTTTTTCTTTTCTTCTTCTTATCCTCCACGATTTTTTTTTCCTTATAGTTCATGAGTCCTTTTTTTTGAATTTTTTTATAAAGATTAAATCTTTCACATATATGTATTATTTTAATTCCATGTCATATTTATTAAATTACTTCTTTACCCTTACTTTACAAATACAAGTATTACAAATGCATAGTTAAATAATAACATAAAAGCAGATCCTACCATCTAGCATAGTATCCTCTAGAGTAATAGCCTCTTATGGCACAGCCCGGCTCATGGGACATCGTCCACGGCCCTTGCCCTCTGCACCACTAAGTGCTCGATCTCAGCCTCGTGGCATCCTATTTTCCAAGAAAATTTGAAAATATGAATACACGACAATTGATACAATCTATTTAATTCTTGCTATGCAAATCATATAATTCTCATCATCCATTAAAAAAATTTATCTTACCAATAACTAATCAACATCCATGTTAGTACTAGAGTTATCATCATCATCCTCTTCTTCTTCTTCTTCTTCTTCTTCTACTTCCTCTTTTGCTTCTTCCTCTTCCTTCTCCTCTTCTTCTTCATTTTCCTCTTCATTTGTGGGAGCACGTATATCGGATGGATTTACTTCTTCCATTACAGTGCCAACATCTTCTTCTTCTTCTTCTTCCTCTTCGTTTGTGGGAGCACATGTATCGGATGGATTTACTTCTTCTAATACAACGCCAACATCATGAATGATACCCTATATATATATATATGTATTATGAACATACATATATATATATATATATATGTATGTATATACATGTATATATATCATCATCATCATCATCATCTAAGACTCTACATGGAATGGATGGTTCATCCTCTTGGATGTAATCCACAACTATAGGCATTATATCATCGTTTGGATCTTGATACAAAGAGAATTTTGTATTTCCCTTAGCCTTCATTTTACACACTGTCCACCAATCATTTCTTCCTTTCTTATTGGAAGGGTTAGTGCAACAGTATACTTGTATTGCTTGTGAAACCAACTCGAATGGTTCGTCTGAGTTAAGCCTGAATTTATACTTAATATCTATGAGATCATATCAATCTATTTGAATTCCATTCTTATAATCAAACCAATAACATTTGAACGATACAACAATGTTATTAATCCCTATATATTGGAGCTCTATAACTTCTGTCAACATCCCGTAAAAGTCATGTTCATATTCGTCGTAACGACTATCTTTCACAAGTACACCGTTGTTCATTGTTTTCTTATGTTGTCCATACTCGTTGTTGTGAAACTTGAATTTGTTGACATAATATCTGGGATAATACTTCGCACGACTCATTGGGCCAGTGCCTATCCCTCATATTTTCTTGTCAATTATTTTATCCTTAGTGATCTATGATTAAAATAGATAATTCAATGATACTTATTATATAATAAGTATATACTAACTATATTTATAATATATCATCTAGCATGGCTTAGAAGATCCTAAGGCCATTTTGTGAAGTTCTTCTCACAAAGCTTCTCAATTTTTTCGTTAGTTATGCCTCAGTGCACACTCCTCAAGGACTCGTCATATTGTCTACAACAATGGTGATGAAGAATTAATTATTATCTAAGATATGCATATGTGGTGAGAGAATACATTAGATTTAAAAATGACTATAAAACTCACTCCACATATGGTATAACTTTAGCAAAATTACGAAGAATATAGATCTTACAACCTTCAGCTCTTTTTCATCCAAAACTCTAATAGTCTCACGATCGAAAGCATGACCTGGATAACTAAAAATAGATAGATACTCTTCTTGATCAATATTCTCCTGTCTTCGTTCCGACCAACTCGATTCATTTTTATCTAAACATTTGGTTGAAAATAGTCAACACAAGAAATTGAGATTTCTTGTATGATGTACGCCTCAACCACGAAACCTTCAATGCGAGCTTTATTTCGAACCTTTTTCTTTAGGTTGTGCATACACCTATTTTGCGTGCAAATACAAAAGTACTGAAATTGAATTCAATTATATGAAGTGAGAAGACTCTAACAATTGGAAAAATTATTGATATTATCTCTCAAACGGATAAATCCATCGATATTGCACAAGGCCACCGACTTTATCTTCGTAAGCTAAGTGAATTGGCAAATCCTCCATTGAATCGAAGAATGCCAAAGGGAAAATATTCTCAAGCTTACATAGGATGATGAGAATATTTTTCTTAAGAAACTCCACATGCTCAATAAACAATTCAGTTGCGCATATGTCTATGAAGAAGTTACTTAGGTCTACCAACACATCCCACATAGGGTCAGATAAAAAGTCATGAAATGCTAAGGGAATTAATCATTCCATGAACACATGACAATCTTGACTCTTCATCCTGTAGAACTTGCACTCGTTCAGTTTAACACATTGTGCTAAATTTGAGGCATACTCGTTTGGGAACTTCAAATTTGAAACCCATTCACAAACCGCCTTTATCTGGGACTTGTTTAATCTGTATGTTGCTTTGGGTTTATATTTAGCTTTACCATTGACTTCAACCAACTCCAATTGAAGATGCCTACAAATCTTTTCAATATCTAAATGAGCATTAGCATTGTCTTAGGTTTTACCCTTGATATCCATAACAATGTTGAAGATGTTGTCAAACACATTTTTCTCAATATGTGTACCATCCAGATTATGGCGAACAAGATTAGTTTACCAGTACAGTAGCTACTAAAAGATACTCCTCTTTGTCTAATTATGATCCTTCCCAAATCCATTTATTTCTTGTTTTCTACCATTGAAACCGAATATGATATGTTCAAAAGACATCACTCTAGCTTTCACATCGACCCCTGACAACTATGGTACCGGTGGGCCACTCTCAAATCTATTCTTTATGAAACCATGCAAGAAAGTCACTGATCGTCCATAAAAGTGTAGCTGATTACGCCTAAAGTATAATGTGGTAGTTGTAGCACAGCTTTAGGGTGTCGATTCCACAGGGAAAAGCGATCTATAAAGGAAAAGTGCAAACCTTAACACGAACAATAACAATCAAGTGAGAAGATATAAATTTTGATAATGAAGTAATTGTGTAAATAGATTGAAATGTATGATAAAGAAATAACAAGGTTTCGGGAATCCTCCCTAGGTTCGTTGCCTTACTCCAATCTTGATTCAATTGTTTTATCTCGATTGCAAGTTTCTCGTCCCAAACAGGTTATCGACAAATATTTAACTAAAGCACATATAAACCCTAATGTAATTGATATAAATTACTATTACTTTCGATTTAAGCACATATGACCTATCCTATAGATTTATCAAGAAACGACAACATATCTTAATGACAATATCGCAGTAATGGACAAACCTAAAGATAAATCTACCATACTCAATCACATCCAACAATCTTGACATAAGAAGAGCATGACTAGACTTATATCAAAGATAAGGATACAATCACCAGATTAAGAGAAAATCCTTTAATTAGATTAAAGAGTAACACATAACAATATTTTGACAATAAATCCCAACTACAACTAAATCAATAAAGGAAAGAAAGAACAACTACACCTAAGGATTCATCCCTTCGCCTTGCTTGGAGATTAGTTCACCATGAAGTTCATGGTTGAACACTTTGATGGCGGAGAGTGTGGTAGCCTTCTTGAGTTTTCTAGACTTCAATGACGTCCTCCTCTTAAACCCTAAGTGGTATATTTATAATACAAAAGGTCCAAGGGTGTTTTAGGTTTTAAACAATCATTAAAGTCCTAATTAGGTCATAACTCGGAGAAAGGGATCGTGTGGGTGCCGCACCTCTCATTAGTGGGCTTTCTTCTTGCTTCTAGAGGTTGCATCTCTCATCAGTCAGGGCCTCACCTCTCACTGAAGCTTCTTTCTTGCTCTTTTGGCTTGGTTCTGGAGGCTAAGGCTTGGATGTTTTTAGGCCGCAGTGCACACACTCAAGGCTTGATTTTTCTTCATTTTCCTTTCACAATCATGCCTCGAGTCTTTGTGCTTCAAGCAATGATAACTTTTCCTCCTCTTTTGAACTTAAAGTAATTGAAAATGCACTGAAATAGATCAATGATCCAAGAATGATACTTTAGAGTTGTTAACGTATAAAAGTGTAATTAAAACATAGATCAACCCTAAAATGCCAACAATTAAGCACTGTTAAGATGCATTTTATGACTCTCATCAGAAACCTTCATATTAAAGTTTTGTTTCTTAGCTGCATCGTAAGTAGGAACTCCATCCATCCACAACATCTTCAACTCGTCTATTAATGGACGTAGATAGACATCTAGATTCTTACCAAGGTTTTTTGGGCCAAGAATTACCAACGATAAGAACAAATTATGCTCTTTCATGCATATACGAAGAGGTAAATTATAAGGAGTGACAAATACTAGCCAACAAGAGTACAGGGACGCCGAATGGCCAAACGGAGTCAAACCGTTAGTTGAGAGTCCCAACCTAACATTATGTGGTTCATTGGCAAACTCGAGGTGAGTACTATCAAAATGTTTCCATGCCATCCCATTATTCCCAAGTCCTAACTCTTTCACTATCTTCTTGGACTTGTAAAAGTTTTTAGGCAACTTCTCATCCTTAGGCAACATACTTTTATTTATGTCAATAATCGATCGAAACAGTTCTCAAACATGTCAAAATCAGATTTATGATTCAACAGCTGTGAGATCACTGATAACTTAGTGTGCTTCTTACAACCCTCCCACAAGGGCTCATCAGTAACTCTCAACATGTCGTAGAGCTTCGCAGCTCAAGGATTTGGATCCTCTTCGATATCCCAATTGATGTTTGGACCAACAACATCCATTACCATCTACTCTATGCGATTCATTTCTCTGAAACCTTCCTTAATATGGTGATCTGATTGGAGCATCAACCGTTAATGTCTCAAATAACTCTCATCATGAAAAATCCACCTCTTATAATTAGGAGTAAAACCTTTCCTATATAGGTGCAAGGTAATTTTTTTTTGGTTTAAAAACCTTAAATTCTATCATAGAAAATAAGGACATTGAATAGTTCTATCGTTATACACAAACGATAGATTACCATATGCAAAGTCAAGAAAAACCTCCACCCCTTCTAAAAATTCCATAGATAGGGCATGATTAACAACTCAACAATCCATCCAACTACGGTCAATTACCATCGTTCTAATCACTAAAATAGTAAAGAATCTGTTATCAATAAGTTGTTTTAAATATATAGTATTCTCTCAATTATGCATATTGGTTTTTTTACATATATATCAAAATATATGGACTGAAATAACATGATACAATAATAATCATATATTTTGTTATCATTTTTCTATCTTTCAAAATGCTTCATTAAATACATGTGGTTTTTAATGATGTTAACTTATAATGACAATCTGACATAACAATCTAAGGCTAACTTAATTTTTTTTTTAAATTAAAAAGATAAACTAATTAGTATAAGGTATTTCATTCAGTCGGCTATATGGTTCATCTAGTCGACTAAATGAATGAAGAAAACTTTCTCTCCTTCATTCAGTTGACTGAACCTCATTTAGTTGACTGCATAACGTAATTCAGTCGACTGGACTTCATTCAATCAACTGAATGAACCATTCAGTTGATTAAATGAAGGACAAAAAGTTTTCTTCTTTCATTAAGTCGACTAGATGTCCTGAAACAAAATTTTTTGTTTTAAAAAGGGTTTTCCACTCAAAATAATTTTTTTGTCAAAAACATTTCAATCAAAATGAGCCATAATGAAAAACAAAATACTTGTTAGTAGAGATTTACATATCTTAACTACCTTAAAACCTATTCTAGATCTTTGATCTTAATCTAGTATCTCTCAAGTAAACAGTCTTTGTCATATATGCTTGAGTTGTGAAAAGACTGAAATGAACATTTTATCTGAGAGGTTTTAAACTTAAGTCTCTCTTATAGCGCCATGAAAGATCAATATGATTTTGAGAATTTGGTTAATTTTCACCGCATTATCCAGCTTATTGGATTATGATTCTTCAACAAACAAATGGTGAGGAGTTTTCAGAATTATATATACTCCTATCAGACTTTTCATTTCTTTTTTTCATTCAAAGATTATTATATTTTTTAGCTATACATGAGAGATAGTCATCTCTTTTTCTTTATCTACTCAATCATTGATGTAAGTAGAATTTTATCTCAAATTTCTAATGGGATGACAAGTTATTATACTGTCTAAACTAGTTAACACTCACTTTATTGAAATTCTTCATATGTAAACATCCATGAATAATTATTACCATAGTGGGATATGACCAAACTCTAGAATTTGGATCGAGGGAGAGGAGAGGAGAAGAATTACTTCTCTAAATTCTCATCTTCTCAATTTTCTATGCTTTATTCTTTTTTCAAAACTCTCAAACGAGTGAAAATTAAATGTTCAAAGTTTTCCAAGATTTGGAGACATAAATATACCCTTTAATATACTCTTATACATGTAACACTTTGTTTTCTCTCATTCCATATAAAAAAAGTACATTGTAAAAAAAAAAAAAAAACAAACCTAGAAATATATACTCAAATATATGCAAATAAATTCAAATAAACAAATTCAATAGATTAAAAAATGTAACTAAAGCCTATATATATATATATGAGAGAGAAAAGAATCCTACCAAAATAGTAAAGAGATAGCTCGAATAGAGGTAAAAAGAGAGCCCAAAAATCGGTGAAGTGGGGAAAATAGGAGAAAAAAGCCTAGAAATGGAGGTTAAAGATTGCAATAGATGAAATATGAAAGAGAGAGCATGTGAGAGAGAGAGGAGGTGAAAATTTCTTTAGGGTTTTGGATATAGAGTCGCGCAGTGCTAGGAGAAGAAAGCAAGAGAAGAGAAGAAGTGGGGAAGAAAGGTATTTGCATGAAATTTAGGTCAGACTTTCACCGAGGGATTAAATTCCCTCAGTAATACATTTTTATCCCTCGTTGAAAGTAGTTTACTTAATTTAAAATTATTTTTCAATTCATTTATCAACACTGAGGGATTAAATTCCCTTAGTAATATTATATTTCTAATTAAAAAAAAACCATAATATTTTTAATATTTTTGACGAACTTAATATGGAGTGTAAAAAATATTATCACCAACGGAATTTTCCCTCGGTGATTAGCGATTTTCTTATAGTGACACTAATATAGTTCTTTAAAATCTTGAGACTAACATTCCTGTTGGGATTTTGTCCAAGGATTAAACAAGAGATGTTTAGCATCAGGCTTGGAGGTGTGCACCACGGCCAACAGCAAGTCCAGAAGTTGAGGATGGTAGTGTACACCAAGGCTCAAGGTGTGCACACTGCGGCACAGCCACCCACGTCACAGCCTCCAGCATGGCAGCTTGTTCTCCCCTCCTCTGAGCCGTGGCCTACGTTGTTTTGGGCCATGGCTCCAGGCACACCTGATGCTAATTTTCAATACTCTTCTCCTTATGCGTGAGGCTTGGTTAAAATGCATAGGTTCACTTAGACTCTTAGAGAGCCATGAGTCTTTGGTTCTTGAGATCTAAGGGTTAAGATTGATCTCAAAGATTGGATGAGGTGGTCATTGCTCTATATAAAGGGTCTTCTAATAACAAGTGAAGACATAATCTCAAACACAAGATACAAGATCATCATACAAGAGAATTCAAGTGCAAGTGTGAGAGTGTAAAGACACAAAATACAAGAGAGGCACTAGAATAGATCTCATGCAAGAGAGGTTGGTTGTTTAGAGAGCGTAGTATAAATTGGGGATTCAAGGGCTTTGTAATTGGAATTTTCTTGGGGAAAATTCCAGGAAAACACTAGTCCTTATCACTTTCTTTATCTCTTCTTTTGTTCTTCAAGAATAAAAGGATTCTTGAAGAGGTGTTGCTGTAATTGTAAGATCTCCATTGATTTAGTGCAAAGAATTCGGAGGAGCTCACGGGAACATAGGCACATTGCCAAACCTCGATAACAAATTGCTTATGTTCTATCTTTGATTGGTTTGTTTCTGTTCATTACAAGTCATTCTAGACTTAGGGGTTTAGAAGATCACCACCTGGACATCTTGAGGTGATTTCCAACAATGGTATCAGAGCATTGGTAAGCAGGTATCGGAGTTGGAACAGAAGGTATTGGAGCAAGACTCCAAGAATCAAAGATCAACTTCTTGGGTGATTCAAGAACGGAGTAGAGATCAAGATCTGATCAGGTTCTTGAAGGTGATTCAAGAACGGTATTGGATCAAGATTTGATTGTGTTCTTGAGATTTAGAAGTTGGAAAGAAATTGTGGGTGCTGCATAAATATGGGATTTTCTCCACAAGATGGGTTCAAACTTCATTTTTGAGAAGTTTGATGGAAATGGAGACTTTTCCATTTGGAAGCAGAAAATCAAGGCGGTTCTTATACAACAAAAGGTGGACTTGGTTATTGGAGAAGATAACGATTTTTCAGCAAGTATCACGGAGGTCCAGTGGATTGAGATGAAGAAGATGGCGTATAGCACATTCTTTTTGCACATTTCGGATAGTGTCACAAGGGAGTGCAGAGACTCGAAAGATCCTGCTGTCATTTGGAAGAAACTAGACGAGTTATTTCTTACCAAGACTCTCCCTAATTAGATTTATCTTCTTAAAAGAATCTTTGCTTTTAAAATGGATCCTAATAAAGAGTTGCAAGATAATATTGATGTGTTTAATAAACTAGTTCAAGATTTGGTTAGTTGTAGTATAACATTGCCGGATGAACAATTGGCTGTTATGTTATCGAATTCTCTTCCTGATTATTTTGAAAGTTTGATTAATGCCATTGAATATGGAAGAGATACACTAACCAAAGAAATTGTGATCAATACTATAAGGGCTCATGATTTCAAAGCCAAGATGAGGGAAGCATCAAGTGGGGAAGGGCTATTGATTAGAGGAAGGCCAGCAACTCAATATGGTAGTAGCTTCCGTGGCCACTACTGGGAGAAATCAAAGGGTAGAGGGTAGAGCCATGGGAGATCGCATTAAACCAAAGTTTGGAGGAAGGCGATGCTGCTACTACAATAAGGAGGTTCATTTCAAGAAAGATTACAAGAAGATGATGAGGGATGAGAGAGGAAGAAGCCATACCAACAATGGAGAGGCTTCAGTTGCCAAGGGAAAACAACAAGATGATGTTCTTGTTGTGTGCTCAAATGTGAGCAGGAGGCAAAGCAGCGAGAAATGGATCTTGGATTCTAGGTGCACTTATCACATGTGCTCTCACCGGGATTGGTTCAAGAATTTCAAGGAAACCAATGATGGAAAGGTTTTCCTGGGGAATGATACTTCTTGCCAAGTGAGGGGGATAGGAGACATCCAATTAAGGATGTTTGATGGAGTCATAAGGCTGCTGCGAAATGTGAGGTATCTTCCGGATTTGAGAAGAAATTTGATCTAATTTGGGCAGTTAGATTCCATGGGGGACACATACAAAGCAGAGGGAGGAAAGATCAAGGTAACCAAAGGATCTTTGATAGTGATCAAAGTAGCAATAAAGGATGGTCTCTATGAGATGATTGGAGAGATAGAAATCAAGGATCAAGCAGTAAGCTTGATGGTTGAGATGGATAAGGCAACTCTTTGGCACAATCGCTTGGGACATATGAGTGAAAAAGGCCTGCAAGTTCTCAGCAAGAACGATCTACTTAATGGTGACAAAGTAGAGAAACTTGATTTCTGCGAGTGTTGTGTTCTTGGGAAGCAACACCGGGTCAGCTTCAACACCAGAGTGCACAAGTCTAAGGGCTTTCTTGACTGCATTTATGTGGACCTTTGGGGACTAGTAAGAACATCAACACAGGGAGGTAATCTTTACTTTCTGTCTTTAATTGATGATTATTCAAGAAAGGTTTGGGTTTATTTGCTTAAAAATAAATCAGATACTTTGAATAAATTTGTGGTGTGGAAAAAATTGCTTGAGACTCAAACAGGTAGGGTAGTTAAGGTTTTATGAACCGATAATGGCTTAGAATTTTTTAATAAGGATTTTGATAAATTCTGTGTGTTAAATGGGATTCTAAGAAATAGAACGGTTGTGAAAACCCCTCGGTAAAATGGAGTTGCTGAGAGGATGAATAGGACCTTTATGGAAAAGGTTAGGTGCATGTTAATTGGGTCCGGTTTACCAAAATATTTTTAGGCGGAAGCTGTGTCTTCTACTGCATATTTGGTTAATAGATCACCCTCTAGAGCTTTAGAGCTCAAGATTCCCGAGGAGATGTGGAGTGGTAAACCCCCTGAGTTGAGCAATCTTAGGAATTTTGGATGTACTGCATTTGCACATCAAAAGGATGATAAACTTAGCCCAAGGTCTAGAAAATGTGTGTTTCTAGGGTATGGTGATAGGGTTAAGGGGTATAGGTTGTGGTCCTTAGAGCCAAAAGGGACTAAACTCATAATAAGTAGGGATGTCATTTTTAACGAATTGTTATTTCCCTCTTTGGAGAAAACTAACCTTGCAAGGGATAGTGAGAGTGCAAAGACACAAAACATAAGAGAGGCCACTAGAATAGATCTCATTCAAGAGAGACTAGTTGTTTAGAGAGAGTAGTATAGATTGGGGATTCGAGGGCTTTATAATTGGAATTTTCTTGGGGAAAATTCTAGGGAAACACTAGTCCTTCTCACTTTCTTTATCTTTTCTTTCATTCTTCATGAACAAGAGGATTCTTGGAGAGGTGTTGTTGTAATTGTAAGAACTCCATTGATTTAGTACAGAGAGCTCGGAGGAGCTCACGAGGACATAGGCACATTGCCAAACCTCGATAACAAAATGCTTGTGTTCTTTCTTTGGTTGGTTTGTTTCTGTTCATTACCAATCAATCCAGACTTGGGGGTTTGGAAGATCACCACCTGGGCATCTTGAGGTGATTTTCAACAATTCCTATAGTGATTATCCACTTCTTCATTATAATCTTCGCCTAGTTCACTTTGATTAGTTTGCTTCCTTCAAGGGTATGTTTTTATTTCCTTTTTTTCTTTCATTTTTTCTCTTATTTGTGTTACAATTGAAAGACAATGAAGAATTCTTAGAAACAAATTTCTTAAATGCCACATTATATACCAAGAATTTAGGGAAAACATGTTGAATTGTTTAAGGGTACTTATTAGATGGAACATTGTTACTTCTCTCTCCTCACTTCACCTCGATTCCTAAATCCCCAGTTGCTTCTCTCTCCTCAAAAAATTTCTCTCTCCTATCTTTCTCTCTCTCGACCATCATTCTCTTATGATGCTACACCATACCCCGTTGTAACTCTGTTGTGGCCACTATCCACCTTCCTTATAGGTAATTGAGTTATGATGTAAATCTTTCCCCTGCTTGTGCTTTCCTCTGTTCATTTTAATTTGACTTAGGGTTTCAAGTATTTTCTAAGCTCTTCTGTGTCAACTATAATTCTTGATTTTAGTTGTTCTCTCCCTTAAAGCAATTTTCATGTATGTGAATCTACTTGCCTTAACTCTTTGTTCTTTGTTTTGTTTTTAACTGTTTCAAGTCAAGGAATCGTATATTCTTACCCATGGAATATTTGTACTTTCCTCTTTTCTCTCTCTTATTATTTTTTAGTTTGGTTCATTAATAATTGTTTCAGTGTTCATGTTCGTTTTAGTTAAAATTATAATGTGTTCAAGAATGCAACTAATGTCACAAGAATACTTTTACTCCAAATTATGTGATGCCTTTTTACTAAGACTTTAAAATTCCCCTGTGTATAAATCCTCATTAATCAATTATAAACATGAAATTATAGTTTTTTTTATAGCTCCTCATTAATCAATTATGAACATGAAATTAATGAAGAAGAAAATGTCCTCATTAATATATCGATTTCCCTTGTGTATAGTTCCATCTTTCCAAGGTTTCTTCATGATGAGTGAAAGTTATGCATGAGAGATCTGCTCAAGCGAGCAACTGAATGAAGTGTTTTATTAATGTGGTATATCGGTTCTATTGAAAACAACTTATATTATGCATAATTATGGATAGAGGTTTTATAGTTGTGATGAATGCCAAATATTGCATATTTTGGCCATTTAATTTACATTTGTTACCTTAGGAATTTGTTACTTTGAGTTGTTTCTTTCGTTGTTTTACAGGTTTATAAGCACTTGGAAAGGAGTTTCACTAAATTGCCAGAATTGCCCATACAGATCAATCATTTTTGTGGATTAAATTGTATTGACAAGAAGAACCAGGATATGAGCCATATATGCTTGGAAAGATCCGGACGTCTATTTTCCAGGGAATTTTATGACTCATAAATATGATTTTTCTAGAGAAAGTTATGGCAACTTTAGTAGACAAAGGTCAGGCTGTGCATGATTTCAGTGTGGCAGAAGTGAATTTTGCGGATTAAACTGTAATGATTCAGGAAGAACCAAGAGATGACCCATATATGCTTGGAAAGATCTGGATGTCTATTTTTTGGGGAATTTTATGGCTCATAAATATGATTTTTTTTAGAGAAAGTTATGGCAGTTTTAGTAGACAAAGGTCAGGCTATAAGTGATTTTAGTGTGGGTAGAAGTTTTGAAAGGCATGTGAAGGCTTAAATCCCACATCCCACATCGGTTGGAAACACATCCTATATCCCACATCCCACATCCCACATCAGATTGGAAACACATTGCACTAATGAAGTTCCCCTATAAAAGCCCTATTTCACTTCATAAAAAATGTGTGCAATCCGTAGGACTTCTGCGAGCAATCTAGGGGATCTCCAAGGCTTTGCTACCAAGGGGGGGAAGTGTCGCACAACAGCTGCGAGTGAAATTTCTCTCAATGTATAGTCAGTTTTAATTTATTTCTTTCGAGTTTAAAGTTTTATATTTAGTACTTAATTGTGAAATTTAGTTTCATAATCATGAGAGGCTAAAACCTTTATCTAAGGTTGAAGATGAAGCCTCACCATTGTTTGACATAATATTTTCAGATATGTTCGTAAAATTCTGATATTTTTAGTATTAATGTTCTGTTTCAATTGTTTGAGTAAATTCTTATGACTAATTGTGTTTAAATTGTTCAAATTGGATATTCCTTGTGTTTTATCTACTGGATACGACGGATCATCCAAAGTAAATTGGATATCCATTGTGATTCTAAAGGGATACATTAGATGATTTGTTTGAATTAGGGCATTTGCTGTGATTTGTATAATGGTGGATTCATGGAATTATTTGATAGATTACTTTTATACAGAACATGAAAATATATGCTTTATTTTGGTGGGGTGGATTCAGAAACCTTAATATTTTTATCATTTCATTCAACTCAATTTAGTTTAGTTTATATTCTTTGCAAAGCACAATTCAAAATTCGGAAATATGTTTAGATAAAAATATATTTTCACGATGCAATTCCTTGTGGATTCGACCTCGCTCTTGCACACACTATATTGCAAGCGACTCATGCACTTGTGAGTAATTTAAAACTCACAACAAGTTTTTGGCACCGTTGCCGGGGAATTGTTTTGGTTGTGAAAATTAAATTTTTGTCCGAATTGATTTTATTTTTCTACTAGTTTAGTTAGCATTTTTGTTTCATTTTTCTTTTTGCAATTTTATTCTAGTTTATTTGTTTCTATTTGCAATTGCCCATAAAGAATATATATATGTATATATATAGATATATATATATATATATGTATATATAATTACCAATTTTTATTGGCCTATTTTGTGAGTATTGTGTTTTCTGTTTTTGCATTTATTTTATTTTATCTTATTTTTATTTGTTATTTATATTTTATTTTGTTCTTTTGTTTCTGTTAGTTAGTTTATTTTATTGCTTTTTTGTGTGGTGTATGCTTGGTCGGAGATCCTTGAACTTAGAGTTGATACCTTTAGATCTTGAAATAGAAAGAACTCTTAGGAGAAATAAGAGAGCACTTGTTGAGAGAGAGATGATTGAGATGGGGGACAATTTAAGGAATGCAAATCAACTGGAGAATGTAAAGCAACCTGGAGCTCGGAACATGGACTTCACTACGTCCCTTAAGGATTTGTTCGCACCTATTGCGACTCACTCCCCTTCTTGTATAGTGTTGCCACCAACCAATGCTACCCATTTTGATCTAAAGCTACAGTCATTGGAGGACACCCTCAAGGATTTCATGAAGATGACCTGCCAGTCCATAAGTGTAGCCAATACATTCAATGTTGATAGTTGTTCCATCTGTGCTAGTCCTATGCATTTAGCATAAAATTTTCCATCAATGTCAGCTTTTAACAAGTATCCCATGGAACAAGTGAACGCTTTCAATAACTATCGGAAGCAATCAAATGGATCTTACTCCGAGACTTACAATCCAGGGTGATGGAACCACCCTAATTTTTCATGGAAGCATAACCAATCAATGAAGCAGGGAGGAGCCCTTCATCATGATCACAATCAATACCCTCTCGGATTTCCTCCACCAGTTCCAAGTCATGGTCGTTCAGCCTATCCAGCACCATCACCCGCTTACCAAGCTCCCACTCAAGCGCCAGCATCGGTTTCACAGTCATTGGAGGACACCCTCAAGGATATCATGAAGATGACCGGCCAATTCATCAGTGAAGTATAGAGAGTAACAATAGTAAACACCCAAGCGATTGCCAAGCTAGAGAGTCAAATAGGTCAAATCGTAAGTCACGTGAGTGAAGAAGAGAAGGGAAAGTTCCCCAGTCAACCCATGCCCAACTCGAAGGAACAGTTTGCGGTTGAAAATTCATCAACTCCTACGCACGGGCAGGAGCAAGTGCAATCGATTGTCACATTGAGGTCTGGGAGACAAGTGGACAATCAAGTGGAAGAGAACCTTGCTATGCAGCAAGGGCAAGAAAGTGGCAACAAGGAGAAAAGAGATGCTGAGCCATCTACAGCCACACCTACCATTAAGGATCTTCCTAGTTCATTTGTACCTAAAGTGCCTTACCTTGAGAGATTACAAGCGCCCAAGAAATGAGGGAAGTCTGAGGACCCCTTGGAAGCATGCTTTGCTCAGTTTGGAGAGGATTTGGGTTTGGATAAGTTACTTGAGCAAGCGAATGCCATTTTGGAGTCTATTCCTCGGGAGAGCAATGACACGGAGGAGACCGCAACATCTGAGGCCCCTAAGAAGGAACTTAAGCCTTTACTAGACAATCTTAAGTATAAGTTCCTAGGTCCAACAGATTCTTTCCTTGTGGTTATAGCTTCAGATTTGGTTGAGGCTCAAGAGGAGAAATTATTGGACGTTTTAAGATAGCACAAGGAAGCTATCGGCTGGACTATTAAGGATATCAAGGGGATCAGCCCCTCGGTGGTGATGCACAAGATACATTTGGAGGAGAATGCCAAGCCATCGAGGGAGCCACAGAGAAGGCTCAACCCAGCTATGCAAGAGGTTGTGAGGACTGAAGTGATAAAGTTGTTGGATGCAATGATCATTTATTAAATCTCTGATAGCAAGTGGGTGAGCCCGATTCATGTCGTGCCCAAGCAGGCTAGATTGATGGTAGTAAAGAATAAGGACAACAAGTTGGTGCCAACTCGTGTTCAGTCAGGATCGAAAGTGTCTCTAGACTACCGTAAGCTGAATGCTGCCACAAGGAAGGATCATTTTCCACTCCCATTTATTGATTAGATGGTGGAATGCTTGGCTGGGCACGATTACTATTGCTGAATCTGGCTGAAGAATTTAAACTTAGCGCTCATTGGAGGCACCCCACAACATATCCTTTCTGTTTGTTTATTATTTTACATATTTTTTGTTACTATTAGTTTCTGGTGTTTCTTTTGTTTTCCAGTCTTTATTTTTTCAGGGACAACGTATACTTCAGTTCCAGTTTGGGGGTATGCTATGAGCCATGCCAGTCCAGCTAGTTCTCCATCTCTCAGGTCAGCTCTTTCCATATTATTCACATATTGGGGTCAATGTGTAATTTAAGTTTGGGGGTATGGGAGACACATTACACACACTTCGTCCTAATTTGTTGTTGTTTTTTCTTCGTTTTAAAGAGAAGATAAATGCATGCTTATGTTATTTTGAAATTTTGGTTAATCTAAACAAATACTATGATATGATTTCATTGGTAAGCTTAAAATCTTAAACACATGATTTAATGATAGAATTTTAAATTTTAGTTACTTACTTTAGGCATTTGAGAATTCACATGTTTGATCTAATCTGACACGAGCACATTAGCACAAAATTGTGTGAGGTATGACATGTGATTTTAATGTGTATGTTTCCTTGTCTTAACTGAAACTGGATGACTTGTTGGATTAACACTTTGGCATAGAAAAGTATAAAAAAAAATTTAATGATCATCAATAAACTTTCCACTGAGTAACTAGACCTCTTGCCTCAGTAAGCAGTGAGTGTTCACATCAAAAGGTGGGAATTTTATTCATATTGATCATTGCGAAACTTTTCACTGAGTAACTGGACCTCTTGCCTCAGTAAGTAGTGAGTGTCCATGTCAAAGGTGAGAATTTTTCTTGGTAGCATTAAGGCCAGTTTAGTTTTGTATCCTTTTTGACTCGAGTTAGTAAGTCCTTAGGGGTGTCTTTACACCTAATGCCCTAAAACCATCTGGTTTGGGAGTCATTGACTCAACACTCCTTACATGGGTCAATTAGAAAGCTTAAGGGAACTAAACATAGTAGAGCCTTATAATAAAAGAGAGAAGAAAATAAAACTATGCCACTATTGTTCATTCTGATGAGAAATTCTATGAATCTTGAAACATGGAGACATTGCACATTGAATTTATTTGGAAGCCTCATCTTTATATGCTAATTTACTTTGCACTGAGTCAGACTTGTGATGCCTTCGCCTGCCTTTTGTAAGGAATTAGATTTTAAAATTCCTATTCATTGCGAAGATGGGTTTATATTTTAAGCTTGCTCATGAATGAATATCATGGTCTGCTACTTAAATTTTTGGACACCATGAATGATGGATTTATCTTTGTGTTCATTGTTTTTCATTTAGTTTTTTATTTAGTTTTGCTAAGGGATTAGCAAAATGTAAGTTTGGGGGTATTTGATGAGTGCCAAATATTGCATATTTTGGCCCCTTAATTTACATTTGTTAGCTTAGGAATTTATTACTTTGAGTTGTTTTTTTCGTTGTTTTACAGGTTTACAAGCACTTGGAAAGGAGTTTCACTAAATTGGCATAATTGCCCGTATAGATCCATCATTTTTGTGGATTAAATTGTATTGATTCAGGAAGAACTAGGATAAGGACCATATATGCTTAGAAAAATCTGGATGTCTATTTTCTGGAGAATTTTACGGCTCGTAAATATAATTTTTCTAGAGAAAGTTATGGCAGTTTTAGTAGATAAATGTAAGGCTGTGCGTGATTTCAGTATGGCAGAAGTGATTTTTGCAGATTAAACTGTAATGATTCAGGAAGAACCAAGAGATGAACCATATGTGCTTGGAAAGATCCGGATGTGTATTTTCTAGGGAATTTTACGACTCATAAATATGATTTTTCTAGAGAAAATTATGGCAGTTTTAGTAGATAAAGGTCAGACTGTGCGTGATTTCAATGTGGGCAGAGGTTTTGAAATGCATATAAAGGCCTAAATCCTACATCCCACATCGGTTGGAAACACATTCTATATCCCACATCCCACATCGGATTGGAAACATGTTGCATTCATGGAGTTCCCCTATGAAAGCCCCATTTCACTTCATCAAAAAGGTGTGCAATCCGGAGGACTTCTGCGAGCAATCTGGGGGATCTCCAAGGCTTTTCTACCAAGGGAGGGAAGTGCCGCACAACAGCTACGAGTGGAATTTCTTTTAATGTATAGACAGTTTTAATTTATTTCTTTTGAGTTTAAAGTTTTATGTTTAGCACTTTAATTGTGAAATTTAGTTTCAAAATCATGAGAGGCTAAAACCTTCATCTAAGGTTGAAGATGAAGCCTCGCCATTGTTTGGCATAATATTTTCAGATATGTTCATACAATTCTAATATTATTAGTATTAATGTTCTGTTTCAATTGTTTGAGTAAATTCTTATGACTAATTGTGTTTAAATTGTTCAAATTGGATATTCCTTGTGTTTTATCTGCTGGATACGGCGGATCATCCAAAGTAAATTGGATATCCATTATGATTCTAAAGGGATACATTGGATGATTTGGTTGAATTAGGGTATTCACTGTGATTCGTGTAATTGTGGATTCATGGAATTATTTGATAGATTACTTTTATGCAGAACATGAAAATATATGTTTTATTTTGGTGGGGTGGATTCATTCCTTAGTATTTTTATTTTTCTTTCAACCTAATTTAGTTTAGTTTATATTCTTTGTAAAATACAATTCAAAATTTAGAACTAGGTTAAATAGGTTTAGTTTAGATAAAAATATATTTTTACGACGCAATTCCCTGTGGATTTGACCTCGCACTTGCACACACTATATTGCAAACGACTCGTGCACTTGCGAGTAATTTAAAACTCACAACAAGCTGCCTAATGTATAAGGTGGTGCACTTATTCTCTTTGTGATTGATCTACTGTGTTTTGTATTGAATCATTGATATATGTTAATTGAATTTTCCAGTTTAAGGCCTCATGTGGATTTTTTAGTTGCAATGATCTTATATGTGTTCTCATGGCAAGAGATTTATGCCTAAAGTTTTTTAAAAGTTATCAGCAATGGAGAATGAGATCATTGCTATTCAAGCCAATTGCAATAGGAGCAAGAAGTGGTTGATTGGGTCATGGGTCCTCTTCTTCATGTTCTCTATGTTGTACATTTTTTATGTATGCCATTTCATCGTGGTAGAAAAAACGGATGATGTAGTAGTTTAATTGCAGGGTTTGTATGGGATTTCTAAGGAGAAGATTGCTATCAATTCTACTCTTAATGTTATTGCAAGCTTCATGTTTTGAAGCCAACTTGATGTTGTGTCTTTTGTTGTAATCAAATTGCTATCAATGCTACTTCTTCCTGTTCTCTATGCTTTACATTTGTCTTTGTATGCCATCTCACCGTGGTGGAAAAAATGGATGATGTATTAGTGTAATTATAGGGTTTGTATGGGATGTTTATGGAGAAGATTGCTATCAATGTTACTCTTCATGTTAATGCAAGCTTCATTTTTTGAAGCCAACTTGATGTTGTGCCTTTATTGATATATGTGTTAATACTCAACTATTTTTATCTTAAATTTACACCTTTAAGTTCAAGCATGATAGATAAAAGCATGTTGGCCATTTCACAGTTTTCATTAAATCCATAATAATAATTAAATGAGCTACCATAAAAATTTTGAAAGGAAGAAATAACAATCTTGCTAAATCATGTTAAATCTAGGATAAGCTCACAAAATAAAATCAAAGAAAACAAAACATCCAAATGGCCAACACAGGCTTTATCAACAAGTGACATGATCAGATCAGCAACAAAAGACATTAAGTACTTTATTGAGATAACTAGGAATGTCATTGAACAAACACTCGTGGCACCTAAATAAGACCATTAAGTTAGGAAATTGAGATAAGAAGTCAATCAAAAGTACTTCATTCACATAGGAGGCTGCCAATAAATAGATGATTATGGGTTCCAAGAATTATTTGAGGATTCCTACAAAATTCATACTAATAATTCAACAATAAAATAATAGTAAATGATGAAGCAACCAATCAATATGATATAAAACAAGTTAGGTGTTGGGTAGGAAGGATGAGGCATGTAAACATCATTTAGATATACCAACACAGGATATAAGTAAAGGAACACATTCAATTTCTTGAATAACTTACTACAAAGAGAACTAAATGTCAAATTTTGCTTATTGGGTTGTGGAAATCCTAAATAAGAAGAGGAGACAACAAGCATTTGAGAAGATATTGAGGGAACAACAAGTGGAGGAGTTGCAAGTGATGGTTCTCTCTATTTAGGTGGCAGCCAAGATTTTTTGCTCATTTTTGTGCTTCTACTTGTTTCTCCTTACCTACAACCATAAATATGGTGTGAAAATGATGGGAATTAAACATGAACAATTTTAACAGCACTAAAGCATCAAGTAAAGCAAAAAAGAATGAACCAAACAACAACATTTACATAATGATATAGTTATCACCTTCTGATGGATTTTTCTTCGATTTTACTTTGTCATGGTGTTTTTGTATCCTTGTATTTACATTAGTATGTTTATTTTTGTTAATTTAACTTTACTGGCATCTTTGAAAGCAGTCTCTTGCTTGATCCAGATTTCCTGTACAGTTTGACAAGATTGGATTCGGTTAAATTGGTTCTTGTCGATTCCACAGTAGAATATGTGCATGGCCTTATTGTTGGTTTCCAGTTGAGCCTTTTCAATTACGGTGCATTCATCTTCTTCCATTTCAATTTCAACATCACTAATCTTCTTGGTGTGTTTGTACTGGCATTTGGTGATCACTTTCCAGCATATGGTCTCAATGCTCTTAATGACAACCATCCATCTCTTCTTCCAAAAAAAGTAATTTGATCCATCAAAGATTGGAGGGTTGAATCTGGCCAACTGTGCATTGTCAGTAGAACCAGTGGCAATAAAAAAAATTTATCTTTCAGGAACTCCTTGATTGTTAATCAAGCGGAATTGAGACTTGCTTTGATACCAATTGTCAGGAAATACAAGAGGGGATGAATTGGTTCTATAAGAGAGTTAAACGTGGTATTAGAGAAGGTCTCCATTCCGCTTGATTAACAATCAAGGAGTTCCTAAAAGGTAAATTCATACACAACATCTGGTTCTACTAATGTTGGTCAATTGGTCAAATTCAATCTTCCCATCTTTGATGGAACAAACCGTTTATTATGGAAGACGAGATTGACGGTCTACATCAAAAGCATCAATACCAATTGGGGAGGGTAATTGCAAAATGCCCTTATAGACATGCCAAGAAAATTAGAGATGTCGAAATTAAAAACAATGAAGATGAATGCACTGAAAATGAAAAGGATCAATGAGAGATCAACAATAAGGCCATGCACCTTCATTGCCCTTTTATCATGCTATTATTAATTGATCTGCATTATGTTCACATTTTTTATATCTTCATGCATGTAAATGTAATTCCCATATATTTTAGGGTTCGGTGATGTATAACATACACTTTTAATTTGTCCCTTGTTGTTGAAGTATACATGTTTGAAGCAAAGGAAAAAGAAGAAAGAAATAAGAAGAACAAAGAAGAGATGTGGAAAAAGAATCCCACATCGAATATATAGTGTAGACTGCGGTTTCAACCCAAGAGGGGGGTGAATTAGGTTTATAAAAACTTTCTCTAATCAATCACAAGTTTATAAAAATAGATAAACCAACAAGCATGTAAACAAGTAATGTGCTGAAAAATAAAAGAGTTTAAGGAATAGAGGATGCAAACTCAGTTTATAGTGGTTCGGCAATATTGGAGTCGTTTCAACCCTATGTCCACTCTCTTCAAGGAACCTCCTTGAAATAATCTACTAAGAAACTTAGTCATGCAACTTCACGGGTGTTGCACAATCCTTTCAATCAATCCCTTCCTCTTGGAAGCAAAACCCCTTCCTCTCGGAAGTAAACCCTTTCCTCTCGGAAGCTAATCTCTTCCTTTCGGGAGCTAATCCCTTTATATTAGATTCTATAAAGTAAATAGTAGAGAGACAACAATGAAAGCTTATACAACTGAATAATATATCTCTTTCTAGGTAAATCTTGAAGAATGGCTCAATAATCAATTTTTCAAAGCTTTTTGTGTATCAATGAGTAAAAACTTGATTGAATGTGTGATTCCCCATTTTGAAATGCTCAATAGAGTGGGTTTATATATCCTTGATATAATATGCCCATTCTCAATTGATTTGGTACGTTTTGGTACAATTTGTACTGAAATCTCGTGTCTCAACAGTCATATTTTTTGAACCACCAATCGACTGGATCTTAGTACCAGTCGACTAGGTCAAGCTTACAAATCCCATTTTTAAGACTTTGAAGGTACCGGTCGACTGGGTATGACTTACCAGTCGACTAGGTTGTTCTTACTAGTCCACTGGGGACTATCTGTCCAAAACACCAGTCTTCTGGTGTAAGCACCCAGTCGACTGGGTTGCCTTTCAACCCAGTTTTTTCATTCTTTTAAAAAGATTTTATTTTAAAACGTTAGTTTTTAAAATACCTTTTTCAAAATGAGCCATTGGATAAGCTAATTACCTGAACAGGTGAGATTTACAGCTAGTTTAAATACCTTGACCCTATACTAGATCTTCTATCTTTACTTGGAGTTTGATTCGGGTTGAGTTCTTGTACCTTGATCCTTGGCTGAATGCTTTTATCGCTTAATACACTTAGATAGCACTGTTAGTATAATAAAAGTTTGTGTTTTGTCATCATTAAAATATAGTTGAGGGTCAACAATCTCCCCCTTTTTGATGATGACAAAACTCATGAGAGAAAAACTGTTTAAAAAACTAAGTGTTTGATTTTTGAGAAAAATCGAGCAGAGTCTCCTATGTTTTTTGAATAATACCAACCTGTAAAAGGATTAAAAGTAGTTTATATGTAGCCTAACCAATCAACTCAACAATTAAAAACATATACCAAGGTCTTTGGAGCAATGCTCCCCCTAAATCTATGCACTAGTTTGAGTTTACATTCGTTTTTCACATTTTCTCATTTTTCTCCTCCGTTTTGACAATAGCAGAAAAGGGGGCAGTAAACCAACAAATAAGCCATTTAGCTACCATAGACATAAAGAACATGCATAAACAAACTTATATACAAAAATTTGGCATCATTCAGAGTTTGGAAGCTTTCCCGATGTTGGAAATCACCTTGACAAGATGCCTAGGTGGTGATCTTCCAAACACCCAAGTCTAGAATGACTTGTAAAGATTTGGAATCGAAAATAGGAATAGAAAATCAAAGAAAGAAAGAAGATAAGCAATTTGTTATCGAGGTTCAGCAATATGCCTACGTCCCATGAGTTCCTTCGAACTCTTTGCACTAAATCAAATGGTTCTTACAAGTTACAGCAACCCTCTTCAAGAAGCTTAAGTTCTTGAAGAAATCAAGAAGAGAAGTAAGGAAGAAGATAAGAACTAACAATGCTCTCTATCTAATCTACTCTCCCTTCTTTACAACCAGCCTCACTACAAAGAGTCCCTCTTGTGTTTATATCTCTCACACAATTCTCTCTTGTATTACACTTGATCTCACACAATGTCACAAACTTATGTTGTTCTCTTGTTAAAAAATGAGGCTAGGAAACCCCTTTTATAACCACCCACTTCTTGGTCATTCTTGAGATTCAATCCTCACCCTTTGATCATGATTACCACTTAATCATGGCCCTTCATCACTCCTATGTGGTGCTGTGCATTTTAACCTTGCACCCACATACCTAAGAGAGAGTTGAAATATGTTGTCCATATGTGTTGCACTTTGCTTAGCACCTAGGTGCTTAACAGGGCATGGTGAGGTGCTGGGCAGAGTCCACTTGGAGTAGCTCCTGGGCGGTGAGGTGTTGGTGTGTGCGCAGTGCGGTGCTAGTGCATTCCTGGAGGCATGCACACTGGGCGGTGCAGTGCTGGGCTGTGCGGGGCGTGGTGCTGATGCGTCCCTAGAGTCCCCATTCTACAAGGTGCAGTGCTGGAGAAGGAGGGGTGCGACGCGCACTGATGCTGTCCCCTTCTCCTAGCTATGCGCACACCCTTCTGCTTGTGTGCAAAAGTGCGTACACTAGTGCGCCTAGCCTTACCTTACCTTGCTCCAAAGTGATGCGCAAACATACGTGTAGTCTTCTAACTTGCTGAACTTTAATCCTCCAACTTTGGTTTCGACTTTCACCATCTTCGAACCATGTTTGGACATGTTTAAACATTAACCATGTTTAAACCTTAGACAAATACCAACAATCTCTACCTTTATCTAAGTGTTTAAACCCGAACCATTTTTGTAGAGAGCTTTGGGATCCAAACTCATCTTGAGTCATCAATTAACCGACTCTATTCCTAATAAGTCCTAGGCAATGATTGGACCTTCTTAGAGGTAGAACCTTGGTGCCTAAATCTGCAGGACTTTCCTCCGTGGTCTTCTTGTCAACATGAATGCATCCTTTCGTACCATTTTTCGAAATATAATGATACCGAACATCCATATACTTCATCCACTTATGGAACACTGGATTCCTTCACAAGTACTATGCACTTTGGCTATCCAAAGACACCACCACCTGCTCTTTTAGGACCTCCCACTCGTCCAACAACCCTTTGCACCCTATAGCCTTCTTTATAGCTTCCGTAGCCGCTATGCATTCTGCCCCGATTGTTATGGGTGCTACCACTGGCTTCCACTGAGCCTTCAAATACCTCAGCAACCCCTTCATCCCAAGCCAATTCTTCTTTCTGGGATTACTCACAAATCTGCTGAGAACACCCATTGCCCAAGAAACCCTTAACCAATTTCTCTCCTTTTATTGGATTATACACATCCCAAGGATCTTTTGTGTAAGGCTGAGATCCTTCCTCTCGAACTCCTCACTGAGTTGAGATGTAAACCTTTCCATCCTCTCCCTACTGTTCCAAACCAACAGCACATCATCGACATAGATGAGGATACTCACCATCTTCTCCACCTTATGTCCAGGTGAGAGAGTTTTTGTGAAACCTATATTCTCTTCTTGTAAACCCATTCGCCACCAGCCTAGCCCTGTTCCTGACTTCATCTCCTGGAGGGTACTCTTCTTTGATCTTGTAAGTGCACTTACATTCCACAACTTTTTGCTTTCCTGGAATTTTCACCAATTCCCAGAAGTTATTCTTCCTCAAAGAATCCATTTCTTCCTCCATAGCCAGCTGCCACTTTGACGAATCCTTACACTCAATGGCATCCATGTAAGTCTATTATTCAATCATCTCTCCTTCTGTCTAAGGAGCTGCTGCATCCACAGCATCCGTAAACCCATATCTTGAAGGTGGTCCGACCAACCTTCCTTCTCGGTCTCTTGCGAGCTGGTAGTCATTCCGACTTACTGCATCAACCTCTTCTTATTCAGCCTCTTCTTGAGTTTCTTAAGCTTGGGCTTCATCTAAGGGCTCTACTTGGTCCGAACCCTCTTGCCTCCTTTACTCTACCTGAACTGAGTTCTCCTTGATGCGATGCTCCATTACTTCCAGACTGGTTTGCTCACTATCCCCTGCAGGGTTAGTTTTTTCCAAGTAGGGAAATAATAATTCATTAAAAATAACATCCCTACTTATAATCAGTTTCATGCCCTTCTTTTCTAAGGACCAGAACCTATATCCCTTAACTCTATCACCATATCCTATAAATACACATTTTCTAGATCTAGGGCTAAGTTTATCCTCCTTTTGATGTGCATATGCAGCACACCCAAAAGTCCTAAGGTTATTAAATTCAGGGCTTTTCCACTCCACATCTCCATAGGAGTCTTTAGCTCTAAAGCTCTAAAGGGTGATCTATTCACTAAGTTTGCAACTGTAGCCACAGCTTCTCCCCAAAAATATTTTGGTAAACCGGATCCATTTAACATGCACCTAATTTTTTCCATAAGGGTCTTATTCATCCACTCAGCAACTCCACTTTGCTGAGGGGTTTCCACAACCGTCCTATGTCTTAGAATGCCATTTAACCTACAGAATTGATCAAGTTCTTGGTTAAAAATTTCTAAGCAATTATCAGTTCTTATCCTTTTAACTACTCTACCCATTTTCACACCACTAATTTATTCAAAGCATCTGATTTATTTTTAACCAAATAAACCCAAACCTTTCTTGAATAATAATCAATTAAAGACATAAAGTAAATGTTACCTCCCTATGTTGGTGTCCTTTCTAGTCCCCAAAGGTCTGCATGAATGTAGTCAAGAATGCCTTTAGACTTGTGCACTCTGGTGTTGAAGCTGACTCGATGTTTCTTCTCAAGAACACAACACTCGCAGAAATCAAGTTCCTCTACTTTGTCACCACCAAGTAGGCCATCCTTGCTAAGAACTTGCAGGCCCTCTTCGCTTATATGTCCCAAGCGAGTGTGCAAAAGGGCTGCCCTATCCATCTCAGCTATCAAGCTTGCTGCTTGATCATTGATATCTGTCTCTTTGATCATCACATAGAGTCCATCGTTTCTTGCTGACTTGATCACTACCAAAGATCCCTTGGATACCTTGATCTTTCCTCCCTCTATTTTGCATGTATACCCCATGGAATCCAATTACCCCAATGAGATCAAATTCCTCCTCAAATCCGGGAGATACCTTACATTCTCCAGCAGCCTTGTCATTCCATCAAACATCCTTAATTGGATGTCTCTCGTGCCCCTCACTTGGTAAGAAATATCATTCCCCAAGAAAACCCTTTCGTCATTGGTTTCCTTGAAATTCTTGAACCAACTCCGATGAGGGCACATGTGATGAGTGCACCCGGAATCCAAGGTCTATTTCATGCTGCCTTTTTGCCCCTTGCTCACACCCGAGCACACAACAAGAACAACATCATCTTGTTGTTCTATTTTGGCAACTGAAGCCTCTCCATTCTTGGTATGGCTTCCTCCTCTATCCTTTGTCATCTTCTTGTAATATTTCTTGACATGACCCTCCTTATGGCAGTTGTAGTAACTCTTCCCTCTAAATCTCAGTTTGGAATGCATTCTTCTATGGCTTTCTCCTCTACCTCTGTCTTGGTAGTAGCCATGCATGCTGCTGTGCACTCTTTCATGGCTCTCTCCTCTACCTCTGTCCCGGTAGTAGCCATGTATGCTGCTGTGCACTCTCCCATGGCTTTCTCCTCTATCTCTGTCCTGGTAGTAGCTATACATGCTGCTGTGCACTCTCCCATGGCTCTCTCCTCTACCTTTGTTCTGGTAGTAGCCATGTGTTGTGCGAAAATATATCTAAATAAATGGGTAAATAATCGTACTCGTTTTACTTGCAAGTGCACAAGGTCAACAATGTAGCATAGTGTGCGAATGCAAGATCATCTCCATAGGGATTGGTAAATTTAACTTTAGAATTAGTTTCGCAGTAATAAAAAGATAAAAATAATAAAAGAGTTAATTTTGATAAAGCTAAAATAATAAGGATAAAGGCATAGGGACTTGATATCCACCACTAATTATGCTACCACAATATAACAGTATGCCAATGCTTTACTCATGCCATGTATACCTACTGGTTGCCAACCTAAGGGCATGGTATCTACTCCTTAAGCTATTGATTTCCCTAAGCAACGAGTTAGGCATGGTATCTACTCTAACTCTTTTCTTCCTTAAGGGATTCAGCATGGTATCTGCTTGAGTTGTTCCTTAAGAAAACATAAGTACTATGGAAATCGACAACCACATGAGACCTAGGGCATGGTATCTACTCTCAGTTTCCCATGTTGATTAACCCGGGTATCCGGATAAGATATCCCTTGTTACTAATGTTAGACCCAGGACTCGGTCATCCAAATTGATCTAACTAACAAGTCCATACCACATGCACATATTGATCAGACATACACATATGAGGAATTTAAATAAAAGCAGGTATTAATCAAGTTTAAGCAACACAACATAAATATCGCAAGGCGCCAATACTAAATTTATTGAGTAAACATAATTAGGGCTTCAACCAAGCCCTACTAAGAATTTAGTTACACATAATAAAATAAAAAGGAAAGAAGAAACCCGAGAGAAGAGTCGTCAATTCCACTCCACGGTCTCCTTCTCCAAACTAAAGCAAAAGATAAAAGAAGGGATCTAAGAAGTGATCCCCCCAAGAGGTGATGCCTTTTGTGTGTGATTTACAAGTGTATTTATAGGTCTTTGAGAAGTCCTAATCGGCTCATGAGTTCCTAAACTTTCCTAAAACGCAAAACTCTCTTATTTCCAAAATAGGGTTATTTCCAAAACAGGGTTCTGCAGTTTACTGTTCACGCCCATACATGTGCGCTCGATCGCATAAGTGGTGCGCTCGATCGCAATGCTGCGCTCGATCACACATAGGAGTGCGCTCGATCGCAATTTAGCCAGCAGCTGCTCTAGGATTTCCAGATTTACTCCTTTAAGTGCCAAAAATGCTTCTTTTTCTCCAAGACCCTATAAAAACGTGTAAAACACAAAAGTGAAGTAAAATAGACTAAAACATGTAGATAAAGAACTTAACAAATGTAAATTAAGGGGCTTAAATATGAATATTTAAGCTCCTATCACCATGCATGTTGTTGTGCACTCTCCCATGGCTCTCTCCTCTACGTCTGCCCTGGTAGTAGCCATGCATGTTACTGTGCACTCTCCCATGGCTCTCTCCTCTACCTTTGTCCTGGTAGTAGCCATGCATGTTGCTGTGCACTCTCCCATGGCTCTCTCATCTACCTCTGTCCCGATATTAGCCATGGTTGCTGCCATACCGAGTTGCTGGCCTTCTTTTAAAGATCAACCCTTTACCACTTGATACACTTGATTACATCCAAAATATACGCGGTTGTTGTAGCACAGCTTTGGGGTGTCGATTCCATAGGGAAACAAGTTAACTACAAAGGAAGATGTAAACTTTAATCCAAAACGATAAATCCAAATGAGTAAGAGAATCTGATATTGATAGTGAAACAATTGTGTAAAGTAGATTGTGAAATATAATAGGGGAACAACAAGGGTGTGGGAATCCTCCCTAGGTTCGTTGTCCTAATCTTAACTTAATTTAGTTGTTTTTATCTCGATTGCACATTTCACTTCCTAAACAGGCAATTGGTAAATATTCAATGAGAACGTGTTAAACCCTAATTTGATTGTTATGAAATACTTTTTATTTTCAATTCATGCACACATGATCTATCCTATAAGTTTATCAAGAAACGACAATATATCTTTGATGACAATATTGCAGTAATGGACAAACCAAAAGGCTAGATCTACTGGACTCAATCATACCCAAATAATCTTGACATAAGGAAAACATAACTAAATTTATATCAAGGAGAAAGATACAATCACCGGATTAGATGAAATCTTATAATTAGATTAAAAAGTAAATCATAACAATGTTTGAACGCTAAAGCTCTATTACAACTGAATCAAGTAAGGGAAATAGAAACAACTACACCTAGGGATTCATCCCTTCGCCTTGCTTAGAGATTAGTTAGCCATGGGGCTCATGGTTGCACACTTTGATGGAGGAAAAGTTGCTGCTTCCTTGAGTTTTCCAGGTTTTTGAATGCCTAATTACAAACCCTAAGTGGTCTATTTATAGTGTACAAGGCCTAAGGGTGTTTTAGGGTTTGAACAAATCATTAAAGATCTAATTAGGGTCAAACTCGGAGAACAGAGTCTGTGCGCACGCTGCACCTTGGATTTAGTCGCACCGTACCTTAGGTTTTGTCAGGCTTCTTGTTTGTGCGGTGGGGTGCCTCGGCTTCATCCAGGGTGCGCCTCAGCCCTTCAAGGCACACCTCAGCTTGATCCAAGGTGCACCTTGACCTGTTGGATCTTTGAAGCTTCTTTTGGGCTTCTTCTGAAGGGTGACCCCCAGCTCCATCCAGGGTGCACCTTGACCTAATTGGTAGAGATCTTCTTTTTTTTTTTTTTATCTTTCCACAGCCATGGCTCCACTTTGGTATGCATCGAATCATCTTGCTTCAAGCATCGAATGCTTTTTCCATCTTTTTTAACTAAAGATACCTGAAAATGCAAGAAATAAGTTAATGTTCCAAGAATACCACTTTAGAGTTGTTAACGAATAAAAAAATGCAATGAAAACCTAAATCAACCCTAAAGTGCTGACAAATAAGTACGATTAAGATGCATTTTATGGCTCTCATCACAACCCCCAACTAGTTTATTGCTAGTCCCTAGCAATTCAAGCGTAAACAAGAGATGAATTCTACAGTGGGAATCAAAGCAAAGCAATACTATTGTTAACCAAGAGTAATTCAATTTTTGTCTCAAAATTGCACTTAACATATTGTACATAGAATCATTAAATTTCACATCAGTCCAAAAGTAATCTAAACATCAATCTTAAGGTCGTTATTGACTCTTAACATCCATCTTACCACAATCCATTAATCCGAACATCCGGACGATTTTATGCATAAAATTCGTGAATACAAGTCTTGGCCTTTAAGATATGATAAATTTGGTGACATCACTCACAAAAACAAACTCCATAGGCTTACATTTCAAACCGCTCTCCACTATTGTAGAAAAATCACATTACATTGGTGTTGTGAGTTTTAAATTACTCGCAAGCGCACGAGTAGTTTGCAATATAGTGGTGTGCAAATGCGAGGTCGAATCCACAGGGAATTGCATTGTAAAAATATAATTTTATCTAAACTAACCTTATCTTAACCTAATTCCAAATTTTGAATTGTATTTTTGCAAAAGAAATATAACTTAAACTAAATTGATTTAAAAACTAATGATAAAAATACTAAGGTTTCTGAATCCACCCCACCAAAGTAAAGCATATAGCTTCATGTTCTATAAAAAAATAATATATCAAAACATTCCATGAATCCAACTTAAACAAATCACAACAAATATCCCAATTAAACCAAAGCAATCCAATGTCTCCGCTTTTAACAAATCACAAAGGATATCCAATTTAATAAAAAATGATTCGATGTATCCATCAGATGAAACACACGAAATATCCAACAGAACAATTTAAACGCAACCAATCATAAGATTTTACTCAAATAATTGAACATAACATTTATACTAAAAAACATCAAAATTGTATAAACAAATCTGAAAATATTATGTCAAACAATGGCGAGGCTTCATCTTCAACCTTAGCTGAAGATTTTAGCCACTCATAATCATGAAACTAAAGTTCACAATAATAGTACTAAACATTAAACTTTAAAACTAACAAAAGCAGTAAATTAAAAACTGACTATACATGGGGAGAAATTCCACTCACTATTGGGCGGCGCTTCCCCTCGTGGTAGCAAAGCCCTTGGAGATCTACCAGAATGCTAGTAAAAGTCCTCCAATTTTGACCAAAATGACACTTGGATTGCTTACAAAAGATGAAGTGAATAGGGGCTTATATAGGGAAACACCACGAGTGCATTGTGTTTCCAATCCGATGTGGGATACTGCAGATTCCAGCTTTTGCTCTTTGACCTTTGTCTACTAAAACTGCCATAACTTTCTCTAGAAAAATCATTTTATTGATCGTTAAAATTCCTCAGAAAATAGACATCTGGATCTTTCCAAGCATATATGGCTCATCTCCTGGTTCTTCCTGAATCAATACAGTTTAATCCTAAAAAATGGATGATCTGTCACGCTGAAATCATGCACAGCCTGACCTTTGTCTACTAAAACTGCCATAACTTTCCTTAGAAAAATCATTTTATTGATCCGTAAAATTCCTCAGAAACTAGACATCCGGATCTTTCCAAAAATGTATGGTTTATCTCCTGGTTCGTCATGAATCAATACAGTTTAATCCTCAAAAATGGCTGATCTGTACGAGCAATTCTGGCAATTTAGTGAAACTCTTTTCCAAGCTTGTAAACCTGTAAAACAACGAAAAACAACTTAAAGTAACAAATTCCTAAGCTAACAAATGTAAATTAAGGGGCTAAAATGTGCAATATTTGGCACTCATCAAATACCCCCAAATTTATATTTTGCTAGTCCCTTAGCAAAACAAAATAAAAGACTAAATGAAAAACAAAGAGCATAAAGATAAGTCCCACCGTGATCGCCACAAAAACTTGTTGTGAGTTTTAAATTACTCGCAAGCGCACGAGTCGTTTGCAATATAGTGTTGTGCAAGTGTGAGGTCGAATTCATAGGGAATTGCATTGTAAAAATATAATTTTATTTAAACTAACCTTATCTTAACCTAGTTCCGAATTTTGAATTTTATTTTACAAAACAAATATAAACTAAACTAAATTGATTTAAAAACTAATGATAAAAACGCTAAGGTTTCTAAATCCACCCCACCAAAGTAAAGTATATATTTTCATGTTCTATAAAAATAATCTATCAAAACATTCCATGAATCCAACTTTAAACAAATCACAACAAATATCCCAATTAAACCAAAACAATCCAATGTATCCGCTTTTAACAAATCACAAAGGATATCCAATTTAATAAAAAATGATTCGATGTATCCATCAGATGAAACACACAGAATATCCAACAGAACAATTTAAAAACTATCAATCATATGAATTTACTCAAACAATTGACCAGAACATTTATACTAAAAAAAAATCAGAACTGTATAAACAAATCTGAAAATCTGATGCTAAACAATGGTGAGGCTTCATCTTCAACCTTAGTTGAAGATTTTAGCCACTCATAATCATGAAACTAAAGTTCACAATAACAATGCTAAACATTAAACTAACAAAAAAACAATAAATTAAAACTAACAATACATGGGAGAAATTCCACTCGCTGTTGGGCAACACTTCCCCTCGTGGTAGCAAAGCCTTCAGGATCCACCAGAATGCTAGCAGACGTCCACCAGATTGCACACCGAATGATGAAGGGAGATAGGGCTTTTATAGGGGAATTCCCAGAGTACAATGTGTTTCAAATTCGATATGGGATACTGCCCGAGTGCAATCGATCGCAGTCTGGTGTGCTCGAGCGCATACTGGCGCACTACAAAGCATTTTTAACTAATGTGGGATGTGCGAGTGCGCACTTGCGATCGATTGCAAGTTTGGTACGATCAAGCGCACTAGACATCTTTAGCTTGACCCTTGTCTACCAAAACTGCCATAACTTTCTCTAGAAAAATCATTTTTACAAGCCGTGAAATTCCTTAGAAAATAGACTTTCGGATCTTTCCAAGAATATATGGCTCATCTCCTGGTTCTTCCTGAATCAATACAATAAAATCCACAAAAATGACTGATCTGTACAGGAAATTCTAACAATTTTAGTGAAACTCCTTTCCCAGTGCTTGTAAACCTGAAAAACAACGAAAACAACTCAAAGTAACAAATTTCTAAGCTAACAAATGTAAATTAACTGGCCAAAATATGCAGTATTTTTCACTCATCAATTGGATCAATAGGTCTTTAATAAGCTTGTAGTGTTAGGCTTAGGTAGAGGTTAAGAAAGAATAGGAAGAATTTACAAGTAAAAGAACTCAATCTCTTAGCTTTAAAAACAACCACTTTTAAGCACTAGATAACCTTACTTCATCACCCCACTTTTTCAACTATTGTTCAAGCATTTTTTTTCCCAAATCACCACCTTTCGTTTCTTCTTTCTTTGCCATAATTCACTTCTCTCTTTTTTTTTTCTTTTTTTTTGGCATAAGACCATTCACCTTCTTTTTCATTTTTCTTTTCTTTTCCATAACCCCCAACTTATCTCCTTTAGTGTACTTGGGTTATGGTTTTCATATTTCCATCCTTACTCCTTTTAAGTGCTTCTCAACAAATGTGTATAACTAAGTTCTTTTAAAAGAAAGGTAAGGATAAGATATTTTTAGGTTCATAAAGGTGAGTAAATGGGCTATTGAAAGAAACAAGGCTCAAATTCTTTTTCAAGAAAAATGCTCAAATAGGTGACTAGTGGTAAATATAGCAATGGTAGGTTTAACAGGCTCAAACGGTCCAAAAATGGCCTATATCATATCCTTAATAATGTGCATTTTAGGAATTCGCCTCAAGTGGTTATCAAGTAAGTTCTAGAGCTTGTCAAGACAACAAAAATATTCACAAAATAATCACACATAAAACTTTTCTAAATGTTTAAGACTAATCATACTATCTTACCACAAACTAGAGTCTCAAACCAAATCAAGATTGACACTTAAATTATTCTCAAACCGAAGTCAGATTTAATTTCTTCTAAATGCTATATGCTATCTCAATTAAGTTCATATCATTGACATGTGAATTACCTCTAAGGCTAACACAAAGCATGCTTAAAACAAAAGATAAGGACAAAGACACCAAGCAGTTTAATGAAAGATAAATCATATGTTTCTTCCACCCCCAACTGAAAAATTACATTGTCCTCAATGTGAAAGACAAAGTAAAGGAAACTCCCTTTGTAATCACAGGCGCATAACAGCTGAAAGTGGCGCATCTTCATTTGAACTGCACGCTATACTTTTTGTTAAAAGGTTGATCTGTAAAATAGAGCAAACAAAAAGAAAGCAAGGCAGTGTACTATGAAGAATCCCACCATATGTTAGCACATGAACTAGAAAGAAACAACTGGAAATGAAAATAAATGAAAAGGGAAACATATTGAAAGATAGAGCAGTGGGCTGATAAAAATAAAAGAGAAGGAAACAAACAAGATAGAACCCAAATTTAATCATCAATATCTTCAGTCTCTACCTCATTCTCTTCACCGTACCCTTGAGGGGGATCAAAAGATGAACCTGGATAGGGTGGCATAGTAGGAAAGTGATCCATATGACAACCAGTAGCGGAGGCAAGGTGGTGGTACATTTGACCAAAAGAAGAGAATACCCCCGCTTGATAATCAGCTTGCCTAGATAAGAACCGTTCTTAACGATCTAGCCTATTAAACAACAGTTTGTGGTGTTCGTCAAAAGGTTGCTCTAAATGCTCAAGGAACTCTACAACAGTGAAATTTCTAGAGGGAGGAGGGGGAGCAGAAATTATTGCGCCCTCTTCCAGATTTGGCGGCCTTGAGGCTTTAATTTGATTGAGCATGTAATCATCGATGGGTTTCTTGGGCGGTTGGTGCTCCTCAATACTACTGTAAAGGACATCAGCTTGGATGCATAGTTGGGTAAGCAAAGAAGAAAAATATAATCCAAGCTTATGTCGCACAGTGTGTAAGATAGAATCGAATATTATTTCGCCCACATCTATAGTCATACCCATCAAAATGGCATATATCAAAATAGCTCTTTTAATAGTCAGGTCACTATGATGTAAAGCAGGCATCATTCTTTGACATACAAAATATTGCCAAGCTCGAGCATTGACATTCAAAGATGCACCGGGTAAGGTTTTATGGGCATTGCCCGTCATTTTCCAACTTGTGCTCGGAATACATAGACTATTGCAAATCTCATCATAATCAATATTAAACATATATGCAAGATACACACTGTGTTCTATGTCGGGTAACCCATAGAACCTATTGATGGATGAGCGGCTAAAAGATACTATTTTTCCTCTGACTAAGACATTACCATTCCTATGTTCGTCAGCATTGGCATAGAATTCATGAACTATATTTGGTAGAGAATTAGATGGTTGTCTTGAAAAGTTGCCCCAATTTCTATCAAGAATCATTCTAAATAAGGATGGGTTTCCCCTCTCAGTAATATTGAATCCTCGCTCGGGAATCATTTTCCTAGCATTTAACAAGCTATTATATCTCTCACTAGCCTCAAAGTTCACAAATTTTGACTAATCATACTCTTGCTATTGTTTCCCCCTAGACCTCTTGGTTCTTGGTGCCATGGAAGTCAAATATATAGAACAATAGATTTAGAGCAAAATTTAACCACCGAAGAACACAAGTGATCAATAATGGGAAGAAATTAGACTTACTTGAGGTACAAAGTGGGAGAAAGGAAAGACTAACAACAATCTTGAAGTTTTGCTTAATGAACACCAAAACCTTCTTAGAACCAAGTTGAGTGGAGAAATTTCCAACAAAAATTGCAAGATTATGGAAAATTTCTACAAGAAAGGAAGGTAAAATGAAGAAATTTGGAGTAAAAGTGAGGAGGGAGGCTAGGGTATGGAGAGAGGAAGGGAAAGAGAGAAAAAAAAATGTGTGAAATGAAGAGGAGAAGTGCAGATAGTAGAGTTTTTTTAAAAGGGGTTGGGCTCGGGCAAGAGGTGCGGCGTGGCCAGGGCGAGGCGCACCTTAACCTGGGCCTTGTTGGGCTAGTGTGTGTGCGCACACTGTGCGGTGCGGCGTGGCCAGGGCGAGGCGCACCTAGACCTGGGCCTTGCTGGGCCAGTGTGCATGTGTACATCGTGCGGTGTGGTGTGGGTCAGGCGAGGTGCACCTGGACCTGGGCCAGTATGCTTGTGCACACTGTGCGGTGCGGCGTGGGCCGGGTGAGGCGCACCTTGACCTGGGCCTATTTTGCTCCAAAAAAATGTTATTTGCTTGCAAAACAAAATGAAATTAGCCAAATAAAAAAATAGAAAATAATCTTAAATTAAATAAACCTAAAAAAGTAAAATTTAAGATAAACTCACAAAACAAAAAATAAAATAAAATAAAAGATAAAAGAAAAAAAACATACCTTGGTTATGTGATCAAGTTTAAGGTAAATAGAACAGATCCATAAATGGAATGTCTTCCACCTCTGGATCTTGCCTATTGATTAAGATCTTAAGGCGCTGACCATTCACTTTAAAAATCCGACCGTCCCTAGTGTCCTCAATTTCCACTGCTCCATTTTCGAAAACATTCTTTACTATGAAAGGACCAGTCCACCTTGACCGAAGTTTTCCAGGATGCTTATGGAGTCTAGAGTCGTATAAGAACACCCAATCATTGGGTTTAAATGTTTTTCTCGAAATGTTTTTATCATGGAATACTTACATTTTAGCCTTATAGATTCTAAAATTCTCATAAGCATCATTTCTTAATTCCTCTAACTCGGTCAACTGGCATTTCCTAAGCTTACCCACTTCTCCCGGGTCAAGATTAAAAGACTTCATGGCCCAATAAGCTCGGTGCTCGAGCTCTACAGATAAGTGATAGGGCTTTCCAAAAAGAAGCTGATAAGGTGACATACCTAAAGGAGTTTTAAAGGCTGTACGGTAAGCCCAAAGCGCATCAACTAGTCTCAAAGACCAATCCTTGCGATCCGGGTTAACCATTTTTTTCTAAAATCTGTTTAATTTCCCTATTGGCAAGCTCTACTTGTCCACTAGTCTCAGGGTGATAAGCAGTAGAAATTTTATGCAATACCCCATATTTTTTCATCAAAGCTTCAAAAGAGCGGTTGCAAAAATGTGTACCTCGATCACTAATTATAGCATGTGGTGTTCCAAATCGAGATAACACATTTTCTTTAAGAAAGTTAATTACCGTCCTATTTCAATTGCTTCGACAAAATGCTGCTTATACCCACTTAAATACATAATCTATTGCCACGATGATATATTGGTATCCAAAGGACGGAGGAAAAGTCCCATAAAATCAATGCCCCAACAGTCAAAGATTTCAATTACTATAATAGGGTTTAAGGGCAACATATTTCGACGAGACACTGTTCCTAACTTTTGACACCTCTCACATGATCGACAATAGGTGTTTGTATCTTTAAACAAGGTAAGCCAATAAAATCCACATTGCAAAATTTTTGTAGTGGTTTTTTTCATCGAAAAGTGGCCTTTATAAGCTTGGGTATGACATAATTCTAAGATGCTAGCAATCTCTTCATTAGGGATACAACGCCTTAAAATTTGGTCAGGGCAGTACTTAAAAAGATAGGGGTCATCCCAATAAAAATTACGTACCTCATATAAGAATTTTCGCTTATCTTGAGCATTCCAATCCTTAGGTATCTCACCTGTAGCCAAATAATTCATGATGTGAGCAAACCATGGTAGAGAAGTAATGGAGAGTAATTGCTCATCAGGAAAGTCATCCTTGATTGGTATGTCATCACAAGTGTCCTCAAAAGTGAGCCATGATAGATGGTCAGCTACTACATTTTCCACTCATTTCTTATCCTTGATGGTGATGTCAAATTCTTGTAGGATTAGGATCCATCGTATTAGCCTTGCCTTAGCATCCTTCTTTGTAAGAAGGTACTTAAGGGCTGCATGATCTGTAAAAATAAGGATAAGGGAACCAATTAAATATGCACGAAATTTATCCAAAGCAAATACTACAGCTAGTAATTCTTTTTCAGTGGTGGAGTAATTCATTTGAGCACTATTTAAAGTTTTACTAGCATAGTAAATGATAAAAGGTTTCCCTTCCCTTCGCTGTCCAAGAACAGCACCTACAGCGTAGTCACTAGCATCACACATAATTTCAAAAGGTAAAGTCCAATCCGGGACTGCATTATAGATGCGAAAGTAAGCTTGCCAATTAGCATTTAGAAGGCCTCTTGACAAGCTTGTGTCCATTCAAAGGGGGTGTCTTTAATGAGGAGGGTACATAGAGGTCTAGATATGCTCGAGAAATTTTGTATGAACCTCCTATAAAAACTAGCATGACCAAGAAAAGATCTTACATCCTTTATTGTCTTAGGGGTAGGTAATTTAGAGATTAATTCAATCTTAGATTGATCAACCTCTATTCCTCTAGAAGAGACAATATGCCCTAGGGCAATACTTGATGGTACCATGAAATGGCATTTTTCCCAATTTTAAACCAATTCTTTCTCCTTATAGCGAACCAAACTCTCTCTAAATTCATTAAGCATGCATCGAATGAAGATCCAAAAACAGTTAGGTCATCTATAAAAACGTCCATGCAATTTTCAACCATGTCACTAAAGATACTCATCATTCAACGTTGAAAAGTAGAAGGGGCATTACACAATCTAAATGGCATTCTACGAAAAGCATAGGTGCCAAAGTGACAAGTGAAAGTGGTCTTTTCTTGGTCTTCTAATGCAATTGTGATTTGATAATAAACGGAATAACCATGTAAAAAACAGTAAAAAGGATGACCAGCTACACGCTCAAGAATTTGATCAATAAAGGGGAGTGGGAAGTGGTCTTTCTGGGTGGCAGCATTTAATTTTCTATAATCAATGCACATAGGCCACCCGATCACAAGTTTGGTAGGGACTAGTTCTCCTAGGTCATTCTTTACCACCGTGACACTGGATTTTTTAGGGCTACTTGCCTAGGGCTGACCCACTTATTATCAGCTATGGGATATATAATACCCGCATCTAATAGTTTCATCACTTCATTTTTCACTATTTCTTTCATAGTGGGGTTTAGCCTACGTTGAGGGTCTCTACGAGGACTAGCTCCTTCATCTAAATTTATTTTATGGGAGCAGATTAGGGAAATTCCCTTTAAATCAGCCATGCTCCATCCTAAAGCTGATTTATGTGCATTCAAAGTTTGAAATAATTTCTTCCCTTGGGTCTTAGATAATTCAGAGGAAATTATAATAGGAAAGGTATCACTTGGACCGAGCAAAGCATGCTTTAAGCCTTTAGGTAGTGGTTTTAATTCAACTTTAGGTGCTTCCATACTTAAAGGGACTTGTTTCTTACTTCTGTCGGGCAACTCCTCAAACTTTGGTTGCCATGCTCGAATGCCATAATTCTGAGATTTATCAAAAACAACACAAATGTAAATTATGTCAGTTTTATCATTAAATAAATCAATCTCAGAATTAACAAGAAATTTTTTAAGAGGTTCATAATCATGGACTATGGAAACTCCCTCGTTGATGAGTGACTCGATCATGTAAAGCTGCTGGTTTTCATCCTCATCTTCAGGCTGTTTTGCAACATTGAAAATATTCACTTCAAGGATCATGTTTCCAAAGGACAGCTTCATGAGTCCATTCCTGCAATTTATTAAAGCATTTGCAGTAGTAAGAAAAAGTCTACCAAAAATTAAAGGAATTTTAGAGTTAGTGTCAATAGCAGAAGTAGTATTTAGGATTAAGAAATCAACAGGATAATAAAATTTATCAATTTGAATCAACACATCCTCTACCACTCCCTGGGATACTTTGACTGAACGGTCAGCCAATTGTAACACCATACCAGTTGGTTTGATTTCTCCTAAACCTAGCTGTAAATAAATGGAAAATGGCATCAGGTTGACACTAGCTCCTAAATCTAGTAAGGCATGTCTAACCTTATGATTTTCAATGCTACAAGCAATGGTTGGACAGCTCGGGTCTTTATATTTTAAGGGAATTCTTTCCTCAATTAAAGCACTAACTTGCTCAGTTAGGAATGTTGTTTTCTTGATATGGTGTTTCCTCTTAATTGTGCATAAATCATTAAGAACTTTTGCATAGGTGAGAACTTGTTTAATCACATGCAAGAATGGAAGATTCAGTTTCACTTGCCTCAAATTCTCTAGGATTTCATTATTTATTTCCAGATTTTTCTTGTTTAATTTTAAGGCTTGAGGGAATGGTGCCTTAATAGGACTTTTGGTTACTTCAGGGTCCTTAAGCTGTTTGGTTTCACTACTAGCTTGCCCCTTTTTCTCATCCTCAGATTTATTCATTGGTGGGGTGTGTAGTGACTTACCACTTCGGGTCATAATGGAATTTACATCTTTTAAATTTTCTTGTGCCATATTGGACTGAGCTTGGGAAGGGAACTTACCTCGCTCAGTCATACTTAAGGAGCCCATTAATTTGGACACTTGGCTCCTCATTTTCTTGTTTTCCTCAACCACCTGCCTAATTAACGCCTCACACCTCTGGTTTGTTTTACCTTATGCTTCAATAAAAGCATGTAAGGTGTCTTCTAAAGAGTTCTTAGAGGTTGAGGGTGCGTGATAAGGTGCAGGGTATGATCTAAAGGGCTGTGCATGCTGCTAATTTTCAGATTTCCAGCTGAAGTTGGGGTGATTTCGCCACCCCGGATTATAAGTGTTAGAGATGGGTGCTTGAGGCTTCTTGTACATGCCTAAGGCATTACATTGTTCCTCATACAGCCCTCTCATGTCAACAACAGTGGGGCACTCTTGAGCGGGATGATCTACCCCTCCACACATAAAACATGGTTCCAAAGGTTCGGCTTGATTAGCCATGTGTGTTGGTTTTTTAGTTTTTAGTGCCTCTAACTCCCTAGTGAGTAGTTCGACCTTAGCTTTCAGGTTGTCTTCCTCCCTAAGATGGTATATTCCACCACCACTAGGGTTTCCTACAGGTCGTGACCTATTTGTGCTTTCAGTAGCACTAGGTCCAGTCTATGTGTGAGCTTTTTCAGCAAGCTCATTGAGGTATTCAATAGCCTCATCAAGGTCTTTTTACAGAAATTCACCATTGCACATCATCTCGATAAATTGGCATTCTCTATAGGTAAGAACCTCATAGAAATAGCTCACTAAACACCAATTTTCATACCCATGGTGTGGACACATACTTAACAGCTCTTTAAATTTCTCCCAAGACTGATACAAAGTCTCATTTTCCTTTTGTGAAAAGGTGAAGATTTGTCTTTTCAACGCATTAGTCTTATGTTAAGGGAAGTATATGTTAAAAAAGACTTGGGTTATCTCATTCCATGACCCAACTGATCGTGGTCTCAGCGAGTATAACCAACTCTTAGCTTTATCCTTCAAAGAGAAAGGAAAAAACTTGAGTCTCACGATATCATCAATTACATCTTGACTATGAAAAGTTGTAACCACTTCCTCAAACTCTCTAATGTGCACATATGGGTTTTCGTTTTCCAAGCCATGAAAAGTGGGGAGTAATTGTATCATCCCTTTTTAAAATCTTGATGGCGAGTGTTGGCTGGAAACATAATGCATGATGGTGTGGCTGTTCGGCTAGGGTGTAGGTAATCTTTAAGTGTCCTAGCAACATTTTCATTAGGGTTTTCAGCCATGTTAACAAAATTTTCTAGATTTTCAATTGGGTGTACACTAGGGTCTGATCTAGGTGAGGTTTCACTAATGGACGAAAAAGGAAGGGGTATCTCTATTTCGGGTCCCTTAATGAATCTCCCTTGCGAATCTCTCAGTCTAAGCATACACCAACTAAGTAATGAATAAAAAAACACACAATAAAATAAAATAAAAAATCAGAAAATCAAAACTTAAAGAAAGGAACGATAGTACCGTCTTGTTTTAGAGTTAACGAACTTCCTTGTATGTAAGCGCGTTTCCCTGGCAACGGTGCCAAAATTTGATTACGCCCAAAACATACGCGGTTGTTGTAGCACATCTTTGGGGTGTCGATTCCACAGGGAAACAAGTTAACTATAAAGGAAGGTGTAAACTTTAATCCAAAACGCTAAATCCAAATGAGTAAGAGAATCTGAAATTGATAGTGAAACAATTATGTAAAGCAGATTGTGAAATATAATAGGGGAACAACAAGGGTTCGGGAATCCTCCCATAGGTTCGTTGCCCTAATCCTAACTTAATTCAGTTGTTTTTATCTCGATTGCACGTTTCACTTCCCAAACAGGCAATCGGTAAATATTCAATGAGAACGTGTATAAATCCTAGTTTGATTGTTATGAAATAATTTTTATTTTCAATTCATGCACACATGATCTATCCTATAAGTTTATCAAGAAACGACAATATATCTTTGATGACAATATTGCGGTAATGGACAAACCTAAAGGCTAGATCTATTAGACTCAATCTTACCCAAATAATCTTGACGTAAGGAAAGCATGACTAAATTTATATCAAGGAGAAAGATACAATCACCGAATTAGATGAAATCTTATAATTAGATTAAAAAGTAAATCATAACAATGTTTGAACGCTAAAGCTCTATTACAACTAAATCAAGTAAGGGAAATAGAAACAACTACACCTAGGGATACATCCCTTTGCCTTGCTTGGAGATTAGTTAGCTATGGGGCTCATGGTTGCACACTTTGATGGAGGAAAAGTTGCCGCTTCCTTGAGTTTTCCAGGTTTTTGAAAGCCTAATTACAAACCCTAAGTGGTCTATTTATAGTGTATAAGGCCTAAGGGTGTTTTAGGGTTTGAACAAATCATTAAAGACCTAATTAGGGTCTAACTCGGAGAATAGAGTCTGTGCGCGCAATGCACCTTAGATTTAGTCGCGCTGCACCTTGGCTTTTGTTAGGCTTCTTGTTTGTGCGGTGGGGTGCACCTCAGCCCTTCAAGGTATACCTCAGCTTGATCCAAGGTGCACTTTGACCTGTTGGATCTTTGAGGCTTCTTTCTAAAGCGTGCGCCCCCGCTCCATCCAGGGTGCACCTTGACCTGATTGGTAGAGATCTTCTTTATTTTATCTTTTTGCAGCCATGGCTCCACTTTGGTATGCATCAAATCATCTTGCTTCAAGCACCAAATTCTTTTTTCCATCTTTTTTTAACTTAAGATACCTAAAAATGCAATAAATAAGTTAATGTTCCAAGAATACCACTTTAGAGTTGTTAACGAATAAAAAAATGTAATTAAAACCTAAATCAACCCTAAAATGTTAACAAATAAGTACGATTAAGATGCATTTTATGGCTCTCATCAGCACTCCTTATCTTAGCATCAAGATTATCTTGTAACTCTTTCTTAGGATCAAATTTAAAAGCAAAGATTTGTTTACAAAGATAGCTCTTATTCGGGAGAGTATTGGCAAGAAAAAACTCATCTAGTTTCTTCCATATTGCAGCTGGATCTTCCGAGTCTCCGCACTCCCTTGTGACATTATCTGACATGTGCAAGGAGATGGTGCTGTAAGCCATCTTCTTCATCTCAATCCACTGGTCCTCCGTGGTACTTGCTGGAAAAGCATCATCTTCTCCAAGAGCCAATTCCACTTTTTGTTGCATAAGAACCTCCTTGATCTTCCGCTTCCACAGGGAAAAATCTCCGTTTCCATCAAACTTCTCAATACCGAAATTTGAAACCATCTTTTGCCGACAAGATCCTTGATTTATGCACTACCCACAAATGCTTTCGTCAAGATCAAGAACATAAATCGAAGATGGATCTTAACACCATTCTTGAATCTACCTCAAGAACATGATCAGATCTTGATCTTTACACTATTCTTGAATCACCCTAAAAACCACGATCAGATATTGATCTTAACTCCGTCCTTGATTCACCTCAAGAACACAATCAGATATAGATCTTAATTCTGTTCTTGAATCACCTAAGAAGTTGATCTTTGATTCTTGGAGTCTTGGCTCTGTCACCTTCTTGTTCTTGCTCTGATACCCAACTGTGCAGCTCTAATACTACTGTCCAAAGTTCTGATACCACTGTTGGAAATCACCTTGACAAAATGCCCAGGTGGTGATCTTCCAAACACCCAAGTCTAGAATGACTTGTAAAGATTTGGAATCAAAAACAGGAACATAAAATCAAAGAAAGAAAGAAGATAAGAAATTTGTTATCGAGGTTCGACAATGTGCCTACGTCCCTGTGAGTTCCTCTGAACTCTCTGCACTAAATCAAATGGTTCTTAAAAGTTAAAGTAACCCTCTTCAAGAAGCTTAAGTTCTTAAAGATACCAAGAAGAGAAGTAAGGAAGAAGATGAGAACTAACAATGCTCTCTATCTAATCTACTCTCTCTTCTTTACAACCAGCCTCACTACAAAGAGTCTCTCTTATGTTTATGTCTCTCACACAATTCTCTCTTGTATTACAATTGATCTCACATAATGCCACAAACTTGTGTTGTTCTCTTGTTGAAAAATGAGGCTAGGAAACCCCTTTTATAGCCACCCACTTCTTGGTCATTCTTGAGATTCAATCCTCACCCTTTGATCATGATTACCACTTAACCATGGCCCTCCATCACTCCTAAGTGGTGCTGTGTGTTTTAACCTTGCATCCACACACCTAAGAGAGAGTTAAAATAGGTTGTCCATGTGTATTACACTTTTCCTAGCGCCTAGTTGCTCAACAGGGCACGGTGAGGTGCTGGACAGAGTCCACTCGGAGTAGCTCCTGGGTGGTGAGGTGATGGTGCGTGCGTAGTGCGGTGCTGGTGGGTTCCTGGAGGCATGCACACTGGGCGGTGCAGTGCTGAGCTGTGCACGGTGCAATCCTAGTGCATCCTTGGAGTCCCCATTCTACAAGGTGTGGTGCTGGAGAAGGAGGGGCACGGCGCACACTGATGCTGCCCCCTTCTCCTAGCTGTGCGCACACCATTATGCTTGTGTGCAGAAGTGCGCACACTAGTGCGTCTAGGCTTACCTTGCTCTAAAGTGATGCACACACATGTACATAGTCTTCTAACTTGCTGAAATTTAATCCTCCAACTTTGGTTTAGACTTTAACCATCTTTGAACCATGTTTAAACCTTAGACAAATTCCAACACCCAAGAAGAATCGGAAGTTTCCATACATGCAGAAGCAGTTTAAAGCATATATTCGAATATAAAGAGTTATAAACCATGTAACCATAGTACACAAATGTAAAACAAGTATGTGAATCAAATCTAAGCTGAAATCATAGTCATATATATCATCAGTCTATGCAGCACAGGCTGCGTAGAGCCAAACAGAAATACAAAATACAGGAAAATATGAAAATATGTCCGTGCAAAGAACAATGAAAATCTGTACTACTATGTACATGGAAAAGAACATAAAAAATGACTCATGAAGCGGGAGAATCAGAGCTATCATGGGTGAGATCCCAAAGCTCAGCTAAAGTGCCCTCGGTATGCTCACGATGCAACTCGAAGTCGTCCCGGAGAGAGCAGAAGTTGGGATGCATGCTCTTGACTATAGAGCTTCGGCTCTAGAACCTGGACTACATGGTCAGCAGGAGGCTCATGATAGCCTGAAGGAGATTGCCATAGCCAGCCTGACTAGGACTCGAGTCACCCATAGGAGGTGCTCGATTGTCCGTATCCATAGTAACAACATCTGGACCCTAGTCCTCATCATCACTGCTGTCGTCCTCTCCAATCCAAATGTGCTTCCCGACCTTGGAGTAGATGAAGCCATCTCAGACTATGAATCCCATCTTTTTCAGCGAGGAGACATTAATGATGTCCTTGAGGTCGATGTTCTGAGCCTCGGAGGCGGGGAGAGGCACCTTGAAGTGCTGGAGGATGAGAGTGATGAGCATCCCATAGGGAAGGCATCCAGAGTCGCTTGCTTCGCTATTAATCATGTTGGCGAGTAGCAAGGGGTAGATATTGAAGTGGTGCCCAGTTTTAAGGCACCAAATCAATAGGATATCTATCTTAAATAGTGTTGGTATTTACCTAAGGATTAAACAAGGTTGAAGAAGCTTCAGCATCAGGTCTCCAGGCCGCGACTCAAGGTGTGCGTGCCTCACCCTACAGTAAGTCCAAGATGTGTGCCCTCTAAGTCGAACCGCGACTCAGCGTCCCCAAGGTGCGACGCCTAGCAAGGTGAAGGGTGGAGATGGTTCAGCCCTATTTCAGGCCGCGATATGCCCTGTTCTAGGTCGCGGCTTGAAAGCACACCTGATACTTATGTTTCAGCATTTCAAATGGTGCGTGAGGCATGATCAAAATGCACAGGATCACTTAGAATTGATGAAGGGCTATGATTGATTGGTCCTTAAGATCTAAGGGTGGAAATTGACCTTCAAGATAGGTTCAAGAAGTGGTGCACTATATAAAGGGTCACCTAGCTTCAATCTCAAAAAAGTAAGTAACACAAGTGTGACATACAAGAGATCAATTGTAAGAGTACAAAGACACTAAACACAAGAGGGATCCTTTTTAGAGAAGCTAGTTGTTTAAGAAAGAGAGAGTAGTATAAATTGGATACAAGGGCTTGTAACGGGAGTTTTCTAGTGAAAATTCCAGGGTTAGTTCTTATTACTTTCTTCTACTTCTTCTTCTTTCATTCTTCAAGAACCAGTGAGTTCTTGAAGAGGTGTTACTGATTGTAAAGAACTCCATTGACAAGTTGATGTAGAGAGCTCGGAGTAGCTCACAGGGACGTAGGCATTTTTTGAACCTCGTCAACAAATTGCTTGTGTTCTTTCTTTTCTTTGATTGTTTGATTTTTGTTCTTTACAAGTTATTCTAGACTTATGTGTTTGGAAGATCACCTCCAAGGGATCTTGAGGGTGGTTTCCCGACAGTGGTACTAAAGTTAGAGGAGATACCACAACTGTGGTATCAGAACTGGAAGAGATACCACCAACAGTGGTATCAGAGTTAGAGGAGATACTATGACAATGGTATAAGAGCTGGAACAGAGGTATCTGAGCCAAGATTGGTGGGTATTGGAGCAAGACTCCAAGAATCAAAGATCAACTTCGTGGGTGATTCAAAAACGGAGTAGAGATCAAGATTTGATCGTGTTCTTGAGGGTGATTCAATAACGGTGTTGAGATCAATCTTCGATCATGTTCTTGAGGTTTAGAAGGAGTTGGAAAGAAATTTTGGGTACTGCATAAATATAGGATTTCTCCACAAGATGGGTTCGAACTTCATTGTTGAGAAGTTTGATGGAAATGGAGACTTTTCCCTTTAGAAGTGGAAAATCAAGGCGGTTCTTATGCAATAAAAGGTGGACTTGGCGATTGGAGAAGATGACGCTTTTCCAGCAAGTATCACAGAAGTCTAGCGGATTGAGATAAAGAAGATGGCATATAGCACCATCTTTCTGAACATCTCGGATAGTGTCACAAGGGAGTGCGGAGACTTAGAAGATCCAGCTGTCATATGAAAGAAACTAGATGAGTTGTTTCTTACCAAAACTTTCCCTAATAAGATATATCTTCTTAAAAGAATCTTTGCTTTTAAAATGGATCCTAATAAAGAGTTGCAAGATAATCTTGATATATTTACTAAACTAGTTCAAGATTTGGCTAGTTGTAATATAACATTCCGGGATGAACAATTGGCTGTCATGTTGTTAAATTCTCTTCCTGATTATTTTGAGAGTTTGATTAATGCTATTGAATATGGAAGAGATACACTAACCAAGGAAATTGTGATCAATGCTATAAGGGCTCATGATTTCAAAGCTAAGATAAGGGAAGCATCAAGTGGAGAAAGGTTGCTCGTTAGAGGAATGCCAGCAACTCGAAATGGTAGTAGCATCCATCGCAACTACTAGGAGAAATCAAAGGGTAGAGGGCAGAGCCATGGGAGATTGTATTCCAAACAAAAGTTTGGAGGGAAGCGATGCTTCTACTGCCATAAGGAGTGTCCTTTCAAGAAAGATTGCAAGAAGATGATAAGGGATGAGGGAAGAAGTCATACCAAGAATGGAGAGGCTTCAGTTACCAAGGAAGAACAGCAAGATGATGATGTTCTTGTTATATGCTCAAGTGTGAGCAAGGGGCAAGAAGGTAGCGGGAAATGGATCTTGGATTTCAGGTGCACTTATCATATGTGTCCTCACTGGGATTGGTTCAAGAATTTCAAGGAAACCAATGATGGAAAGGTTTTCATGGGGAATGATACTTCTTACAGAGTGAGGGGTATGGGAGATATCCAGTTGAGGATGTTCGATGGAATGACAAAGCTGCTGAGGAATATGAGATATCTTCTAGAGTTGAGAAGAAATTTGATTTCATTAGGGCAGCTAGATTCCATGGGGTATATATACAAGGCAGAGGGAGGAAAGATCAAGGTAACCAAGGGATCTTTGATAGTGATCAAAGCAGTAATGAAGGATGGTCTTTATGAGATGATCGGAGACACGGAGATCAAAGGTCAAGCACTAAGCTTGATGGCTGAGATGGATAAGGCAACTCTTTGGCACACTCGCTTGGGACATATGATCGAAAAGGGCTTGCAAGTTCTCAACAAGGATGGTCTACTTAATGGTGACAAAGTAGAGGAACTTGATTTCTGCAAATGTTGTGTTCTTGGGAAACAACATTGGGTCAGCTTCAACACTGGAGTACACAAGTCTAAGGGCATTCTTTGACTACATTCATGCAGATCTTTGGGGGCCAATAAGAACACCAATATAGGGAGGTAATCTTTACTTTCTATCTTTAATTGATGATTATTCTAGAAAGGTTTAGGTTTATTTTCGTAGAAATAAATCAGATGCTTTGAATAATTTTGTGGTGTGGAACAAGTTGCTAGAGACTCAAACGGGCAGGGTAGTTAAGGTGTTAAGAACCGATAATGGCTTAGAATTTTTTAACAATGATTTTGATAAATTCTGTGAATTAAATGACATTCTAAGGCATAGAACGGTTGTGAAAACCCCTCAGCAAAATGGAGTTGCTGAGAGGATGAATAGAACAATTATGGAAAATGTTAGGTGCATGTTAATTGGGTCTAGTTTACCAAAATGTTTTTGGGGGAAAGCTGTGTCTACTACTATATATTTTGTTAATAGCTCACCCTCTAGGGCTTTAGACCTTAACACTCCCATGGAGATGTGGAGTGGAAAACTCCTTGAGTTAAGCAACCTAAAAACTTTTTGGTGTGTTGCGTTTGCACATCAAAAGGATGATAAACTTAGTCTAAGGTTTAGAAAATGTGTGTTTCTAGGGTATGGTGATGGGGTTAAGGGGTATAGGTTATGGTCCTTAGAGTAAAAAAGTATGAAACTCATAATAAGTAAGGATGTTATTTTTAATGAATTGTTATTTAAGGATGTTATTTTTAATGAATTGTTATTTCCCTACTTAGAGAAAACTAACCCTGCAAGGGATAGTGAGCAAACCAGTATGGAATTTGTGAAGCACAGGATCAAAGAGAATTCAGTTCAGGTAGAGCAAGGAAGGTAAGAGGGTTCAGATCAGGTAGATCCCATTGATTAAGGCCAAGCTCAAGACACTCGAGAGGAAGCTAAAATGGAAAGGGATGATGCAGCAAGTCAGAATGACTATCAGTTCATAAGAGATCAGGAAAGGAGGGTGGTCAGACCACCTTTCAGATATGGTTTTGCGGATGCTAATGTAGCAGCTCCTTATGCAGAAGGGGGGGTTGAACTAGAAACTTACATGGGTGCCATAGAGTGTAAGGATTCGTCAAAGTGGCAACCAGCTATGGAGGAAGAAATGATTTTTTTGAGGAAGAACAACTCTTGGGAATTGGTGCCCAAACCAGAAAAATAAAGAGTTGTGGATTGTAGGTGGATCTACAAGATCAAAGAAGGGAACCTTATAGGGGATAAAGTCTGAAATAAGGCTTGGCTGGTGGCGAAGGGGTTCATGCAAAGAGGAGGCGTAGATTTCACATAAAACTTTTCATCTGGACAAAAGGTGGATGAAGTAGTGATTATCCTCGTCTATGTCGATGATATGCTGTTGGTTGATAACAGCAGGGAGAGGATAGAAAGGTTGACATCTCAACTCAATGAGTAGTTCGAGAGGAAGGATCTTGGCCTTGCACAAAAGATTCTTGGGATATGTATAATCCGAAAAAGGGAGAGAAACAAATTGAAGATCTCTTAGACTTCCTACATAGAGAAGATGATATCTAAGTTCTCTATGGAAGATAGCAAACCAGTGAAGGTTCTCCTTGTTCGTCATTTCAGGTTCTCCAGCAATCAATGTCCGAGATCAGAGGTAGAAAAGAAGGAAATGGAACAGGTCCCCTTCTCTAGTGCGGTTGAATCAGTCATGTTCATGATGGTAAGCACTATACCTTACATGGCTCATGCAATGAGTGTTCTCAGTAGGTTTATGAGTAATCCCAAAAAGAAGCACTGGCTTGGGATGAAGTGGTTGCTGAGGTACTTGAAGGAAAGCCCAGATGTAGGGCTAGTTTATGAGAAGAGGGGTAAATCCATCTGTCTTGAAGGTTATGCAGATTCGGATTATGGAGCAGACCAGGATAAAAGAAGATCGATTACCTCCTACTTCTTTAACTTAAACAGATGTTGTATCAGTTGGAAGGCTCAATTACAGTCGGTGGGAGCACTCTCAACAACCAAAGCTGAGTACATAGCGGCTACGGAAGCCATTAAGGAGGCTATGTGGTGCAAAGTGTTGTTGGAAGAGTTGAAGGTTCTAAAAGAGCAGGTGGTGATGTATTCTATTGTGAGTTTTAAATTACTCGCAAGCGCACGAGTCGTTTGTAATATAGTGTTGTGCAAGTGCGAGGTCGAATCCACAGGGAATTGCATTGTGAAAATATATTTTTAATCTAAACTAACTTTATCTTAACCTAGTTCCGAATTGTGAATGATATTGCAAAAGAAATATAAACTAAATTAAGTTGATTTAAAAACTAATAATTAAAACGCTAAGGTTTCCGAATCTACCCCACCAAAGTTAAGCATATATGTTCTAAAAAGATAGCCTATCAAAACATTCCATGAATTCAACTATAAGACAAAAAACAAAGAATATCCCAACTAAACCAAAAGCATCCAATGTATCCGCTCTTAACAAATCACAAAGGAAATCCAATTTAATTGAAAAGCATTCAATGTATCCATTAGATGAAACACAAGGAATATCCAACAGACAATTTAAACTCAATCAATTATAAGATTAACTCAAATAATTGACAGAACATTTATACTAAAAATTGTCAGATTTGTACAAGCAAATCTGAACTACTACGCCAAACAACGGCGAGGCTTCATCTTCAACCTTAGCTGAAGAGTCCAGCCACTCATAACTATAAAACTACAATAAAAAGTGCTAAACATTTAAACTAAAACAACTGAATATAAAGAAATAAATAAATAACTTTACATGGGAGAAATTCCACTCGCTAACAGGTGGCGCTTCCCCTCGTGGTGACAAAGCCTTCGAGATCCACCAGAATGCTAGCAGATGTCCACCGGTAAACACAAAAGTGGCTCAGGAATTGTACATTAAAGATGAAGTGAAGAAGGGCTTATATAGGGAAATATCACAAGTGCAATATGCTTCCAATCCGATGTGGGATACTGCAGATTCCAGTTTTTGCTCTTTGACCTTTGTCTACTAAAACTGCCATAACTTTCTCTAGAAAAATAATTTTATTGATCCGTGAAATTCCCCAGAAAATAGACATCGGGATCTTTCCAAGCATATATGGATCATCTTGTGATTCTTCCTGAATCAATACAGTTAAATCCTTAAAAATAGTTGATCTGTCACGCTGAAATCATGCACAGCCTGCCCTTTGTCTACTAAAACTACCATAACTTTCTCTAGAAAAATCATTTTATTGATCCGTAAAATTCCTCAGAAAATAGACATCCGGATATTTCCAAACATATATGGTTCATCTTCTGGTTCTTCCTAAATCAATACAGTTTAATCCTCAAAAATGGCTGATCTGCACGAGCAATTCTGGCAATTTAGTGAAACTTCTTTCCAAGCTTGTAAACCTGTAAAACAACGAAAACAACTCAAAGTAACAAATTCCTAAGCTAAAAAATGTAAATTAAAGGGCAAAAATATGCAATATTTGGCACTCATCAAATACCCCCAAACTTACAATTTGCTAGTCCCTTAGCAAAACAAAATAATAAAAAAAAAACCTAAATGAAAAACAAAGAACATAAAGATAAGTTCATCACTCATGGTATCCAAAAATTTAAGGAGCACACATCACCATGATATTCATTCATGAGCAAGCTTAAAAAGATAAACCCATCTTCACAATGAATAGAAAAGTTAAAATCTAATTACTTACAAAAGGTAGGTTAAGGCATCACAAGTCTGACACTGTGTAAAGTGAATTAGTATATAGAAATGAAGCTTCCAAGTGACTCCAATGTGTAAGGTCTCCATGTCTCAAAATTCACCAAATTTCCCATCAGAATGAACAAAAATGGCATAGTTTTTATCTTTTTTTTTTATATAAAAGCCTCTGCTATGTTTAATTCCCTTAAGCTTTCTAATTGACCCATGTAGCGAGTGTTGAGTCAATGACTCCCAAACCAGATGGTTTTAGGGCATTAGGTGTAAAGATACCCCTAAGGACTTACTAACTCGAGTCAAAAAGGCTACGAAATTAAACCGGCCTTAATACTACCAAACAAAATTCTACCTTTTGATGTGAACACTCACTGCTTACTGAGGCAAGAGGTCCAGTTACTCAGCGGAAAGTTTATTGATAATGAATTTTTTATTTTTTATATTTTTTATTATACTTTTCTACGCCCAAGAGTTCATCAAACAAGTCATCCAGTTTCAGTTAAGATAAGGAAAAATACACATTAAAATCACGTGTCATACCTCATATAATTTGTGCTAATGTGCTCGTGTTAGATTAGATCAAACATGTGAATTCTCAAAATGCCTAAAGTAAGTAATTAAATTTTAAAAATTTATCACCAGATCATGTGTTCAAAATGTTAAGCTCACCAATGACATCACATCACAGAAAATGTTTAGATCAACCAAAATTTCACGATAACATGAGCATGCATTTATCTCTGCGACGAAAAGACAACAAATTAGGACAAAGTGTGTGATGTGTCTCCCATACCCCCAAACTTAAATTATACATTGACCCCAATGTGTGACTAATATGGAAAGAGCTGACCTGAGATATGGAGAACTATCTGGACTGGTATGGCTTATAGCATACCCCCAAACTTGAACTGAAGTACGCATTGTCCCTGAAAAATAAAAACTAGAAAACAAAAAATACTGGAAACAAACATTAATCATAAAAATGCAAAATAATAAATAAACAAAAATGATAAGCTGTGGGGTGCCTCCCATGAGCGCTAAGTTTAACGTCTTCAACCAGACCCAACATTAGTAAACATGCCCAACTAAGCGCTCCACCATCTGATCAATAAATGGGAATGGAAAATGATCAGGCCTAGTGGCAGCATTCAATTTACGGTAGTCTAGACACTTTCTCCATATTGACTGCACTCGAGTTGGAACCAACTCGTCGTCTTTATTTACTACCGTCAATTCAGCACATTTGGGCATGACTTTAGTCAGGCTCACCCCCTTGTTATCAGAGATGGGATAAATGATCCCTGCCTCTAACAGCTTAATATCTTCTGCCCTCACAACCTCTTGCATAGCAGGGTTGAGCCTTCTTTGTGGCTCCCTCGATGGCTTGGCATTCTCCTCCAACTGTATCGTGTGTATTACCAACGAGTTGATTCCCTTGACATCCTCAATAGTCCAGCCTATAGCTTCCTTATGCTCTCTTAAGACGTCCAATAATTTCTCCTCTGGAGCATCACCCAAATCTAAAGCTATAATTATTGGCAAAGAATCTGCTGGACCTAGGAACTTATACTTAAGATTGTCTGGTAAAGGCTTAAGTTCCTTCTTGGGGGGTTCAGGTGTTGTGGTTTCCTCTGTCTCATTGGTTTCTCGACGATCAGATTCCAAAATGGCATTCACTTCCTCGAGTAACTTATCTAAGCCCAAGTCCTCTCCAAAGTGAGCAAAGCATGCCTCCAGGGAGTCCTCAATGCGGGATTCATCCATAGTCTCCTCTGTCTTACTACTCTCCCGAGGAGCAGACTCCAAGATAGTATTTGCTTGCTCAAGTAACTTATCTAAGTCTAAATCCTCTCCAAACTGAGCAAAGTCTGCCTCCATAATGTCCTTAGACTTTCCTTCTTTCTTGGGCGCTTGTAGTCTCTCAGGGTAAGGCGCTTTAGGTAAAAATGACCTAGAGAGATCCTTAATAATAGGTGTGGCTGTAGATGGCCCAGCATATCTCTTTTCCTTATTGCCACTTTCTTGCCCTTGTTGTATAGCAGGGTTCTCCTCCACTTAATTGTCCACTTGTCTCCCAGACAAGTATAGGACAGTTGATTGCACTTGTTCCTGCCAATGCATAGGAGTTGATGAATTTTTCACTGCAAACTGTTCCTTTGGTTTAGGCTCAGGTTGACTGGGGAACTCTCCATTCTCTTCTTCACCCACGTAACTTGCGATTTGATCAATTTGACTCTCTAACTTGGCAATCTCTTGGGTGTTTTCTATGGTTGCACTCATCACTTCACTCATAGATTGGCTAGTCTTTTTCATGAAATCATTGAGAGCGTCCTCCAATGACTGTGAAACTGACATTGGCGCTTGAATGGGAGCTTGGTAAGCGGGTGATGGTGCTGGATAGGCATAACTTGGGATTGGTGGAGGAAATTCGGGAGGGTATTGATTATGAGCATGATAAGGGGCTCTTCCCTGATTCATCAGTTGGTTCTGCTCCCATGAAAAATTAGAGTGGTTCCACCACCCTGGATTGTATGTTTCGGAGTAAGATCCATTTGATTCCCAACAACAGTCATTGAAAGCATTCATTTGCTCCATGGGGTACTCGGCACAAGCCGGCATTGATGGACAATTCTGTGCTAGATGCATGGGACTAGCACAAATGGAACAACGATCAACATTGAATGTGTTGGCAGGATTGAGGGACGGGCCGATCATTTTCATATACTCCTTAATGGTGTCCTCTAAAGACTGTGAAACCAGCGCTGGATTCATCCACATATTTTTTTTTTTTGGATAACTAACTAGTACAAAAATAAAATCAATTTAGACCAAAAATTTTCACAAACCAAACAATTCCCCAGCAAAGGCGCCAAAAACTTGTTGTGAGTTTTAAATTACTCACAAGCGCATGAGTCGTTTGCAATATAGTGTTGTGCAAGTGCGAGGTCGAATCCACAGGGAATTGCATTGTGAAAATATATTTTTAATCTAAACTAACTTTATCTTAACCTAGTTCCGAATTGTGAATGATATTGCAAAAGAAATATAAACTAAACTAAGTTGATTTAAAAACTAATAATTAAAACACTAGGGTTTCCGAATCTACCCCACCAAAGTTAAGCATATATGTTCTAAAAATATAGCCTATCAAAACATTCCATGAATCTAACTATAAGACAAAAAACAAAGAATATCCCAACTAAACCAAAAGCATCCAATATATCCGCTCTTAACAAATCACAAAGGAAATCCAACTTAATTGAAAAGCATTCAACGTATCTATCAGATGAAACATAAGGAATATCCAACAGACAATTTAAACTCAATCAATTATAAGATTAACTCAAATAATTGATAGAACATTTATACTAAAAATTATCAGATTTGTACAAGCAAATCTGAACTACTACGCCAAACAACGGCGGGGCTTCATCTTCAACCTTAGCTGAAGAGTCTAGCCACTCATAACTATAAAACTATAATAAAAAGTGCTAAACATTTAAACTAAAACAACTGAATATAAAGAAATAAATAAATAACTTTACATGAGAGAAATTTCACTCGCTGACAGGCGGCGCTTCCCCTCGTGGTGACAAAGCCTTCGAGATCCACCAAAATGCTAGCGGACGTCCACTGGTAAACACCAAAGTGGCTCAGGAATTTTACATTAAAGATGAAGTGAAGAAGGGCTTATATAGGGAAATATCACAAGTGCAATATGCTTCCAATCCGATGTGGGATACGGCAGATTCCAGTTTTTGTTCTTTGACCTTTGTCTACTAAAACTGCTATAACTTTCTCTAGAAAAATCATTTTATTGATCCGTAAAATTATTCAGAAAATAGTCATCGGGATCTTTCCAAGCATATATGTCTCATCTCATGGTTCTTCCTGAATCAATACAGTTAAATCCTCAAAAATGACTGATCTGTCACGCTGAAATCATGCACAGCCTGACCTTTGTCTACTAAAACTGCCATAACTCTCTCTAGAAAAATCATTTTATTAATCCGTAAAATTTCCCAGAAAACAGACATCCGGATCTTTCTAAGCATATATGGCTCATCTTCTGGTTCTTCCTAAATCAATACAGTTTAATCCTCAAAAATGGCTGATCTGCATGAGCAATTCTGGCAATTTAGTGAAACTTCTTTCCAAGCTTGTAAACCTGCAAAACAACGAAAACAACTCAAAGTAACAAATTCCTAAGCTAACAAATGTAAACCAAAGGGCCAAAATATGCAATATTTGGCACTCATTATATTCGGATAGCTAAAATGTGTTGCATTTGTAAAAGAATCCGGTGTTCTATGGGAGGACAAAGCATATGGATGTTCGGAACCATTTCATTCGGGAAAATGTTATGAAAGGATGCATTCATGTGGATAAAGTGGTCATAGAAGAAAATCCTGTAGATTTAGGAACTAAAGTTCTACCTCTAAGTAAGTTTAATCATTGCCTTGGACTTCTTAGGATTGGAGTCGGTTGATGTGGTGACTCAAGATGAGTTTGGATCCTGAGTTCTCTGCACAATGGGTTCGGGTTTAATCGCTTAGAAAAAGGTAGAGATTGTTGGTATTTGTCTAAGGATTAAACAAAGTTGGAGAAGCTTCAGCATCAAGTCTCCAGGCCGCTGCTCAAGGTGTGTGTGGCTCACATTGCAGCAAGTCTAGGATGTGTACCCTCCAGGCCGCGCCACAGCTCAGCTTCCCCAAGGTGCGGCGCCCAGTAAGATGAAGAGTGGAGATGGTTCAGCTCTGTTCCAGGCCACGGCATGCCCAGTTTTAGGCATCGACATACTGGCACACCTTATGCTTATGGTTCAGCATTTCAAATGATGTGTGAAGCATCATCAAAATGCACAGGATCACTTAGAATTGATGAAGGGCTATGATTGATTAGTCCTCAAGATCTAACGGTGGAAATTGACCTTCAAGATAGGTCAACAAGTGGTGCACTATATAAAAGGTCACCTAGCTTTAATCTCAAAAAAGTAAGTAACATAAGTGTGACATATAAGAGATCAATTGTAAGAGTGCAAAGACACTAAACACAAGAGAGATCCTTTGTAGAGAGGCTGGTTGTTTAAGAAAAAAAGAGTAGTGTAGATTGGATACAAGGGCTTGTAAGGGGAATTTTCTTGGGAAAATTCCAGGGTTAGTTCTTATCACTTTCTTCTACTTCTTCTTCTTTCGTTCTTCAAGAACTAGTGAGTTGTTGAAGAGGTGTTACTGATTGTAAAGAACTCTATTAACAAAATAGTGTAGAGAGCTCGGAGTAGCTCACAAGGACATAGGCATTTGTCGAACCTCGTTAACAAATTGCTTGTGTTCTTTCTTTTCTTTGATTGTTTGATTTATGTTCTTTATAAGTCATTCTAGACTTGGGTGTTTGGAAGATCAACCCCTGGGCATTTTGAGGGTGGTTTCCAGACAAATAGATACCCCCGACTCCCTAGTCTCACGTGGATGGTCCAACTCACAATAAGAATTAACAATTCCGAGTCTAGGGGCATGTCACTACATGTTTGAAATGTAGTGGGTCGAAACACGTAGTTAGGGTCGCCCCTAACTGTCTAATATGCCTCCTTAACCTCAAAATTATCTGGCCATCCATCCAGACTCCATTGGATCCCTCCCACAGAAATCCTTAAAATACTCATCAAGAGGTCAGTAGTGACCTTAAACTCCACACCAATAACACTAGTTCTGAATCTCAAAGCCAGTGGACTGGGTTTCACTAAGTTTGGATAGAACTGGTGAATTAGTCTAGGGTAGTACTTCTCATATATCTTGACCAGTGGGGTCAAGTTTATTGCCTTGAAGGCAGGTAATATATCGAAATTACCATGATGAATAGAGTCAAAGTCGGCAACTCTACTCGTCATGATTTTCTTGTGCCGAATGATAAAGTTATACTTGTCCATTGCAGCCAAGCCGGAAAACAGAGTATCATCCAGCTCTGTTATGGGCTTCTTGCTAGATGAGCCCGCCACGCCCTTCCCACGTGAATCTGGAGCCGTGGATTTGGTGTACCTTGGCCTTGTGGGTGCATGTGGTCCCCCAACAGTGGTTTTAATACGGATTCTTTCAGACATTTTTAGGAACAAGGAGTTTTTGGTAAAAAAGAGTTTTGGGTGAAAATGAAAGATTTCAACAGTAGAAAGTTGAAATAGATGGTGGGGATGAGTAGATGGAGGTGTTTACGTAGTGTTTTGATGGGTTTTTTTTTTTTATCAAAATGACGAGATTTTGTAGAGAGAGAAAGCTAGGGTTTTTGAAAATGGCGTAAAAATCTAAAAAAATGAAGAGTCTATTTATAGAATCGTGAAACTAGTAGATTGGGGTTAGGGTACCAGTCGACTGGATGAAATTGTAGAAACATACTAGTTGACTGGGTAGTTTATACCAGTCGACTGGGTTGATAACTGAATTTCAAAAAATGGCTCCTAACAAGGTCTAGTTAACTGGTATAGCCTTATCAATCGACTGGAAGAATAGGCAGAGACTTACCAGTCGACTAAGATGGACTTACCAGTCGACTGGGCCCTAAAAAAAATTTCCATTCTTTGAGTCTTAGCACGAAATTTGTTTATTTATGCCATCTTGAGTGAGGGAGACATTAAATAAGGTTTAATACTCTTTCACTAGATGTCAAATATGCAAAATGACGAATGATGAAGTAATCAGACACAGTTTATCATAATCTAGCAATCCCATTAACAGTCTAATTTTGCAGAAGCTAGCTGCACCTAGAGGTTTTGTAAGAATGTTAGCTATTTGATCTATTGAAGGTATGAATTATAGTCTTATATCACCTTTTTTAGCATGGTCTCTTAAGAAATGATGTCTAATTTCTATGTGTTTAGTTCTAGAGTGCTGAATAGGATTCTTGGTTAGGTTGATAACACTAGTATTATCACAATGTATTGGTATACTTTCAAAGTTCCTGCCATAGTCTTTTAGTTGTTGTTTCATCCATAATACTTGGGCACAACAACTTCCAGCTGCTACATATTCCGCTTCGGTGGTTGATAGTGCAACGGAGTTTTGTTTCTTAGAAAACCAAGAGGTGAACATTGCACATAAGAATTGGCATGTTCCACTTGTGCTTTTTCTATCTAACCTACATCCAGTAAAATCAGCATCTGAATATCCTACTATCTCAAAAGATGAATCTCTGAGTACCATAATCCTATGGTTTAAGTTCCTTGTAGATATCTAAGGACTCTTTTTACTGCAACTACATGTGATTCCTTAGGATTAACCTAAAATCTTGCACACATGCATACACTAAACATTATATCAGGTCTACTTGCAGTTAAATAAAGCAATGCTCCTATCATGCTTCTATAATATTTAGTATCTACACACTTACCTCCTTCATCAAGATCAAGTTTTGTAGATGTGCTCATAGGAGTACCAAGTGGCTTTGAGCTTTCCATCCTGAACCTCTTTAGTAGGTCCTTAGTGTGCTTTGATTGATTGATGAAGATGCCTCCTTTCAATTGTTTGATTTGAAGTCTAAGGAAGTATGTAAGCTCTCCCATCATGCCCATTTCAAATTCACCTTGCATGCACTTTGCAAACTCTTGACACAGAGATTCATTAGTAGCACCCAATATAATATCATCAACATATATTTGGACTAGTAGAGTGTCATTTATGCGAGTTTTAGTGAAGAGGGTTATGTCTACTTTTCCTCTTATAAAATTATTGTCTATTAAGAATTTACTTAGTCTTTCATACCCTGCCCTTGGAGCTTACTTCAACCCATATAGAGCCTTAGAGATCTTGTAGACATGATTTGGAAGACTAGGATTCTTAAATCCAAGAGTTTGCTCAACATAAACCTTTATTCTATAAAGCCATTTAAAAATGCACTTTTTACATTCATTTGAAATAACTTAAACTTATTAAAGAATGCAAAGGCTAATAACATTCGAATAACTTCTAATCAAGCTACTGGAGCATAGGTCTCATCAAAGTCTATTCCTTCTTCTTGATAATATCCCTTAGCAACTAATATAGCCTTGTTCCTAGTTATTATTCCATTTTCATCCATCTTATTTCTAAATACCCATTTAGTTCCTATGATTGTATGATTCCTAGGTCTAGAAACTAAATTCCAAAAATTGTTTCTTTCAAAATGATTTATTTCTTCTTGCATGGCATTTATCCAATCATTATCTTTTTCAGCTTCAATAAATGTCTTAGGTTCAATTTGAGATAAATAAGCTACATAATTGCAAATATTTCTAATAGAGGAATGAGTTCTTACCCCTTGTGAAGGATCACCAATTACTTGATCAATTAGGTGATAATATATATAACTCCAATCTTTGGGAAGACTATCCTCTTATCGGCTTGTAGATGGTTGGTCCAATTTGAGAGTTTCCATCTCTTCATTTGTTTGAGGTGGACTCTCTTTTGGGTCAACAATGGGATTAGGTGTTTCCGTTCTTGGAATAAAATCTGCATCATCATTGAAAGAAACTTCTCTACTACTAATTGGGTTATACTCATCAAGAGTTACATGTACGAATTCTTCTACCACTAAAGTTCTCTTGTTGAAGACTCTATAAGCCTTACTGGAGGTCGAATATCCTAGAAATATCCCTTCATCAGTCTTAGAGTCAAATTTACCCAAGTTAGTTTTATTGTTATTTAGGATAAAGCATTTACCACCAAATGTACGAAAATAGGAGACATTTGGCTTTCTAACTTTCCATAATTCATACAGAGTTTTGTTAAGCATAGGCCTAATTAAAATTCTATTTAGGGTATAGCAAGAAGTGTTTACTGCTTCAACCCAAAATTATTTTGGTAAACTATTTTCACAAAGCATTGTTCTTGCAGATTCTTCTAGAGCTCTATTTTTTCTCTCAACAACTCCATTTTGTTGAGGAGTTCTAGGAGCTGAAAAGTTGTGATCAATTCCATTTTCTTCACAAAATTTTGAAAAACTTTGGTTTTCAAATTCTTTTCCATGATCACTTCTAATGCTTGAAATACAAATTCCTTTTTCATTTTGAACCTTTTTACAAAAGTTTTCAAATCCTTTGAAAGCTTCTTCCTTATAAGCAATAAAAATAACAAAGGTATATTCTTGAATAGTCATCAACAATAACAAGAGCATATTGATGGCCACCTAGACTAATGGTACTTATTGGACCAAATAAGTCCATATGCATGAGTTCTAATGGTATAGTAGTTGAGACTATATTCTTTGATTTAAAAGAAATCCTAGTTTGTTTTCCCATTTGACAAGCATCACATACTATCTTTTTCGAAATTGATTTTGGGAAGTCCAATGACTAAATCTTTTCTTGAAATGATTTTCAGCAAGTTCATGTTCTTATGACTAAGCCTTCTATGCTATAGCCATGGATTTTCACTAATGGCAGGAAAACATTTTTCATTTTCGGAATGCAAGGATTTTAATCAACTATATAGACATTTTCATGTCTATGGCCAACAAATTTGATATTGCTACTCTTGGTGTCTATAACTAGACAATGAGAGGTCTCAAATGTGACTTTGTTGCCTTTGTCACAAAGTTGACTAATACTTAGTAAATTTGGCTTAAGGTCTTGTACTAGCAATACATTATCTATGTTTGAGAAATCATTACCAACTTTTCAATGCCCGATTATCTTCATTTTTGTGTTGTCTCCTATGGTGACAAGTCCATCATCTCTTAAAATTAGCTCCTTGAATACGTTTTTATCACTGGTTATGTGTTTTGAGCATCCACTATCAAGGTACCAATAGTTACCTTCTTCCTTGGTGTGGAGACATATCTACATCACACAAGGATATATAATTGCATTTTTAGGTACCCAAAATTTTTTGGGTCCTTTGGGGTTAGTCCTTGAAAATATGGTTCCTTTTGGGACCCATACTTTCTTAACAGCATATGGTGATCTATAGACATGTTGATAATGCACAATCTTAGGATGATAATTATTGAAGTTTCTAGGAGTATTTAGCTGTGCATGCCTATAATGCTTAGGATATGAATTCCTAGGATACATGTTTCTATTGTGAGGAATATGAATATACATGTCATTTATAGAAAATGTATGATGATGATTTCTAGGATACATTCTTGTATGCACATTATTTCTAGGATTACCATGATGGTAACTCCTAGTATATGTATGTGCAGTGTGCAAGTTTTGATTACTCATATAGTTTCTAGGATGCATATGATGATTATTCCTAGGATGGGTATAAGCATTTCTTGAATGAGCATACATATAAGCATGAGTATTTCTAGGATTCTTCATTCTTATATATGCATTAGAATTAGAATTTCTAGACATGCTATCATTCATTGTGGGTGTATTTTTGACCTTGCTAGTGATCTTTGAAGTAGAGGCTTCATTCACACAAGAGGCTTTCATGAATAAGCTCTCTTTTTATTTTTGCTTGCCTAATAGAGAGTATCCTAACCCGGATTTTCCTCTACTTAATCTTTGGCAAGAAAGCACTTCATCAAGCTTTTTTTTTCCAAGTATGAGTCTAGATATAGTGCCATTCAATTCTAAAATCTTATTCTATAAGTTTTTACTTTCATCTTTTAGGAAATCTTGAGAAGAATCATAAAGCAATGAAGATAGTTTATCTTTTTCTTCTCTTAGACTCATCATTTCTTTAGAAAGAGATTATACCTCTTTCTTAAGAGTTGAGTTCCTAGAATTGAATTTCTTCAATTCATAATGCATTTCATTTATGACTTCTAACAGTTCTTCACTACTACTAACAATGTTATTTTTAGAAGAGGGAGAAAGTAATACCTAATTTTCATCATCAATTGCCATAAGGAATAGGTTGGCAATTTCCTCGTATCCAACTTCTTTATCCAAGGATTCTTCCTCTTCATCATAACTCCAAGTAGTTGCAATCATAGCTTTCTTCTTGAAGCTCCTGTATGGTTTGCTTGTAACCATACAATCGGCCTTGATGTGACCGGGCTTCTTGCATCCATAGCACACAAGTGGTTCCCTTTTTGAGATGGGATCCTTTGTGTATGGTTTCTTGCTTTTCTTCAAGAATCTATGAAACCATTTGGTGATTAAAGCCATCTTACTATCTTCTTCGCTGCTCTCCGCCTCTTCTTTTGATTCCTCCTCTCTGTTGTATGTAGAGGCTTTGAGAGCAATCACCTATTCTTCTTCTCATCATCATTGACAATGGGATTCATTTCTTCCATCTTATATGTCAACAATGACCCAAGAAGTGTCTTAACATCAAGTTTGTCGAGATCTTTGGCCTCTGTGATAGCCGTCTTCTTTGCTTTCCATGTTGGTGGCAAAGATCTTAAGATTTTCCTTGTTAGCTCAAACTCCTCAATGTTCCTACTAAGAAGCTTCAAACCATTAACAATAGTTGTGAAACGTGAGTGCATTTGAGAAATTGTTTTGTTAGGAGACATTCTAAAAGATTCATATTTAGATACTAGCATATAAATTTTTGATTTTTTAACCTCACTAGTTCCTTCATATATAACTTGCAATTTATCCCATATCTCCTTAGCCAAAATGCATGCAGAGATTTTATTGTATTTAGATATATCTAAAGCACAATGTAAAATGCTTGTGGCTTTACTATTGAGAGATATCATTCTACAATCCTCATCATTGTACTCAATTTTGAGTTTATGGCATTGTATGATTGATTTCTCCAATAATTATTTCCTTTGATGGAATTCTAGGTCCTTCTTCAATGACTCTCCACAGATTATAATCTTGTCATTCAACAAAGATTTTCATCCTGTTTTTCCAATAGTTATAGTTGGAGCTATTGAACAAAGAAGGCCTAGTATATGAGTGTCCCTTAGAATAGCTATTTGCTACCATCGGATCAACTCAAGGATATTAAGCCTAAAATTGAGAACGAAGCTCTGATACCAATTGTAGACTGAGGTTTCAACCCAAGAGGGGGGGTGAATTGGGTTTTAAAAAACTTTCGCTAATCAATCACAAGTTTATAAAAACCGATAAACCAACATGCATGTAAACAAGTAATGTGCTAAAAATAAAAGAGTTTAAGGAATAGAGGATGCAAACTCAGTTTATAGTGGTTCAACAATATCGGATTCATTCTGACCCTATGTCCACTCTCTTCAAGGAACCTCCTTGAAGTAATCCACTAAGAAACTTAGTCGTGCAACTTCACGGGTGTTGTACAAACCTTACAATCAATCCCTTCCTCTTGGAAGCAAAACCTCTTCCTCTCGGAAGCTAATCTCTTCCTTTCCTAAGCTAATCCCTTTACAATAGATGTTGTAAAGTAAATAGTAGAGAAACAACAAAGAAAACTTATACAACTGAATAATATCTCTCTTTCAAGGTAAAGCTTGAAGAATGGCTCAACAATCAATTTTTCAAAGCTTTTTGTGTATCAATGAGTAAAAACTTGATTGAATGTGTGATTCCCCATTTTGAAATGCTCAATAGAGTGGGTTTATATAACCTTGATGTAATATGCTCGTTCTCAACTGATTTGGTACGTTTTGGTACAATTTGTGCTGAAATCTCGCGTCTCAACGGTCATATTTTTTGAACTACCAGTCGACTGGATCTTAGTACCAGTCGACTGGGTCAAGCTTAAAAATCCAATTTTTAAGACTTTGAAGGTACCAATCGACTGGGAAACTTCTACCCAAAGTACCATTCGACTGGGTTGTTCTTATCAGTCAACTGGGGACTGTCTGTCCAAAGCACCAGTCTTCTGGTGTAAGCACCCAGTCGACTGGGTTGCCTTTCAACCCAGTTTTTTTAATTCTTTTAAAAGGATTTGATTTTAAAACATTAGTTTTTAAAATGCGTTTTCAAAATGAGCCATTAGACAAGCTAATTACCTTAACAGGTGAGATTTACAACTAGTTTAAATACCTTAACCCTATACTAGATCTTCTATCTTTACTTGGAGTTTAATTTGAATTGAGTTCTTGTACCTTGATCCTTAGCTGAATGCTTTTATCGCTTAATACACTTAGATATCACTGTTAGTATAATAACAATTTGTGTTTTGTCATCATTAAAATATAGGTGAGGGTCAACATGTAAAAATAAGGAGAAAGAATAGCTTATATGTATGGATTAGGCCAAAAACTCGTGAGGTTAAGCTTTTAAGTCAAGTTGGTGTCCACTCATATATATCAAGCCACACGCGAGGTCTCCCCCATGCACCAACACCATGTAGCCTTTCTAAAGGAAATCACGGCCGTTCTACCATTGACGTGGTTATTCGTAATATAAATTTTAATTAGGACAGTGTTTGGCTTGTTTTTCCAAGTTTGTTGGCATTATCTCTAATATTTTTGCATAAATGTGGGCTATACTTGATGCCCTTCTTTTCATTAACATCTTGGAATCACTCATGTTATGACCACTGCCTATTGACCTGCTGTAGATTCTCTTAGCTGCCTATCGACCTGCAGTAACTACATAGTAATCTATGGGTTTTGAACCTCCTGCTTTCATCTAGAGTTTTGTTTGCTGCTATATATGGCCCTGCTAGGTTTCTACTTCAAAAATTTTTATTATAAATTTGAACTATATAACTTTTTTGGATGTACGTTTCAATATATAATATAATATAATATAATTCTTCCTTCTTTTGAAATAAAAAAAAAAACAAAAATCTCGAAGTCCAAATTGTTTTGCTATATGAACTTCTTTAGGATAAACCAATGTATTTGTACGAATGAGATCATATACTGAATTATTTTAAATATAGATCATAACAAATAGTGTTAGAAAATTCTTTGCAAAACCATACCCTTGTCTCATGGAAAGAAAGATTTCATTAAAGAAAGGAAAGGTCCTTGAGGATAAAAGAAGTTGTAGAAAGTAAAATCTCCATGATCCAAATGCACATATCAGAAATGGGCCTAGTCAATCCAGCTAATTGATGTGTTTTCTTGGATGAAAATTTTGTAAAATTCTTTCTTGTAAACAGGAATTACTCACTTCTCTATTTTGACCAAAATGACCTTTATATATATTCTACATAATTTTCCTTGGGACAAAATATACTAATTTCTATATTGATTTCTCCTTATATCCAAAAACACCATGACAAAAATGTAAATTAACATAAAAGCTAAATTAAAAAACTAAGTTTGATTGGACATTTATTAATCAATTCATAGTTCACACAATAATTGGCCTCAAAAGACTAATACTTATACCATACAGTCCAACTCTGATTTATAGAACCTCAAGGCTACAATAGATGCTTATGATTTTTGAGATGATATTTACGTGCGTTAATAAGATTTAATTATAGATGTTTAGTTCCCTGTCGAACCTTGACCTCACAGCAGCCTATTGATGAGCCGTCTCACCATAGTTTGACGAACAACATTCATCAAAGTAGGATGAAGCTTCTTCTCGAGAAGTCTTAGTACGTTATTGATTATCAGCATTACTAGCAATCTTCTTCTCTAGAAATCCTTTAGGGGTAAATTTTGGGGGAGGATAGCATTCATCTTGTTTCCTCATACGATGATCGAGCCCTTAAATGCCAAAAACTGTCTTCCAAGACACAAACTTGCACTTGGGCCAAGTTGTTTCACTACTATAGACATTAGGCTCCATGGCTTTTCGTTTGAAAGATATTAATCTACCAAAAACAGCAACCCAATCATGCTTAGATGCAAAATTCTTCTGAAAAAATATCCTCGTGAACAAAGAACCACCCATCATTGCAATTATTTTTTTTATAAAAAAAAATTCATGAATTTGAAGAAAATAATTTGATTTTTTTGGTTCTTAAATTTCACCTTACATTTTGTATGCTAAAATGGATTAACAAATTGTATATATAGTGGTTGGAGCTAGATGTGATGCATAAAAAATGACATTAATTGCAAATATTCTTAAATTTATATTGTCATCATTACACATGTACCATAATTAATTTGCATATCTTTATGATATGCATATTATTAAAGGTTATAACTTTGATCATGATCTCTATTAAATAGTAATTATTTTCGTAATTGTTAGTATTAAAATTTCAATTCACTAGAAAACTTTCCATTATAAGAAAAATGTGGAGATCAAGTGCATACGCTCAAATACTCTTCCTACCACGGTGGAGTGAAGTATGCTTTGTTCGGGTAATTTAATATGGACCAATATTTGTGTCAGATTCACATGTAAGGACACTCACATAATTTTTCTCTAAATATTATTTTCTATAAGAGAAACATGTTTATTGCACCTAGCATGCATGTAACCTAGCCACTTAGGTGACTCTATACTAATATGGTCAATAATTCCTCCTTTTTTTTTTAATTTCTTTTAGCTGGAATAAGAATTTTTTTAATATACTCCCAAATTTGGCTATATCTTTATCGGTATTTTAAATCTTAAGGTTGATTTACCATTCTTATATTTCCAATTTTCGAGGAAACATATTCGTATATATGATAATTGAATATCTTTCTCCTCTATCTCTTTTCTTTTCTTTTTTTTCAAAAAAGGAAATAACATTAAAATAAAATATATAGGGGACAAAGGGATGAACCCATGCCTAACCCTTCCTAATACATAGCAAGATTAAAAAAGAATACAACTTCAAAATGAAACCACAAAACTAAAAAGAAAGCACAACTCAATGTTTTTTACTCCTAACTTTAATTCCCTCTTTCTTTCTTTGGTTTCAATTTTTTCAGCTTGGTGAAAAGTTCCATAGCTATACACTTCTTATTTTTATAATTTTATTTATTTATTTATTTTTATTTTTTTGAATGAAAGGATAGTGATACATTTGGAATCAATGCACATGGTCACTCATTCATTACCTTTTTATCATGCTATTATTAATTGATCCGCATTTTGTTCACGTTTTTTATATCTTCATCCATGTAAATGTAATTCCCATATGTTTTAGGGTTCGGTGATGTACAACATTCACTTTTAATCTATCCTTTGTTAAGAAAGAAATTAGAAGAACAAAGAAGAGATGTGGAAAAAGAATCCCACATTGAATATATAGAAATAAGGAGAAAGAATGGCTTATATATATGGATTAGGTCAAAAACTTGTGAGCTTAAGTTTTTAAGTTAAGTTGGTGTCCACTCATATATATCAAACCACATGCGAGGTCTCCCCCATGCACCAACACCATTTTTCCCTTCTAAAGGCAATCTTGGCCATTCTATCATTGGCGTGGTTATTCGTAATATAAATTTTAATTAGGACAGTGTTTGGCTAATTTTTCCAAGTTTGTTGGCATTACCTCTAATATTTTTGCATAAATGTGGGCTATACGTGATGCCTTTATTTTCCTTAAAATCTTGGCATCACCTATGTTATGACCATTGCTTATCGACTTGTTATAGCTTCTCCTAGGTGGCTCTAATTTTTTGTTTCTAGGGGAGGTAAAAAGTTTGCATGCTGATGACTTTGTGACTATGGCAACAACTACATAATCATCTATGGGTTTTGAACCTCCTACTTTTATCTAGAGTTTTGTCTTTTACTATGTATGGCCCTGTTGGGCTTCTACTTCAGAAAATTTTGGTATAACTTTTAACTATGTAACTGCTATGGATGTAGATTTTAATATATAATATAGACAACAAGATAAATTGGTATCACTGATGGACTGAATTCTTCGGTGATACCCTATTTCTTGTCTGTGATACTTATTGGAAATCACCTTGACAAGATGCCCAGGTGGTGATCTTCCAAACACCCAAGTCTAGAATGACTTGTAGAAAGAATTGAAATCGAAAACAGGAACAAAAAGTCAAAGAAAGAAAGAAGATAAGAAATTGTTATCGAGGTTCAGCAATGTGCCTACGTCCCCGTGAGTTCCTCCAAACTCTCTACACTAAATCAAATGGTTCTTATAAGTTACAGCAATCCCCTTCAAGAAACCAAGTTCTTGAAGAAACCAAGAAGAGAAGAAAGAAAGAAGATGAGAACTAACAATGCTCTCTTTCTAATCTAGACTTCTCTATCTTTTACACCTAGCCTCACTACAAAGAGTCCCTTTGTGTTTATATCTCACAAACAATTCTCTCTTGTATTACAATTGATCTCAAAGTATGTCACAAACTTGTGTTGTTCCCTTGTTGAAAAATGAGGCTAGGGAACCCCTTTCATAGCCACCCACTTCTTAGTCATTCTTGAGATTCAATCCTCACCCTTTGATCATGATTACCACTTAATCATGGCCCTCCATCACTCCTAAGTGGTGTTGTGCATTTTAACCTTGCACCTACGTGCCTAAGAGGGCCTTGAAATAGGCTGTCTATGTGTGCAGCATTTTGCCTAGTGCCTAGGTGCTCAACAGGGCGCGGTGCGATGCTGGGCAGTGCGCCGCTGATGGAGGAGCGGTGAGGTGGTGGTGCATTTCAGGAGGTCGCATACTGGATGGTGCACCATTGGGCTATGGGTGGTGCGATGCTGGTGCGGTTCTGGAGGTAGGCGTTCTGGACGGTGCGGTGCTGGGCTATGCGCGATGAGGTGCTGGCCTTCACTTGCAGTGTGCACACTCCTTCAGCTTGTGTGCTAAAGTGCGCACACTAGTGCACCTAGCCTTACCTTGCTCCAAAGTGATGCACACACATGTGTGCAGACCTCTAACTTGCTGAACTTTAATTCTCCAACCTTGGTTTAGACTTTATCCATCTTTGAACCATGTTTTGACATGCTTAAACCTTAGACAAATACCAACAATACTTATGGGCTTCCCTTCAAATACCTCAGCAACCACTTCATCCCAAGCCAATGCTCATTTCTGGGATTACTCATAAACCTGCTGAGAACACTCATTGCATGAGCAATATCGGGTCTAGTGCTTGCCATGGTGTACATAACAGAACCAACAACACTAGAGTAAGGGACTTTCTCCATTTCCTTCTTCTCTGCCTCCGATCTTGGACATTGATCGCTGGAGAACTTGAAATGACCAGCAATGGGAACCTTCACTAGTTTGTTATCTTTCATAAAGAATTTAGATATCATCTTCTCTATGTAGGAGGTTTGAGAGATCTTCAATCTGTTTCTCTCCCTTTCTCGGATGATACATATCCCAAGGATCTTTTATGCATGGCCAAGATCCTTCGTCTCAAACTCCTCACTGAGTTGAGCCTTCAATTTCTTTATCGTCTCCATGCTGCTCCCAACCAGCAACATGTCATCAACATAGATGAGGATGATGACCATTTCCTCAACCTTCTGCCCTTTATAGTACAAGCACGAATCATAATAGCTCCTCATGAAACCCATGCTGAATACAAAGGAATCAGGCCATAGAGAGACTTCTTCAATTTGCACACTAACTCTCCCTACCTTCCTTCCTTATAGCCTTCGGGTTGCCTCATGAAAATGGTCTCATCGAGCTCTCTATGTAAGAATGTTGTCTTCACATCCATTTGCTCAATTTCCCAATCAAATTGGACCACCAATGCTAACACTATCTGGATTTTCTTGTACTTCACAACCGGTGAGAAGATTTCTGTGAAATCTATGCCTTCCTTTTGTGTGAACCCCTTCACCACCAGCCTAGCCTTATACTGGACTTCATCCCCTGGAGTATTCCCTTCTTTGATCTTATAGAGCCATCTACAATCCACAACTCTTTGCTTTTCATGTTTGGGTACCAACTCCCAAGAGTTGTTCTTCATCAAAGAATCCATTTCTTCCTCCATAGCCAGCTACCACTTTGATGATTCCTTACACTCCATGGCATCCGTGTATATTTCTTGTTCAACCTCTCCTTCTCTCCAATGAGCTGCTACATTAGCATTTGCAAACCCATATCTCAAAAGAGGTCTAACCACTCTCCTTCCCTGGTCTCTTGTGAGCTGGTAGTCATTTACTGCATCAACCTCTTCTTGTTTAGCCTCTTCTTGAGTTTCTTGAGCTTGGCCTTCATCCAAGGGCTCTACCTAGTCTGAACCCTCTTGCCTCCTCTGCTCTACCTGAACCGAGTTCTCCTTGATGTGATGCTCCACAACTTTTGGACTGGTTTGCTCACTAGCCCCTACAGGGTTAGTTTTCTCCAAGTAAAGAAATAATAATTCATTAAAGATAACATCCCTACTTATAATCAGTTTCATGCCCTTCTTTTCTAAGGACCACAACCTAATCCCTTAACCCCATCACTATATCCTAGAAATACACATTTTCTAGATCTAGGGTCAAGTTTATCCTCCTTTTGATGTGCATATACTGCACACCCAAAAGTCCTTAGGTTGCTTAATTCAGGAGGTTTTCCACTTCACATCTCCATGGGAGTTTTGAGCTCTAAAGCTCTAGAGGGTGATCTATTACCAAGTATACAGCTGTAGCCATAGCTTCTCCCCAAAAATATTTTGGTAACCGGGATCCTATTAACATGCACCTAACCTTCTCCATAAGGGTTCTATTCATTCTTTCAGTAACTCCATTTTGCTGGGGTGTTTTTACAACCGTCTTATGCCTTAGAATGCCATTTAATTCGCAGAATTTAACAAAATCATTATTGCGAAATTCTAAGCCATTATCGATTCGTAAAGCCTTAACTACCTACCCGTTTGAGTTTCCAGCAACTTCTTCCACACAATAAATTTATTCAAGGTATCAGATTTATTCCTAAGCAAATAAACCCACACTCTTCTTGAATAATCATCAATTAAAGACAGAAAGTAAAAGTTACCTCCCTATGTTGGTGTCCTAGCTAGTCCCCAAAGGTCCGGATGAATGTAGTCAAGAATTCCTTTGGACTTGTGCACCCCGGTGTTGAAGCTAACCCGATGTTGCTTCCTAAGAATGCAACTCTCACTGAAATCCAATTTTTCTACTTTGTCACCACCAAGTAGACCTTCTTTGTTAAGAACTTGCAGGCCCTTTTCGCTTATGTGTCCCAAGCAAGTGTGCCAAAGGGCTACCTTGTCCATCTCAGCCATCAAGCTTGCCATTTGATCATTGATTTCTGTCTCTCCGATCATCTCATAGAGTCCATCTTTCTTATTGCCTTGATCACTACCAAAGATCTCTTGGCCATCTTGATCTTTCTTCCCTCTACTTTGCATGTATACCCCATAGAATCCAGCTGCCCCAATGAGATCAAGTTCCTCTTCAAATCTGGAAGATATCTTACATTTCGCAGCAACCTTGTGACTCCATCAAACATTTTCAATTGAATGTCACCAATCCCTCTCACTTGGCAAGAATTGTAATTCCCCAAGAAAACCCTTCCATCATATGTAAGTGCACCCAGAGTCAAGAATCCACTTTCAGCTGTCTTGCCTCCTGCTCACATTTGAGCACACAATAAGAACATCATCTTACTATTCTCCCTTGGCAACCGAAGCTTCTCCATTGTTGGTGTGGCTTCTCCTCTCATCTCATATCCTCTTCTTACAATCTTTCTTGAAATGGCCCTCCTTGTTGCAGTAAAAGAATCTCCTTCCTCCTCTAAGTCTTGTCTTGGAATGAGATCTCCCATGGTTCTGCCCTCAACCTCTTGATTTCTCCCGGTAGTTACCATGGTTGCTATTGCCATTCTGAGTTGTTGGCCTTCCTCTTATGAATAGCCCATCACCACTTGATGTCTCCTTCATCTTGGCCTTGAAATCATTTGCCCTTATGGCATTGATCACAATCTCCTTTGTCAAAGTATCCCTTCCATACTCAATGGCATTAATCAAGTTATCAAAGCAATCAGGAAGAGAATTTAACAAAATGATAGCTAATTGTTCATCCGAAAAAATAATGCTACAGCTATTCAAATCTTGAACTACCTTATTAAAGACATCAAGATTATCTTGCAACTCTTTACTAGGGTCCATTTTAAAAGAAAAAATTCTTTTAAGAAGATAAATCTTGTTAAGAAGAGTTTTGGTAAGAAACAACTCATCTAGTTTCTTCCATATAACAACTGGATCCTCCGAGTCTCCGTACTCCCTTGTGACACTATCCGATATGTGCAAGAAAATGGTGCTGTAAGCCATCTTCTTCATCTTGATCCGCTGGTCTTCTATAACACTTGCTGGAAAAAAATCATCTTCTCCAATAGCCAAGTCCACTTTCTGTTGCATTAGAACAACCTTGATCTTTCGCTTCCAAAAGGCAAAGTCTCCCTTTCCATCAAACTTCTCAGCACAAAAATTTGAAGCCATCTTTTGCAGACAAGATCCCATATTTATGCACTTCCCGATAAAAGATGGATCTTAACACCATTCTTGAATCAACCATTAAGAACACCATCAGATCTTGATCTTTACACCATTCTTGAATCACCCAAGAAGTTAATCTTTGATTCTTAGAGTCTTGTCTCCGTAACCTTCTTGTTCTTGCTCTGATGCCCAGCTGTGCAGCTCTGATACCACTATTGGAAATCACCTTGACAAGATGCCTAGGTGGTGATCTTCTAAACACCTAAGTCTAGAATGACTTGTAGAAATAATTTCGGCAATCAAACATAAGAATAGAAAATCAAAGAAAGAAAGAAGACAAGCAATTTGTTATCGAGGTTTGGCAATGTGCCTATGTCCCCGTGAATTCCTCTGAACTCTCTGCACTATCTCAAATGGTTCTTACAAGTTACAGCAATCCCCTTTAAGAAACCAAGTTCTTGAAGACACCAAGAAGAGAAGAAAGAATATTACAATGCTCTCTCTCTATACTACTCTTCTTTACAACCAGCCTTACTATAAAAGAGTCCCTCTTATGTTTATGTCTCTCACACAATCCTCTCTTTTATTTACAATTGATCTCACAATATCACAAACTTGTGTGTCTCTCTCTTATTAAAAATTAGGCTAGGAAACCTCTTTTATAGCCATTCACTTCTTGGACATTCTTGTGAATCAAGCTCCACCCTTTGATCATGATCTCCTTTTAATCTTAGCCCTTCAACATCCTCGAAGTGGTGCTGTGCATTTTGGTATTGTGCACACATACTTTGGAGAGCCTTTAAGCCTACTACCTATGGGTGCAGTAGTGTGCCTGGCGGTGCAGATCTCAACAGGGCACGGTGTGGTGCGGAGGCAGAGTGTGCTTGTGTGCATGCTAGGCAGTGTGCCGCGGATAACTGAGTGATGTAGCGCTGGTTCTATCCCAGCAGCACCCTTGCTGGCTGGTATGCCACTAGTGGATGGCTGGTGCACTGCTGGTTTGGTCCTAAAGCTTACTTTCTCGACGGCGCAGTGCTAGAGAGGGGGCAGTGCACCGCTAGTGCACACTGATGCTGCCCAGCAGTGCACAGACTCCATCAGCTTGTGTGCAGAAGTGCACACACTAGTGTGCCTAGCCTTCCCTTACTCCAAATTGATGCACACACATGTGTGCAGTCTTCTAACTTGCTGAAATTTAATTCTCCATCCTTGGTTTAGGTTTTAACCATCTTTGAACCATGGTTGGACCGATGCAAACCTTAGACAAATACCAACATTGTTCTTCCTCAAAGAATCCATTTCTTCCTCCATAGCTAGCTTCCATCTTGGCGAATCTTTACATTCCATTGAATTTGTGTAAGTCTCTTGTTCACTCATCTCTTCTTTTGTCCAAGGAGCTACTGCATCCGCAGCATCCGCAAACCCATATCTTAAAGGTGGTCTGACTAGCCTTCCTTCCCGGTCTCTTATGAGCTGGTAGTCATTCCGACTTGCTGCATCAACCTCTTCTTGTTCAGCCTCTTCTTGAATTTCTTGAGCTTGGCCTTCATCCAAGGGCTCTACCTAGTTTGAGGCCTCTTGCCTTGTTTGCTCTACCTGAACCGAGTTCTTCTTGATGCAGTACTCTACAACTTCTGAACTGGTTTGCTCACTAGCCCCTGCAGGGTTAGTTTTGTCCAAATAGGAAAATAACAATTCATTAAAATTAACATCCCTACTTATTATGAGTTTCAATCCTTCTTTCTCTAAGGACCACAACCTATACCCCTTAGCCCCTTCTCCATATCCTAGAAACACTCACTTTCTAGATCCTGGGCTAAGTCTATCATCCTTTTGTTGTGCATACGCAGCACACCCAAAAGTCCTAAGGTTGTCCAACTCAGGAGGTTTTCCACTCCACATCTCCATGGGAGTCTTGAGCTCTAAAGCTCTAGAGGGTGATCTATATATCGAGTATGCAGCTATAGCCACAGCTTCTCCCCAAAAATATTTTGGTAAACCGGATACATTTAACATACACCTAACCTTTTCCATAAGGGTCTTATTCATCCACTCAGCAACTCCACTTTGCTGAGGGGTTTCCATAACCGTCCTATGTCTTAGAATGCCATTGAACCTACAGAATTGATCAAGTTCTTGGTTAAAAATTTCTAAGCCATTATCGGTTCTTATCCCCTTAACTACTCTACCTATTTGAGTCTATACCAGCCCTTTCCACACCACTAATTTATTCAAAGCATCTGATTTATTTTTAACCAAATAAACCCACACCTTTCTTGAATAATCATCAATTAAAGGTAGAAAGTAAAATTTACTTCCCTGTGTTGGTGTCCTTGCTGGTCCCCAAAGGTCCGCATGAATATAGTCAAGAATGCCCTTAGACTTGTGCACTCTGGTGTTGAAGCTGACCTGGTGTTACTTCTCAAGAACACAACACTCGCAGAAATCAAGTTCCTCTACTTTGTCACCACCAAGTAGGCCATCCTTGCTGAGAACTTGCAAGCCCTCTTCGCTCATATGTCCCAAGCAAGTGTGCCAAAGGGCTGCCCTATCCATCTCAGCCATCAAGCTTGCTGCTTGATCATTGATTTTTGTCTCTCCGATCATCTCATAGAGTCCATCGTTTCTTGCTGCCTTGATCACTACCAAAGATCCCTTAGATACCTTGATCTTTCCTCCCTCTACTTTGCATGTATACCCCATGGAATCCAGCTGCCCCAATGAGATCAAATTTCTCTTCAAATCTGGAAGATACCTCACATTTTCCAGCAGCCTTGTGACTCCATCAAACATCCTCACCTGGATGTCTCCCGTGCCCCTCACTTGGTAAGAAATATCATTCCCTAAGAAAACCCTTTCATCATTGGTTTCCTTGAAATTCTTGAACCAACTCCGGTGAGGGCACATGTGATGAGTGCACTCGAAATCCAAGATCCATTTCCTGCGGCCTTCTTGCCCCTTACTCACACCCAAGCACACAATAAGAACATCATCAGCTTGCTGTTTTGTTTTGGCAACCGAAGCCTCTCCATTCTTGGTATGGCTTCCCCCTCAATTCCTTGTCATCTTCTTGCAATCTTTCTTGACATGACCCTTCTTATGGTAGTAGTAGCAACTCTTCCCTCCAAATCTCAGTTTGGAATGCATTCTCCCATGGCTTCCTCCTCTACCTCTATCCCGATAGTAACCATGCATGCTGGTGTGCACTCTTTCATGGCTCTCTCCTCTACTTCTATCCCGGTAGTAGCCATGTATGCTGTTGTGCACTCTCCGATGGCTCTTTCCTCTACCTCTATCCTGGTAGTAGCCATGGTTGCTACCATACCGAGTTGCTGGACTTCTTTTAAAGAACAACCTTACAACTTGATGCACTCCTTATCTTGGCATCAAGATTGTCTTGCAACTCTTTCTTAGGATCAAGTTTAAAAGCAAAGATTTGTTTATGAAGATACCTCTTATTCGGGAGAGTCTTGGCAAGAAACAACTTATCTAGTTTCTACCATATTGCAGCTGGATCTTCCGAGTCTCCGCACTCCCTTGTGACATTATCCGACAAGTGCAAGAAAATAGTGCTGTATGCCATCTTCTTCATCTCATTCCGCTGGTCCTCCATGAAACTTGCTGGAAAAGCATCATCTTCTCCAATAACCAAGTCCACTTTCTATTGCACAAGAACCTCCTTGATCTTCCACTTCCATAGGGAAAAATCTCCCTTTCCATCAAACTTCTCAATATCAAAATTTGAAGCCATCTTTTGCGGACAAGATCCTAGATTGATGCAGTACCCGAAAATGTTTTCTTCAACCTCAAGAACACAGATCAAAGATGGATCTTAACACCGTTCTTGAATCTACCTTCTTTGATTCTTGGAGTCTTGGCTCCGTCACCGTCTTTGTTCTTGCTTCGATACCCTCTAACCAAGCTCTGATACCACTGTTGGAAATCACCTTGACAAGATGCCTAGGTGGTGATCTTCCAAACACCCAAGTCTAGAATGACTTGTAGAAAGAATAGGAATCGAGAACAGGAACAGAAATTCAAAGAAAAAAGAAGACAAGCAATTGTTATCAAGGTTCAGCAATGTGCCTATGTCCCCGTAAATTCCTCCAAACTCTCTGCACTAAATCAAATGTTTCTTATAAGTTACAGCAATCCCTTTAAGAAACCAAATTCTTGAAGAAACCAAGAAGAGAAGAAAGAAAGAAGATGAGAACTAACAATGCTCTCTTTCTAATCTAGACTTCTCTGTCTTTTACACCCAGCCTCACTACAAAGAGTCCCTCTTTTGTTTATGTCTCTCACACAATTCTCTCTTGTATTACAATTGATCTCAAAGTATGTCACAAACTTGTGTTTTTCTCTTGTTGAAAAATGAGGCTAGGGAACCTCTTTTATAGCCACCCACTTCTTGGTCATTCTTGAGATTCAATCCTCACCCTTTGATCATGATTACCACTTAATCATGGCCCTCCATCACTCCTAAGTGGTGTTGTGCATTTTTACCTTGCACCCACGCACCTAAGAGGGGCTTGAAATAGGCTATCCATGTGTGCATCATTTTGCCTTACGCCTAGGTGCTCAACAGGGCGTGGTGCAGTGATGGGAAGAGTGCCTTTGCACACTCCCTGGGCGGTGTGCTGCTGATGGAGGAGCGATGAGGTGCTGGTGCGTTTCAAGAGGCAGCATACTGGACGGTGCGTCGCTGGGCTATGCGCGGTGTGGTGCAGGTGCGATTCTGGAGGCAGGCATTCTGGACGGTGCGGTGCTGGGCTGTGCGCAGTGAGGTGCTGGCCTTCACCTGCAATGCGCACACTCCTTCAGCTTGTGTACTGAAGTGCGCACACTAGTGCGCCTAGCCTTACCTTGCTCCAAAGTGATGCACACAATGTGTGCAGACCTTTAACTTGCTGAACTTTAATTCTCTAACACTGGTTTAGACTTTAACAATCTTTGAACCATGTTTTGACATGTTTAAACCTTAGACAAATACCAACAATACTTTTCTCCAACGAACTCCCGTCAGTGTTAATTCGTCAGGCATAACCTCCTCGAAGATTCAACTTTTCTTCGACGGCTTAAATATCCGTAAGAGGCACTAATATCATCGAAGGCTATCACCCACAAATAGGTCGTCGATGATATCTCTTCCCAAAAAATTAAATTATGGTTGTTTTTATTAAATAATAATAAAAAATAACTTATTACCAACAGTTTCACTGTCGGTGATACTACTATAGAAAATATTAATTTTGGTCATTTTTAATTAAAAAATTATTTATCACCGACGAATTATCCCGTTAGTGATACTAGTTTTCCAAAAAAAAAATCAAGACATATCATAGACAAAATAGCCCGTCGGTTATATAATTTTTTGAAAAAAATTATTTAATATTTTTCATTAAATTTTATTTTTTGTTATTTAAATTTTTTTTATTTCCCTGTGTGTTACCTTTAGCAAAATGCATTTGTAATTACATAAGTGGAATAATATTCCCACAGCTAAAAGAGCCAAACCCTCTTACATAATCTCCATCATCAAGTACATATTAAATAGATAAATTATTATTTATCTCTCAAAAATATAGTATTTATAAATAGAAAACAACAAATCACGAGTTTTCCAAGTCGGTGCCATCATCGTCTCGGGTCTCGACATCATCCTCCGGAGGTACAGGATCCTATAGAAAAAAATTAAAGGCGTAAGACATATATTCAATATATATGTATAAATTAATGAATATGAAAATTAATAACAGTTAAAAGTTTTAAACCTATACTATTTAACCCAAATTGGAACAAAAGATCTTAAAAGGATTTCATTTGTTCCCACGAGTCACGTTCGACTCGACGAAATTATCAATACCCGCGGTTCATCCTTTACACGACTATTTTACAATTTCACCTTAAAAACCGCTAAGTATTGAACTTTATTAGACTAAAACACACACTTTAGACTAAAATACACACTTTTGGAGAGCTTAGTGATCCGAAACAGATTTTGTTTGTTCCCACGAGTCACACTCGACTCCATGGATGTGTCGGTACACCTAGTTTGTCCATTAGATGATTATTTTACATTTCCAACCTAAAAATCACTATTTGTTGAACTTTATTATACTAAAACACACTTTTGGAGAGCTTAGTGGTCTGAAATTGATTCTGTTTGTTCCCACGAGTCACGTTCGACTCCACAAACGTACTAGTACCCCTGGTTCATCCAATACATGACTATTTTATATTTTCACCCTAAAAACCACTAAGTGTTGAACTTTTTTAGACTAAAACACAAACTTTTGGAGAGCTAGTGATCCGAAACGGATTTTGTTTGTCCGTACGAGTCAAGTTTGACTCCATGGACTTGCTGGTACCCCAGCTTCGTCCATTACTCGACTATTTTACATTTCCACCCTAAAAACCTCTAAGTGTTGAACTTTATTAAACTGAATTACACACTTTTCGAGAGCTTAATTATCCAAAATGGATTCTGATTGTTCCCATGAGTCATGTTCGACTAGACGAACATACCAGTACCCCTGGTTCGTCCATTACTCGTCTATTTTAAATTTCCTTCCTAAAAACTGTTAAGTGTTGAACTTTATTAGACTAAAACACACACTTTTGGAGAGCTTAGTGATCCAAAATGGAGACAATTTGTTCCGACGATTCACATTCGACTCCACGAACTTGCTGGTACCCCCGGTTCGTCCATTACATGACTATTTTACATTTTCAACCTAAAAATCGTTAAGTGATTAACTTTATTAAACTAAAACCTTTTGGAGAGCTTAGTGATCCGAAACAGATGTGTCGATACCCTCGGTTCGTCCATTACACGGCTACTTTACATTTCCACCCTAAAAACCTCTATGTGTTGAACTTTATTAGACTAAAACACACACTTTTGGAGAGCTAGTGATCTGAAATAGATCTTGTTTGTTCCTCGAGTCACGTTTAACTCCATGGACGTGCCGATAGCCCCGATTTATTTATTACTGGCCTATTTTACATTTCCAACCTAAAAACCACTAAGTGTTGAACTTTTTTAGACTAAAACACACACTTTTGAAGAGCTTTGTGGTCCAAAACGGATTAAGTTTGTTCTCACAAGTCACGTTCGACTCGACAAATGTACAAGTACCCCTGGTTCATCTATTACTCAACTATTTTACATTTCTACCCTAAAAACCACTAAGTGTTGAACTTTATTAGACTAAAACACACTTTTGGAGAGCTTAGTGATCGGAAATGGATTCTGTTGGTTCCCACAAGTCACGTTCGAATCCATGAACGTATCAGTACCCTCGATCCTTTCATTACCCAACTATTTTACATTTACACCCTAAAAACCTCTAAGTGTTGAACTTTATTAGACTAAAAACACACTTTTGGTGATACCCTTGGTTCATCTATTACTCGCTTATTTTACATTTCCAACCTAAAACCCACTAAGTGTTGAACTTTATTAGACTAAACAAAAACTTTTGGGTAGCTTAGTGGTCCGAAACAGATTATGTTTGTTCTCACAAGTCACATTCGACTCAATGAAGGTACTTGTACCCTCAGTTCGTCCATTACTTAACTATTTTACATTTCTACCCTAAAACCCACTAAGTGTTGAACTTTATTTGAGTAAAACACACATTTAGAGAGCTTAGTGATCCGAAATGGACTCTGTTTGTTCGCACGAGTCATGTTCAACTCCACGGACATGTTGATACCCTCGATTCATCCAATACATGATTATTTTACATTTCCACCCTAAAAGCATCTAAGTGTTGAACTTTATTAGACTACAACACGGGCTTTTGGAGAGCTTAGTGATCTGAAACTGATTTCGTTTATTCCAACGAGTCCTGTTCGACTCCATGGACGTGCCAGTACCACTAGTTCATCTATTACATGAATATTTTACATTTTCACCCTAAAAAAGCTAAGTGGTGAACTTTATTAGACTGCAACACACTTTTAGAGAGCTTAGTGACCCAATACTAGTTCCGTTTGTTCCCATGAGTCACGTTCAACTCCACAGACGTGCTGGTACCCCTAGTTCTTCAATTACATGACTATTTTACATTTCCACCCTAAAAACTACTAAGTGTGGAACTTTATTAGACAAAAACACACACTTTTGGAGAGCTAGTGATCCGAAACGGATTTCATTTGTTCTTACAAGTCATGTTTGACTCTACGGACATGCCGGTACCCGGAGTTCGTCCATCAGTCGACTACTTTACATTTCCACCCTAAAAACCACTAAGTTTTGAAATTTATTATGCTAAAACACACACTTTTTGAGAGCTTAGTGATCCGAAACTGATTTTGCGTGTTCCCACGAGTTACCTTCGACTCCACGGACATTCTGGTATCCCCAGTTCGTCCATTGCATGACTATTTTACATTTCCACCCTAAAAACCATTAAGTGTTGAAATTTGTTAGACTAAAACCCACTTTTAGAGAGTTTAGTTATCCAAAATAGATTCTGTTTGTTCCCACAAGTCATGTTTGACTCCACGGACATGCCGGTACCATCGGTTTGTCCATTACACGACTATTTTTCATTTCCATCCTAAAAACCTCTAAGTGTTGAACTTTATTAGACTAAAACACACTCATTTGGAGAGCTAGTGATCTAAAATAGATCTTGTTTGTTCCCCGAGTCATGTTTAACTTCACGAACATGCTGATACCCTCGGTTCGTCCATTACTCGTCTATTTTACATTTCAACCCTAAAAACCATTAAGTATTGAACTTTATTAGGCTAAAACACACACTTTTGGATAGGTTAGTGATCCGAAACAAATTTCATTTATTCTCATAAGTCGTGTTCGACTCCATGGACATGCTGGTAGCCCCAGTTCGTCCATTACATGACTATTTTATACTTTCACCCTAAAAAGCGCTAAGTGTTGAACTTTATTAGATTAAAACACACTTTTGAAAAACTAGTGATCCCAAATGGATTTTGTTTGTTCCCACGAGTCACATTCGACTCCACGGACGTACCGATACTTCTGATTTATCCATTACACATCTATTTTACATTTACCCCCTAGAAAGCGGTTCATGTGCCGTCACAAAATGTTACATCATCTGTTGCATCTGTTATCGCTCTTATTGCTACTGCTGCACCCGTACTACAGTTGTTGCTTAAATTCTTGTCGCATTTCTAATTGTTCCAGTTAAAATTGGTTCTCCATGCTATCAACATGTGTCTGCAGGATCTCCTTTATTTTTCTTTTTTCAATTCCTATTGCACTGTTTTGCCATCATTGAACGGTGTAAAGAATGATGCGTTGGATCTATTTATGGAACTGCTTCACAGAGAATCACAACTAAACATGCGACCACTAAGCATCCCCTCAAACCCATAAAACTATCTTTTTTTTTATCCCTCTAAATGCCTCAACCCACTCACACTGTGCGATCTTAATTTGAGATGACCTCCACTTGCATCCATTCTGGGCACCGCGGTCTTGGGGAGGCAGCTTTGCGGCTTGGCCCCTCCTCCAACACTCGTCCTTGTTGGGCGCCACACCTTGGACAAGGCAGGGCTGCGGCTTGGCCTGGTGTGCACTTCATGCTAAATTTTCCTTTTTCGTTGCAACCATTTAATGCTAAGACAAATACCAACAATCTCTACCTTTGTCTAAGTGATTAAACCTGAACCCATTGTGCAGAGAACTCAGTATCCAAACTCATCTTGAGTCATCATATTAACTGACTTCAATCCTAAGTAATCCAAGGCAATGGTTAAACTTACTTAGAGGTAGAACTTTAGTACCTAAATCCACAGGGTTTTCTTCCGTGGCTACCTTGTCCACATGGATGCATCCTTTCGTAACATTTTCCCAAATGAAATGGTACCGAACATCCATATGCCTTGTCCTCTCATGGAACACCGGATTCTTGCACAAATGCAATGCACTTTGGCTATCCGAATACACCATAACCTGCTCCTCTAGTACCTTTAACTCTTCCAATAACCCTTTGCACCACATAGCCTCTTTGATGGCTTTCGTAGCCGCTATGTACTCAGCCTCGGTTTTTGAGAGTGCTACCACTGGTTGCAACTGAGCCTTCCAACTTACACAACATCCGTTTAAGTTAAAGAGGTAAGAGGTAATCGATCTTCTTTTATCTCGGTCTACTCTATAGTCCGAATCCGCATAACCCTCAAGACAGATGGACTTATCCCTCTTCTCATAAGTCAGCCCTACTTCTTGGCTTCCCTTCAAGTACCTCAACACGTCATCCCAAGCCAATGCTCATTTCTTGGATTACTCATAAACATACTGAGGACACTTATTGCATGAGCAATATCAGGTTTAGTGCTTACCATATTGAACATAACTTAACCAATAGCACTAGAGTAAGGGACCTTTTCCATTTCCTTCTTCTCCACCTCCGATCTCGGATATTGATCGCTGGAGAACTTAAAATGACCATCAAGGGGAAACTTCACTGGCTTTTTATCTTCCATAGAGAACTTAGATATCATCTTCTCTATGTAGGAAGTTTGAGAGATCTTCAATTTGTTTCTCTCCCTTTCCCGGATGAAACACATCCCAACGGTCTTCTATGCATGGCCAAGATCCTTCATCTCAAACTCCTCACTGAATTGAGACTTCAATTTTCTTATCCTCTCTATGTTGCTCCCAACCAGCAACATTTCATCAATATAGATTAGGATGATCACCACTTCCTCTACCTTCTGCCCCTTGTAGTACAAGCATGAATCATAGTAGCTCCTCATGAAACCCAGGTTGGTTACAAAGGAATCGAACCTCTTATTCCATTGCTGAGGTGATTGCTTCAGGCCATATAGAGATTTCTTTAGTTGGCACACCAAATCTCCCTATCTTCCTTCCTCATAGCCTTCAGGTTGCCTCATGTAGATGGCCTCATCAAGCTCTCCATGTAAGAATGCTGTCTTCACATCCATTTGCTCCATCTCCCAATCAAATTGGACCACCATAGCCAATATTATCCGTATCGTCTTGTATTTCACAACCAGCGAGAATATTTTGGTGAAATCTATGCCTTCCTTTTGTGTGAACCCCTTCGCCACTAGCCTAGCTTTATACTGAACTTCATTCCCTAGAGTGTTCCCTTCTTTGATCTTGTATATCCATCTATAATCGATAATTCTTTATTTTTTCTGGTTTGGGCACCAATTCCTAAAAGTTGTTCTTCCTCAAATAATCCATTTCTTCCTCTATAGCTAGCTGCCACTTTGAGGACTCCTTAAATTCCATGGCTTCCATGTAAGTTTTTGGTTCAACTATTCCTTCTTCTGTCCAAGGAGCTGCTACATTAGCATTTGCAAACCCATATCTCAAAGGTGGTCTAACCACCCTCCTTCCCTAGTCCCTTGTGAGCTGGTAGTCATTCTGACTTACTACATCAACCTCTTCTAGTTCAGCCTCCTCCTAAGTGCCCTGAGCTTGGCCTTCATCAATGGACTCTACCTGGTCCGAACCCTCTTGCCTTCCTTGCTCTACCTGAACCGAGTTCTCCTTGATGCGATACTCCACAAATTTCGAGCCGGTTTGCTCACTAGCCCCTACGAGGTTAGTTTTCTCCAAGTAGGGAAATAACAATTCATTAAAAATAACATCCCTACTTATTATGAGTTTCATTCCTTTTGGTTCTAAGGACCACAACCTATACCCCTTAACCCCATCACCATACCTTACAAATACACATTTTCTAGACCTTGGGTTAAGTTTATCATCATTTTGATGTGAAAATGCAGCACACCCAAAAGTCCTAAGGTTGCTTAACTCAGGGGGTTTCCCATTCCACATCTCCATAGGAGTCTTGAGCACTAAAGCTCTAGAGGGTGATCTATTTACCAAGTATGCAACAGTAGACACAGCTTCCCCCTAAAAATATTTTGGTAATCCGGATCCTATTAACATGCACCTAACCTTTTCCATAAGGGTTCTATTCATCCTCTCAGCAACTCTATTTTGTTGAGGTATTTTTACAACCGTTTTATGCCTTAGAATGCCATTTAATTCACAGAATTTATCAAAATCCTTATTACAAAATTCTAAGCCATTATCGGTTCGTAAAGCCTTAACTACCCTACCCATTTGAGTCTCTAGCAACCTTTTTCACCCCACAAATTTATTCAAAGCATCTGATTTATTTTTAAGCAAATAAACCCAAACCTTTCTTGAATAATCATCAATTAAAGACAAAAAGTAAAAGTTACCTCCCTGTGTTGGTGTTCTTGCTGGTCCCCAAAGGTTCGAATGAATGTAGTCAAGAATGCCCTTAGACTTGTGCACTCCGGTGTTGAAGCTGACCTGGTGTTGCTTCCCAAGAATGCAACACTCGCAGAAATCCAATTTCTCTGCTTTGTCACCACCAAGTAGACCATCCTTACTGAGGATTTGCAGGCCCTTTTCGCTCATATGTCCTAAGCGAGTGTGCCAAAGGGCTACCCTATCCATCTCAGCTATCAAGCTTGCTGCTTGATCCTTGATTTTTGTTTCTCCGATCATCTCATAGGGTCTATCTTTTATTGCTGCTTTGATCACTACCAAAGATCCCTTGGTCACCTTGATCTTTCCTCCCTCTGCCTTATATGTATACCCCATGGAATCTAGCTGCCCCAATGAAATCAAATTCCTCTTCAAGTCTGGAAGATACTTCACATTCCGCAGTAGCCTTGTGACTCCATCAAACATCCTCAACTGGATGTCTCCTATCCCTCTCACTTGGCAAGAATTGTCATTCCCCAAAAAAACCCTTCCATCATTGATCTCCTTGAAATTCTTGAACCATTCCTTGTGAGGGCACATGTGATAAGTGCACCCGGAATCCAGAATCTATTTCTCGCTACCTTGCCTCCCACTCCCATTTGAGCACACAACAAGAACATCGTCTTGCTATTCTCCTTTGGCAACTGAAGCCTCTCCATTATTGGTATGGCTTCTCCCTCTCTCATCCCACAACCTCTTCTTGCAATCTTTCTTGAAGTGACCCTCCTTGTTGCAGTAGAAGCACCTCTTTCCTCTAAATCTTGGTTTGGAATGTGCTCTCCCATGGCTCTGCCCTTTACCCTTTGATTTCTCCCGGTAGTTTCCATGGTTCCTATTGCCATTCCGGGTTGCTGGCCTTCCTCTTACGAACAACCCTTCCCCACTTGATGCCTCCCCACTCTTGGCTTTGAAATAATGAGCCTTTATAGCATTGACCACAATTTCTTTGGTTAGTGTATCTCTTCAATATTCAATTGCATTAATTAAACTATCAAAACAATCAGGAAGAGAATTTAACAACTTAACAGCCAATTGTTCATCCATGAATTTAATACTACAACTAGCCAAATCTTGAACTAGTTTATTAAATATATCAAGATTATCTTGCAACTCTTTATTAGGATCCATTTTAAAAGCAAAGATTCTTTTAAGATGATAAATCTTGTTAGGTAGAGTTTTGGTAAGAAACAACTTATCTAGTTTCTTCCATATGACAGCCGGATCTTCCGAGTCTCTGCACTCTCTTGTGACACTATCCGACATGTGCAAGAAATTGGTGCTGTATGCCATCTTCTTTATCTCAATCCGCTGGTCCTCCGTGATACTTGCTAGAAAAGCATCATATTCTCCAATAGCCAAGTCCACCTTCTGTTGCTAAAGAACAGCCTTGATCTTTTGATTCCACAGGGAAAAATCTCCCTTTTCCATCAAACTTCTCCACAATGAAATTTGAACCCATCTTGCGAAGATGATCCCAGATTTGTACAGCACCCACAAATGCTTTCCAACTTCTTCTAAACCTCAAAAACACGATCCAAGATTGATCTCAACACCATTCTTGAATAATCAAGAATAATACTTTAGTATCTCAAGCAATAACAATCAATTTAAAGCAAATGCAATGCATGAATTTAAATGTTATTATTATTTGGGAACATCTTCCCATATGTCAACTTGTTTTAATTTAGATCGGTCCCCTGCCAGTTCTTTTATTTCCAACATCTACTGCCTATCATGTTTTTCATTTATTTTCAGCGTACACTGGCTGTCACGGATTTTCATTTAGATCGGCCCTCTCCTGGTTCTTTCATTTCAAGCACATACCGACCATCACGATTTTCATTTATTTCCAGCATACACCAGCTGTCATGGTTTTTCATTTAGATCCAACCCCCTCCCGGTTCTTTTATTTCATGCATATGCATATGAACAATGATATGAAATATGCATATGAATAATAATATAAAAACAAGTATGTATTCAGACATTCAATTTAACTATCCAGCTTTTAAACAAAATTATTATTTGATTATATTCATTAAATCTTCTCCTCATATATCATTTCAACTTTATCAACCATAACTTGTCAAAGATTTCATTTATCCCTTCATTATTTAATCAACTCGTTATTTTAATAATATTACTTCTCATATAATAAATCTCTAACACATCAATTATTCCTATCATACCCATCAACCATCTTTCATCTATTATCAAATCATAGGTTAATAATTAATTTAAATATCATCATTGTATATTTCATATTTATCTTGATTAGTAAAAGTAAATCTAACTAACCACATAGCACTTAGAACTACTCGTGGATCACCTCCTTGCCTTTTTTGCTCTTCTCAACAATTTCCCTCGATTGCTGATCGTCAACACCAGACATAATATTTATATTAGAATTTCTTATTTATTCTTCAATTCTTCCAAAAATCCATACCCTTTAAAAATTCCCACATTGAATTACGAGAAATTTCATGTATGCTAAATTTCAAAAATAAAATTTGCATTATTAATTTTGATTTTTCTTAGAGCTTTCCTCAACTCTCTTAAAATTTCTCCCGTAAACCTCTTCAAAAAATTTTCCTTTCAGCCTTTCTTTCAGTCCCCAAGTGTTTAAAGAAATAGAGTAGTTTGAATTGAAGATAGAAGAAAACCAAAAAGGGTTTGGTAAAACTAATAAAACAAAACTTATAAAAACATTTTAATATATATTCTTAACGGTCGCACCGTTTATATAAATGGTGCTCAATGTCCCCCCCCCCCCCCCCAATCTCCACATTTGCAGTTAGTGTCCCCCTCCCCCTTTCCTTTTTGTTCTTCCTTACCTGCTGTCCACATGTCCAGTTTTTTTCTTTAAAAAATTTATTTTATTCAATAATAAATTTAATAATAAATTTTTTCATATATATTATTTTATTTTCATGTTATATTTATCAAATTACTTATTTACCCTTACTTTATAAATATGGGTATTACAATTATACCCACCATAAAAAAATTTCATCCTCGAAATTTCTTTACCTAATTCATGAAAAGTTAAGGGTATTCTTTCCTCATTATTGCCTCATGCTCCCAAGTAATTTCTTCAACATCTTTTTCCCACCATAATACTTGAATCAAAGGAATTACTTTTCTACGCAAGACTTAATCATTTCTGTCTAAAATTCTGGCTGGTACTTGCATAAAGGTCAAATCTTTCTAAAGTTCTATTGCCTGATTTGGAATACTATGGGAGTAATCATGTAAACACTTTCTCAAAAGTGAAACATGAAACACATTGCGTAATTATTTTAACAATGGAGGCAAATCCAATCTATATGCGACTGGTCCAACTCTTTCAATCACCTCATATGGCCCCACAAATCACGGGCTCAACTTTCCCTTCTTTTTAAACCTCAATACACCCTTCCATGGAGATATCTTCAAAAATACCCAATCACCAACCTGAAACTCAAGAGGTCGTCTTCTATTATCGGCATATCCCTTCAGTCTATTTTGTGCTACTCTAAGGTTCTCTCTAACCAGTTTGATCCTCTTAGTAGTCAAATCTATCATTTCTGGACCAAATATTTTTTTTCTCCAACTTTTTCCCAACATACTGGAGTTATACACCTTCGACCATATAAAGCCTCAAAGGGTGTCATCCCAATACTAGTTTGATACTGATTATTGTATACAAACTCGATCAAAGGTAAATAAGCATCCCAGCTCACTGAGAAACTCAATACACTTGCCATATCTTCTAGCATTCTGATGATTCTCTCTATCTGCCCATCAATTTGTGGATGAAAAGTTGTACTAAACTGCAATTGTGTACCCATAGCTTTTTGAAAACCTCTCCAAAATCTAGAGGTAAATCTAGAATCTCTATCTGATACAATGCTCAAAGGTACTTCATGTAATCTTACAATCTCCACTACATACAATTTAGCTAACTTTTCAGGAATCCGGATAGTTTTAATAGGAAGAAAATGTGAAGACTTAGAAAGTCTATCCACTATAACCCATATGCGTTATAACCTCTCTGGGTATGGGGAAAACCAGAGACAAAATTCATGCTCATATTCTCCCATGACCACTCAGGTACTAGAAGAGATTGTAATAAACTTGCTGGATGTCTATTCTCAAACTTCATCTGTTGACAAGTCAAACATCTAGAAATATGCTCCGCTACATTCTTCTTCATCTTTGACCACAAATAATTCTATCTGAACCCCCTGTACATCTTATTATTACCCAGATGCATAGAATATACAAAATTGTGAGCCTCTCTTAGTATCTACTTTCTCATCCCCACATCATTGGGAACACAAACTCTATGTTCCAATACCACCAAACCATCTTCTCTAATTCTAAACTCAGTCGGCTTCCCACTCAATACATCTTGTTTGATCTTCTTTATCCCTCCATTTATACCTTGCATTTGTAATAAACGATCAATAATAGAAGATTGCAACACCATATTTGCCATCAATACTCCTTTATCACTGACACTCAACTGCATCCTTATTTTTCTTAACTCTATCATCAAGCTAGTTTTATGACTCCCAATAGCAGCTAATCACCTTGTAGCCTTTCTACTCAATGCATAAGCTACTACATTAGCCATTGTTTCCCAAAGTATAACACGATAATTGTAGTACAGCTTTGGGGTGTCGATTCCACGGGGAAACAAGTTAACTATAAAAGAAGGTGTGAACTTTAACACAAACGATAAAAGATTGATTGAAAGAATCCGAATTGTGTGAAAATAGTGTGAAGGAAATTGTGTAAATAGATTTATGATAGAGAAACAACAAGGTTCCGAGAATCCTCCCTAGGTTCGTTGCCCTAATCCTAACTTGATTCAATTGTTTTTATCTCGATTGCAAGTTTCACATCCCAAACAGATAATCGAAAAATATTCAATAAGAGCATATATAAAACCTAAATGTAATTATTATGAAATACTCCTTACCTTCAAGCATACATGACCTAACTTATAGGTTATCAAGAGACGATGATATATCTAAATGACAATATCGCAGTAATGGACAAATCTATAAAAGAGATCTACCGGACTCAATCACATCCAAACAAATTGATATAAGAAGAGCATGACTAGACTTATATCTAGGAGAAGCATGTAATCACCGGACTAATAAGAAATCTTTTAATTAAATTAAAGAATAAATCATAACAACGTTTAATAAAAATAATTTCACACTACAATTGAATCAAATAAAGGAAAATAAGAGCAACTACACCTAGGGATTTATCCCTTTGCCTTGCTTGGAGACTAATTGGCCATGGGGCTCATGCTTCCTCGAGCTGCCTTGGGCCTCCCAATGATCATCTCCGGCCTCTAATTTTCCTCCTAAGGGCCCTCTGGATTGCTCCTAAAGGCTCTCTAGATTCACTTTCTGATGATCTCAAATGATCCGATTGTCCTCAAAGCTGAAGTGGAGTGGGTCTTATATAGGAAAATACCACGAGTGCAATGTGTTTCCAATCCGATGTGGGATGTGGGATATAGAAATGTGTTTCTAACCGATGTGGGATGTGGGATTTAAGCCTACACATACCGTTCACGCTGAAATCCCGCACAGCCCGCACAGCCTGACCTTTGTCTACTTAAACCGCCATAACTTTCTCTATGAACCATAAAATTCTCCAGCAAATAGACTTCTGGATCTTTCTAAGTATATATGGCTCATCTCCTGGTTCTTCCTGCATCAATACAGTATAATTTTCAAAAATGACTGATCAGTATGGACAATTCTGGCAATTTAGTGAAACTCCTTTCTTGGTTTCTCTTCATCTTGGCTCTTCCGCGACCATTATCTCACTCGAGTATTCATTGAAGCTTTGTGTTTAAAATGATGATAGCTTTTCTATCTCTTTTTTAAGCTCAAAGTACCTAAAAATGCACTGAAATAAGTCTACGATTGAAGAATAACACTTTAGAGTTATTAAGGTATAAAAGTGTAATTCCAACCTCGATCAACCCTAAAATGCTAACAATTAAGTATTGTTTAGATGCATTTTATGACTCTCATCACAACCCCCAACTAGCTTATTACTAGTCCCTAGTAATTCAAGCGAAAACAAGAGATGAATTCAGTGGTAGGAGTTAAAAACAAAGTAATGCAATGCTAGCGTTGAACCAAGAGTAATTCACTTTTTGTCTCAAAAATCGCACATAACATACGGCACATAGAATCATTAAATTTCACCTAAGTCCAAAAGTAATCCAAACATCAATCTTAAAATCATTATTGACTCTTAAAATCCATCTTACCATAAACCATTAATCCGAACACCTGGATAATTTTATGCATAACATTCATGAATACAAGTCTTGGCCTCTAAAACATGATAAATTTTGTGACGTCAATCACAAAAACAAGCCCCATATGCTTACATTTTAAACCACTCTCCACTGTTGTAGAAAAATCACATTACATTGGATCAATAGGTCTTTAATAAGCTTGTAACGTTAGGCTAAGGTAAAGGGTAAGAAAAAATGGGAAGGATTCACGAGAAAAAGAACTCAATCTCTTAGCTTTTAAACACAATCACTTTTAAGCACTAGATTACTTTACTTAAACACCCAACTTTTTCAACTATTTTTCGAGCATTTTTCATTTTTTTTTCAAAATCACCACTTTTCTTTCCTTTTCTTCTTTCTTTGCCGTAATTCACTTTTCTTTTGTATTTTGGCTTAAGACCATTCACCTCCTTTTTCATTTTTCTTTTCTTTTACATAACCCCCAACTAATCTCCTTTAATGTACTTGGGTTATGGTAGTGATATTTTCTCATATTTCCATCCTTACTCATTTTAAGTGCTTCTCAACAAATGTGTATAACTAAGTTCTTTTAAGAGAAAGGCAAGGATAAAATATTCTCTTTAGGCTCATAAAGGTGAGTAAATGGGCTATTGAAAGAAACAAGGCTCACTTCTTTTCCAAGAAAAGGCTCAAATAAAATACTAGTGGTAAATATAGCAATGGTAGGTTTAACAGGCTCAAACGGTCCAAAAATGGCCTATATTATATCCTAAGTAATATGCATTCTAGGAATTTGCCTCAAGTGATTATCAAATAAGTTCTAGAGCTTGTCAAGACCGCAAAAATATTCACAAAGTAATCACATATAAAACTTCTCTAAATGTTTTAGACTAATCATACAATCTTACCGTAAGCTAGAGTCTCAAACCAAATGAAGATTGACACTTAAATTATTCTCAAACTGAAGCAAGATTTAACTTCTTCTACATGCTATCTGCTATCTCAATTAAGTTTATATCATTGACATGTAAATTGACTCTAAGGCTAACACAAAGCATGCTAAACACAAACAAAAAGGAAAAAAAAATGACACCCAAAAATTCAATGATATGCAGTACGAAATGTATATCTTCCACCCCCAACTTAAGATAAGCATTGTCCTCTATGTAAAATCAAAAGTTAAGAAAACTCCCTTTTTAACCAAAGGTGCGTGGAGTTGAAAGTTGTGCACGATCATTTGAACTGCTTCGTTTATTTGTCCCTGAAAAATAAATACTAAAGTAAAACTGGAAAATAGCAAAATAATAATAATAAACAAGAAAAAAAACATGAAAAACAGTAAAAGTAAAAGGATATGTTTTGGGTTTCCTCCCATGAGTGCTAAGTTTTACTTCTTCAGCCAGACGCTTTTATTCCCTCCTCGAAAAACATGAGTTGGATGCACCAGCCACTACTTTGCTACAAAATTTTGTGCTTGTATGCTTTGGCGATGGCAAGGAATACTTAAAGTCCACCACATGTGGCTCAAGTGTTTTTGGTGATGCCTATTTACTCTCAGCAGTAGGGTATTTGATTCCCACATCCATGTGACTTCTCTTAAGCAACTTCTCAAAGCATGGTTGGCAAGATGTCTTAATAAATTCCTATGGCTTATAAAAAACATCAACAACATTAACGGCATGGGGATAATTTGAAGAATTTTTGAAGTCAAGATTATTAGGAATGAATTCCGAAGAGTTAGAATTATCTTTGATGTACTCATCCTCTTCATGTGGCTGCCATGGGACTCGAAAAACATTTACCTCTAGAGTCCTATTTCCAAATGATAATGTCATTAGGCCATTCCTACAATTAATGAGGGCATTGGCGTTGGCAAGGAATGGTCTTCCAAGTATCAAAGGAATTTTGGACTCCGTGTTTATAGTAGAAACAGTATCTAAAACAAAAAAATCAATAGGATAGTAGAAATTATCAATTTGCAACAAAACATCTTCTATAATATCTCTTGGTTTTCTTATCGATCTATCTGCTAATTGAAGTATCACAGAGCTGCAAGCACATGGAGTATGGCATGAGGTTCACACTAGCACCCAAATCTAGCAATGCTTGGCCACAAGGTTTATTTCCAATTTGGCAAGCCACCGTTGGACAGCCTGGATCTTTATATTTGGGTGGTGTCTTGCTGTTAATTACAACACTTTCTTTCTCCATTAAGAATGCTGTCTTCTTCACATTATGCTTCCTCTTGAGTGTGCATAGATCCTTAATGACTTTAGCATAGTTGGGAATCTGTTTTATGACATGAAGAAGAGGAAGATTAATTTTAACATGCTGAAGTTGTTCAAGAATCTCACCTTTTAATGTTGTATTTATCTCCTTAGGTTTAAGGAGTGCTTGAGAGAAAGTCACCAGTGGGCGATAAACATCACGGGCCTCTTGTTCCTTGGGGGCTTTATCCTTGTTGCTTACGGTATTAGGAATCAAGTGTGATGGTAGAGTGGGACCATCAATTATCTTACCACTGTGAGTAATTATAGCATTAGCCTCTCTAATATTTTGATTTTTAGGATTAGAGGTTTGTGCCATATGTTGTCCCCTTGGATTAGGTTGTGGCTATGAAAGAAACCAACCTTGTTCTTGAATTGTCAAGAAACTAGTCAACTTGGTGAGTTGACTCTTTATTACCTTTTGTTCCTCTTTGATCGCTTGTTGTTCCTCTAACAACCGTTGATTTATTTGTTGTTGATCTTCCACACTCTTGGCATGTACCTGCATAAATGACTTAAATATATCTTCCAAAGGTAAAGATTTTCGAGGTGCATTAAATGAGGTTGTTTCCGGTTGCCATTGGGTACTAGAGTGGGCAGGGGGTTGAATATCGGATTTCCAACTGAAATTAGGGTGATTCTTCCAACTGGGATTGTAGATGTTAGAGTAGGGTGAGTGTGGTTTCCCAATGGGTATACCTACAGCATTACACTCTTCCTTCATCTCAAAATAAACTGAACAATCCTTAGGTAAATGATCTACCCCATTACACACGAAACAAGGCCCATAGGACTCTACCTTAGCAACCGGTTTAGGGGCTCTATTATCCTTGGTTTTTAAGGCTTCAATTTCCTTAGTTAGGACCTCTAAACGAGCTTTAAGATTGTCCTCTTCCTTAAGTTGGTAAATCCCAGCAGGTTGATTTCTCTTAGTGCCTTCCATGGCATTTGGTTCAGTCCAAGTGTGGACTTTTTCTGATATGTCATCTAGGAAATCTATGGCTTGGTCGGGATCTTTTTGAAAAAAATTCTCATTGCACATCATTTCTATGAACTACCTTTCCCTACTTAGGAGTCCATCATAGAAATAGCTAACTACCCACCAACTCTCATACCCATGGTGTGGACAAGAATTCAAAAGGTCCTTGAAATGTTCCCAAACTTGATATAAGGTTTCACTCTCCTTTTGTGCAAAGTTTGAGATTTGTCTCTTGAGGTTGTTGGTCTTATAGGTTGGGAAGTTTTTTTGGAAGAAAATTCGGGTCATCTCATCCCAACTACCTATAGACCTAGGCCTTAACGAGTACAGCCAAGTCTTAGCTTTTTCCTTAAGTGAAAAAGGAAAAAACCGAAGTTTGACGGTGTCTATCATATCAGCCCTACTGTGAAAAGCATCTACTACCTCCTCAAATTCCCTAATATGGATATAGGGGTTTTCACTCTCAAACCTGTGGAAAGTTAGTAGAAATTGGATCATGCTCGGCTTAAAATCAGGTTGTTGAACATTAAGGGGGAACATGATACACGATGGTGTGGTCGTACGGTTAGGGTGCAAGTAATCCTTAAGTGTCCTGGGGGGTTGATCTTCGTGTTCACTCATTTCTTCAGGACTAGATGGATTGTCAAATAAATGATTTGAAAAAGAATTAAATTCTGACTCTAACACAAGCCTACAACCAAATCTACCCACAGCGTCTCTATGTCTGTGCATGTGAGGTAACAAAATAATAAAAATACTATATAAAAAAAAAGAGTCAAATAAAATAAAAAATAAAAAATTAATGCAGCAAGTTAAAAGAAGGAACGAAGTTACCACCTTTACAGCTGTTGAAAAGAAAAACTATTTACAACTCTTCTACCGTCATGTCAAAAGTTGAAAATCTTCTTTGTACTTAAGCACGTTTCCTCGAAAACGGCGCCAAAATTTAATTACGCCCAAAGCATAACGCGGTAATTGTAGTACAGCTTTGGGGTGTCGATTCCATAGGGAAGCAAGTTAACTATAAAAAAATGTGTGAACTTTAACACAAACGATAAAAGATTGATTGAAAGAATCTGAATTGTGTGAAAATAGTGTGAAGGAAATTGTGTTAATAGATTTATGATGGAGAAACAACAAGGTTTCGGGAATCCTCCCTAGGTTCGTTGCCCTAATCCTATCTTGATTCAATTATTTTTATCTCGATTGCAAGTTTCACATCCCAAACAAACAATCAGAAAATATTCAATAAGAGCATATATAAAACCTAAATGTAATTGTTACTCCTTACCTTCAAGCACACATGACCTAACTTATAGGTTATCAAGAGACGACGATATATATAAATGACAATATCGCAGCAATGGACAAATCTATAAAAGAGATCTACCGGACTCAATCACATCCAAACAAATTGACATAAGAAGAGCATGACTAGACTTATATCTAGGAGAAGCATGCAATCACTAGACTAATAAGAAATCTTCTAATTAAATTAAAGAATAAATCATAACAACGTTTAATGAAAATAATTCCAAACTACAACTGAATCAAATAAAGGAAAATAAGAGCAACTACACCTAGGGATTCATCCCTTTGCCTTGCTTGGAGACTAGTCGGCCATGGGGCTCATGCTTCCTCGAGCTACCTCGGGCTTCCCAATGATCATCTCCAACCCCTAATTTTCCTCATAAGGGCCCTCTGGATTCATTTTCTGATGATCTCAGATGATCTAATTGTCCTCAAAGCTGAAGTGGAGTGGGTCTTATATAGGAAAATACCACGAGTGCAATGTGTTTCCAATCCGATGTGGGATGTGGGATATAGAAATGTGTTTCTAACCGATGTGGGATGTGGGATTTAAGCCTTCACATACCGTTCACACTGAAATCCCGCACAGCCCGCACAGCCTGACCTTTGTCTACTTAAACCGCCATAACTTTCTCTATGAACCATAAAATTCTCCAGCAAATAGACTTCTGGATCTTTCTAAGTATATATGGCTCATCTCCTGGTTCTTCCTGCATCAATACAGTTTAATTTTCAAAAATGACTGATCAGTATGGGCAATTCTGGCAATTTAGTGAAACTCCTTTATTGGTTTCTCTTCATCTTGGCTCTTCCGCGACCATTATCTCACTTTAGTATTCATTGAAGCTTCGTGTTTAAAATGATGATAGCTTTTCTATCTTTTTTTTAAGCTCAATTCCTTCATCACCAGAAGGAATCACTAAGACCGGGGCAGTAGTCAATTTTTCTTTCAACAGTTGAAAACTCCTCTCACATTCTTTTGACCACCTAAAATTTGCTTCTTTCTTGGTCATTCTAGTCAATGGTCCAGCAATCATAGAAATTTTTTAGATAAATCTCCTACAATAACCAGCCAACCCCAAAAAGCTTCTAATTTCAGTCACACTAGTGGGTCTTTCCCAATTCAACATTGCTTCTACTTTCTGTACGTCAACTACTATCCCCTCTCCTAACACAATATTCCCCAAGAAATATATTTCACTCAACTAAAACTCATATTTAGAGAATTTTGCATATAAGAGCTCTCTTCTCAAAATTTCTAGCACTATCTCTAAATGTTGCCCATGTTCTTCTTCATTCTTGGAATGTACTAGTGTTGGTGTTTGTCTAAAGTTTAAACAAGGAAAAAATCAGCATAAAGTGCACATTAGTGTGCACCGCGGCCTAGCTTTTCCAAGTTGTGGTGCCCAGCAAAAGAGAAGACTTGGAGAAGGTGTGCGTCATGGCTCAACCTCCCCCAGGCTGCGATGCTCAGAATGGATGCAATGATGGAGAAGTTCAGCACACTCCAGGCCGTGGCATGCCTTGTTTTAGGTCGTGGCTTGAAGGCACAGATGGTCCATTGGTTTCAGCCTTTTGTTAGGTGTGTGAGGTATGTTCAAAATGCACAGGATCACTAAGGATTGATGAAGGGCTATGATTGATTGGTCCTCAAGATCTAAGGGTGGAGATTGACCTTCAAGATAGGTTCAAGAAGTGGTGCACTATATAAAGGGTCACCTAGCTTCAATCTCAACACAATAACATAAGTTGTAAACACAAGTGATCATCATACAAGAGAATTCAAGTGCAAGTGTGAGAGTGCAAAGACACAAAACACAGGAAAGGCACTAGAATAAATCTCAAAAGAGAGGCTGCTATAAGGAGAGAGTAGCATAGATTATGGGTAGACGGCTTTGTAATAGTTCTTATCACTTTCTTTCTTCTCTTCTTTGGTTCTTCAAGAACTTAGGTTTCTTGGAGAGGAGTTCTGTAACTTGTAAGAACTAATCAATTTAGTGCAGAGAATTCGGAGGAACTCATGGGGACGTAGGTCATTACTGAAAATCGATAACAATTGCTGTGCTCTTTCTTTTCTTTGATTTCTGTTTCTGTTTTCAATTCATTACAAGTCACTCTAGACTTGGGTGTTTGGAAGATCATCACCTGAGAATCAAGAAGGTGGTTTCCCAACAGTGGTATCAAAGCCGGAGGAGCTTTGGAGAGTGGGTATCAGAGCTGGAACAGAAAGTATCGGAGTGAAGACTCAAAGAATCAAAGGTTAACTTCTTGGGTGATTCAAAAATTATGCTGGGATCAAGATCTGATTGTGTTCTTGAGGGTGATTAAAGAACAGTATTGAGATCTATCTTTGATCGAGTTCTTATGAATTAGAAGTTTGGGAAAGCAATTGTGGCTGCTGCATAAATCTGAGATTTTCTTTGTAAGATGACTTCAAATTTCATTGTTGAGAAGTTTGATGGATAGGGAGACTTTGCCCTTTGGAAGCGGAAGATCAAGGTTGTTTTTATGCAACAGAAGGTGGACTTGGCTATTAGAGAAGATGACACTTTTCCAGCAAGTATCACAGAAGACCAGCGGATTAAGATGAAGAAGATGGCATACAACACCATTTTCTTGCACATGTCGGATAGTGTCACAAGGGAGTGCGAAAACTCAGAAGATCTAGCTGTCATATGGAAGAAACTAGATGAGTTATTTCTTAACAAGACTCTCCCTAATAAGATTTATCTTCTTAAAGGAATCTTTTCTTTTAAAATGGATGCTAATAAAGAGTTGCAAGATAATCTTGATGTGTTTAATAAGCTAGTTCAAGATTTGAATAGCTGTAGCATTACATTCCCGGATGAACAATTGGCTGTTATTTTGTTAAATTCTCTTCTTGACTGTTTTGATAATTTGATTAATGCTATTGAATATGGAAGAGATACACTAACCAAGGAAATCTCGATGAATGCTATAAGGGCTCATGATTTCAAAGCTAAGATGAGGGAAACATCAAGTGGAGAAGGGCTGTTCATTAGAGGAAGGCCAGCAACTCGGAATGGTAGTAGCATTCATGGCAACTATCGGGAGAAATCAAGAGGTAGAGGGCAGAGCCATAGGAGATCTCATTCCAAATTAAGATTTGGAGGAAAGAGATGCTTCTACTGCAACAAGGAGGGCCATTTCAGGAAAGATTGCAAGAAGAAGATATGGGATGAGAGAGGAAGAAGCCATACCAATAATGGAGAGGCTTCAGTTGCCAAAGGAGAACAACAAGATAATGTTCTTGTTGTGTGCTCAAATGTGAGCAAGAGGTAAGGCAACGAGAAATGGATCCTGGATTCCGAGTGCACTTATCACATGTGCCCTCATCAAAATTGGTTCAAGAATTTCCAAGAAACCAATGATGGAAAGGTTTTCTTAGGGAATGACACTTCTTGCCAAGTGAGGGGAATAGGAGACATCAAATTGAGGATGTTTGATGGAGTCACAACGTTGCTATGGAATGTGAGGTATCTTCCAGATTTGAAAAGGAATTTGATCTCATTGGGGTAGCTAGATTCCATAGGGTATACATACAAAACAGAGGGAGGAAAGATCAAGGTGACCAAGGGATCTTTGATAGTGATCAAAGCAGCAATAAAAGATGGACTCTATGAGATGATCGAAGAGACAAAAATCAAGGATCAAGCAGCAAACTTGATGGCTGAGTTAGATAAGGCAGCCCTTTGACACACTCGTTCGGGACATATGAGCGAAAATGGCCTGCAAGTTCTCAGCAAGGATGGTCTACTTGGTGGTGACAAAGTAGATAAATTGAATTTCTGCGAGTGTTTTGTTCTTGGGAAGCAACACCGGGTCAGCTTCAACACTGGAGTGCAGAAGTCTAAGAGGATTCTTGACTACATTCATTCGGACCTTTGGGGACCAGCAAGAACACCAACACAGGGAGGTAACTTTTACTTTCTATCTTTAATTGATGATTATTCAAGAAAGATTTAGGTTTATTTGCTTAAAAATAAATTAGATGCTTTGAATAAATTTATGGTGTGGAAAAAGTTACTGGAGACTCAAACGGGTAAAGTAGTTAAGGCTTTACGAACCAATAATGGCATAGAATTTTGCAATAAGGATTTTGATAAATTTTGTGAGTTAATGGCAATCTAAGACATAGAACAGTTGTAAAAACACCTCAGCAAAATGGAGTTGCTGAGAGGATGATTAGGACCCTTATGGAAAAAGTTAGGTGCATGTTAATAGGATCCAGATTACCAAAATATTCTTGGGGGGAAGTTGTGTCTACTGCTGCATACATGGTAAATAGATCACCCTCTAGAGCTTTGGAGCTTAAGACTCCCATGGAGATGTGGAGTGGAAAAGCCCCTGAGTTGAGCAACCTTAGGACTTTTGGGTGTGCTGCATTTGCACATCAAAAGGATGATAAACTTAACCCAAGGTCTAGAAAATGTGTATTTCTAGGGTATGGTGATGGGGTTAAGGGGTATAGGTTATGATCCTTAGAACTAAAAGGAATGAAACTTGCAATAAGTAGGGATGTTATTTTTAATCAATTGTTATTTCCCTATTTAGAGAAAACTAACCCTACAGGGGCTAGTGAGCAAACCAGCCCGGAATTTGTGGAGCATCGCATCAAGGAAAACTTAGTTCAGGTAGAGCAAGGAAGGCAAGAGGATTCGAACCAGGTAGAGCCCATTGATGAAGGCCAAGCTCAAGGCACTCAAGAGGAGGCTAAACTAGAAGAAGTTGATGCAGCAAGTCAGAATAACTACCAGCTCACAAGGGACCGGGGAAAGAGGGTGGTCAGACCACCTTTGAGATAGGGGTTTGCGGATGCTAATGTAGCAGCTCCTTGGACAGAATGAGGGATGGTTGAACCAGAAACTTACATGGAAGCCATGGAATGTAAGGAGTCGTCAAAGTGGCAGCTAGCTATGGAGGAAGAAATGGATTCTTTGAGGAAGAACAACTCTTGGGAATTGGTGCCCAAACCAGAAAAACAGAGAGTTATGGATTATAGGTAGATCTACAAGATCAAAGAAGGGAACACTCTAGGGGATGAAGTCTGGTATAAAGCTAAGCTGGTGGCAAAGGGGTTCATATAAAGAGAAGGCATAAATTTCACTGAAATATTGTCACCGGTTGTGAAGTACAAGACGATACGGATAGTATTGGTTATGGTGGTCCAATTTGATTGGGAAATCGAGCTAATGGATGTTATGACAGCGTTCTTACATGGAGAGCTTGATGAGACCATCTACATGAGGCAACCCGAAGGCTATGAGGAAGGAAGGCAGGGAGAGTTGGTGTGCTAATTGAAGAAATCTCTCTATGGCTTGAAGCAATCACCTCGGTAATGGAATAAGAGGTTTGATTCCTTTGTAACTAGCTTGGGTTTCATGAGGAGCTACTATGATTCATGCTTGTACTACAAAGGGCACAAGGTGGAGGAACTGGTGATCATCCTCATCTATGTTGATGATATGCTGCTGGTTAAGAGCAGCATGGAGAGGATAGAAGAGTTGAAGTCTCGACTCAATGAGGAGTTTGAGATAAAGAATCTTGGCCATGCAGAGAAGATCCTTGGGATGAGCATAATCTGGGAAAGGGAGAGAAACAGATAGAAGATTTCTCAAACTTCATATATAGAGAAGATGATATCTAAGTTCTCTATGGAAGATAGTAAACCAGTGAAGGTTCCCCTTGCTGGTCCTTTCAAGTTCTCCAGCGATCAATGTCCAAGATCAGAGGTGGAGAAGAAGGAAATGGAAAAAATCCCTTACTCTAGTGCGTTGGTTCAGTTATGTTCACCATGGTAAGCACTAGACCTGATATTGCTCATACAATAAGTGTTCTCAGCAGGTTTATGAGAAATCCCGAAAAGGAACATTGGCTTGGATGAAGTGGTTGCTGAGGTACTTGAAGGGAAGCCAAAATGTGGGGCTGATTTATGAGAAGAGGGGTAAGTCCATCTGTCTTGAGGGTTATGCGGATTCGGACTATGGAGCAGACCGGGATAAAAGAAGATCGATTACCTCCTACTTCTTCAACTTAAACGGATGTTGTATAAGTTGGATGGCTCAGTTGCAGCTAGTGGTAGCACTCTCAACAACCGAGGCTGAGTACATAGCGGCAACAGAAGCCATTAAGGAGGTTATGTGGTGTAAAGGGTTATTAGAAGAGTTGAAGGTCCTGAAAGAGTAGGTGGTGGTGTATTCGGATAGCAAAAGTGCATTGCACTTGTGTATGAATCTGGTGTTCCATGAGAGGACAAAGCATATAGATGTTCGGTATTATTTCATTTGGGAAAATGTTATAAAAGGATGCATTCATGTGGACAAGGTAGCCACAGAGGAAAATCCTGCAAATTTAGGCACCAAGGTCTACCTCTAAGTAAGTTCAATCATTGCCTTGGACTTCTTAGGATTGGAGTGGGTTGATATGGTGACTCAAGATGAGTTTGGATCCTGAGTTCTCTGCACATGGGTTCGGGTTTAAACGCTTAGACAAAGGTAAAGATTGTTGGTGTTTGTCTAAGGTTTAAACAAGTAAAAAATCAGCATCAAGTGCACACCAGTGTGCGTCGCAGCCTGGCTCTTCCAAGGTGTGCCGCCCAGCAAAAGAGAAGACTTGGAGGAGGTGTGCGCCATGGCTCAGCCTCCCCTAGGCCATGGCGCCCAGAATGGATGCAATCATGGAGAAGTTCAGCACACTTCAAGCTGCGAGATGCCCTGTTTTAGTCCGTAGCTTGAAGGCACACATGGTCCATTTGTTTTAGCCTTTTGTTAGGTGCGTGTGGCATGTTCAAAATGCATAGGATCACTAAGGATTAATGAGTGGCTATGATTGATTAGTCCTCAAGATCTAAGGGTGGAGATTGACCTTCAAGATAGGTTCAAGAAGTGGTGCACTATATAAAAGGTCACCTAGCTTTAATCTCAACACAATAACACAAGTTGTAAACACAAGTGATCATCATACAAGAGAATTCAAGTGCAAGTGTGAGAGTGCAAATACACAAACCAAAGGAGAGGCACTAGAATAGATCTCAAAAGAGAGGTTGGTTGTAAAGAGAGAGTAGCATAGATTGTGGGTAGAGGGCTTTGTAATAGTTCTTATTACTTTCTCTTTTTTTCTTCTTTGGTTCTTCAAGAACTTAGGTTTCTTGGAGAGGAGTTGTTGTAGCTTGTAAGAACTCATTGATTTAGTTCAGAGAGTTCAGAGGAACTCACGGGGATGTAGGCTATTGTCAAACCTCGATAACAATTATTTTGTTCTTTCTTTTCTTTGATTTCTGTTTCTGTTTTCGATTCATTACAAGTCACTCTAGACTTGGGTGTTTGGAAGATCACCACCTGGGCATCAAGAAAGTGGTTTCCCAACAAGTAGAATATCATCAATAAATACAATCACAAATCTATCCAAGAATGGTTTAAACACTCGATTCATTAGATCTATAAATGCTGCATGAGCATTAGTCAACCCAAATGGCATCACATGGAACTCATGATGGCCATAACGTGTCCTAAAAGCAGTCTTAGGCACGTCCCCCTCCTTTATCCTTAATTGATGATAACCCAATCTCAGGTCTATCTTAGAAAATACCCTAGCTCCCTGTAACTACTCGAATAAATCATCTATCTTGGGTAAAGGATATCTATTCTTGATGGTGATCTTATTCAACTGTCTATAATTAATACACAACCTCATTGTCCCATCATTCTTCTTGAAAAACAACACGGTGGCTCCCCAATGTGATATACTAGGTCGAATAAACTATTTATCTAGCAACTCCTGAAACTGAACTTTCAACTCTCTCAATTCAGCTAGTACCATTCTATATGGTGCTACAAATATGGGTGCTGATCCTGGAATCACCTCAATAGAGAACACAATCTCCTTATTGGGAGGCAACCCAGACAACTCCTCAAGGAATACATTAGAAAAATGTTTTACTATTAAGATTTCTTCTAACTTCATAATCTCTTTGCTAGAATCCACCACATACGCCAAGTACCCCTCATAACCTTTCTTCAACCATTTACTAACGGTCAGGATAGAAATAAGACAGTTGGCAAGTATCTTAAATTCTCCCTGAAAATTAAACTCCTCGTGTCTGGATATCTTGAACACCACATTCTTCCTAAAACAATCTACATAAGCATGATATGCAGATAATAATTCATCCCTAGAATTAAATTCAAATTCTAAAGGCAATAAACCAACTTCAAATTCTCTATCAGCCAGACAAATGACACAACCCCAATAAATTTTCCTAATAATAACCCTATCCCCAGTAGGAGCCTCAACAGCAATAGTATGCATCAAAGGACTAACATTGGCATAAATATATTTCATATAAACACTATATGCAAAAGAATGGGTTACACCAGGATCAATCAATAATCTGACAGGCCTATCAAGGATAGATACCATACCCATAACAACATCAGGAGTGGATTGTGCATCATGTTGGGTCAATGCATAGACTCTGCTGTCTCTAGGCTGTAACTGACCACTATGTCCTCTCTCAGTTACTGATCCTCTGCCTCTGCCCCGCACACTCCTTGATCCACCACCTCTTTCCACCTATCTTCTCCCAACACCCCTATCACCTATCTCAATAGATTTGTCCACTAGACAATCTATAATTCTATGTCCTCCCTCACCACATAAAAAGCACATATGAGTAGGACAATTTTGAGCTATATGCCCTATCTGATTACATCTAAAGCAAACTCTTTGCTCTTGTTCATACATCAGATTACTATTTCTCTTTGGCAGCATACTTAGACCACTACCATAACTCTCAATTCCTATAGCCTGTCTACCAAATCTAGGGGTCCCACCGGTATTACTCTGAGCTACAGAAGCAACAAATCCTACTAGCCTCTAACTTTGTACTACAGTTCCTTGTGACAAGGAACTCCCCATCTGGGGTGATCTCCCACCCTACACACTTATACTGCCACCACTTCTAGGTCCCTCAAATCTAGACCTCTTCAACCAATCCCTCCCACCTCTAAACTTCATCAAATCCTTCTCAATCTGTAATGCTTTATCCACCATTATAACATAATTCCCAATACCCATGTAAGAAATTTTAGATCGAATTTCAAAGTGTAACCCGTTTAAAAATCGCTTACATTTCCTCTCCTCTGTATTTACTAACTCAGGTAAAAACCTCGACAGAGCTATAAATCTACTATCATACTCAGCCATATATAAGGTATTATGCCTTAAGTGAATAAAATCTCTCTTCTACTGTGCCCGAAATGTATCTAAAAAATATTTCGCAAAGAACTCATTCTTAAACTTACACCAAGTTAAAGGTAGTTATACCTGTGTACTCACCGTAGGCAAAATATCCTCCCACCATTGAGAAGTCTTACCTTCCAGAATAAATGAAGCAAAAGCAACCTTCTGTTTATCTATCACTAGTAAGACTTCAAAATATTTCTCAACATGTCTAATCCATTGTTCAACTTCTACAGGATTTACAGATCTTTTAAAAGACTGGGGTTTAAACTTAAGAAATCTCACAAAAAAATCCCCTTGCATTTCATGAGCAAACACACTTTCTCCCTCATGAACCTCTTATCTCACCACATCAAGTTCTATTCTATCCCTTTCCTTTAATCTCTTATGCAAATTATTAGCCCTTTCTTCTACTGCATTCATTCTCTTTATTGTACAATCAAGGACTTCTCTCAACCTATCCCTCCTAATATCAAATTCTCTCCCATCTCTACTAGTACCAGTTGCACTAGTAACTTGTTCCCTTATAGAAACCACAGATTCAACCTCCCCTTATGCTTCAGTTGTTCTAAATATTGGGGGTCTACCAGGTCGCTTTTGATTCAGAACTCTCCTCCAACTCTAACACGTCCACGTGTCATCCTCAAACTTTGTATTAAAATATAATTTGTTTAAATCTTTCACTTCTTTAAATTCTTATACAATCTACATAATCATAAAACCTAATACTCTAATACCAAAATTGTAACGACCCATCCCGAGTTGGCCACCCCCGAGACGGTGTCGTCACATTTTGAAAATCCTAACACGACACATATATGCAACAATATAAAAACATCAACTGAATTATCTACCTACATAAATCCTTAACCCTTAACATGGGTGTTACATCATCCAGATCTCAACTGAACAGTATATACAACATAGTATGCATGAATATTTACAAATATTTTTTTCCATTAGTCTGAGGATGTAGACCACGTAACTTACAGATAATGACTTCATCTGAATCTCAGTTCACTAATCTATCTGTCATATCTGCTACCTAAAATTATTTAACAATAAGGAGTGAGCTTCATAAGCTCAGTGAATTAAATTTACCAGAAGTATTCAATTTGTATAATTAGACTTCCAATATTCATTCATCTATATCTCATACAATTTGATAATAGCATCCTATTATCACTACTCATATCATAATCTCTATCCTTTATCAATCTTCTCTTTTAATATGTTAAATCATCTTGGGACTATCAATTCTGTCTCATAATTACCTCACTATAACGTTAACAATATATAATCAATCACCCAGATAATTTTCATCATATCATACTTCCATATATGTTTTTTCATCATATTTGTCTATCTGTGAGAGTCACTCATGTATCAATCAATTTATAATCAAGAATAATACTTTAACATCTCAAGCAACAAAAATCAATATTTAAAGCAAATTCAATGCATGAATTTAAATATTATTATTATTTGGGAACGTCATCCCACATGTCAACATGTTTTAATTTAGACCGGCCCCCTCCCGATTCTTTTACTTCCAGCATCTACTGTCTGTCACAGTTTTCATTTAGACCGAACCCCTCCCGGTTCTTTCATTTCCAGCACATACCGGCTATCACGGTTTTCATTTATTTCTAGCATACACCGGCTGTCACAGTTTTCATTTAGACCAGCTCCTTCTCGGTTCTTTTACTTCATGCATATGCATATAAACAATGATATGAAATATGCATATAAACAATAATATAAAAACAAGTATGTATTCAGACATTCAATTTAGCTATCTAGCTTTTAAACAAAATTATTATTTGATTACATTCATTAAATCTTCTCCTCATATATCATATCAACTTTATCAACCATAACTTGTCAAAGATTTTATTTATCCCTTCATTATTTAATCAACTTGTTATTTTAATAATATTGCTTCTCATATAATAAATCTCTAACACATCAATTATTCTTATCATACCCATCAACCAACTTTCATCTATCATCAAATTATAGGTTAATAATTAATTCAAATAACATCACTGTATATTTCATATTTATCTCAATTACTAAAAGTAAATCTAACTCATCACGTAGCACTTAGAGCTACCCGTAGATCACCTCCTTGCCTTTTCTGCTTTTCTCAGTAATTTCCTTTGATTGCTGATCGTCAATCTGACATAATATTTATATTAGAATTTCTCATTTATTCTTCAGTTCTTCCAAAAATCCATACCCTTTAAAATTTCCAATATTGAATTCCGAGAAATTTCATGTATGCTAAATTTCAAAAATAAAATTCGCATTATTACCTTTAGTTTTTTTTAGAGCTTTCCTCGACTCTCTTAAAATTTCTCCTATAAACCTCTTCAAAATTTTACCCTTTCAGCCCTCAAGTGTTTAAAGAAATAGAGTAATTTGAATTAAAGATAGAAGAAAACCAAACAGGATTTTATAAAACTAATAAAACAAAACTTATAAAAACAATTTTATATATATTTTTAACCGCCACACCGTTTATATAAATAGTGCACATCGATTATATAAATAGTGCTCAGTGCAAAACCCCAACCCCGACCAAACCACCCCTATCATTTTGCATGAATTGCATGCAACACCTGAACTTCTAGGTGTTGCACGCCCCATCCTTCTTTTTTTTTTTTTATACCAAAACTTTTTTTTAAACCAAATTTTTTTTTTCTTCTACCCGTTATCCACACATCCAATTTTTTCAAAATAATTATTTTATTCAATAATAAATTTTTCATATATATTATTTTATTTCCATGTTATGTTTATCAAATTACTTCTTTACCCTTACTTTGTAAATACGGGCATTATACAACCGTATGTTTCCTACCATATAAATTAATACATACAATCAATAATCTTTTTTCTCTCAAAAAATATAAATTAGAAGCGTTATTTATCGAATGAGTAAAACATTTACTATATACATACAATAGTCATACGCGACCTCTGATCAACATATTCATTCGCCACTGAGCTCTTCTGGTTTTATTAAATACTTCAACAGGATTAGCTGGTATGCCAAATTCCGTAGACTACACATTGAAATTTGTCAACAAAAATTAATTGAACACAATATATATATATATATATATATAATTGCAGAGAAATAAAGAAATCATATACTAATGACTCTACATGAGCATCTATACTAATCGACCCTCCAATATGGTGGACACACCAATCATCTCCTGTCCAACCATCTGATTCCCACAACTTCACCAAACTGTCCCAATATTCTATTTGGATGCCATAAACTAAATTCCCATCTTTTTAACCCGTCTATCCAATCAATACTGATTTGTTTGCACCCTTATCTTTTATACACTGATCTCATAATTCTCCTGTTAGTATGGCGGATCCCAACAATTTTTTCGTGGACCTCTCCAACATATGGTTGTTCCTCTAGAGTCACAAATGTATAATGTTGATGCGAACTAAACAAAGGATAAATACAAAAAATTATTAATATATAGCACATGCATATAATTAATATATAACAGATCATATGAATAGAAAACAAAAGACGAGGGAAAAGCTAATATCAAAAATTGGTCCCAAATAGATTCTTAGGCATCTGTACTATAATCAGAATATTTGTTCCATGCGCCACGCATATACTTCTTAAATTGGACAGTAATATTGGAGATATTTTTTCATACTCAGAATTTACTACATTCATATCACTAATTTTATTAAGCAATCTATGAAATAACTACTATATTAATTAAATTAACTGAGATAATTTGTTGTAATCAAATATACAACACATGTCACTTATAACTGTGAGCACTATCTTTTATGCAGGAAGAGACTTCTCTTTATTTGGACCTCTCCCATGAGGTCTCGTTGGAGTAGCCATAGAACACCCTTCCACCCTTGTATACGAAAATGTATGTTGACATATTATATAATACACAATTTAACAAGCAAATTAGTAGAACGACAAATAATATAATTAAAAATAATTGTGAAGTTACCATTTTGTTACTAGTTGAGGAGCAACCTACCTCCTCGGTGGCAATGAGAGGAGTAATTTTGGGAAGATCCCTCCCCACGGATGCTCTATGCCGACCCTTACCTCTTGGCATCCTGTTTCCCAAAAACATAAGAAATATGAATGTTTAAAATTAGCAAGAAGAATCATAATAAACAATTTATATAAAGCATAAAACAATTTAATCATACAACTCAAATAATTCTCAACATTTATAAATAAAAGTGATCATATCATTCTTTCATAGACATCCATGTTAGTACTAGAGTTGTTATCTTCGCTTTCTTCTCCCTCTCCATCGAATTCTTTCTCCTCATCATCATCATCATCTAAGTTAAGCCTTGAATTATACTTAATATCTATGAGACCATACTTGTCTACTTGAACTCTATTATCAAAATCAAACCAATGGCATTTGAATAATACAACAATGTTATTAATCCCAATATATTGGAGCTCGACAAATTCTGTCAACATCCCGTAGAAGTCACATTCATATTCATCATAACAACTACCTTTCACAAGCACACCACTACTCATCATTTTCTTATGTTGTCCATAAGACTAGGTGTGAAACTTGTATCCGTTGACATTATATTAGAGATAACACTTCACATGCTTCATCTGGCCAAGTCTTATCCCTCATATTTGCTTGTCAATTGTTTTATCTTTAGTTACCTATAATTAAAATATATAGCTTAATTATACATAAACCTAAATGCATTAATACATAATAATATATGCTTACAATATGATACTATTTTACATGTTATGACTTATGATGAGTGCCAAATATTGCATATTTTGGCCCATTAATTTACATTTGTTAGCTTAGGGATTTGTTACTTTGAGTTATTTTTCGTTGTTTTACAGGTTCACAACCACTTGGAAAGGAGTTTCACTAAATTGCCCGTACAGATCAGTTATTTTTGCAAATTAAACTGTATTGATTCAGGAAGAACCAGAAGATGAGCCATATATGCTTTGAAAGATCCAGATGTCTATTTTCTGAAGAATTTTACATCTTGTAAAAATGATTTTTCTAGAGAAAGTTATGACAGTTTTAGTAGACAAAGGTCAAGCTGGAAGATACCTAGTGCGCTCGAGCACACCAGACCTGCAATTGAATGCAGGAGCGCACTTTGACATTCCACATCGGTCAGAAGTACTTTGCAGCACACCATTCTGCACTAGAGCACACCAGGTTGTGATCGAGCATACTTGGGCAGTATCCCACATCGAATTAGAAAAACATTGCCTTCCTGGAGTTTCCCTATAAAGGCCCACTCCATTTCAGCTTTGAGGGCATCTGGGAGCAGATGTGGAGGGCTTTTGGGAGCAATCCAGAGGACTTTTGAAGGGAAAGCTGGGGAATCTCCAAGGCTTTGCTACCAAGGGGGGATGCTCATGGTGAGATCAAATCTTTCCCTTGAGATTTTTGTTGTCCATTATATTTATGGGTAACTAAATTTTTGAGTAGAGCTAAGGATGAACTTGCATAGTTAATGGTATTTTTATTTATTTTTAATTTATGTATTTGAATTTCAATTAATAAAACTCTTTTGTTTTATCATTTGCAATTCATTGGTGATATTTTATTTTCTGAATAATCTTAGAATTTATTCTGTTTATAGATTCAATCAAGCTTTAACTATTGAACGGTTTAGCTCTTTGATTATGTTTGGATTAATTATTTATCTATATTGATTTAGTTCTTTGCTGCAATATCGCTTCCCAAGTATATTGTCGTCGTTGGATTTTCTCAATAGTGATAATAATTTACATATTTTAAAAGTGGTGAATGATTTTTCAAAGGGTTACATTTGGTTTAATCTTGGTTTATAAATTTACATCTTTCGATTAGGAATTGGGAAGTGAATTCCCAATTGAGTTATTCAATGAATTAAGAATAATTAAAATATCAGATTTGTGCAAGGGATTCCCAACGCTTTACTTTACTTTACTTTGCATTCAAAAATTAATTTTTGTTCTCCATCAATCATTCAATATTGTTTTTTAGTTTCTTTGTTCTATCTACTATTCTTTTAAATTTTTCTCCCTATGGAATTGACACCCCAAAGCTATGCTACAACTACCGCGTTATTCTTTGGGAATAATCAAATTTTGGCTATTCCGGTACATCTTGGATAGCCACCACATCCCTTTGTGTTTCCCTGAACACAACATCTCTACTGTAAACTGTACTCCTGTTTTCTGGATTCCATAACTTGTACCGCTTGGCCCCATCTTTATAACCAATAAAAATGCACTTCACTGATTTGCTGTCAAGTTTGTTCATCTTTTCTTTTGGCTCATACATATAAGCATCACACCCAAACACCCTAACATGAGCCAAACTTGACTTCTTCCTGAATAGTGCCTCAAACGGTGTCTAATCCTGCAAAGCTGATGTAGGTGACCTATTCTTCAAATAACATGTTGTAGCAGCCACCTCTGTCCAAAACTCCAGCTCCATGCCTGCACAACTCAACATACTCCTCGATTTCTCCATGAGTGACTAATTGAGTCTCTTGACTACCCTGTTCTGTTGAGGTGTATAGGGAGTTGTTTTCTATCTTGCAATGATGTTTGCCACATAGAATTTCTCAAACTTATCTGAGCGAAATTCCCCTCCATTATCTGTTTTTAGTACCTTTAGCTTTCTTTCCATTTGATTTTCTACCAATTCTTTAAACTCACAGAACTTATCAAATGCTTTAGCTTTACTCTTTATGAAGTAAACTCATGCATTCCTTGAAAAATCATCAATGAAAGAGACATAATACCTTTATTTTCTAAGAGATTAGACCGAAATTGGCCCAAACACATCACTATGTATTAAATCTACAATACTCTTTACCCTCGTGCCAACGAACTTAAAACTCACACAGTTCTGCTTGCTATGTAGACAATGCTCACAGAAACCAAATCCCGTGGAGCAATTTGGGATTCCCTTCACCATCTACTTTGATGATAAATTAGATAGTCCGTTTTCACTGATATGCCTAAGCCTCTGATGCCACAACATAGAGGTGTCACCTCATCATTAGTTGCCTTCTTAGAGATAAAACCTTCACTGTACTGACTTTATACTGTACTTCTCAGTAGCTTATACAATGTACCATACCAAATGCCTCATATAATTACTAACGATCCACTAGTTATCTTGCACAAATTTTTGTCACAGCTGAAATTCACTCCTTCATCTGCCATCTTGCTGACTGACATCAGGTTCTTGCTGAGACCCAGAATATGCATCATGCTTGGAAGTGTTCTGACCATCCCATCATTCATCTTCAACTTTACCTTCCCATGACTAATAATGTTCACCAAAGAGTTATCTCCTAATAAAAAATTTCTCCCATCAAAGGTTTCATACTCACGAAACCAGTCCCTGTGAGGTGTCATGTGAAAGGATGCTCCTATGTCAACTATCCAAACAATCTGATTTGATTGAGCTAAATAGGATGCCATATTTAAGTCACCAACATCATCATCATACTGGTCCTTATTTCCTAATGCTGATCTCTTGCCTGCCTGCTTTTTAGGGTTCATACTCTTACTTCTACAATCCTTATTTAGATGCCCAAGCTTCCTACACTTCCAACACTTCAACCCAGATTTATCCCTACTTTTCGATTTTCCCCTGAACTTGGATTTATCACCATACCACTTGTAGTCTTTATCATGGGTTCACCCTCTCACAGATAAGGCCTCCTTTGACGAGATCTTTGTACCTTGCCGCCTCATCTTCTCAGACAATAAGGCTGTTATGACATTCTCAAAAGACAGATCAGTCGTACCACTACCAATCGTAACTTTCAACTTATCCCACAAATCAGACAGTGAACAGAGCAGCATAATAGCCTTATCGTCATTCATCACATCAACACTGATAGATAATAACTGACTTATCAAAGTGTTGAACTCATGTAGATGAACAGAGAAAGAATCGACCTCAGCCATCCGAAGGTTGTATAACTTCTTCTATAAAAATAGTTTGTTTACTAGAGATTTACTCTGATAAAGGCTTTGTAGTTTCTTCAAGAGATCTTTTGTAGTCTTTTCCCCATAAACATTTATCATAATAGAATTGGCCAGGTACAGTCAAATTAGACTTTGTACTTTCCGATCGAGCTTCTCCCACTCTGTGATGGTCGCTGAAGATGATGTCGAAACCACCACCATGGATGCCTCTGTTGTGGATGTCGTACTCTTTGGTATCTCATCGACTATCATAGTCCACAAATCCCTATCCACGAGTAGATCCTCCATCTTTAGTTTCCATAACTCGAAGCTCTTCCCTCTGAACTTCTTGATTTCAATCTGTGATCCAATCGACATCTCAGATTGTTAATCCTAGAACACAAGGTTCTAGTACCAATTGAATAATTCGAGACCTGTCAATAACATTAATTATAAAATAGAAAGAAAAAAAGACAAGATTTACCCAGGTTCACCCTAGAATAGGGTTACATCCTGCTAAAAGTTTCTTATTATCAAACTCACAAATCTCTCATTACAATGTATGCTCAGTACTAAATAGTATTTATAAGCAACTTAAGATGTCTTAATTAGGGGTTAATTAGGATTTCTGCCCTGCTACAGAACTACGACTATTCATGGGCCCAAGACCAAACTGCCAAGCAAAAAACCAAGCCCAACTCATGTACAGGGCTCAAAAGTTTCGGGGGTGCTTTTGGTATTTCTTTATGTTGAATTTTGAGTGGGACTCCCGTGTTCGTCCGGGGTTCTACAGATCTGGTCTTGTTAAGTATGCACCAACTCTAACAAAATGCACATATCATAAATAGACCTAGTCAATCTAGCCAACTCATGTGTTTGTTCGGATCAAAATTTTGCAAAATTCTTTCTTGTAAACAGGAGTTACTTGCTTCTCTATTTTGAACAAAAAGACCTTTATATATATGCTACATAATTTTCCTTGGGACAAAATATTTTAATTTCTATATTGATTTCTCTTTATATTCAAAAACATCATGACAAAAATGTAAATTAACATAAAAAGCTAAATTAAAAATCTAAGCTTGATTGGCCATTTATTAATCAATCATGGTTCGCACAATAATTGACCTCATAGGACTAATACTTATATCATATAGTCCAACTCCGATTTACGGAACCTCGTGGCTATAATAGATGCTTCTGATTTTTGAGACGATATTTACGTGCATTAATAAGATTAATTATAGATCAATGTTTAGTCCCCAATCAAACCTTGACTTCATAGCGGCCTATTGATAAGTCATTCTCACCATAGTTTGACGAGCCATATTCATCAAAGTATGAAGAAGCTTCTTCTCGAAAAGTCTTAGTACGTTGCTGATTATCAGCATTACTGATAACCTTCTTCTCTAGAAATCCATCAATAGTAACTTCCAAGGGAGGATAGCATTTGGTGTGTTTCCTCTTAGGATGACTGGGGCTCTTAAATACCAAATTGCCATCCAAGACGTGAACTTTCACTTAGGCCAAGTTGCATCACCACTGCAGACATCAAGCTCCCCAACTTTTCGTTTGAAAGATACTAATCTGCCAAAAACAACAACCCACTCATGCTTAGATACAAAATCATTTTGAAAAAATAACCTCACGAAAATGGAACCACCCATCATTGCAATTAAAAGAAAAAAAAAACTCATGAATTTGAAGAAAATAAATTATTTTTTTCCTCAAATTTCAGCTCACATTTGGTACGCTAAAATGGCTTAACAAATTGTGTTTATATAGGCTGGAGCTAGATGGGATGCATGAAAAACAACATTAATTTGCAAATATTCTAAAATTATATTGTCATCATTACACATAAACCGTAATTAATTTGCGTATCTTTATGATATGTATATTATTGAAGGTTATCACTGTGATCATGATCTCTATTAAACAGTAATTATTTTTCGTAATTGTTAGTATTAAATTTTCAGTTCACTAGAAAACTTTCCATTATGAAAAAAACATCGAGATTAAGGGCATACGCTCGAATGCTCTTCCTAACACAGTAGAGTGAAGTATGTTTTGTTCGGGTAATTTAATGTGAACCAATATTTGTGTCAGATTCACATGTGAAAACGCTCACATAATGTTTCTCTAAATATATCTTTCTATAAAAAAAAACATGTTTATTGCAGCTAGCATGCATGTAACCTAGCCACCTAGGTGACTCTATACTAATATGGTCAATAATTCCTCCTTTTTTAATTCCTTTTAGCTGGAATAAGAACCTTTTAAATATACTCCCAAATTTTTCTATATCTTTACCAGTATTTTAAATCTTCAGGTTGATTTATCATTCTTATATTTCCAAGTTTTTAGGAAACATATATATATATATATATATGTGTGTGTGTGTGTGTGTGTGTGTGTGTGTGTGTGTGTGTGTGTGAATTGAATGCCTTTCTCCTCGACCACTTTTCAATCCAAGGGCATAGTACATATGAAAAGTCAATAACATTGTTGTCGTGCTTTAGTTACAAAGGATAGCTATACACTTCTTTTGTTTTTTGTTTTTTGTTTTTTTTGTGAATGAAAGGATAGTTATACATTTGGAATCAAAGTATGATGAACTTATTTAAATAATTTTGTTTTTTGAAAATGAATATTAAATGTAAGATTTGAAATTTAAAGTTAGTTGTTAATGTGCTAGGTTATAGACTTTAATGTGCATGTAAGAAGGAACAAAATTCAAAGCCAAAGTATGTGTTTACTAAACGTTAATTAGAATGTTATTATGGGCTTATGGTAATTGCTTGATATTCATTCAACCGCAAGAGAAATTTTTACACAAACCCCAAATTTGATAGGAATTTAGTCTGATGCCATGGAGTAATGGATTAACTAACTAGTCTTTAAGCTCATATTTTGATCAACTATATTGAATGCAAACATCATTTTTGTTTGAAGAGTAATAGCATTATATCATCATAAAATCAAAGAGGGCCTTCTTTTCTTATAGCCTTTAAAGAAGTTGTGATACTCTAATCCCACATGGGATATGAATGTAGTGTTTAATCTGTATATAACCTCATCATATGGGTTATTATTAACAACATGGGTTTTAGTTTTTGATCTAGTAATTTTGTTTTTTTTTTATCAAGTTGTTGAGCCAGTAATCTAGATTTTACATAAGTTTTTTTTTCTTTTTTATGGTCACCCCCTTGATGATAGGAAATTTTTGACAGAATGACAAGTAATGTCACACTCTTCTTCTCATTGTGACAACTTTAAAATTCCACTTTTGATTTTAATAGAAGTAAAAATATTTTGAACTCATCATTAAGGTCTTAGGCTTCATTTTTTTTTTTTTTTTTGTAGTTATTGGCCATGTTTGGGTCCAATTTAAAACCAATTTTAAGCTAAAAGTTATTTTCTAAAAATTTATCAAAAACTTAGTCAAATCAAATATGTTTTAATTGTTATTGAATAAAATGTAATTCAATTTGACACTATTTAACAAATTTTAAAAAATAAACTAAAGCTTAAAATTGATTTTAAATTGGACACTAGCATCACCATTTAAGAGGAATATGTTCGTTAATAGATAATTTGTAAGAACTTACTAATTTAAATTTTTTAAATTTTCTTATTTTCTTGTTTTATAAAATAATTGATTTTTTTGTAAATAATCCCTTGAGTTTAGGGTTCAGGGGTGATTTTTCCCCTTAGTTTACAAATAGAGCAATTTAAACCATGCGTTTCACATTTTGGAGCAATTCAAACCCTCTATCTAACACCGTTAACTTGTCATCCAAATTCTACCAAGTCACTTGGCCACATCAGCACTTAAGTGCCATGTCATTATGCCATATCCCCTCATCACAATTTCTCTTCTTCTTTTTTCATTCTAATTTTCCAAGTGAAAATCAGTGCCCTTCACTCTCTCTTCTCATTCCTTCCTTATCCCTCTCTTATATTTCTTCTTCTTCCTCCCTTCTCTCCTCTTACATCTTCCTCCGCGCAGCCTCTTTCACCTCTCTTCTTCCTTCCTCCTCCCTCTCTCCTTTTGTTTCATTCTCCTTCTCCCTCTCTCCTCTTCCTCTTCCTTCCTTCTCGCCCTTCCTCTCTCCTCTTCCTCTTCCTTCCTCCTTGCCTTTCCTCTCTTCTCTTCCTTTTCCTTCCTTGTTCTTCCTTTCTCTTTCACGTGGCCTTCTCTTATTTCTTCTCTCATCTTCTTGTTCTTTCCTCTCTCCTCTTCCTCATCCTTCCTTCTCTCTCTATCCTCTTCATATTTCTTCCTCCTCCTTTCTCTCATTCGTGCGACCTCATCCTTCCCCAGATTTATATCGTGCATGGCTAACCTCTTTCATCCCCTTCCTTCCCCTCTCCTCTGTGCGACCTTCTTCCTCTCTCCTCCGCATGGCCTCCTTCCTCTCTCCTCCTTGTGGTCGAACTCCTTCCTCTTTCTTCTTGCTTATTCCTTTCTCCTCCGTGCCACGTCTTCCTTCCCCATATCAAGGATGCCCACCCTCTCATACTCTTCCTTTTTCATCCTCCTTCCTCTTTCCTCCAGTGCACCTCCTTCTTTTGTGTCTCTCCTTCTTCTTTTTCCTCTCCCCTTCTCCTCATCTTCCTCCTTATTAGATTATGTGTGGTTGACCTCACCTTTTTCTCTTCCTCCTTTTGTCTTTCTCCTTATTTTCCCAAATTTTCTTAGATCGCGTAGCTTACTTATTTTTGTATATTTTTCTTTTTCTGGGGTTGTATATGTTTTTTTTCTTGGTTTGTATATATTTTCTAGGTTTGTATTGATTTTTTTGGGTGATTTTGTGTTGATTGTCTATGACTATTGGATTTGGGTTGATTGTTTGGTTTTGTTTACTTTTTCATAAGAGAGGAAATGGGTGTTTGGTTTACTAGAAATTGTGAGAAAATGATTCTTGGGTTTTGTTTGGTTTTTTTAGAAATGGAGGAAAAAAGTGTTTTCCTATTTGGTTTGTTTGATTTTTGCCTTTTTTTTCATTGTTAACTTGTTGATGTGGCATGATGACATGGCCCTTAAATGCTGATGTGGTAAGTGACTTGGTAGAATTTGGATGGCAAGTTAACGATGTCAGGTAGAGGGCTTGAATTGCTCCAAAATGTAAAATATAGGTTTTAAATTGCACCGTTTGTAAACTGAGGGGGAAAATCGCCCCTGGACCTTAAACTTAGGGGATTATTTTCAAATAAGCCAAAAAAAATTCTTGATTGATTTTGAACCTGAAATTGGTACAAAAACCACCAAGAGCTCTTTTACTCTCATGTTTACTGCTAGTACCATTCCTGTCTTCTTTGGATTAAACCAAGTTTGTAACCTTATTCAAATGAGGGTTGCTATTGAGCCATCTAGACATCCACCTAATCCTTTCACTCCAGCACAAAAACTATTTAAACCCTACAAATCCCATTTGAAACAATAAAAAATTTTAGGGAAAAAGTGTCATTTATTAGTTAAATCCTTGCATAATACATATGGTTATTCATCCTATGGCCAAGTAGCACAAATAGGTGTAAAAAATTAGGTGTCCCAATATCTTTGCTCTAATAAAATGTATAGCCTGCACAATGTAAAAAGATCCGTATATGACTTGAGTGAAGCTAAGATGATTGGATCCATGTTCTCAGCAAACAATCATACTAATCCCTGAGTTCAAATTTTTTTTATCTAGTTCGGGTCCATGAAAGATATATGGCACAATAGTCCATCTCATTCTTGAATAAAATAAAATATATATTTTTTTTCTCTTCATATGCCATTTAATGATGAGATGGACCATTATGCTATGTATTTTTCTTGGATCTGTGCTAAGCAAGAACTTCTTCTGTGTTCAAGAATTAATTGAAAAATGGGTTCTTCATGAAAGATACATGTTATAAGGGTTCATCTCACTATTAAATGGCATGAGAAGAAAGTGAAACAAAGATATTTTCTTTTCATCTGATAATGAAAACCTTATGCCATGTACCTTTCATGAATTAGAGTTAGAAAAAAAATTTTCCCAAAAACAACATAACCTAAACAAATAGTCAAAGATCATAAAGGAAGAAATTTGATAATTGTACAAAGAATATATTATTATGTTGTTTGATTATAGAACTGTATGAATAATATTATGAGTACATGAGTAAGTGTGCGAGAGAGTGGGTGGAATTGTTTCTCTTAAATTTTGACTAAGCGATCGCCGCACATTAATCATGAGGTAATTTCCTCCTCTATGTTTTTTCTTTTCATTTTTAATTCTATGTTTTCTCTGGCTGAGTAATGGAGGGAGAATATGAAGCCCTAAAATTTCAAAACTTCTTTATCTTTATAACCCTTACAAAATTCTTCTCATCTTCTCCTCATTTATATTATGGTTGAATTGATATTAATCTCTCTAATTAGTCCTTTGTTTGACAAGGGCTTTCTCTTCAGCCATTTGCACTATTAAGTACTCTCCAATTCTTCACTGTAACTTCAACAGTGGTTGTTAGGTACTCTCTCTGCTCTCTATTTATGTATTGTGTACTTAATGGTGTATACTCTATTCATTTAAAGTTGATTAATTTGTTCTTATGTAAGATGATTGAATGCAAAGAGAAAGAAAGCAGCAAGAAATCGAAAGAATTTCTGTAACCTCTTTATATTGTATGGAAACGAGGTTTGCACTCCAAACACTAAATCATTTCAATTTTCTGTCTAACCTCTCTTAATTTTTGTTGGAATTATTTTTATTATGGATGCTTTAATTCTTGTCACAAAAAAATATGCTAATAAAGTTAAATAACATAATGATTAAATAAAATGTATTAGGACAACTTAACTATAGAGGCACGCGGAAGCATTGTCTTTAAATGTAGATTTGAAGTCCCCAGAGTCTTTGACTTGGCATGTATAGTCTCAACGCATATATCCTCTCGAATTCAACTATAACAATATTTTGTTTGAACGTGCATCCACTACAAAAGTTAAAGGATTGCTACTAGAAACTCCTTGTTATTGTACCTCACAAGACTCTCTAAAAATATCATGATATGATACTCACAATTTATAGAGAATATGAAAAATGATTGTTTTGTATGTTTGCAAATGGGAAACTCTTGTCCTATAAATATGTGCTCCAATATAGGAAACTCTTGTCCTACTAGGACACTTTTGTACACTATAAATATGTGCTCCAATATTGCAATCAATAAGAGAAATAAACTCTAGTTTGTTTAATTCTTTACATTTTATTAGAGCATTAAAATCCTAAACACTACTCTCTCTTCAAAATCCAAAATAATGGAAAATACTTCTTCTTCATCTTATTTCTTCCTCTCCTTAGAAATTTCCACTGCTCTCCTGTTTCTTGGTGTAACCACATCAACAGTCCCTGCCCCACCAGTTGCTATAGTTAGTGTCGTAACTTCTTCCTCAACTCTGGTCATAACAAACGGTGCCCAACAGCAGCTAGTACCCAACACTTCATCCATCCCCACAACTCACCAACCCATTCAACAACCCATACACGTTATCCATCCCCCATATGTCAACCACCTCCCTTCTTCTCTCTATGCTAGCGTCACACAACACCAACCCACTCACCTCACCACTTTCATCTAGCCTTATACTTACCTATCTACTTTCAACCCATCACTAATAGCCAACCCACATATTACTATTCCTCTCCTATCATATACTACTAGCCACTTAACCGACCCCACCTCTCATGCTACCAACCCTATTTTTCTAAACCCCCCTCTTGTCCTCTCTCACCTAACTCCTCTAACTATCACTACTTATTTTCCTAACCTCTCTTTATTATCCTTTCCCAGCATTACCCACCTTACCAGTATCAAACTAGACAACACAAATTATGTTATCTAATACTCTCAGTTTCTTCTCGTGCTCATCAACTATGACTTTATTGGTTATGTTGATAGTTTTTTTCCTTGCCTTTCTCACCTCTCCTTTACCTCAGATGGTCAAAACATATTGAATCCCATCTACTCTATATGGATTCAGATATACCAATGTCTTCGATCTTAAATTAATGTTACTCTCACCTCACATATCTTACAAGATGTTCATGACTTACATACTTCTTTAAATGTCTGGATTGCCTTGGAAATGCCAATAAGTTTGACCTTTGAATGAAGCTTCATAAACATACCAAAGATGGAAAGTCTATGGAACAATATCTCTAGGACCTCAAAGCCATAGCTAATGCTTTTACTGCCATCAAATCACTCCTCTCTAACAAAGAGCTCATCTCCTATGTATTAGTAGGTCTACCTACTGAGTATGAAAGCATCATCACTATAGTCACCAACACCAACATCACCCTCACTTTTGCTAGTTTATGTACCAAGCTGCTCCTACAGGAACAACTCTTGAAACATCTTCGGGTTAGTTCTCCATTCCCTGACCCTCCTACAGCTCTTGCAGGGGTCGTGGTCGTGGATGTAATCTTGGTACCTCTCGTGGTACCTCTCGTGGTCGTGGCAGGGGTCACTCAAGCTATCGAGGTCATGGATGTAATCTTGGTCACGGTGACTCCTCTCAACATGGTTCAGGTACTAATCAGTCCTCTTACTCTAATTTTATATTTAATTGATCCGCTAGTACTTCTTTTTACAGTCGTGAAGGTCTCTTGGAACTGTATCCTGGCTTTTCCTCCCCGACATATCAAATTTGTCGTATCACTGGTCACTTTGCCCTAAATTGTCCTCACCGGTTTAACCATGATGTTGTCTCTCATGACTTACCAAAATCCTTTGCTATTATATCTTTTGGTGAGTCTAATGCTACGCAGCAAGATGATAAATGTTTGAAACACTTAAAAAATAAATCTAACAATTTTTTCATGTACTACATTATAAAGTGAATTTTGTATCATTTTACCTATATTTAGTTACTAAGAAAATCCTCAAAAAGAAAAGAAAGGACAATCTTATTTCCTTCTTGGGCCGTAATAGTCCTTACTATTTTTTTTAGGATAGACTTAAATTTTAGAGTTTGACCAAGCTAAGTAGTGAAAAATTAATTTTGTAATTTTTTCAAAATTTCAGGCACGATTGATATTTTCAAAATTTATGTCAACAATGAGATATAATTTAAATGTGTCTTTTTGTCTTTGATTCTCTCTCTATCATGCATATTGGCAGTTTATGTTGTCTAAATTTTGATCCTTATGTGCTTGATCGCAATGATTTTTAAATTTTATTTTCTGTTTAATATCCCAATTGTGGAATACATTGTAATGATGTTGGTATTTGTCTAAGGATCAAACAGAAGAAAGATTCAGCATTAAGTCAGCTTCAGATATAGCTGTGCGCCGCGGCCCAAGAGTTGTGCGCCATGGCCTCCAGCAAAGGATAAAGAGTGGAGGTGCTCCCCAAAGGTGTGCGCCATGACGCCCAGCACCTGGAGGTTGTGTGCCCTGTGTTGAGCCACGGCTTACCCTGTTCTAGGCCACGACACCAAGCACACCTGAAGCATGGTTTTTTCAGCCTTTTGGATGGTGTGTGAGACATGGTTAAAACGCACAGGTTTACTTAGATTCTTAGAGAACCATGTGTCTTTGGGTCTTGAGATCTAAGGGTTGAGATTGATCTCAAAGATTGGTTAAAGAAGTTGGTGCAATATAAAGGGTCATCAAGCTTCAACCATAAAAAGAGAGAGAGATACACACAAGATACAAGATCATCATACAAGAGAATTCAAGTGCAAGCGTGAGAGTGCAAAGACACAAAACACAAGAGAGGCACTAGAATAGATCTCATTCGAGATAGGCTAGCTGTTTAGAGAGAGAGTAGTATAGATTGAGGATTTAAGGGCTTTGTAAGTGGAATTTTCTTGGGGAAAATTCCATGGAAACACTAGTCCTTATCACTTTCTTCTTCTCTCCTTTTGTTCTTCAAGAACAAGAGGGTTCTTGAAGGGGTGTTGCTATAATTGTAAGAACTCCATTGATTTAGTGCAAAGAGCTCGGAGGAGCTCACGGGGATGTAGGCATATTGTCGAACCGAACAATTGCTTGTGTTCTTTCTTTGATTAGTTTGTTTATGTTCATTACAAGTCATTCTAGACTTAGGTGTTTGGAAGATCACCACCTGGGCATCAAGAGGTGATTTCCAATAATGGTATCAGAGCTTTGGTAAGTGGGTATCAGAGCTGGAATAGAAGGTATCGGAGCAAGACTTCAAGAATCAAAGATCAACTTCTTAGGTGATTCAAGAACGGAGTAGAGATCAAGATCTGATCGGGGTCTTGAGAGTGATTCAACAACAGTGCTGAATCAAGATTTGATCATGTTCTTGAGATTTAAAAGTTGGAAAGCAAATTGTGGGTGCTGCATAAATCTGGGATTTTCTCTGTAAGATGGTTTCAAATTTCATTGTTGAGAAGTTTAATGGAAAGGGAGACTTTGCCCTTTGGAAGCAGAAAATCAAGGCTATTTTTATACAACAAAAGGTGGACTTGGCGATTGGAGAAGATGACGCTTTTTCAGCAAGTATCACGGAGGTCCAGAGGATTGAGATGAAGAAGATAATGCATAGCACCATCTTTCTGCACATCTCGGATTGTGTCACAAGGGAGTACGGAGACTTGGAAGATCCAGCTGTCATTTGGAAGAAACTAGATGAGTTATTTCTTACCAAGACTCTCCCTAATAAGATATATCTTCTTAAATGAATCTTTGTTTTTAAAATGGATCCTAATAAAGAGTTGCAAGATAATCTTGATGTGTTTAATAAATTAGTTCAAGATTTGGCTAGTTGTAGTATAACATTCTCGGATGAACAATTAGCTATTATGTTATTGAATTCTCTTCCTGATTATTTTGAAAGTTTAAATAATGCGATTGAATATGGAAGAGATACACTAACCAAGAAAATTGTGATCAATACTATAAGGGCTCATGATTTCAAAGCCAAGATGAAGGAAGCATCAAGTGGAGAAGGGTTGTTCGTTAGAGGAAGGCCAGCAACTCAGTATGGCAATAGCATCTATAGCAACTACCGGGAGAAATCAAAGGGTAGAGGGCAGAGCCATGGGAGATCGCATTCCAAACCGAAGTTTGGAGGAAGACGATGCTTCTACTGCAACAAAGAGGGTCATTTCAAGAAAGATTGCAAGAAGATGATGAGGGAGGAGAGAGGAAGAAGCCATACCAACAATAGAGAGGCTTCGGATGCCAAAGTAGAATAGTAAGATGATGTTCTTATTGTGTGCTCAAATGTGAGTAGGAGGCAAGGCAGGGAGAAATAGATCCTGGATTCTGGGTGCTCTTACCACATGTGCTCTAACAGAGATTGGTTCAAGAATTTCAAGGAAACCAATGATGGAAAGGTTTTCTTGGGGAATGATACTTCTTGCCAAGTGAGGGGGATAAGAGACATTCAATTGAGGATGTTTGATGGAGTCACAAGGTTGCTGTGGAATGTGAGGTATCGTTCAGATTTGAGGAGAAATTTGATCTTATTGGGGTAGCTAGATTCCATGGGGTACACATATAGGGTAGAGGGAGGAAAGATCAAGGTAACTAAGGGGTCTTTGATAGTGATCAAAGCAGTAATAAAAGATGGTCTCTATGAGATGATCGGAGAGACAGAAATCAAGGATCAAGTAGCAAGCTTAATGGCTGAGAAGGATAAGGTAGCCCTTTGGCACAATCGCTTGGGACACATGAACAAAAAGAGCCTACAAGTTTTCAGCAATAACGGTCTACTTAATGGTGACAAAGTAGAGAAACTCGATTTCTGCGAGTATTCCGTTCTTGGGAAGAAACACCGGAGTGGACAAGTCTAAGGGCATTCTTGACTACATTCATGTGGACCTTTGGGGACCAGCAAGAACACCAACACAGGGAGGTTATCGTTACTTTCTATCTTTAATTGATTATTATTCAAGAAAGGTTTGAGTTTATTTGCTTAAAAATAAATCAGATGCTTTGAATAAATTTGTGGTGTGGAAAAAGTTACTGGAGACTCAAACAAGTAGGGTAGTTAAGGTTTTACAAACCAATAATGGCTTAGAATTTTTTAATAAGGATTTTGATAAATTCTGTGAGTTAAATGGCATTCGAAGACATATAACGGTTGTGAAAACCCCTCAGCAAAATGGAGTTACTGAGAGGATGAATAGGAACCTTATGGAAAAGGTTAGGTGCATGTTAATTGGGTCTGGTTTACCAAAATATTTTTAGGGGGAAGTTGTGTCTACTGATGCATATTTGGTTAATAGATCACCCTCTAGAGATTTAGAGCTCAAGACTCCTGAGGAGATATAGAATGGGAAACCCCCTGAGTTGAACAACCTTAGGACTTTTGGATGTGCTGCATTTGCACATCAAAAGGATGATAAACTTAGGCTAAGGTCTAGAAAATGTGTGTTTCTAGGGTATGGTGATGGGGTTAAGGGGAATAGGTTGTGGTCCTTAGAGCCAAAAGGGACTAAACTCATAATAAGTAGGGATGTCATTTTTAATGAATTATTATTTCCCTATTTGGAGAAAACTAACCCTGCAGGGGATAGTGAGCAAACCTATCCGGTATTTGTGGAGCATAGCATCAAGAAAAATTTAGTTTAGGTAGAGCAAGTTAGTCTAGAGGGTTCAGACCAGGTAGAGCCCATTGATGAAGGCCAAGCTCAAGACACTCATGAGGAGACTGAACTAGAAGGGGATAATACAGCAAGTCAGAATGACTATCAGCTCACAAGAGACCGGGAAAGGAGGGAGGTCAGACCACCTTTGAGATATGATTTTGTGGATGCTAATATAGTAGCTCCTTATTTGGAAAGAGGGGTTGAACCAAAAACTTACATGGATGCAATGGGATGTAAAGATTCATCAAGATGGAAGCTAGGTATGGAGGAAGAAATGCATTTTTTGAGGAGGAACAACTCTTGGGAATTGGTGCACATTCCAAGAAAACAAAGAGTTATGGATTGTAAGTGGACTTACAAGATCAAAGAAAGGAACCCTCCAGGGGATGAAGTCTGATATAAGGCTAATCTGGTGGCGAAGGGGTTCACGCAAAGAGGAGGCATAGATTTCACAGAAACCTTCTCACCTGGACACAAGGTGGAGGAAGTGGTGATTATCCTCATCTATGTCGATGATATGCTGTTGGTTGGGAACAACATGGAGAGGATAAAAAGGTTGAAATCTCAACTCAGTGAGGAGTTCGAGAGGAATGATCTTGGCTTACACAAAGATCTTTGGGATGAGAAAAATTCAGGAAAGGGAGAGAAACAGGTTGAAGGTTTCTCAGTCTTCTTACATAGAAAAGATAATATCTAAGTTTTCTATGAAAGATAGCAAACCAATGAAGGTTCCTCTTGCTAGTCATTTCAAGTTCTCGAGCGATCAATGTCTGAGATCGAAGGCAGAGAAGAAGGAAATGGAGAAGGTCCCTTACTCTAGTGCGGTTGAATTAGTTATGTTCACTATGGTAAGCACTAGACCTGACATTACTCATGCAATAAGTGTTCTCAGCAGGTTTATGAGTAATCCTAGAAAAGAGCATTGGCTTAGGATGAAGTGGTTGCTGAGGTACTTGAAGGGAAACCTAGATGTGGGGCTGGTTTATGAGAAGAGGGGTAAGTCCATCTATCTTGAGGGTTATGCTGATTCGGACTATGAAGCAGACCAGGATAAAAGAAGATTGATTACCTCCTACTTCTTTAACTTAAATGGATGTTGTATAAGTTAGAAGGCTTAGTTGCAGCCGGTGGTAGCACTCTCAACAACTGAGGCTGAGTACATAGCGGCTACGGAAGCCATAAAGGAGGCTATGTGGTGCAAAGGGTTGTTGGAAGAGTTGAAGGTCCTGAAAGAGCAGGTGGTGTTGTATTCGGATAGCTAAAGTGTGTTGCACTTGTGTAAGGATCAGGTGTTCCATGAGAGGACAAAGTATATGGATGTTCGGTATCATTTCATTCGGGAAAATGTTACGAAATGATGCATTCATGTGGACAAGGTAGCCACGGAAGAAAATCCTGCAGATTTAGGCACCAAAGTTCTACCTCTAAGCAAGTTCAATCATTGCCTTAGACTTCTTAGGATTGGAGTCGGTTGGTATGGTAACTCAAGTTGATTTTGAATCCTGAGTTCTCTACACAATGGATTCGGGTTTAATCCCTTAGGCAAAGGTAGAGATTGTTGGTATTTGTCTAAGGATTAAACAGGAGAAAGATTCAGTATCAAGTCAGCTTCGGATACACCTGTGCGCCGTGGCCCAAGAGGTGTGTGCCACGGCCTCCAGTAAAGGATGAAGAGTTGAGGTGCTCCCCCCAGGTGTGCATCATGGCTCAGGGTGGTGTGCATAGCGACGCCCAGAACCTGGAGGTTGTGTGCCCTGTGTTGAGCCTCGGCCTACCCTGTTCTAGGCCGTGGCTCCAAGCACACCTGAAGCATGGTTTTTTCAACCTTTTGGATGGTGCTTGAGACATGGTTAAAATGCACAGGTTTACTTAGATTCTTAGAGAACCGTGTATCTTTGGTTCTTAGATCTAAAGGTTGAGATTGGTTGAAGAAGTTGGTGCACTATATAAAGGGTCATCTAACTTCAATCATAAAAAGAGAGAGAGAAACACACAAGATACAAGTTCATCATACAAGAGAATTCAAATGCAAGTGAGAGAGTGCAAAGATACAAAACACAATAGAGGCACTAGAAAAGATCTCGTTCTAGAAAGGCTGGTTGTTTAGAGAGATAGTAGTATAGATTAGGGATTCAAGGGCTTTGTAAGTGGAATTTTCTTGGGGAAAATTCCAGGGAAACACTAGTCCTCATCACTTTCTTTTTCTCTTCTTTCGTTCTTTAAGAACAAGAGGGTTATTGAAGGGGTGTTGCTGTAATTGTAAGAACTCCATTGATTTAGTGCAAAGAGCTCGGAGGAGCTCATGGGGACGTATGCACATTGTCGAACCTTGATAACAATTGCTTTTGTTCTTTCTTTGATTGGTTTGTTTTTGTTCATTACAAATCATTCTAGACTTAGGTGTTTGGAGGATCACCACCTGGGCATCAAGAGGTGATTTCCAACAAATGATGTAGGCACTAATGATATGCATGAGCAAAGTATCTTTAAGACTCTGATTAATAAGCAACAACAAATCTTTTTAGCAACACAAGTTATCAAGATGATATTAAAAATCGATGATGTTATTTCACTTTCTGCATTTTGATGTCAGGCCTTTGTATTTGTAGCTATGCTTCACCAAGTATAAAGCTAGTGGTATTTTGTTGGCAATGAAGATGAACTCGATGCTAAAATATTGGAACTTTAATACATTATATTATTTTAAAATTGTGTAGTTTTGTATGATCTTTTTGAATTTTCTCATTATTTTTACATGAAAAGAGAAGGAGAACATGGAGGAATTTCAATGCTGGGAGCATAACAGTGAGAGAAGCTAGAGTTATGGTTGAAACTACTAATGGCATTTGATTCTAGATTATATGAGTATAAATAGATGAAACATGGGCAAAAAATGGTAAAGAAAAATCCAAATCCAAGGTAAATATTAACTTCCATCTACACCAATAGGAACTACGTTTATTACAATGTGATCATGTACATGCCATAGAATAAACATTCCTTTTAAAAACTCCTTTATGAAGCAGATAAAAATAACAAGATCAAGCCATTTAGAATATTATTGAAGGGGAGACTCTGGTAGACAATCAATATCTTTATTGTGTTTCATAATCAGATATTGTTGTTAGTTTATCAGTATTTGCTATTTGTACAGTTCCTTATGTTTACAGATTAAATAAAGCAATATAGATATCAGATTAAAAATTATGCTAAGTAAAGACCTATAAAAGGAAAAACAAAAGTTACTAATTTTTTTATAAATTTATATAATTTCCTATTTCTAATAAAAACAAGGAGTAAACATTTCATTTTATATTTGAAATTTTAATGAAAGAATTGGTGAGGGTTAAAGGGGGGGAATCAAAACAATAGATGTTAATCATGTTGTGATATATTTCTATAAAAATTAAAATTTTAGCATTTGATAGAAAAATATTGAAATCAATGGTTAATTTTAAGTTGGTGTTTCATAATTCTGCACGTAATATACTTGAAGAATATTCTATTTTTTGGGCTTGTGGGGTCCAACTCATAAGCAAATTAAATAAAAAAATAAAAGAAAACTAAAGGTGTTGGTTGGTGTAGTCCTTATAGGACTCAGAATCCTATACCTATTAGAAGAGAATATCTTCTAATCAATGGCTATATAAAAATGCATGATTTCTTTCTTTTTTTGATGGTGAGTTATAGAGAGAGTGGCTAGAGAAATAGGCACAAAACAAGGAGAAAAATTGAAAGCAGTGTTTTGTAGCCGAGAGAGTTACAAATTAAAGTTTTCTTTCTATTTACCGAGAGAGTAAAAGGGAGAAAAGGTACAACAATTTGAGATTTTCTTTATGGTGTTATTCAAAGTGTTTGATCATAGAGAATCAATCTACTCGGAGTTTGTAGTTTCTATCACGGTGTTTGATTTTGGTGAAGCATAAGGACTTCTCATATTTCAGCAGTTGGTACTACAGTAGTGATTTTTTCCTAGAGAGGTAATTTTTTAATATTACCAAATTATTGTGGGTCTCAAGTTTGATCATAAACTTGGGATATAAACTTTGTAATTGTTATTTATATAGTGGAGTTATTTTTGCCCTGCGATTTTTTCCGTGCACACTAGAGGGTTTTCCACGTAAATTCTTGTGTTCTTGTTATTTCTTTATTTGGTGCTTGTTGTTTTATTTCAACACTGGGCTTGGAGATGATTATATTTAATCTATGATCTTTAGTTGGAATTATGGTAATTGATTAATTGTTGAAGGTGCATAATTTTCCCTACAAGTGGTATCAGAGCCTCGGTTGCTTTTGTTGGTCAATATAGATGAAAAATCTAGTATTATGATTTTATTGATAGCTTCTAATTATTCGGTATGAAAAACGAATATGGAAGATTACCTCTATTTCAAAGATTTTTATGATCCTTTTGAGGGTGATAAAGCCAAGCCAGAAGGCAAGACCAATAAAGAGTGGGAAAGAATGAATAGGAAGACAGTTGGTGCCATCAAACAGTGGGTGGATCTCAATGTGTTCCATCATATGGCTAAAGAGACTAATGCCAAATCTCTTTGGGAAAAATTAAAGACACTTTATGAAAGAAAGACAACTCATAACAAAGCTTTTGTAATGAGAAAACTTATGAATTTGAAGTACAGGGATAAATATTCCTGTAGACTGAGGTTTCAACCTAAGAGGGGGGTGAATTGGGTTTTTAAAAACTTTTGCTAATTAAACACAAGTTTATAAAAATAGATAAACACACAAGCATGTAAACAAATAATGTACTGTAAACAAAAAATTTTAAGGAATAGAGGATGCAAACTCAGTTTATAGTGGTCCGGCAATATCGGATTCGTTCCAACCCTACATAAACTCTCTTCAAGGAACCTCTTTGAAGTAATTCACTAAGAAACTTAGTCGCGCAACTTCACGGGTGTTGCACAAACTTTACAATCAATCCCTTCCTCTCGGAAGCAAAATCCCTTCCTCTCAGAAGCTAAATCCCTTCCTCTCAAAAGCTAATCCCTTTACAATAAATGTTGTAAAGTAAATAGTAGAGAGACAATAATGAAAGCTTATATAACTAAATAATATCTCTCTTTCAAGGTAAAGCTTGAAGAATGGCTCAACAATGAATATTTCAAAGCTTTTGTGTATCAATGAGTAAAAACTTGATTGAATGTGTAATCTCCATTTTGAAATGCTCAATAGAGTGAGTTTATATAGCCTTGATGTAATATGACCGCTTCGTACTGTTCTGGTACAATTTGGTGCAATTTGTGCTGAAATCTCGCGTCTCAACAGTCATATTTTTTGAACTGCCAGTCGACTGGGGACAGTCTATTCCAATATACTAGTCTTCTGGTAAAAGTACCCAGTCGACTGGGTTGCTTATCAACCCAATTTTTATGTTTTGAAATGTTTTTAACTTAAAAACATTTGATTGAAAAGTTCTATAAAAATATTTTTTCAAAATGAGCCATAAGACAAGCTTTCTACCTGAACAAGTGAGATTTATAACTTGTTTAAATACCTTGTCCCTATACTAGATCTTCTATCTTGACTTGGTGTTTGATTTGGGTTGAGTTCTTGCACCTTGATCCTTGGTTGAATGCTTTTATTACTTAATACACTTAGATAGCACTGTTAGTATAATAAGAGTTGTGTTTTTTCATCATTAAAATATAAGTGAGGGTCAACAATCTCCCCTTTTTTGATGATGAGAAAAACAGTTTTAAAAACTAAGTGATGGATTTTTTAGAAAAATCCAGCAAAATCTCCTATGTTTTTTTGAATAAAAATGACTTGTAAAAAGATAAAGAATAGTTTATATACAGCCCAACCAATCAACCAAACATATGTAATCATATACCAAGTTCTTTGGAGCAATGCTCCCCCTAAATCTATGCACTAGTTTGAGCCTCTTTTTCTCAATTTTCTCTCATGTTTTGATAACAGTATAAAAGTGGGTAGTAAACCTAAAAATAAGATATTTGGATATAATAAACATGAATAGCATACATAAACAAACTTTTACATGAAAATTTGGCATCATTTGGAGTTCAGAAGCCTTCCCGAGAAGAATCGGAAGTTTTCATACATGTAGAAGCAGTTTTAAACATTTATCCGAATATAAAGAGATATAAAGCATGTAACTATATTACATATATGTAAAATAAGTACATGAAATAAGTCTAAGCATGAACCATTGTCATATATAACACCAGTCTATATAAAATAGGCTTCATAGAGTCGAAATAGAAGTACAAAATACAATAAAATATGAAAATATGTCCGTGCTAAGAACAATGAAAAACTATATCAACATGTACATCAAAAGGAAGATAAAAAAATGACTCAGGGAGTAGGAAAGTTAGAGCTACCATGAGCGAATCCCGAAGCTCAACCAGAGAGCCCTTGGTATGCTCACAGTGCAAGTCAAAGTCATCCCGGACAGAGCGGAGGTCGTGATGCTTAGCGTCGACTATGGAGCTCAAACTCTGAAAGCCGGACTGCATGGTCAGTTTGAGGCTCATGATAGCCTGAAGGAGATCGCTATAACAAGCCTAACTAGCACTCAAGTCACCCATAGGAGGTGGTCGATCATCCGTATCCATAGTAGTAGTAGCAGCAGCATCCGGACCCTCATCCTCATCATCATTGTTATCGTCCTCTCCTAGTCGAATGTGCTTCCTGGCCTTGGAGTAGATGAAGCCATCTCAGACTGTGCATCCCATCTTCTTCAGTGAGAAGATATTGATGATGTCCTTAAGTTCGATGTCCTGAGCCTCAAAGGTGGGGAGAGGCACCCGAAAGTGGTGGAGGATGAGCGAGATGAGCATCCCTTAGGGAAGGTATACTGAGTCACTCGTTTCACCATTTATCATGTTGGCGAGCAGCAGCGGGTAGATATTGAAGTGGTTCCCAGTTTTAAGGCACCAAATCTGTTGGGTTTTGTCCAAGAATTAAACAGATGGAAAATTCAGCTTCAGATACAAGATTGCACCACAGCCTAGGAGGAGTGCGCTGCAGCTTGCAGCAAAGAAGCCAAAGTGGAGGTGCTCCCCCCAGGTGTGAGCTACGATGCCCAGCACCTGGGAGGTTTCTAGCCCTGTGTGCGCCACGGCGCCAAGCACACCTGGAGCATGGTTTTAGCCTCTTGTGATGGTGTGTGGGGCTTGGTTAAAATACACAGGTTCACTTAGACTCTTAAAGAGCCATGAGTCTTTGGTTCTTGAGATCTAAGGGTTGAGATTGATCTCAAAGATTAGATGAGGTGGTCATTACTCTATATAAAGGGTCTTCTAACAGCAAGTGAAGACATAATCTCAAACACAAGATCATCATACAAGAGAATTCAAGTGCAAGTGTAAGAGTGCAAAGACATAAAACACAAGAAAGGCACTAGAATAGATCTCAACAAGAGAGGCTAGTTGTTTAGAGAGATAGTAGTATAGATTGGGGATTCAAGGGCTTTGTAATTGGAATTTTCTTGGGAAAAATTCCAGGGAAACACTAGTCCTTATCACTTTTTTTTCTCTTCTTTCGTTCTTCAAGAACAAGAGGATTCTTGAAGAGGTGTTGCTGTAATTATAAGAACTCCATTGATTTAGTGCAGAGAGCTCGGAGGAGCTCACGGGGACATAGGCACATTGCCGAACCTCGATAATAATTGCTTGTGTTCTTTCTTTGATTGAGTTGTTTCTATTCATTACAAGTCATTCTAGACTTGGGTGATTGGAATATCACCACCTGGGCATCTTGAGGTGATTTCCACCAGTGGTATTAGAGCTTTGGTAAACAAGTATCGGAGCTGGAACAGAAGGCATCGAAGCAAGACTCCAAAAATCAAAGGTCAACTTTTTAGATAATTCAAGAACGGAGTAGAGATCAAGATCTGATCGTGTTTTTGAGGTGATTCAAGAACGGAGTAGAGATCAAGATTTGATCGTGTTCTTGAGGTTTAGAAGTTTGGGAAAGCAATTGTGGGTGCTGCATAAATCTTGGGATTTTCTCTGCAAGATGGGTTTGAACTTCATTATTGAGAAGTTTTATGGAAAGGGAGACTTTGCCCTTTGGAAGTGGAAAATCAATGCGGTTCTTATGCAACAAAATGTGGAGTTGGCTATTGGGGAAGATGACGATTTTCTAGTAAGTATCACGGAGGTCTAGTGGATTGAGATGAAGAAGATGGTGTATAGCACTATCTTTCTACACATGCCGGATAGTGTCACAAGGGAGTGCGGAGACTCAGAAGGTCCAGCTGTCATTTGGAAGAAACTAGATGAGTTGTTTCTTATCAAGACTTTCCCTAATAAGATATATCTTCTAAAATGAATCTTTGCTTTTAAAATGGATCCTAATAAAGAGTTGCAAGATAATCTTGATGTGTTTAACAAACTAGTTCAAGATTTGGCTAGTTGTAGTATAACATTCCCGGATGAAAAATTGGCTGTTATGTTATTGAATTTTCTTCCTGATTATTTTGAAAGTTTGATTAATGCGATTGAATATGGAAGAGATACACTAACCAAGAAAATTGTGATCAATGTTGTAAAGGCTCATGATTTCAAAGCCAAGATAAGGGAAGCATAAAGTGTTGGAAGGGTTGTTCATTAGAGGAAGGCCAGCAGCTCGGTATGGCAGTAGCATCCATGGCAACTACCGGGAGAAATCAAAGGGTAGAGGGCAGAGCCATGGGAGATCACATTCCAAACCGAAGTTTGGAGGAAGGTGATGCTAATATTTCAATAAGGAGGGTCATTTCAAGAAAGATTGCAAAAAGATGATGAGGGATGAAAGAGGAAGAAGTCATACCAAGAATGGGGAGGCTTCGGTTGCCAAGGGAGAACAGCGAGATGATGTTCTTGTTGTGTGCTCAAATGTGAGCAGGAGGCAAGGTAGCAAGAAATGGATCTTGGATTGCAGGTTCACTTATCACATGTGCCCTTACCGGGATTGGTTTAAGAATTTCAAGGAAACCAATGATGGAAAGGTTTTCTTGGGGAATGATACTTCTTGCCAAGTAAGAGGGATAAGAGACCTCCAATTGAGGATGTTTGATGGAGTCACAAGACTGTTACGAAATGTGAGATATTTTCCAGATTTGAGAAAAAATTTGATCTCATTGAGGCAGCTAGATTCCATAGGGTACACATACAAAGCAGAGGGAGAAAAGATCAAGGTAATCAAGGGATCTTTGATAGTGATCAAAGCAGCAATAAAGGATGGTCTCTATGAGATGATTGGAGAAACAGAAATCAAGGATCAAGCAGCAAGCTTGATGGCTGAGATGGATAAGGCAGCCCTTTGGCACAATTGCTTGGGACACATATGCGAAAAGGGCCTGCAAGTTTTCAGCAAGAACGGTCTACTTAATGGTAACAAAGTAGAGAAACTCGATTTTTGCGAGTGTTGCGTTCTTGGGAAGCAACACCGGGTCAGCTTCAACACCGAAGTGCACAAGTCTAAGGGCATTCTTGACTATATTCATGTGGACCTTTGGGGACCAACAAGAACACTAACATAGGGAGGTAATCTTTACTTTCTATCTTTAATTGATGATTATTCAAGAAAGGTTTGGGTTTATTTGCTTAAAAATAAATCAGATGTTCTGAATAAATTTGTAATGTGGAAAAAGTTGTTGGAGACTCAAACTGGTAGAGTAGTTAAGGTTTTACAAACCGATAATGGCTTAGAATTTTTTAATAAGGATTTTGATAAATTCTGTGAGTTAAATGGGATTCTAAAACATAGAACGGTTGTGAAAGCCCCTCAGCAAAATGGAGTTACTGAGAGGATGAATAGGAACCTTATGGAAAAGGTTAGGTGCATGTTAATTGGGTCCAGTTTACTAAAATGTTTTTAGGGGGATGTTGCACATCAAAAGGATGATAAACTTAGCCTAAGGTCTAGAAAATGTGTGTTTCTAGGGTATGGTGATGGGATTAAGGGGAATAGGTTGTGGTCCTTAGAGCCAAAAGGGACTAAACTCATAATAAGTAGGGATGTCATTTTTGATGAATTGTTATTTCCCTATTTGGAGAAAACTAACCCTGCATTTTTGAGGTAGAAATTATATCATAAACTTTCTTTAAGATATCCTTCAAACCTGCATTTTTCAGATCTAGTTCCCAACTTATCTGTACATAATCTTTTTACATAGGTAGGATAACCCCAAATCTGAACGTGTTTAAGACTATATTTTCTCCCTTTTCATATCTTATATGGCATCGTAGGCACTAACTCTGAAGGAACTTTTTTTGAATAAGTATGCAATAGTTAGGACAATATATCCCCAAAAGGTTATAGGAAGATTAGTGTAACTCATCATGGATAGTACCATATCAAATAAGGTATGGTTCCAAGAGGAGTGCATTGAGGGAATCCTATTCTCTTTGAGATAATCGAGAAAATCATTAAACAATTATTTGCCTCCTCGATCGAACCAAAATGCTTTAACACCCTTCCCTATTTTCTTTTCAATTTCACTTCTGAATTCTTTACTTTTCAAACAATCCAGGTTTGTACTTCACTAAGTATATATACCCACACCTAGAGTGATCTTCAGTAAAGGTAATGAAGTAAGAAAAACCTTCTGCAGCATTGACAATTAAGGATTAACACACATCACTGTATATCAATCCTAATAGATCTATGACTCTTTCTCCATTCCCTCTAAATGGAAATCTAGTCATCTTTCCTATGAGATAGGATTCGCAAGTTAGATAGAATTCAAAATCTGATATATCTTAAAATCCATCTTTTACTAACTTTTTTGTAATATCCTCATGAATATGACCTAATCTTTAGTGCCATGTATAGAAATAATTTATCTCGTTTTTTTTGTTATTCAATACGAAATATTCTACTGTCCACTTCTAGATGGTAAAACTAAGTAATATGTAGCAATACTTGATCCATTTCCAAATCGAATGTTGACTTATCCTTACTTAGTTTCTTGCTTTTTATCAGCTTTTAGAAACTATTACAAATGTGAGAACCATACTCAGTATCTAATACCCAAGTAGAAGCATTATTAACTAATAAAATATTTTCAACAAAGAATAATTGAGACATGCCTTCCAAAAGCTTGCTTTTAAAGGTAACCATTGCAGTTTCTCTTCAAGTATCCATCTTTGCCACAACATAAGCATTTCCCCTTATCCTTCTTGGCTTTCGAGGAACTTGCCTTGTTGGCACCTCCCTTTCTTTTAATGATTTGTTCTTCTTCTTTAAGAAATTCTTTAGAATAGAAGACCATCTGACAAGTATAATGGATGTCTTGCCTTTCTTGATTGTTGCCTCTATAGTCTTCAACATATTAACAAGTTTTGGAAGCATAGCTTCAATGTTTTTCATGTTTTAGTTTATAACGTACTGTAAAATTAGACTGTAAGGGATTAAAGGATTAAGTCAATACTTAACTCTACATCCATACTAAAACGAGTTAGTCTAACTACTCAATATAGCTGGTCATCTTTAATCTATGCTCATGAACTAATGATCCTTTGATTATACTAGCCTTAAAGAGGTCTTTAGAGATTTGAAACCTTGCACTACGACTATTCTCACCACACGACTCTTGTAGATGAAGAAATATTGCATAAGCACTTTTCATCTTGTAATGTTGCTTCTAAATCTCATTAGACATAGATTAGATTAGATAAAGATGCTAGCATGTAACACTTAGCCTACATCTCATCCTCTTGCCATTTCTCAAAAGAAGCAACCTCTTCTTACAAATCATCATCAGCAACAATTGTTGGAAGCAACTTATCAAAAACATTGGCCATTTTCTCAGAATTGAGAACGATTCTCAAATTCTTTTGTCAATATAGAAAATTGGACCAATCAGTCTATTTGCCTCAAGTATGCACAAAAGTGGGTTTCATCATTGCGATATATAATATAACAAAAAATAAAACTAATGTTTATTCATTTTATTAACTACCATAACAATTTGGTCTTTCATCTAAATGGTATCCCCCACTATTCTTTTTTATTCACATAACCATCAATATGGAAAGCAAAAGACCCCTTTTGAAGGTCTCCTAATGAGGATTAGGATCCTATCACTTGCACACTATAGCCTTACAGTAATGTAGCAAACTACAATGCACTTGAGAAGTAGATAAATTTTATCATTTACATCTCATGCAATTCTCAATCATTATTTAATCACATGTATCTTGATTATAATTAAACCTAAGGTATGTAATTACTGTCAAACCTTAATTATTTAATCATATGTATCTCAATCTCAAGTCCATCACTTAAATGGTTAAGTTATAAATTCTTTTATAATTTTCACCCTACCTTAACTAAGGAATTTTCAATGTATGACTTAATCTTATTATATAGGGCATCCTTTCTATTTTAATGAGAGTGATGGATCATCTATTGTACATTCACATACCTCTATGCATAAGTAGTCATACCCAATTACTACCTTTATATTGCCCATCATTAGAACCAAATTTCAGTAGCTTCAAAGCATGATGACCCATACACAAGGTATCTATGGTGCCTCAAGTCTAAGGATCACTTACACAACTGCAACATAAGAACTTGTATTGACAACCAGTAAAATGTCCATTAAGAATTTCTTAAGTCGAGTCAGTTCGGTATGCATGTTCTCTAACAAGGACCTACATAACTTGTTTAATGCCTTATACATTAGTGACCATCAAATAAATCACCCTAAACTCTTTGAGAAAATATAGTATGTACTAATCTATCAAGATTCACTAATGCTTTTCTTAGTGATTCTATGATTAGAAATATTTAAGAATAAAGCTTAAGGAAATACATCTCATAATTATGATCTCATCATGATGTTTATTTCTATTGCTTCTATTTTATGGGCTTTATCATGTAAACATATTTAATGGTTGTAATTAAAACATGATAATAATATTATTGCCATAATTAATAATATTTTCAATAAATGAATAAGATTAATTATAAGTAATATACCTAGACATTGAATGCTACTGGCTTGTATGGAAAACTATTATCAACACTCTTATTCAAATTTAGCTGTAAAAAACATACTGATATTTTTAGCTTTTAGCATTGATCCGGTCGATTGGGTTAAACCTTAAGTTGATCGAGTATGTATTTCAAAACAAAACCATCAGAGTTGCGGGTCCAATCGATTAGAAAAGTTTTCATCCAATTTGAATCTTCAACCATACGCAGACCCAATTGACTGGGTTGAATGTTTAATTGATTGGGTTTGCCATCTAATTGACTAGATCTCCTTTCCGAAACTTTCTTTTGATTTTCAAAAATCTCCCAAGTACAAAAGCATACATTTATTTTGAAAATCATCAACATGGATTCAAACCCATAATAAGAGAAAAATAAAGTGCTAATTAAAGTACAACCCAAGATGGGGTGAATTGGGTTTAAATTTTCTTTCACAAAACAAATAAGTTCACACAACTATGAAAACAAGCAAGAACAATAAATATTGAATTATTGGAAATTAAAAGAGCAAGGGAGAATAAACTGAAAACTTGGTTTATAGTGGTTTGGCAATATCAGAATCTCTCATGACCCTATGTCCACTCTCTTTAAGGATCCTCTTTGAAGGTTTTCACTAAATCAGAGAAGCAATTTTCAAGGTGTTGCCTAAACCTTTACAATATTCTTTTACAAAGAGTGTCTCTCTCAAGTGTTTCACAACTAAACACTCACAAGAATTACACCAAATATTTCTCTTAGAGAGGTTGGAATTAATGAGATGAGTTTGGTACAAGAGATAATTTATTTAATGCTTACAGCTAAAAAAATTATCTCTTTCAAGAATAAAGCTTTAATAATGGCTCAAGAAGAAATTTTTGAAAGCTTTGAAGAGTAATAAATGAGCTCTAGTAGAAATTAAATATTCTTGATTTTTAGAAATACTTATTTATTAAGGGGTTTTTTTTTTTGTAGTCTTAACTCCATATGTTCGTTAGACATAGACAATAGCCATTTGGAGCATTAACTGCTATGCCTGGTGCCTTAATTTTTGAAAACTAGCTGTTATTTTTGAAGGTTCAGTCGGCTATATCTAAGATTCACTTGACTAGGTCTTTATAAAACTGGGGAAAATAGGCATCAAGGGTAGAATCCATTCGACTATATTTCTATCCAATCAATTGGGTCTTTATAAAACTGAGAAAAATATGCATCAAGGGCAAAATCCAGTTGACTATATTTTTGTTCAGTTGATTGGAGGAACTTTCTTGTCCTCATATAGCTGACTAGACAATTCATGTAGTCGACTATGCTTGGCTATAGAAACTTTTAAGATCAAACTGGCCAATATTCAGTCAACTAAATCAAGGGTCCAATCAACTAAGTCATTTCAAAAATAGATTTTTGCAAACGAATTTTGTACTACTCTTTTATAAAAAGTTGTTTAGATTTTAATCTAAACATTTTGAAATTAAAATGAGCCAATTTAAAGCTGGGTAATTGAGAAAAGATTACATAAACTTCAACTACCTTAAAAAGCTTATAAGCTTGACCTTTCTTTGAGGTGCATGTGTATCTTCTTGAGTGCGTGCAAACGTTCTAAATCACTTACAAGACATCTTAAAAACTAAAACACTTAGATAAAGATAGTTAGATCATTTTTAGTTAGCTTTGTCATTATCAAAATCAATATGGGATTAACAGAAAGAATTATATGAACATCTCTATGAAGCTTACATGACATGACAAAACATATCCTAATAAATAAGATTAGAATTACTTGGTGATCTATGGGGTATGAGATAGTACCTCTTGATCATCACTTAAATCATGATATGAGCATATCGTCATAAGGGACAATCCAAAAGGACATAGCTTATCCCCAATAGATTATCCAATAGGGTGTCGAGGATGTGCCAACTACTCGAGGTTATTGGCGAATAATCACATCAAGGAGTCACCACTTGGTTTTTAAGGACCAAAAACCCTATAGCTACTAGTTAATGAAGGGTCTAGATATGTTGGTTCGAAGATTGGGTATGTAGTGAGAAGTTCGCAAGCAAGCAACCCACCAACGCCTAGACCTTGAGGGGCTTAGCCCTTACTCTAACATTTCAAATAGATTCTTTTTATATTGATTGATTATTAACATGATTTTTTTTCTTAATTGAAGTGATCAAGCAGGAAAACAATAAATATGAGAGTATACACAATATGTTCAATCATATGACAATGTAATTCATTAATAGCAATTAAAAGGTGCGAGAAAAGTAAAGTGCGATTATATCAAAAATTTCAGAAAACAAAAGTAAACCATTCATCAATAGTAAAAATACCTGAACCTAACTTACATCCCAAAAAATTGCATAAAGTTAAAAGAAAGTGAGTAATTAAACCATCCACAAGTGGTAAAAGTAAATTATTCATCCATAGCAAGTATAAGAGGTAAAATAACATTCATTTATCCATCTATGATAAACAATTGAATAAGAGAAACAATTATTCTTTTTGATATCACAAGTATAATCACTGAAAATAACAATTTAACCAGACCACAATAATGTCAAGAAAGCAGTTGTAAGCATGTTATCACGTATGGTACAAGCATAAAAAAGCAAGAAAAGTGAAGATCATGAGAGGGAAGTAATTTCAACATGCATTATCAACTTAAAACAGAAAATTATCTCATCTTAATCAAATATGTGAGCAAAGAGAATATCATGGAAAGCACATGATACATATAAACCTCTATATAAGCTATGGATAAGTATATTTAACCATCAAAATCCTAATCTAAGCATGAAAACATTAAAGAGATATAAAAAACAAAGACTTCAAGGTATTCTAATCGTCATATGTCAACCTAGAAGACCATGAAACTGATTTTGGGATCAATCAACGCAACAAGAGCATATGGAAGCATATAATAATGTATAAATTCTATTTCAATCAAAGATCAAGATTAATGTATGATGAACACTAAAACATATATTCATAGAGTTTCTAGACATCATATGAATCCTAGAATCGATTTAGAAGTCCACATAAAAAATCCTAAGAAAGTAAATAGAAAACAAAACAAGCAACAAAAAGAAAGAAGAGAGTCTGTCTGCCATTTTAAAGTGGCAAATGGGTCCAACTGCCACTTCGAAGTGGTGTGTCACTATGAACCACCTCATCAAAGTGGTGGCAAGAAGTTGGTGCATTTAGATTTTTTTTTTTAATATCTTCGAGATTTTGATTCCAACCCTTAATTCGACAAGTTTTAACTCAAAGAACAATCAAATAATTTTAAACAATCACATACGAATATATCCATACCATAAAAACAAGTTTAAACATGGATTAAAACAATAAAAAAAAGTGATCTATTAGAGTTTTTAACTAGAGATATTTCATTCAATTCAAAGTATTTTAAAGTGAGAACCCATTATAGATTTTAAATGGTAGACCGAGCACTAAATTTGGTCAGATTATGAGCTATTTTAGTAAAAAAAAAAAAAAAGGTTCTTATTCATCTCTAATTGGATCAAGACCCATAAGATATCATTGGAAAGATAATTAAAAGATATATGGATCTTGGAAAGTGAAAATTTTAAGGGAAAATTATATTTAGCCCCTATAGTTTGGCCTAACCAACACATAAGGACCTTTATTTTTAAAATATATAGATATTCCTCTAGAATATGCATTTTTTCATATAAGAATACAAATACCCCCTCACCGTTAAGTCACAGTTAGTGGAATCTATTAACCACCCTTACACATCAGCATTTTTGAGGAAATATCTCCATATTACCTTAGACAGATACTCCCCAACTTTAATTCTTTATACCTGCTCACTAACGTTCACCTTCATAAACATCGATACCCCAAACTCATCCTTCATTATTCTTCTCTAGACACCCCTTCCAAAGCTCAACCTTCATTATTCTTCTCTAACCAGCTTCTAATAGGTAGATCAAAGCTTCATTTCTCCTACACTTTTTTTGCTGTGGTGTGATATTGAACAAGATTAGATGAGAAAGTGTCTTGGGCTCCGCAAAAGTATGTATCCCGAAAATTATCTTGAAAATGACTGGTGAAATTAAGTTCTTGCATCCCCTAAAAATGTTTGCCAAAAATTGGTTATTTTGTTTGTAAATTTTTTCTATGTTTGTATAATGGGTTTGCATCCAATTTTGCCTATGACCTCAAAAACCTTAAAAGCTTTCTGGGTGATATGACTGTTGCTACATCTGGGTGATACCTAGTTTTAGTTATGTGATCTAAGACCCATTTTACCTTATCAAGATCATTTTTGTGAATTTTTTGTACCCATATATGGGTACAGTTACTAATTTGGTAATTTATGATTTTGCAGGTTCCTTATATAATGTCATCTTCTAGTGTCAATGAGACCCGCTGTCATCTCAAATATGAGAACAAAAATTGTAGATTTTGGAAAAGAGTTGTACAAATAGTGGAATCAGATAAAATCAAGAACAAATTGTAATATACTTATGAAGCTGGACTCTATTGTTTCTTTACTTAGTGTTTGCCTACTGATGATTATGCTACAACAAAGATAAGCAATCGTGAGCACTTAGTTGATTGATATGGAGAAAATCAACGGTTGAGAGAGGATATTAGAGTGGCGTTTGGAATGGTGCAGACTGTTAATGTTGGGGTTGGGGGTATGAGGTGGCTTTTAGTTGCAAGTATAGTTTGTAATGTGTTTACTTTTCTTTTGGTGTTCCTACTTCTGTTGAGGACCTATGGGATTTAGGTAATTTTTTATCTTCTAATATCAATGAAAATAGCATTCTAATGGTTTATTTTCGTACACACTTTGGATCCCACTATATATTAATAGAATTGGTCCCCAGTAAGAATTATTAAGATGAGATTGCTTTTTCAATGGTCCCATATACAAATTGGTTATAGTGTAAAATGAACACATCTTGACAAAAAAAAAAATTTTTGATTCCCTTCAAAGAGTTGTATTGAATATTGATTCTTACAATGAATAATCATTGACCAAAAAAGCAGTGTATACTTTTCACTAAACTAATCACAACACATTTCCCAAATGTTGACAAAACATATCTGTCAACACAGATCAAAAGAAATATGGAGTAATGTTTAAAGTAAATAAACATCCACAATAGAAGATACATCACACTGCTATCAAACTACATCTACTAATTAATTGAGCTGCAAAGAACTTAGGTCTTCTACTTCTTCTTACACCACTGCCAATAAAATTAACCCTTCCCTTACCAGCACCAGAGGTAAGAACTCTTTCACCATCTGCCGCACCAGTAGCAGCAGCAGCACTAGGAACCCTTCCACCATATGTTGTACCAGCACCAACACCAGTATTAGCATATGCATGAAGAGCCCTTCTAACATCTGTTAGACCAGTCTAAATGCAGTAACATCACCAGGTACCTTTCCATCTTCAAATCCACCTATTCCTCTTCCTCTTGCAGCACCAAATATACCTATTCCCTTTGCACCACTAGATCTGCCTCTTCCTTCGCCACCAGATCTGCCTCTTTCTATGCTGCCAGATCTACCCCTACCAATACCTCTTCCCCTTGCACCAACTCCCTACAAAATCAAAATATCATCCATCTTAGAAACTAACACATCCATTACCACTCAAAAAATCCACAACCATTCATAACACACAAAAAATTGCACAATACCTGATTGCCTTACTCTGCTTCACCAACACAGTTACCCCCACCATTTCACCTACCAACACCTCTTCCCCTTGCATCAACTCCCTACAAAATCAGCATATCATCTATCACTTAACTTAGTAACACATCCATTACCACTTAAAAAATCTACAACCATTCACATTACACAGAAAATTCACAATACCTGATTGCTTTCCCTTGCTTCACCATCATAGTTTTCCCCACCAGCCCCAATTCTCTACTAAAAAAATAGTTCATAAAGTGGAAGAATACACAAAAAATGCACAAACATTAACTAATTACTCTGTATACCTTTCTATTTCATGAATTATGTCTATTTATCACACTTGCTCTATGGAAACCTTTGCTGCTGTGGCCAAGTGCACTACAGTTTGCATATCCTACTGTGCATAACCTTCTTCTAACAGTAGAGGGCCCAGCTTCACCTGCTTCTCTTTTCTATTATTTCTTGGTCTTCCTAGCAATCTTCTTAGAGGAGGAGATTTAATGTCATCATCCACCCCTACTGGTGTGATTAGGTAAAGGATGGATGATTTCATTATAAGCATCAAGGTATGCCTTCACACTACAGTAAGGATCACAAAAGTGCTCCAATAGCTTCCTCATATGGCTTATACAAAATACTACATTCTTGCAAGGTAGCCTTTTCCTTGCCTAGTACTCACAGCTACATGTCCATTTACCCAAATCAATAACAAATCTAATGTCCTCCTCACAAACTTGAAACTCATCTCTACCACATAGTATCAAGCTGAGTTTAAGTCTCCTACTTTCAAGAAAGATGTTATTCAATTTTGCTTTGGTTTTGGGGTCAATTTCTCCTTTTCCCATATACATCCTTTTGCATCTCTTGTGCAGCCTAAACATCAATTTCATTCTAATTCCTTATAATAACATCAATATTGGCTTGTTTCTTAACTTTGTAACCTAAGTATTGAAGGATTTAGTGTGTTTGTTTGTTACTTGGGCACACTTTGAAGAACTATCAAATTTGTGCCTTACCCATGCCAAGTGTTTCTCCATTATCCAACCCCAAGCAAGCTTTGACTTCTTCTTCATTGCTTCCATTGCATCTTTGAAATTACCTTCATGGAATGCCTTGGCTGCCCACCAAAATGTATTCTTAAGCTCCAACCCTAGGTTTTGACATCTAAAATGACTATACACATGCCTAGCATAATTCTTGTGAATGGTATATAGGAAGACTTCAACTACAACATTCTCCAATCTCTAAATGTAAGAATGATAACTATGTCAATGTCCAGATAAGTGATTACTTTTTAGTAATTGCACAACATTGAAGAAATTAAAGTAAAAATATAGCTTTCGTTTGTCAGACATAATTATTAGTGGATTGTTTTCCAACCCATCCCCAATGCATTATTTTAAGCTTTCACGGAAGAACTTCCAGCTCTCATTGCACTCTATCTGCACAATTGCAACTACTATTGGAAACAGATCACTATTTCCATCTAAACCAACTGTAGAAAGTAAAACCTCACCATAATAAAGGAAGCATCCCTCAAGCCATATAAAAGGCCTACATCCCTTTAAAAACCCCACATTCAATGCATTATAATATTAAAAAATCCTCTTGAATATAGGAGGCTGTGAAGGCCTAATTTTGTCATAAACTTTAATCTTCACCACACTGCCAGTATTTTTGTTCACTACTAGTTCTCCAAACTTTCTCAACAGACCATATGATCCATGACCCCCTTATACCCTCTCCATAACCTTTCTCTTAGCCCTATAAAACTGCGATTTGGTAGGATCAACCCCCTACTGTGAATTCATGGCTTCTTTCATCAAGTCATAGCTCATTGTAAGGTCAACCCTCAATTGGGTACCAAGCTTCCTTACAATCCATAGGGTATCCACATTATTATTTTTCCTCACCCTAACACATGTCTATTCATTTTTTAGAGTCTTCACCATGAAGGTTATACCATCTGGTATCACAGATGAGTATATCCTCCATAGGCAACCCTCAACCTTGCACTCAACATTTACCTTCTTAGGGTCATTCTTCTTTCTCTTTAATGGAATACCTAACTTGCACTATATAATCTTTCAAAGTCTCTCTAAAACTAAACACATATAAGAACAGACGACCCACCTTAGATTCAATGGATCCATCTTCTTTTGGTGTAAAAAGCTTCCCATAAATCCTTAATGTGCTATCAAAGGTCATTAACCTCCTTTGTTTACCAACCTCCAAGTCAAAAAAATCACTTGCACAATCATATGATGCATCTGAATCTAAATTAAACAATTCATTATTAGAACCATCATCATGCCCCTCATTCTCAGCATTATATCCATCAAAATCAACATCATCTTCATCATTAGAACCTTCATCAATATCCTCTGACCATTCCTCATCTCCAGCATCAGAAAATTAGAATTCTTCATCTTCCAACCCTCTTTCACCCACCCCATAATCATTCCATTAATGATCCCTATCTTGTTCACTATGATCTCCCTCTCTATCATGTTCATAATGATCTCCCTTTCTATCTTCTTCACTTTGATCTCCCTCGCCAACTTGTTCACTATAATGTCCCTCCCTAACTTGTTCACTATGTTGTCCCTCCCTAACTTGTTTACCTTGATGTCCATCCCCACCAAACACATTCATCATTAAAGATATCTTTAAATGAGACACCACCAAACAAATTATTTAAAGTCTCTTGAGTTACATTATGCTAAGTTATATTCTCCTCAAACACAATCATTCATATTATAAAACATAGGAACATAAGCATTATCATCACCATAAACATGCTCGTTCATATTGGCACTAACATGCTCATTCACATTTTCACTAACATGCTCATTAACATTTTCACTAATACGTTCATTAATATTTTCACTAACAAGCTCACTAACAGGCTTAACATCATGCTCACTAACAAGCTTACTAACATGCTTAGCATCAGGCTCACTAACAACCTCATTACCAAACAAGTATACCTTAATATTTGAATTAGATATCAACTATATCAATATCACTATTAAGCCAATTACACCCTCTTACACTACCCTTTAGGCCCCTATTAACTTGAATATGCTTACTGTAACCCAAATCCTCAAGTAGAAACCTATGCGTTCAATATCATAATATAAGAAAACACAAATTGTAAATCATCATCACATTCAATAACCTTACTAGTACCAGATTCAATTCTAACTTGAGCAGAATCTAATTCTAGCAAGAAGAAAATGTCACCCAATAAGCTCATGAAGTTGTATCTATCTAGGTCCACCCTAAAAGTTACTTTGGGTTCAATTTCATCCCCCAAGTGAAACAATACGTTACAAAAACAATCACAAAACGGAAGTATAACATGTAACATATTGGGTATTACTGTACCCTACAATGATAAAGAACAGTCACCGAAACCCTAACTAGAACATATTGGATATTTTTAATAGATAAACAATACGTTAAATGGAAAAAAAACACTAAATTTGAGGGGATTTGAAAGTTTTTCAGAGTCACAAAACTAAATTTTATATATATAGATTTTTCAGAAAACTAATATTTGAATTGGGTTTTTCACAAAAAAAAAAACCCTAACTGTAACATATATGAATGAGGTAAATTAAAAGAAAAAGAAGAAGAAATTATAATATGTGGAAGGCAAGGTACATTATAACTTACCTTGAACCAAACTTGGTTCCTTCTCTTCGTTAAAAAAGGGAAACGATTACAGGGAGAAAATGGCGTCAAAGAGAATGAAGTAATGGGAGGAGAGAAGATGTGTCTAGTTTCAAAATTCTTTGAGCTGAATAGGGTTTAATATTTGCTATGAGTTACAGATTTAGTATTTTTGGGGTTTTTTGGTTTCAGAGATGAACAGCCATTACAGAGAGAGAGGGGAGTAGAGAAAACACGTGAATGAAATTTGACCTCTCATCTACCCATGATAATATATATAAGAGCAATTATGTCATTTGATTATCTCTGTCTAAAATTAATGGAGAGTTGACAATCAAACGTACTCTAGGGGGTATCTATATATTTTGAAACTATGTGTCCTTATATGTCAATTAGGCCAAAATATAGGGGTTAAATGTAATTTTCCTAATTTTTAATTATTTGGGGATCAAAAGTTCTTGGGCTCAAAATTTAGCTTTTGAAAACAACAAACATAAAGATATTTAGCAAAGCCAATTCTTGTAGCTTAGAAGTTTTCTTATTCTCTTGTATTAATCAACCCTTGACATGATATAAAAATTGAATTGTACCATTGAATAAACATCAATCGCACTCGATAATCCATTGTCTTAGTTGTTTTCATAGAGTTCCGAGAAGTTGAATTATCATTTATTAAATTTTATAAAATCAAGTGTTTGTTGTTGCCCCTCTTTAGAGACACATGCACTATAGATGCATATGGGTTCAAAGCCTTAAAGATAACAATTTTATCATTCGATAGATAATAATCAAATACATATAACAAAGTTAACAATCAAGTAATGAAACATGCATAAATGGTCACATTCAAGGGCTTGAGCTGCCTATGTATACACTAAGGATCAGTCCAAGTGTAGTTTAACAAAAATGGGACATAACAAAAAAATTTGAATTCAGGTGTAACCTCATTGAATACTTATCAAATTATATCATTACATATTTTATCGTAAGATGATATCTCTTCTTTACATACTTGGTGGATCATGGATCTTAAATGAAAAAACTGAAAGGGCCTTAGATGATTACACTTAATGGATCTTCGATGACTGCACTGAATAGGTCTTGGAAGACTATAATGAAAGGGTCTTAGATGACTGCTCTATATGGGTCTTGGAAGACTACACTAAATACGTCTTAGATGACTACACTGAATGGTCTTGGAATACTACACTGAAGCGGTCTTAGATGACTGCACTTAATGGGTATTATAAGACTACGCTGAAGAGGCCTTAGACGACTACACTAAAGGTCTCTTAGATGATTACACTGAAGGAGGCTTTGCTGATTGTACTAAAGGGGTCTTAAATGACTACACAAAAGCAGTCAAAGATAACTTCATTTATGGTGCCCTAGATATATTTTTTTTTAATTTATGTTACCAAAATGATTTTCAAATTATTTTGATTTAACAAAAAGAAAACCTTAACTTTGAAGTGAAGAGAATTTCATTTCCGTTAATTTTGAAATAAATAGAATTTTGATTTCTCAAAATGAAAACCCTAATGTTGAAAGAAAGATATTTTGATTTCTCAAGATGAAAACCCTTAATTTTGAAAGAAAAGAGAAATTTGAATTCTTGAAAGAAAAACTTTAGTTTTGAAAAAAAAAAAGAATAAAATTTTGATTTCTTGAAAGGAAAACCCTCATCTTGAAAGAACTCTTGAAAAATGGAAGAGAATTTTTGAATTTTTCTACCAAAATAATTTTGTGAGAATTGCAATTTTGAGGGATTTTTTTTTAAATAGAGAAAATTTTGGAAGTTGTACTACCAAAAAACATTGTGGGGGAATGGATATTTTGAAAGAAAGGAGAAATTCAATTTCTTGAAAGAAAAACTGTAGTTTTGAAAAATAAAAGAAGAGAATTTTGATTTCTTGAAAGGATAAGCCTTCATCTTGAAAGAACTCTTGAAAAATGGAAGAGAATTTTGGAATTTGTGTTATCAAAATAATTTTGTGAGAATTTGATTTTGAGAGATTTTTTTTTTTTTTAAATTAGAGAAAATTTTGGAGTTATGCTACCAAAAAAAATTGTGGAGGAATGGATTTTCTTACTTTATTTTGAAAATTTTGAAGAAACTTGATATGGGAGACTTTTGATTTTGAGAACATGGAGGGAATTTTGAGATTTATTAACTTAAATGTCAATGTGTAAGGCGTATATCTTGGAAGAAAGAAATAATAGTGCAAGAGAAGTTGGAGTTGGCATTTGTTAAGAGTGGGGAGTGTTGTGTTCTTTCTATTTAGAACCAAAACCGATTTGAAAACCAAACTTGTGTGTTTGTTTGACAAGACTGCATGAAAATGTTACAACTAATGAACATTGATCATTCTCCTCCAAGGAGAATAAGAAGACCACACCATAATCCATTGGATATCCAATGGAGAGGAATTCAAAGGTATTTGCCCAATGAAAATGAGATGACGTGAGTGTGCTTCTGGTGGATCGTAACAATCACTTGAATCTTGAGTAAAAAAGGAAAGCTTGTGTCGCTTTTTGTTTCAAATTTGAGGAAGAGTTATGCATGATTTTTTTTTTATATAAAAAAAGTCACATAAAAGTGTGCTTGTAAGGTGTTTGTGAAAATACCAAGGTGAATGTGTGAGCTTTGATTTAATGATTGGAGATTTTTGAAATTTTTTGTCAAGCTTGGAAACACATTAGGAAACCACTAGGATCACCAAAACATATGCACACATACATGAATCTCCAAACCAAAATGGGATTTGAACTAAGTGCCATCCACCACTTTGATGGCGGCCAACCATAGTTTGCCTTATTTTGTGCTTTTTTCTCTTCCTACTTTGTTTCCATGCAAACTCTAACATGTTTAGTGTCTTTTCTAGGTGCACCTAAGATCATATGGAAAGTTCCATGAAGTAAAAGTTTGGTATAAGAGCTTACCTAAAGGTTTGACGAAGACAATTGATAGCACCGACCTCAAAGACTTTATTGCATCCTTGCACAAGCGGTATAAGAACATGCTCTTGTTGAGGTCTTTCTTTGAGATGTGGTGGGGTATGACTCATATGTTTAATTTTGACAAATTCGATGCAACATTAACCTTGGTTGACTTTGAAGTAATTACCTCAGTGGTTGTGGATGGAATAAACTTGGAATATGACATCGAAATTCACTCAAACTTTAATGTGATGATGAATCTTATAGGTGAAGCATTAGCTTCCTATGGAGAGAAAACCATTTTTTATACCACTTTTAAGACCTTGCACAAGGGTAAGGTGGGGAGAACCAAGACAAAGTATGCTCAAATTGATCTGGTATTCATCCTTTATCTCATTAGTAGCACCTTATTTGTGAATTCTGACAGCATCGTAGACTTACACTACTTAAGCTCTTTGAAGAATTTGAATTCAATCAAGAAATATAATTGGGGTAGAGTAGCTTTGGGATATTTATATCAGGGTGTGAATGTCGTTTCTAGGTGATCGAATGGTGTTCAAGGTTTTACGGTAGCTTGGGAGGTAATTTCTCACACTTTTTCTCTCATTAGGATTGTGTTTGTATTTGAACTCTCATGAATTTGTGCCCTTTGTAAGTTTTGTCATAAGATTACTTCACCATGATGGATGTAGCAGCACCGGGACTAGGTACATTTCCTAGACTTGCTAGGTGAGAACATAACAAAGGCACATCACGTAACCCAAAAGAATGGAGAAAGAAAGTGGCAGATATCTCAAAAGAAACAGTGAGCTTTCAATCTCTTATCTTAAACGGATATTCAAATGCACATTAGTTTGTTCACATTTGTCCCTTGATTTCCTTACAAATGGTTAGAAAACCTTGGGGACCAGAAATGACATGGTCAAATTACATGATAAAGAGCCTTGAAGCAAATAAGAAACATATTTTCCTTCCCATATATACTTAGAGGTCGATCTTGGTATCATTGAAAGAGAGTCTTGATCCAGAGCTATAGGGATGCAGATCCTAGAGGTCCTAGTCATCTAACATCCATTACACTAACAAATTTCTATTTTGCAAAGTCCACTATTTAAGAGGGCATGAGGATAGCCTGCACACATATTTTTTTGACACTTTTGGCATTTCATACGATGCATTCACAACAGCACAACTCATGCCACCTTTGAATTGGTATAAAACCTTTCTCATTAAGTTAACTCATATTCAATCATCCATGTTTCTAATTACTGATTTTCATAACCTACTTCTTAATAGACTGAGCATTCCCTTAGCCATGTTTCTACAACATCATATCGTCAACAATAGAGGGGCATCAGGATTATGACATTCCTATGCAGTGGAACATAGAGCTTCCCTCCTTGTAGTCTAATTATTTTTTTTTTGTAAAAGTATCACCGATGGAATATCCATAGGTGATAAGTTAGTTTTTATTATTTTTTAATGAAAAGCAACCAAAATTATTTTTTTTAAAAATATCACCGGTGGAATATCCGTCAGTGAAAATATTTTATCCCATAGATTTTTGCTCTATCAGAGAAAAGTCTTATTAGCAAGAGTCATCACCGATAGAATTCCGTCGGTGATGACAATCACCGATGAATTTTAGGGTATCACTGACGGATTTTTTTCGTCGATGAGACCCCTTTTCTTATACTGTAATCTTCCCTTTGATCACATGGTAGTTTAATCTATCTAATTTAATTAGTTTATCTCAATCCATCTAGTTTAAACCCGTACACATGTGCACACATGATGAGTGCCCAATATTGCATATTTTGGCCCTTTAATTTACATTTGTTAACTTAGGAATTTGTTACTATGACTTTTTTTTTGTTTTACAGGTTTACAAGCACTTGGAAAGGAGTTTAACTAAATTACCAAAATTTTCCGTACAGATCAATCATTTTTTTGGATTAAACTGTATTGATTCAGGAAGAACCAGGAGATGAGCCATATATGCTTGGAAAGCTCTAGATGTCTATTTTTTGGGGAATTTTACGACTCATAAATATGATTTTTCTAGAGAAAGTTATGGTAGATTTAATAGACAAAGGTCAGGCTGTGCATGATTTCAGCGTGGTAGAAGTGATTTTTGCAGATTAAACTGAAATGATTTAGGAAGAACTAGGAGATGAGCCATATATGCTTGGAAAGATCCAGATGTATATTTTTTGGGAAATTTTACGACTCACAAATATGATTTTTCTAGAGAAATTTATGGCAGTTTTAGTAGGTAAAGGTCAGGTTGTGCAGGATTTCAGCGTGGGCAGAAGTTTTGAAGGGTATGTGAAGGCTTAATCCCACATCCCACATCGGTTGGAAACACATTCTATATCCCACATCCCACATTAGATTGGAAACCCATTGCACTTATGGAGTTCCTCTATAAACGCCCCATTTCACTTCATCAAAAAGTGTGCAATCTGGAGGACTTCTACGAGTAATCTGGGGGATCACCAAGGCTTTGCTACCAAGGGGGAAAGCACCGCACAACAACTATGAGTGGAATTTCTCTATCCATGTATAGTCAGTTTTAATTTATTTCTTTTGAGTTTAAAGTTTTATGTTTAGCACTTTAATTGTGAAATTTAGTTTCTTAATCATGAGAGGCTAAAACCTTCATCTAAGGTTGAAGATGAAGCCTCGCCATTATTTGGCATTGCATTTTCAGATATGTTCGCACAATTCTGATATTTTTAGTATTAATGTTCTGTTTTAATTGTTTGAGTAAATTCTTATGATTAATTGTGTTTAAATTGTTCAAATTGGATATTCCTTTTGTTTCATCTATCGGATACGACGGATCATCCAAAGTAAATTGGATATCCATTGTGATTATAATGAGATACATTGGATGATTTGGTTGAATTAGGGTATTCGCTGTGATTTGTATAATGGTGGATTATTGCGCGTTTATCTACCTAAATAAATAAGTAAATGACCGTACAGTTTTACTTGCAAGTGCACAAGGTCAATGGTAGCATAATGTGCAAGTGCGAGATCATTTCCACAGGGATTGGTGAATTTCGTTTTAGAATCAGTTTCTTAATAAAAGAAGATCAAAATAACTATTGAATGTGAATTAATAATAATGAGACATAGAGCTTTGATATCCACCACTAGTCATACTTTCCCAATGAGTAATAGGTCAATGAACTAGCCTTCCTATGAATACCTAATGGTTGTCAACCTAAGGGCATGGTATCTACTCCTTAAGCTATTGATTTCCCTAAGCACCGAGTTAGGCATGGTATCTACTTTAACTCTTTTCTTTCTTAAGGGATTCAGCATGGTATCTACTGAGTTGTTCCTTAAGAAAGTATAAGATTTATGGAAATCGACAACCACATGAGACCTAGGGCATGGTATTTACTCCTAGTTTCCCATGTTGATTAATCCAAGAATCCGGTGTGGATATCTTTTGTTACTATTGTTAGGCCCAAGACTCGGTCATCCAAATTGGTCTAACTAACTAATCCATACCACATGCACATATTGATCAGACATACACATATGAGGAATGTAAATAAACAAAGGCATTAATCAAGTTAAGCATCATAATCAAGGCTATTGCAAAGATAATCAATGAATATATATATATATATATATAGGAAAGCATAACTAGGGCTTCAATCGAGCCCTATAAAGAGTAACTTACACATGCTGTCTAAGATAAACATCATTGCATAAACTAAACATAAACTATAAAACCTGAAAAATACTATGGAGACGGGTTGTCAATCCTCTCCAAAGCTTACAACTTCGAGCTAGGCAAAAAATAAAAGAAGTGATGTCTTTGTGTGTGCTTTACAGGTGTATTTATAGGGCTTGAGTAATCCTAGAAGGTTTTGGAAACCCTAACTTCCAAAAACACAAAACCTACTCTATTTCCAAAACTGGTTCTGCCATTTTACTGTTCATGCCCGTACATGTGCGCTCGATCGCAAGTGCTGCACTCGATCCTTCTTGTGTGCGCACGATCGCTAATGCGCTCGATCGCACTTAGTAGTGCGCACGATCGCAATTTGACCGGAAGCTGCTCTAGGATTTCTAGGTTTCTTCCTTTAGGTGCCAAAAATGCTTTTTTTTTTCTCCAAGACCCTATAAAAACATGTGAAACACAAAAATGAAGTAAAATGGACTAAATTAACATAACTAAGGACCTAACAAATGTAAATAATGGGACTTAAATATGAATATTTAAGCACCTATCACATCCCTAAACTTACATATTGCTAGTCCCTTAGCAATACAAAGCTAAAAACTAAAATGAAAAATAACGACACGTAGATAGATCCAATATTCATAATGTCCACAAAAATTTTAGGTCTTCACACAAAATTATGATGCACAATCATGAGCAAGCTTAACAAATATAAACATATCTTTGCAATGAATAAGAGTTTTGAATGCAAAATCACTTTCATGAGGCAGTTTAAGACATCACAAGTTTAACCTTAGTGTGTGGTGAACTAGCACATAAAAGATTAGGTTTCCAAATAATTCTAATATGTAGTGTTTCGATGACTCAAGATTCACCAAATTTCCCATTAGAATCAACAAAGTTGGCATAGATTTTCTTCTTTTCTTTTATTTGTGAGATTTTTGCCAAGTTAGTTCCCTTAAGCTTTCCATTTGACTCATGTAACGAGCATTTAGCCAATGACTCCCAAACTAGATGGTTTTAGGGCATTAGGTGTAAAGACACCCCTAAAGACTTACTAACTCAAGTCAAAAAGGCTACGAAACTAACTAGTCTCATTGCTTCCAATCAGAATTTTCACATTTTTGACGTGACACTCACTGCTTACTGAGGCAAGAGGGTCAGTTACTCAGTAGAAAGTTATTTTTGATGATCTTTGTGAGCAAAATTTTTTCCATCTTTTGACGTGACACTCACTGCTTAGTGAGGCAAGAGGGCCAGTTACTCAGTGGAAAGTTTGTTTTATTGATCATTAGGAGCATTTTTCTTTTTGAGCACCAACAATCTTTTTCTATTTTCTTATGCCAAGATGTTAATCTAATAGGTCATCTGGTTCACAATCGAGCAAAAGAAACATAAAATCAAAATTACATGTCATACCCCACACAACTATGTGCTCGTGTCAGTTCAGGTTAAACTTGTGAATCCTTAAATGCCTAAAAGTAAGTGATCTATGCTCAAAACTTAATTATTGGCCTATATGTTCAAAGTTTTAAGCTCACTTATGAAGTTAAATCATACTGTTTATTTAGATCAGCCAATATTTTTGAAACATAATGAACATTCATTTATCTATAAAAACAACAACAACAACAAAATGGGACATAGTGTGTGTGTGAGTGTGTCCCCATACCCTCAAACTTAAATTGCACATTGTCCCCAATGTGTGAATAGCATGGAAAAAGCTTACCTGGGAGATGGAGAACTATATGGCTGGCATGGCTGGTAGCACGCCCCCAAACTTCAACTGGATGCACTCACTCAGTCCTTGAAAAAGAAATACAAACAAACATAAAATGGAAAACAAGTGACAATAAACAGCTATAGAAAATTAAATACTAACAATAAAATAAAATACTAAAAAGGATATGCTTTGGGGTGCCTCCCATGAGCGCTAAGTTTAATGTCTTTAGCCAGACGGGGTATCCTCTTACTACTGATCGTCAGGTGGTGCAGTCGAAGAGGTACCGGGTGTCAGAGGTAGACGATCAAGAATGGCCTGTAGCAATGCCTCTTGTCATGCAAACTGTGCCTCCAAACTATCTATGCGCTGGTGCATGAGTGATGTGGCTGCAGAGACCTCATCTCGGAAGGAGGACAACTCAGTGAGAAAGTGCTGGGACTCGACGGGTCTAATGTCTGGATTGTCCTCCTCTCATAATGGGCTAACTGCAAGGGTCTCTGTCTCCATATGATCCTCCTCAACCCTCTCAGCTGCAGGTGCAGGTGCTGGTAGTCCTCGAGGCATGTGCGAGAGACTATGTGTCCATTGAGCCTTCCCGAAGAAGGGATACTCTCGCACTGGTCCGTCACTAGTGGTCATTGATTACGCCCAAAACATAACACGGTTATTGTAGTATAGTTTTGGGGTGTCGATTCCACAGGGAAACAAGTTAAGTACAACAGAAGGTGTAAACCTCAACACAAACGATAAAAGATTAAAAGGATAAAATCTGAGTTGTTTTGAGGAAAGGGTAATTTTGTAAATAAGTTTAAAATAAAAATGACAACAAGGTTCCGAGAATCCTCCCTAGGTTCGTTGCTCTAATCCTAACTTGATTCAGTTGTTTTTATCTCGATTGCAGGTTTCACATCCCAAACAGGCAATCGGAAAATATTCAATTAAAGCGCATTTATAAATCCTAATGTAATCGCTATGAATTATTCTTTACTTTCTAACACACATGACCTAACTTATAAATTATAAAGAGACGACGATATATCTAAAATGATGATACCGCAGCAATGGACAAATCTATAAAAGAGATCTACCGGACTCAATCACACCCAAACAGGTACACATAAGAAAAGCCTGACTGAACTTATATGGAAAAGAAGCATGCAACCACCGGAGTTATAATAAATCTACTAATTAAATTAAGAATAAAACATAACAATATTTAATGAAAATAATTCCAACTACAGCCGAATCAAATAAAGGAAAATAAGAACAACTACACCTAGGGATTCATCCCTTCGCCTTGCTTGGAGACTAGCCGGCCATGGGGCTCATGCGTCCTCGAGTTGCCTCCGACCTCCCGACGATCATCTCTCCCGACCTTCAAAATTTAAACTTTGGGTTCCTCCTAAAGGCCCTCTGGATTGCTCCTAAAGGCCCTCTGGATTCATCCCCGATTGATTCCTCAAAGCTGAAGTGGAGTAGGCCTTATATAGGCAAATACCAAGAGTACAATGTGTTTCCCATTCGATGTGGGATGTGGGATATAGAAATGTGTTTTCCAACCAATGTGGGATGTGGGATGTGGGATTTAAGCCCAAAATCACGCTGAAATCCCGCACAGCCGGCACAACCCACACAGCCTGACCTTTGTCTACTTAAACTGCCATAACTTTCTCTAAACAAATCCTTTTGATGAACCGCAAAATTCTACAGAAAATAGACTTCCGGATCTTTCTAAGCATATATGGGTCATCTCCTGACTCTTCTTGTATCAATACAGTTTAATTTTCAAAGATGGTTGATCTGTATGGGCAATTCTGGCAATTTAGTGAAACTCCTTTCCACTGCGGGCAGTAGCTGTTGCTCTTTTAAGCCCTCCATCTTGTCCTTTCGAAAGTATTCCTTCACTCCAGTATGCCTCGAGTCTTTGTGCTTCAAGTAATGATAACCTTTCCTCCTCTTTTGAGCTTAAAGTACCTGAAAATGCACCGAAGTAGATCAATGATCCAAGAATGATACTTTAGAGTTGTTAACATATAAAAGTGCAATTAAAACCTAGATCAACCCTAAAATGCTAACAATTAAGTATTGATAAGAGGCATTTTATGACTCTCATCACAACCCCCAACTAGCTTATTGCTAGTCCCTAGCAATTCAAGCGAAATTAAGAGATGAATTCTATGGTGGGAATCAAAGTAAATGAAAAGCAATATTAGTGTTAACCAAGAGTAATTCATATTTTCTCAAAAATTGCACATACCACACAGCACAAAGAATCGTTAGATTTCACCCAAATCCAAAAGTAATTCAAAAATCAATCTTAAAATCGTTATTGACTCTTAACATCTATCATACCACAATCCATTAATCCAAACATTCGGATGATTTTATGCATAACATTCATGAATACAAATCTTGGTCTCTAAAAACATAATAAATAGCATGACGTCAATCACAAAAACAAGCTCCATATGCTTACATTTCAAACCACTCTCCACTATTGTAGAAAAATCACACTACATTGGATCAAAAGGTCTTTAATAAGCTTGTAACGTTAGGCTAAGGTAAAGGCTAAGGAAGAATGGGAAAGATTCACAAGTCTTAGCTTTAAACACAATCACTTTAAGTACTTGATAACCTTTACTTCCACACCCAACTCTTTCAACCATTTTTCGAGCATTTCTTTCAACAAATCACCATTTTTTCTTTTCTTTCTTTCTTCTTTCTTTGCCATAATTCATTTTTTTTTATTATTTTTGGCACATAACCATTCACTTTCTTTTTCGTTTTTTTTTCTTTTCTTTTCCACAACCCCCAACTTATCTCCTTTAATGTACTTGGGTTGCGGTAGTGATATTTTCTTTCATATTTCCACCCTTACTCCTTTTAAGTGCTTCTCACAACATGTGTATAACTAAGTTCTTTTAAAAGAAAGGTAAGGATAAAAATATTTTTAGGCTCATAAAGGTAATTAAATGGTTTATCGAAAGAAATAATGCTCAAATAGGTGACTAGTGATAAATATAGCAATGGTAGGTTTGAAAGGCTCAAACAGTTCAAAAATGGCCTATATCATATCCTAAGTAGTGTGCATTCTAAGAATTCACCTCAAGTGATTATCAAGTAAGTTCTAGAGCTTGTCAAGACCGCAAAAGTATTCACAAAATAATCACACATAAAACTTTTCTAAATGCTTTCGATTAATCATACAATCTTACCACAAGCTAGAGTCTCTAACCAAATCAAGATTGATACTTAAATTAATTTCAAACCAAAGCAAGATTTAACTACTTCTAAATGCTATATGCTATCTCAATTAAGCTCACATCATTGACATGCGAATTACATCCAAGGCAACCACAAAGCATGCTTTAAAACAAAAAGAAAGGGAAACAGACACTAGGTAGTTCAATGGAAAAAGAAAAAAATGTATGGAAATAAAGAATATGGAAACAAAGAGATGCGTTTCCTCCACCCCCAACTTAAAAATTGCATTGACCCCAATGTAAAAGAAAGAGTAAAGGAAACTCCCCTTGTAACCAAAGGTGCACAGAAGCTGAAAATTGTGCTCCACCATTTGAACTGCTTCGTTTATTTGTCCTTGAAAAATAAATACAAGAGTAAAAACTTGGAAAACAACAAGATAATAATAATAAAAGAAATATGAAAAACAATAAAAATAAAATGATACGTTGTGGGCTGCCTCCCACGAGGGCTAAGTTTTACGTCTTTAGCCAGACGCACTTATTCCCTCCTCGAAAAGCATAGGTTGAATACATCAACCGCTGCTGCACTGCCAAATTCTATGCCTCTATGCTTTTGAGGGGCCTCATGGATGTCATTAGTAACATCCGTAAATGCTGGGTTGATATAGGCTTTGGTGAAGCTATGGGTGAAGGTAGACTCTAATGGATTAAGGTGCTCAACCTTTTCCATGAATGAGTGCATCATGTATGCTTGGTGGCTTGAGTCCACATCCTCTGATTTTTTCGTTGTTGGGATGTGTAATAACTTACCACTTACTGTCTCAATGGCATTCACCTCCTTCACATTCTTTTGTGCTAGGTGCTGACCATGGGGTGTGGACTGAGCTTAAGAAGGAAACTTACCTTGCTCAGTCACACTCAAGTAGCTCATCAACTTGGACACTTGGCTCCTAGTTTTTTTACCCTCATCCATCACCTGCGTAATTAGTGCCTCAAACCTTTGGTTTTTTTTGCCTTGTGCCTCTATAAAAGCCTGTAAGGTGTCTTCTAGAGAGTTCCTAGAGGCCGAGGGTGCGTGATAAGGTGCAGGGGATGATCGAGGGGGCTGTGCATGCTGGTTTTCAGATTTTCAGCTAAAGTTGGGGTGATTTTGCCACCCCAGGTTATAAGTGTTAGAGAAAGGTGCAGGAGGCCTCTTGTACATGCCTAAGGAATTACATTGTTCCTCATACGCCCCTCTCATATCAAAAAATATGGGGCACTCTTTGGCGAGATGATCTACCCCGCCACATACAAAGCATGGCTTTAAAGACTCGGCATGATTAGCCATATGTGTTTGCTTTGAGCCCTTAGTTTTAAATGCATCAAACTCTCTAGTGAGCATCTCGACCTTGGCTCTAAGGTTATCCTCTTCCCTAATATGGTAAATTCCACCACCATTTGGGTGCCCTATAAGTCGTGACCTATTTGTGCTTTCAATAGCACTAAGTCCAGTCCAAGTGTGAGCTTTTTCAGCAAGCTCATTGAGGTACTCTATGGCCTCATCAGGATCTTTCTCTAAAAACCCACCATTACACATCATCTCAACGAATTGGCGCTCTCTATAGGTAAGTCCCTCAGAGAAATAGCTCACTAAGCGCCAACTCTCATACCCATGGTGATGGCACATACTGAATAACTCCTTAAATCTCTCCGAAGACTGATATAAAGTCTCACTATCCTTTTGTGCAAAGGTGGAGATTTGCCTTTTCAAAGTGTTGGTCTTATGTTGGGGAAAGTATTTGTTAAAGAAAGCCCGAGTCATCTCAATCCACGACCCAATAGATCGTGGTCTAAGTAAGTATAGCCAACTTTTGGCTCTATCCTTCAAAGCGAAAGGAAAGAGCTTAAGTTTCATAATGTCATGAGTTTCTTCTTGACTATGAAAAGTCGCAACTACTTCCTCAAACTCTCTAATGTGCACATATGGGTTTTCGTTATCAAAGCCATGGAATGTAGGGAGTAATTGAATCATCCCTGGTTTAAACTCTAATGGGCAAGTATTGGCTGGAAATATGATGCATGATGGTGTAGTTATGCGTGTAAGGTTGAGGTAATCCTGAAGTGTCCTAGCAACATTCTCATTATGGTTATCGGCTATGTTAACAAAATCCTCTAGATTCTCACTTGGCTCTATGGGTTTATCTAGGCGAGGTTTCACTATCAGACTCGGAAGGAGAGGGTAATTCTAGCTCAGGTCCTCTAATGAATCTACCTCGCAGATCTCTTGTCTAAGCATGCACCAAATGAATCAGAGAGGGAAATAAAATAAAAAAAACAAGAATTTTTGTTTTTTTTTTTACTGTCACACTCAAAGTTGACAAGCTTCCTTGTACTTAAGCACGTTTCCCCGGCAACGGCGACAAAATTTGATTATGCCCAAAACATAACGCGATTATTGTAGTATAGTTTTGGGGTGTCGATTCCACAGGAAAACAAGTTAAGTACAACAGAAGGTGTAAACCTCAACACAAACGATAACAGATTAAAAGGATAAAATCTGAGTTGTTTTGAGAAAAGGGTAATTTTGTAAATAAGTTTAAAATAAAAATGACAACAAGGTTCCGAGAATCCTCTCTAGGTTCGCTACTCTAATCCTAACTTGATTCAGTTGTTTTTATCTCGATTGCAGGTTTCACATCCCAAACAGGCAATCGGAAAATATTCAATTAAAGCGCATAACGACGATATATCTAAAATGATGATACCGCAGCAATGGACAAATCTATAAAAGAGATCTACCGGACTCAATCACACCCAAACAGGTACACATAAGAAAAGCCTGACTGAACTTATATGGAAAAGAAGCATGCAACCACCGGAGTTATAATAAATCTACTAATTAAATTAAGAATAAAACATAACAATATTTAATGAAAATAATTCCAACTACAACCGAATCAAATAAAGGAAAATAAGAACAACTACACCTAGGGATTCATCCCTTTGCCTTGCTTGGAGACTAGCCGGCCATGGAGCTCATGCGTCCTCGAGTTGCCTCTGGCCTCCCGACGATCATATCTCCCGACCTTCAAACTTTGAACTTCGGGTTCCTCCTAAAGGCCCTCTGGATTGCTCCTAAAAGCCTTCTGGATTCATCCCCGATTGATTCCTCAAAGCTGAAGTGGAGTAGGCCTTATATAGGAAAATACCAAAAGTACAATGTGTTTCCCATCCGATGTGGGATGTGGGATATAGAAATGTGTTTTCCAACCAATGTGGGATGTGGGATTTAAGCCCAAAATCACGCTGAAATCCCGCACAGCCTGACCTTTGTCTACTTAAACTGTCATAACTCTCTCTAGAAAAATCCTTTTGACAAACCATAACATTCTCCAAAAAATAGACTTCCGGATCTTTCTAAGCATATATGGCCCATCTCCTGACTCTTCTTGTATCAATACAGTTTAATTTTCAAAGATGATTGATCTGTACAGGCAATTCTGGCAATTTAGTAAAACTCCTTTCCACTGCGGGCAGTAGCTGTTGCTCTTTTAAGCCTTACATCTTGTCCTTTCGAAAGTATTCTTTCACTCCAGTATGCCTCGAGTCTTTGTGCTTCAAGTAAGGATAACTTTTCCTCATCTTTTGAGCTTAAAGTACCTGAAAATGCACCGAAGTAGATCAATGATCCAAGAATGATACTTTAGAGTTGTTAACATATAAAAGTGAAATTAAAACCTAGATCAACCCTAAAATGTTAATAATTAAGTATTGATAAGAGGCATTTTATGACTCTCATCAATCCCCTTAATCCATTTCTTCTTGAAGATCTATGAGAGTAGGAATGGGAATGGGAGCCCTCATGCATTGGTCGTGGTGGTCTGACGGCCATGGACATGATCCCAAAATTTATGCAGCTGGCTCCATATAACAGCGGGAAGAGAGTACCAGTAACCTCTGTGGAAGGCATAAAACGTCTGTAAAAACTGGTCTCTCCTCGTGTCTTATGCCCCAATGGACACACATTACGCTGGAGGATGGTGTCGACTAGTCAAAGCCGTGGAGCCAACTTGGACCGGCTCACTAGGTTGTTGTGTCTGTCGGCTTACTGACCAGTGCATATATCCTCAATAATCGTGGATAAGTCAAAAGAGTCCGGCTGCTCCTCGATGTCGACGTCCTCCGAAGGGGACTCTTCACAACAGTGAAGAGCAGCGGCTATGTCGGCACTAGTCATCTCGATGGACATGCCCTGGACTGAGAAGGTTAGTATTCTACTCTGTATCAGTCAAAACACAGACCCCCATAAAACTGGACTACCAGCTGGGTGTAGGCAGTTGAGCAGACTGGTTTAAAGAGCCTCTTCAACTCTCGGTGTTTAAAAGCTTGGACCGCCCAGTGGCGTCCATTTGTTTGAAGACTTCATCGATGGCGAAAGTGGTCTCGAATAAGAGTTATCTCTGCTCTATGCTTGGTTGGGACGACTGGGCACGGCTACACGAGGCACGGAAGGTGGAAGCAGTTTGCTTTGACATGTCAATCCTAGTTTCTTTCAACTTTGTGATCGATCAAAAATATGTGCACTCGATTGCACACTGGACTATGCACTCGATCGCAAGTACCGTGCGCTCGATCGTACACGTTCCAGCTTTTCCTCGAACAGATTATGTGCGACAAAAGACCAAGCTATGGTCTTGTGGATTTGAATTCATTCCTAACCTCCTGTAGACAGAATAATGCCCAATCATTCACAAGATAAGTCATATATACTGAAAGTTAAACTAAAACATGAAAATTTTTGCGTGTAAACAAGAAAAATGGGTACCTTGTGCAATGGAAGGGATGTGTAATGGGGAGGGCTATGTGGCAGTAATGGTTGGTGACGATGGTGATGGTGGATAACAGTCGTGATGGGTGATGACGGTGGTAATGGTGGATGACCATGGTGATGAGGAGAGGTGAGAGTGGTGTGTTATGGGATGGTAAGTGTGAGTGCGTGAGTGTGAGTGAGTATGTGTGCAGAGAAGGTGAGTGAGTTCGTGTGAATGAAAATTTTAAATTTGTCACTAAATTGTTTGCCATGAATGCACTCGATCGCATTAAAGTGCGCTCTATCGCACTCTTGTGCTCGAGCACATTGAATGGTGCGCTCGATTGCAAGCAGTGTGCATGAAAAAAATTAAAAGCTTACCAAGGCTAGAATGTTAAAACAAGAACAATATAACCTTACCATGCGTTAGTGGCCTCAGTACCACTAACCTCGGTAGAGGCGCTTGAGCTGTATGGGTTGTAGAATATGAATTGCTCAAGCACTCTCTATAGCAGCTTCAACATTTAGTCTTTTGGAAGGGAGTACTTAAAGCCCACTACATGTGGCTTAAGTACTTTTGGTGCTGCTGCATCGTTATCATGCCTCAATTTGATTAGCTCATGGACCTACAACTTCTTCGTATCACCCGATCTTAGATGTATAGGGTAGACTTCAGGATGGTGCACAGCTTCAAAGATGTCATCAGGAACAGTTTCGGATGTAGGCTCACTATATAATCTTTTGAAAGGCTGGGTTATGCTAGTCTCCAATGGATTAGTGTGCTGGACCTGAAAAACTTGCTTAGAAACACCTTGTATCAAGCACTCATTAGAATATTCATTATCATCATTGGTTGATTTTAATGTATTAAATATTTTAAATTCTATCTCCTCATTATTTACTTTCATAGCGACAATGCCCCTTTTTACACTAATATTAGTGTCAGTAGTTATCATAAAGGGGCATCCTAGGATGATGGGGAGAGGTAATGGCATAGTATATTCTTCTATATCTAATATTATAAAATCAGCAGGTATAATAAATTTACCTACTCTTACCAACACATCTTCAAGGATACCTCTCGGTCATTTAATGCTTCTGTCAGCCAATTGCAAAGTGACGGAGGTTGGTTGAAGCTCCCCCAAACCTAGTGTCTTGTTACACTGTATGGCAGCAAGTTGACACTCGCTCCTAGATCCAATAGTGCATGCTCGAACAGTTGGTCACTTGGCCTGTAAGGAATAGTAAAAGTACCTGGATCTCTCAGTTTAGGAGGTAACTTTCTTAAAAGTACAGCACTTACCTCTTTTGTCAATGCTACTGTCTCATGCTCCTGAAACTTCCTTTTGTTAGTGCAACAATCTTTCAAGAATTTGACATATGCAGGAATTTGTTTAATTGCATCTAATAAAGGAATGTTAATCTCTACTTTCCTTAAAAGTTCAAAAATATCAATCAGTTTATTCTCTTTCTTAGGCTTGACTAACCTTTGAGGGAAGGGTGGAGGTGCATTTACCTTTTCCATCTCACTTACCTTAGATGTGGATGCTTTGTCTGGAGTTGCTTGTGCAGGCTTATCGACACCTATGATCTTTCCACTTCTTAAGGTTGTCACAGCATTCAGTTGTTGATGTCCTCTTGGATTAGGTAGTGGCTGGGCTAGAAGTTCTCCTTGTTTTTTGGTACTCAGTTCTTTGGTCAATTGCCCCATTTGTACCTCTAGTCCTTGGATGGCTTGATCATGTTTGGTAGTGGTTTGTCTTATCTCAGTCCAAAATTGCCTCGTTTCTTCCATGAATTGTTCATGTGAAGACATTAGTTATTGCTGCTGAGTTACCAATTGCCTCACAAGACTGTCGAGATCATTCTTCTTTGGTTCGGGAATAGATTGAGCTGCTGGTTGGAAGTGTCTTTGCTGCCCTTGCTGATTATTGCTCCACGAAAAATTTGGGTGATTCCACCATCCAGGGTTGTTTGCATAAGGATTGTTCTTCGACGGATAATTGTTTGGTCCCACAAAGTTTGCTTGCTCATGATCTACAGATGAATACAAGGGACATGTATCAATATTATGATCAACTTGAGAGCAAATAGCACATACCTGGTGTGGTGTAGCTGGTGGGTTAGGTGAGGTATTCTGAGTGGCCATAGCTTTTACCAATAGGTCAAGTTTCCTCTCTACAGTAACTATTTGAGGAGAAGATCCTCCATTTACATTTACCTCATATACACCCTTACCCTTGGTTACATGTCTACCTCGAGAGGAGAATTTCTGAGTGTGTTCACTTAAGGTTTCGAAGAGCTCCATAGCTTCTTCGCTGCTTTTCTCCATCAGCACTCCTCCACAACCTGAATCAACATTACTTTTGTTAGTATCATTCAAACCTTCATAAAAGGCTTGTACCAGTTCATTTTGAGGCAGGTTATGATGTGGGCATTTGAGTAGCAGTTCGTTGAAGTGTCCCTATGCTTCGAAGAAGAGGTCCCTATCCTTTTTTTGGAAGGAGTGAATCTCCTTCCTCATTTGTCTCGTCTTTTGAGCTGGGAAAAACTTCCGTAGGAATTTGCTAGCCAACTCCTCCCAAGTGTGGATAGAAATTACAGGCAAAGAATTATACCATAATTTAGCATTATCTTTTAAGGAAAAAGGGAACAGAATTAACCTTATTCCTTCTTGGTCTAAGCCTTGAATGTGCTGGAACTTTCAAAGATCAAAAAATTCTTGAAGGTTCAAGTGTGGATCCTCATTAGGAGTACCCCTAAAGTGAGCCAAAGCATTCAATATTTGGGGAGATATGTAATAGTTTCTTGCCGCCTCAGGTTGGTATGTAATACATGATGGGTGATCAATGTTCTGTGGGATGAAGGAATGCTTCATTGGTACTCGGGTAGGTGGTTGCTGGTTTTCGAGCTGTTCCGCCATTTGTGTTTCGTTCTTGAATTCTTCTTCGTTTTCCTCGAAGTTGTTCCTAAGCCTTTGTCGGATGGTCCACTCAAGCTCGGGATCGAGGGGAAAGAATGTTGGATGTCGAGATCGAAGTCCATGCATAAATCAGGTAAACCAGCTTCAATGCAGCAGTTTAACTCTGTTGCTCAGGTAACTTTCTGCCCTAATTGCACTCGATCGCACAGAAGGATGCGATCGATCGCAAGTATCACAAAAGGTGTGATTAGGGTTTTATGTGCCTGAATAAATAAGTAAATAATTAAGTAAATAAATAAGTGCACATCTACCTAAATAAATAAGTAAATAACCGTATAGTTTTACTTGCAAGTGCACAGGGTCAATGGTAGTATAGTGTGCAAGTGCGAGATCATTTCCACAGGGATTAGTGAATTTCGTTTTAGAATTAGTTTCTTAATAAAAGAAGATCAAAATAACTGTTGAATGTGAATTAATAATATTGAGACATAGGGCTTTGATATCCATCACTAGTCATACTTTCCCAATGAGTATTAGGTCAATGCACTACCTTCCTATGAATACCTAATGGTTGTCAACCTAAGGGCATAGTATCTACTCCTTAAGCTATTGATTTCCCTAAGCACCGAGTTAGGCATGGTATCTACTCTAACTCTTTTCTTTCTTAAGGGATTCAACATGGTATCTACTGAGTTGTTCCTTAATAAAGCATAAGATTTATGGAAATCGACAACCACATGAGACCTAGCGCATGGTATCTACTCCTGGTTTCCCATGTTGATTAATCCAAGAATCCAGTGTGGATATCTTTTGTTACTATTGTTAGGCCCAGGACTCGGTCATCCAAATTGGTCTAACTAACTAATCCATACCACATGCACATATTGATCAGACATACACATATGAGGAATGTAAATAAACATAAGCATTTATCAAGTTAAGCATCATAATCAAGGCTATTGCAAAGATAATCAATGAATATATATATATATATATATATATATATATATATATATATATATAGGAAAGCATAACTAGGGCTTCAATCGAGCCCTATAAAAAGTTAGTTACACATGTTGTCTAAGATAAACATCATAGCATAAACTAAACATAAACTATAAAACCCAAAGAATACTGTGGAGACGGGTTGTCAATCCTCTCCAAAGCTTACAACTTCGAGCTAGGCAAAAAATAAAAGAAGTGATGTCTTTGTGTGTGCTTTACAGGTGTATTTATAGGGCTTGAGTAATCGTAGAAGGCTCTGGAAACCCTAACTTCCAAAAACATAAAACCTACTCTATTTCCGAAACTGGTTTTGTAATTTTACTATTCATGCCCGTACATGTGCGCTCGATCGCATGTGTTTTGCGCTCGATTGCAAGTGCGACGCTCAATCCTTCTTGTGTGCGCACGATCGCTTATGCGCTCGATCGCACTCAGTAGTGCGCTCGATCGTAATTTGACCAGAAGCTGCTCCAGAATTTCCAGGTTTCTTCCTTGAGGTGCCAAAAATGCTTTTTTTTTTCTCCAAGACCCTATAAAAATATGTGAAACACAAAAATGAAGTAAAATGGACTCAATTAACATAACTAAGGACCTAACAATGTAAATAAGGGGGCTTAAATATGAATATTTAAGCACCTATCATGGATTCATGGAATTATTTGATAGATTACTTTTATATAGAACATGAAAATATATACTTTACTTTGGTGGGGTGGATTCAGAAACTTTAGTATCTTTATTATTTATTTCACATCAATTTAGTTTAAGTTTATGTTTTTTGCAAGATATAATTCAAAATTTTGGAACCAGGTTAAAATAATTTTAGTTTAGATAAAAATTCATTTTCACAATGCAATTCCTTGTGGATTTGACCTCGCATTTGCACATATTATATTGCAAACGACTCGTGCGCTTGCAAGTAATTTAAAACTCACAACAAGTTTTTAGCACCGTTGCCGGGGAGTTGTTTTGTTTGGGAAAATTAAATTTTTGTCTGAATTGATTTTATTTCTCTACTAGTTTATTAGCATTTTTGTTTCTTTTTTATTTTTGCAATTTTATTTTATTTTATTTGTTTCTATTTGCAATTACCTATATATATATATATATATATATATATATATATATATATATATATATATGGGGGACAATTTAAGAATGCAAATCAACCAGAGAATGTAGAGCAACCTAGAGCTTGGAACATGGACTTCACTATATCCCTGGGGGATTTGTTCGCACCCATTGCGACTAACTCCCCTTCTTGTATAGTGTTTCGACCAACCAATGCTACCTATTTTGATCTAGAGCCATAGTCATTGGAGAACATCCTCAAGGATTTCATGAAGATGTCCAGCCAGTCCATCAATACAGCCAATACATTCAATGTTGATAGTTGTTCCATATGTGCTAGTCCTATGCATTTAGCACAGAATTGTCCAGTTATGCTGGCTTTTACCGAGTATCCCATGGAACAAGTTAATGCTTTTAATGACTATCGGAAGCAATCAAATGGATCTTACTCGAAGACTTACAATCCAGGGTGGTGGAACCACCCTAATTTTTCATGGAAGCAGAACCAATCGATGAATCAGGGAGGAGCCCTTATCATGCTCATAATCAATACCCTCCCGGATTTACTCCACCAGTTCCAAGTCATGGTCGCTCAGCCCATCCAGCACCATCACCCGCTTACCAAGCTCCCACTCAAGCGTCAGTGTCGGTTTCACAGTCATTGGAGGACACCCTCAAGGATTTCATGAAGATGTTCGGCCAATCCATCAGCGAAGTAAGTAGTGCAACAATAGTAAACAGCCAAGTGATTGCCAAGCTAGAGAGTCAAATGAGTCAAATTACAAGTAATGTGTGTGAAAGAGAGAAGGGAAAGTTCCCTAGTCAACCCGTGCTCAACCCGAAGGAATAGTTTGCGGTTGAAAATTCATCAACTCCTATGCACGGGCAGGAACAAGTGCAATCGATTGTCACGTTGAGGTATGGGAGAAAAGTGGATAATCAAGTGGACGATAATCCTATTATGCAGCAAGGGCAACAAAGTGGTAACAAGGAGAAGAGAAATGCTAAGCCATCTACTGCCACACCTACTATTAAGGATCTTCTTAGGTCGTTTGTACCTAAAGCGCCTTACCCTGAGAGAATACAAGTGCCCAAGAAAGGAGGGAAGCCTGAGGACATTCTGGAGGCATGCTTTGCTCACTTTGGAGAGGATTTGGGTTTGGATAAGTTACTTGAGCAATCAAATGCCATTTTGGAGTCTGCTTCTCAAGAGAGTAGTGAGATGGAGGAGACCGCAGCACCTGAGCCCCCCACAAAGAACTTGAGCCTTTACCAGATAATCTTAAGTATAAGTTCTTAGGTCTAATAGAGTCTTTACTTGTGATGATAGCTTCAAATTTTGTTGTTGTTCAAGAGGAGAAGAACCTGTGCTTAATTGGGAGAAGTACCATTTTATGGTAAAGTAAGGTATTTTACTTGGGCACCGCATATCTCATCAGGGGGTTGAGGTCGACAAAGTGAAGGTGGATCTGATTTCCAACCTTCCACCCTCACGTACGGTGAAGTAGGTTCATTCTTTTCTGGGAAATGCAAAATTCTACAAGTGATTTATTCAAGATTTCAGCAAGATCGCCAGGCCCTTGTGCAAGTTGTGAGTCTGGCTGAAGGCATTAAACTTAGCGCTCATGGGAGGCAACCCATAGTGCATTTTTTATTGTTTTTTTTCATATTTCTTGTTACTGTTTATTTTTAGTATTTTTTGTTTTCCAGTATTACTTTGGTAATTGTTTTTCAAGGACTTCAGTTCTAGTTTGGGGGTATGCTATGAGCCATGTCAGTCCAGCAAGCTCTCCATCTCCTAGGTCAGCTCTTTCCATATTATTCACACATTGGGGTTAATGTATAATTTAAGTTTGGGGGTATGGGAGACACATTACACACACTTTTTCCTAATTTGTTGTTGTTTTTTTTTTCGTTTTAAAGAGAAAATAAAGGCATGCTTATGTTACTTTGAAATTTTGGTTGATCTAAACAAATACTACGATGTGATGTCATTGGTGAGTTTAAAATCTTGAACACATGATCTGATGATAGAATTTTAAAATTTAGTTACTTACTTTAGACATTTGAGAATTCACATGTTTGATCTAATCTAACACGAGCACATTAGCACAAAATTGTGTGAGGTATGACATGTGATTTTAATGTGTATGTTTCCTTGTCTTAACTGAAACTGGATGACTTATTGGATTAACACTTTGGCATAGAAAAGTATATAAAAAAAAATTTAATGATCATCAATAAACTTTTCACTAAGTAACTGGACCTCTTGCCTCAGTAAACAGTGAGTGTTCACGTCAAAAGGTGGGAATTTTATTCATAATGATCATTGCGAAACTTTTCGCTGAGTAACTGGACCTCTTGCCTCAGTAAGCAGTGAGTGTTCACGTCAAAAGGTGGGAATTTTACTTAGTAGCATTAAGGTCAGTTTAATTTCATAGCATTTTTTACTCGAGTTAGTAAGTCCTTAGGGGTGTCTTTACACCTAATGCCCTAAAACCATCTGGTTTGGGAGTCATTGACTCAACACTCGCTACATGGGTCAATTAGAAAGCTTAAGGGAGCTAAACATAGTAGAGACTCATAATAAAATAAAGAAGAGAATAAAACTATGCAATTGTTGATCATTCTGATGAGAAGTTCTATGAATCTTGAGACATACAGACACTGCACATTATTATTTGGAAGCTTCATATTTATGTGCTAATCCTCTTTGCACTGATTCGGACTTGTGATGCCTTAGCCTGCCTCTTGTAAGTAATTAGGTTTTAAAACTTCTATTCATTGCGAAGATGGGTTATATTTTTTAAGTTTGCTCATGAATCAATATCATGGTTTTGTGTGATACTTAAATTTTTGGATACCATGAATGATGGATTTATCTCTGTGTTCTTCGTTTTTTTTTTATTTTGTTTTGCTAAAGGACTAACAAAATGTAAATTTGGGGGTATTTGATGAGTGCTAAATATTGCATATTTTGGCCCCTTAATTTACATTTGTTAGCTTAGAAATTTGTTACTTTGAGTTGTTTGTTTGTTTGTTTGTTTTTTTGTTTTATAGGTTTACAAGCACTTAGAAATGAGTTTCACTAAATTGCTAGAATTTCCCATACAAATCAATCATTTTTATGGATTAAATTGTATTGATTCAGGAAGAACCAGGAAATGAGCCATATATTCTTAGAATGATCTGGATATCTATTTTCTGGGGAATTTTATGGCTTGTAAATATGATTTTTCTATAGAAATTTATGGCAGTTTTAGTAGACAAAGGTCAGGCTATGCGTGATTTCAGCGTGGCAAAAGTGATTTTTGCAGATTAAACTTTAATGATTCAGAAAGAACCAGGAGATGAGCCATATATGCTTGGAAAGATCCGGATGTATATTTTCTGGGGAATTTTACGGCTCGTAAATATGATTTTTCTAGAGAAAGTTATGGAAGTTTTAGTAGACAAAGGTTAGGCTGTGCGGGATTTCAGCGTGGGCAGAAGTTTTGAAGGGCATGTGAAGGCTTAAATCCCACATCCCACATCGGTTGGAAACACATTCTATATCCCACATCCCATATCGGATTGGAAACACATTCTACTCATGGAGTTCCCCCATAAAAGACCCATTTCACTTCATCAAAAAGTGTGCAATCTGGGGGATCTCCAAGGCTTTGCTACCAATGGGGGAAAACACCGCGCAGCAGCTGTGAGTGGAATTTCTCTATCCATATATAGTCAGTTTTAATTTATTTCTTTTGAGTTTAAAGTTTTATGTTTAACACTTTAATTGTGAAATTTAATTTCATAATCATGAGAGAATAAAACTTTCATCTAAGGTTGAAGATGAAGCCTCGCCATTGTTTGGCATAGTATTTTCAGATATGTTCGTACAATTATGATATTTTAGTATTAATGTTCTGTTTCAATTGTTTGAGTAAATTCTTATGATTGATTGTGTTTAAATTGTTCAAACTGGATATTCCTAGTGTTTCATCTGTCGGATATGTCGGATCATCCAAAGTAAATTGGATATCCATTGTGATTCTAAAAATTGGATATCCATTGTGATTCTAAAGGGATACATTGGATGATTTGGTTGAATTAGGGTATTTGCTGTGATTTGTATAATGGTGGATTTATGGAATTATTTGATAGATTACTTTTATATAGAACATGAAAATATATGCTTTACTTTGGTGGGGTGGATTCAGAAACCTTAGTATTTTTATTATTTGTTTCAAATCAATTTAGTTTAAGTTTATATTTTTTGCAAGATACAATTCAAAATTTTGGAACTAGGTTAAAATAGGTTTAGTTTAGATAAAAATCCATTTTCATGACTCAATTCCCTGTAGATTCGACCTCGCACTTGCACACACTATATTGCAAACGACTCGTGCACTTACAAGTAATTTAAAACTCACAACAACACACTTGCACATGCCTAGCACACATGTGTGCTCATTCACACACACCTGCACATACATGCACGCACTTAGAATTAATCCACGCGCATGCTGTATATACTTAATATAATCTTCAAGTCTAATTCATCTATTTTAAAATAATTTAGTCTTAATCTATCTAGTTTAACTTACATTATTAATCCACTTAGTTTAAATATACAAACTTTAGTTTACTTCCCGTTTTTTAATCCATACTTTGCAAGTAGTTTCAATATATATATATATATATATATATATATATATATATATATATATATATATATATATATATATATATATATTGTTTCATAGATAAAGTAATTTCTTTTGTTTACATGCTTACTTTTACCGCGTTACTTTAAAGTTAACATTCAGTGTTGTTTTGTTTGAATATAAATTCCAAAATGTATGCTTGGCTTTATTATTAGTGTATGGTAATAGTATTTGATTTAAAATTTCAATTAATTTCCTTGAAACACAAAGGAATAGACTTAATTCGGTCTAGGTAAGAGAGGGAGCTTTAAATCCTCACTTTTTACACCTAAAACTCTCATGCCTTGGAATTTCTCAGGTAGACCAATGACAAAGGATTTGACCCCCTTCAAGGTCAAATGGCGGCTCCTTCCCTTTCATCTTTGTTTTGTTCTCATATGGCAAATGAACCCTTGTCTAATGTATTAAAATTGCACCCATCACGGGAGACTCCTTACTACTTATAAAGGGTTCGTATTAGACTTAGTGGGTTTCACTCGTTTACACATGTCTACACATCGTAATCCGTACTGTAGCCATATCAACATTCTTTAAGGGGAGTGGTTTTGAGTAATGTGCTGGATGCATGGGTATTAGCCATAAAAGAGCAATACTTACAAAAAAAAAGTTGAATAGATTACATTCAAGTTCTATAACTTACTTTTGTCTTTTTCTACTCTTTTATTACTTATACTTTCCATGTCACATGTGATCAATTTACCTTTTCAACCAAGTTCCAATGGTTCACTCCACTACAATATATTTGTAAGAGCAACAAAATTAAGGAGTGGGATAAAAATATATTGTCATTTTCATGTCTAGTAACACAAACATTTGTCAAACAAAATAAATACTATGGTAGAAGACAGTTTACGATAAGTTTTATATGGGTAGCTCTATGTGGACATTGAAACAGTAGTAGTAGTATGCGATAAACAAAGAATTACAGAGAAAAACAAGACATTTCTCTTTCATTAGTTTAATGGATTTTCCTTGTAGTGTATACACGAATCCATATTGAAGGATTAAATTGATGTATGCGCATATTTTTGGGAAACAAAGAACTATTTTCCCTCTTTATATGAATAAAATAGGCAAAATAATAATACAAAATAATCCCAGCAGAAATATAATAATCAAACCACCAGAATCATGGCACCAAATTTTTACGTCGAAGGATAAGGGCATCAAGCTACTAGTTTCAACTAAGTAATTATACAAGCAAATAGTCATAGCACATAAGCATCTTCTATTTTAACCACCAAAAAAGGAGAAAAAAAAACGTATATCATCAATGAAGAAATACAAATCTGCATTAGAGACAATCTTCCTAATAGAATCAACATAATGTGTCTTGTGCTATCTTGCAAATATGACAACTTGCACAAAAATATTCGTTGCTTCATGATTAAACAAAACATAACACAACAATATAGGTTGAAAGGAAAGCACATGTTCAATGATTGTGACATAAACCCCTCTTCCATAACGCAAATTTTTCTTTAATTATACTAAACTAACACAAAAATATAACTTTAAATTGCTTTTCTTAATCTTACTCTAAGAACCTAACCAAAGCAAATAGCTACTACAATCATAACACTTTTCCAACCATTTCTATTATTATTGGCAAGTCTCCTCGAATCCATTTCAGGATTACTCTCCATTTCATGTGACATGTCAAGCTCATGATTCAATTCAATAAGCCTGGGTGAGAGAGTCAAACAAATAGCAACCTCTTTAAATAAAAACCCTATTTTGATTTTAGCCTTCTCTGGCCTTTAGTTGTCAGCTGGTTGCCATCATGGCCAGCTAGCGTGGCCATCTTCCACCTCTGGGTGGTTCCCTACTACCTACACCCTCCCCTACATCCGTTTAGCCTTCCGTCACCACCTTCTCTCCTTCAGGTACCTCCCCAAATACAACAACTGCAAACACTAACCCTAGACCTGCAAACACGAACCTTCTTGTTGGTATTTGTCTAAGATTTCAACATGGTTTAAACATGGTTCAAAGATGGTTAAAGTCTAAACCGAGGTTAGAAGATTAAATTTCAGCATGTTAAAGGAGTGCACACATGTGTGTGCATCACTTTGGGTGTGTGTGCACGCCTCTATTCATCAAGGCAAAAGAGTGCGCACAGCTGTGAGAGGGACAGCATCAATGTGTGCTGCACCACTCCTTCACCAGCGCCGTACCACCCAGCAAGAAAGTAGTTTGATGGAGGGCAGTGCCGCATCGCTCCTTCACCAGAACCGCAGCACCCAGTAAGTGGTGAAAAGGGTGCTTTGCCTAGCGCCGCACCGCCCCCTGTTCAGTGTCGCAATGCTAAGCACACTAATGCACACATGGACATCTTATTTAAGCCTCTTCTTAGGTACGTGGATGCAAGGTTAAAACGCACAGCACCACTTAGGATTGATGGAGGGCCATGGTTAAGTGGTCATCAAGATCTAAGAGTGGAGATTGACTCTCAAGATTGGACAAGAAGTTGGTGCACTATATAAAGGGTCACCTAGCTTCATTCTCAACATAAGTTTGTGATATACTTTGAGACAATTGTAAAGAGTGACAAGATACAATACAAGAGAGAATTATTTGAGAGTGCAAAGACACAAAACACAAGGGGGACTCATTGTAGAGAGGCTGGTTGTAAAGAAGAGAGAGTAGTATAGATAGAAAGCATTGTAATAGTTCTTATCATCTTCTTTCTTCTCTTCTTGGTTTCTTCAAGAACTTGAGGTTTCTTGAAGAGGGTTGCTGTAATTGTAAAGAACCATTGATTTAGTGCAGAAAGTTCAGAGGAACTCACGAGGACGTAGGCTATTGCCGAACCTCGATAACAAATCGCTTGTCTTCTTTTTTTTCTTTCTTTTGATTGCTGTATTTCTTTCTACAAGTCATTCTAGATTTGGGTGTTTACAAGATCACCACCTGGGCATCTCGTCAAGGTGATTTCCAACACTTCTGTAACGATCCATCACGGGTTGGCCACTCCCGAGACGGTGTCATCACATTTTGAAAATCTCAGCACGACACATATATGCAACAATAAAAATTTATCAATACAATTATTTACATCAATCCTCAACCCTTAACAGTGTAGATACATCATTTAGGTCTCAACTTAAACATTGTATACAACATAATATACATGAATATTTACAAATACTTTTTTTTCTCATTAATCTGAGGATGTGGACCACATGGCTTGCAAATAATAAATCCATTTGAATCTCAACTCACAAATTATCTGTTATGCCTGCTGCCTGAAATCATTTAACATTGAGAGATGAGCTTCACAAGCTCAATGAATTAAATTTACTAGAAATATTCAATTCGTATAAGTAGTCTTTTAATATTTAATCATTTATATCTCATATAACTTGATAATAACATTCTATTATCACTACAAATATCGTAAGTCTCATTCTTTATCAATTTCTTCTTCTTATATATTTGTTCTCCTTAAGACCATCAATTATTTCATAATTACCTCGTTATGAGGTTCACGACATATAGTCTACCATTTAGATAGTTCTTATTATATCATACTTCTATGTTTCTTTCTCACCATAACTGTCTCTCTGTGAGACTCATTTATCTATAAATTTAAAATAACAAACAACACTTCAACATTTCAATAATACAATCAATACTTAAAACAGATGCAACGCACGAATTATTATTAGGGAACGTCTTCCCACATATCGACATGTTTTTATCTTAGACCAGCCCCCTCCCAGTTCTTTTGTTTCATTTAGACCGACCCCCTCCCGGTTCTTTTATTTCCAGTATATATCGGTTGTCAAGGTTTTCGCTTATTTCCAGCATATATGGTTGTCACGGTGTTCATTTTATTCCAGCATATACTGGCTGTCATGGTTTTTCATTTATTTTCAGCATATACCGACTGTCATGGTTTTTCATTTATTTCTAGCATATACCGACTGTCATAGTTTTTCATTTAGACAGGTCCCTTCCCGGTTCTTTTATTTCATATATATGCGTATGAAAAATGATATGAAATATGCATATGAACAGTAATATAACAACAAACATGTATTCAGACATTAAATTTAGCTATTCTGCCTTTTCTGAAATTACTATTTGATTAATTTTACTAATTTCTTCTCCTCATATATCACATAAATTTATCAACCATAACTCATCAAGAATTTCATTTATCCCTTAATTATTTAATCGACTCATTATTCCAATAATATTACTTCTCATATAATAACTTTCCACATATCAATTATACTTATCATACCCATCAAACAACTTTCATCTATAATCAAATCATAGGTTAATAAGTTATTCAAATATTATCACTATATATTTCTTATTTATCTTGATTACTTAAAGTAAATCTAACTCACCATGTAGCACTTAAAGATACCCGTGGTCACCTCTTTGCCTTTTTTGCTCCTCTCAACAATTTTCTCTGGTTGCTGATCGTCAACACCTGACATAATATTCATATTAAATTCTAATTTATTCTTCAATTCTTCCATAATTCACACCTTTTGAAAATTCTCACTTTGAATTCCGAGAATTTCATGTATGCTAAATTTCAAAAATAAACTTCACATTATTACCTTTGTTTTTCTTAGAGCTTCCCGTGATTCTTTATGAAATTCTCCAATAAAACCCTTCAAAATTTTTCTCTTTCAACATTTCTTTCGGTCCCCAAGTGTTTAAAGAAATAGATTAATTTAGATTTGAGATTGAAGAAAACCAAATAGAAATTGGTAAAACTAATAAAACAATTCAATATATAAAATTATTTTTAGGCGGCACCGCTTTCCACCGTTTGAATTTGAAGTGTTGTTTAACATGCACCACATTTACATTTTTGTTGCAACACTTGGAAGTCTAGGTGTTGCACTCATTTGGTTTTTTCTTTTTCTTTTTCTTTTCTTCTATCTGGATGAATTTTTTTTTTCATTTTCATTTTCTTTACACCAGCACAGATCCGTCTTAATTCTATTATCAAGCTAGTATTATGACTCCCAATAGCAGCTAATCTCCCTGTAGCCTTTCTACTCAATACATCAGCTACTACATTAGCCTTTCCTGGATGATAATGAATGGTACAGTCATAATCACTAATCAACCTCATCCACCTCCTCTGCCTCAAATTCATCTCCTTCTGGGTCCGTAAATGCGTCAAGCTTTTATGATTAGTAAAAATTTCACAATTGGCTTCATATAGATGATGTCTCCAAATCTTCAACGCAAAAACTATGGCAGCCAATTCTAAATCATGGGTTGAGTAATTTCTCTCATGGTTCTTCAATTGCCTAGATGCATATGCTATAACTCTCCCATATTGCATCAACACACATCCCAACCCCTAACGTGACGCATCACTATAAACCACAAATCCTTCATCACCAGAAAGAACCACTAATACTGGGGCAATAGTTAATTTTTCTTTCAACAGCTAGAAACTCCTTTTACATTCCTCTAACCACCTAAACTTCATGTCCTTCCTAGTCAATTTAGTTAATGGTCCAGCAATCATAGAAAATTTTTGGATGAATCTCCTATAATAACCAACTAACCCCAAAAAGCTTCTAACTTTAGTTACACTAGTGGGTCTTTCCCAATTCAACACTACTTTTACCTTCATGGGTTAATTGCTATTCCCTTTCCCAAAACAACATACCCTAAGAAAGATATTTCACTAAACCAAAACTCACACTTAGAGAACTTTGCATATAATTTCTCTCTCCTCAGAATTTACAACACTATCTCTAAATGTTTCGTATGCTCCTCTTCATTCTTGGAATATACCAAAATGTTATCAATAAACACAATCACAAATATATCCAAGAATTATTTAAGTACCCAATTCATTAGATCCATAAATACTGCAGGAGCATTAGTTAACCCAAATGGCATGACCAGGAACTCATGATGGCCATAACGTGTCCTAAAAGCAGTCTTAGGCACGTCCCTCTCTTTTATCTTCAATTAATGATAACCTGATCTTAAGTTGATCTTAGAAAACATCCTAGATCCTTGTAACTGTTCGAACAAATCATCTATTCTTGGCAAAGGATATATATTCTTGATGGTGATCTTATTCAACTGTCTATAATCCATGCTCAATCTCATTATCCCATCATTCTTCTTGACAAAAAATATAGGGGCTCCCCAACATGACATACTAGGTCGAATAAACTATTTATCTAGCAACTCCTGAAGCTGAACTTTCAACTCTCTCAATTCAGCTGGTGCCAATCTATAAGGTAGTATAGATATGGGTGCTAATCTTGGAATCACCTCAATAGAAAACCCAATTTCTCTATTGGGAGGAAAACCAGTAAACTCTTTAGGGAACACATCAGAAAAATCTTTTACTACCAAGATTTCTTCTAACTTCTTACTATCTTTGCTAGAATCCACAACATATGCCAAATACCCCTCACAACCCTTCTTCAACCATTTACTAGCAGTTAAGGCAGAAATAAGACAGTTAACAAGTATCTTACGTTCTCTTTGAAAATTAAACTTTTCCTGTCTAGATATCTTGAACACCACATCTTCCTAAAATAATCTACCGAAGCATGATATATAGATAACCAATTCATCTCCAGAATCAAATCAAAATCTATCATATCTAGAGGTAATAAATCAACTTCAAATCCTCTATCAGCCATATAAATCACACAACTTCGATAAATTTTCCTGATAATAACCCTATCCCTAGTAAGAACTTCAACAATAATAGCATGCATCAAAGGACTAGCACTAGCATAAATAGATTTCATATAAACATTAGATGTGAAAGAGTGGATTGCACCATGATCAATCAATAATCTAGCAGGCCTATCAAGGATAGATACCATACCCATAACAATATCAAGAGTGGCTTATGCATCATGTTAGGTCAATGAATAGACTTTGATATCTCTAGACTGTAATTGGCTACCACATCATCTCTTAGCTACTGATCCTCGACATCTGCCCTGTACACTCCTTGATCCACCACCGCTCTTGACCAGTCTTCTCCCAACACTTTCAACGCCTACGTCAGTAGATTTCCCCACTGGACAATCTGCAATAACATGTCCTTCCTCACCACATACAAAGCGTATCTGCGTAGGGCAATTCTGAGACAGATGCCCCATCTGATTACATCTGAAGCAAACCTTTAGCTCTCGATCATACACCAAATTACCACCTCTCCTTGATGGCATACTTACTTTTCTACTATAACTCCCACTTCCCATAGTCTGTCCCCCGAACCTAGGGGTCCCACCGGTATTACTTTGAGCGACAGAAGCAACAGATCCTGCTTACCTTTGACTTTGCACTATAGTTCCTTATAACAAGGAATGCCCCCTCTGGGGTTGTCTCCCACCCTGCACACTCATACTGCCACCACCTCTAAGTCCCTCAAATCTAGACCTCTTCAGCCACTCCCTCCTACCTCTAAATTCCATAAAATCTTTCTCAATTTGTAATGCTTTATTCATCAGTATAGCATAATTTCCAAAGCCTATATAAAAGAGTTTAGTCCAAATGTCATAGTGTAATCCGTCTAAAAATCTCTTATATTTCCTCTCCTCCATATTCACTAATTCAAGTAAAAACATTGACAAAGCTATAAATCTACTATCATATTCAGCCACCGATAAATTACCCTACCTTAGATGAATAAAATCTCTCTCTTGTAGTGCCCGAAAGGTATCTGGAAAATACTTCGCAAAGAATTCATCCTTAAACTCACTCCAAGCTAAAGGTTGTTCTACCTATGTGCTTACCCTAAGCAAAATATCCTCCCACTATTGAGAAGCCTCACCCTCTAGCATAAATGAAGCAAAAGCAACCTTCTATCTATCTGTCACTGGTAAGACCTCAAAATATTTCTCGACATGTCTAATCCATTGCTTAGCTTCTACAGGATTTACCGATCCTCTGAAAGACTGGGGTTTAAACTTAAGAAATCTCACAAAACAATCACCTTGCATCTCATATGCAAACACACCTTCTCCCTCATGAACCTCTTGTCTCACCACATCAGGTTCTCTTCTACCCCTCTCTTCTGATCTCCTCTCCAAATTATCAGCCCTTTCTTCAGCTGCATTCATCATCTTTAGGGCATGTTTAAGAGCTTCACTGAATTCATCCCTCCTAACCTCAGATTCTCTCCCAGCTTTACTAGTACCTGTCGCGCTATCAATCTGTTCTCTCGCAGGAACCATAGACTCAACTTCCTAATCTGCTTCAGTTCTTTTAAATATTGGGGTCTACCACGTCCCCTTTGATTCATAACTCTACCTCTGGCTCTAGCACGTCCACATGTCATCCTCAGACTCTGCATTAAAATATAGTTTATTTAGATATTCCACTTCTTTAAGTTCTTATGTAGTCTACAGAATCATAAAATCTAATGCTCTGATACCAAAAATTGTAATGACCCATCATAGGTTGGCCACTCCAGAGATAGTGTCATCACATTTTGAAAATCCCAGCACAACACATATATGCAAAAATAAAAATTTATCAATTGCAATTATTTACATCAATCCTCAACCCTTAACAGGGGAGATACATCATTCAGGTATCAACTTAAACATTGTATACAACATAATATGCATGAATATTTACAAATATATATTTTTTTCTCATTAGTCTGAGGATGTGGACCATGTGGCTTACAGATAATAAATCTGTCTGAATCTCAGCTCACCAACTATATGTCCTGCCTGCTGCTTGCAATCATTTAACATTGAGAAATGAGCTTCACAAGCTCAATGAATTAAATTTACTAGAAGTATTCAATTCGTATAAGTAGTCTTTTAATATTTAATCATTTATATCTCATATAACTTGATAATAACATTCTATTATCACTACACATATCGTAAGTCTCATTCTCTATCAATTTTTTTTTCTTATATATTTGTTCACCTTAAGATCATCAATTATCTCATAATTACCTCGTTATGAGGTTCACAGCATATAGTCTACTATTTAGATAGTTCTTATCATATCATACTTCTATGTTTCTTTCTCACCATAAATGTCTCTCTGTGAGACCCATTTGTCTATAAATTTAAAATAACAAACAACACTTTAGCATTTCAGTAATATAATCAATACTTAAAATAGATGCAATGCATGAATTATTATTAGGGAACGTCTTCTCACATGTTGACATGTTTTTATCTTAGAATGGCCCCCACCTGATTCTTTTGTTTCATTTAGACCGGCCCTCTCTCGGTTCTTTTATTTCCAACATATACCGGTTGTCACAGTTTTCATTTATTTCCAGCATATACCGTCTATCATGGTTTTTCATTTATTTCCAGCATATACTAGCTGTCATGGTTTTTCATTTAGATCCGGCCCCTTCCGGTTGTTTTATTTCATGCATATGCATATGAACAATGATATGAAATATGCATATGAACAGTAATATAACAACAAACATGTATTCAAACATTAAATTTAGCTATCATACCTTTTCTCAAATTACTATTTGATCAATTTCACTAATTTCTCCTCATATATCACATCAATTTTTCAATCATAACTCATCAAGAATTTCATTTATCCCCTTCATTATTTAATCGACTCATTATTCTAATAATAATACTTCTCATATAATAACTTTCCACATATCAATTATACTTATCGTACCCATCAAACAACTTTCATTTATTATCAAATCATAGGTTAATAAGTTATTCAAATATTATGACTGTATATTTCATATTTATCTTGATTACTTAAAATAAATCTAACTTACCACGTAGCACTTAAAGCTACCTGTAGATCACCTTGTTGCCTTTCCTACTCCTCTCAGCAATTTCCTCCGGTTGCTGATCGTCAACACTTGACATAAGATTCATATTAAATTCTAATTTATTCTTCAATTCTTCCATAATTCACACCATTTGAAAATTCTCACTTTGAATTCTGGGAATTTCATGTATGCTAAATTTTAAAAATAAATATCATGTTATTACCTTATATTTTTCTTAGAGCTTCCCGCGATTCTCTATAAAATTCTCCCGTAAACCTCTTCAAAATTTTACTCTTTTAACCTTTCTTTCGGTCCCCAAGTGTTTAAAGAAATAGAATAATTTAGATTTGAGATTGAAAAAAACCAAACAGGATTTGGTAAAACTAATAAAACAATTCAATATATAAAATTGTTTTTACGCGGCACTGTTTTCCACCATTTGAATTTTAAGTGTTGTTTAACATGCAACACATTTACATTTTTGTTGCAACACCAGGTGTTGCACCAATTTGGTTTCTTTTTCTTTTTCTTTTCTTCTATCTGGACGATTGTTTATTTCATTTTCTTTTTCTTTACACCATCACGCATCTTTTTTTTTAAAGAATTGTTTTATAAAAATTAATTTTTTCGCGCACATATATATATATATATATTAACTCTATGTCATATTTATTAAATTATTTATATACTTTTTCTTTATGAATACAGGTGTTACACTTTCCCTCTCTTCCTTCTCTCCCCATCTTTTGCAGCGATTGTATCCAGCTCTTTAGCCCCCAACCTTGTTTGGCTCTGGTTTACAACGTCAAGTTGTGTTGAAGAAACCTCTTCTTGATCTAGAAATTTCATCTAAACCCCACAAACTAAATGGCGAATCAGCCCTATCGATGTCTTCTTTGGAGTTTACGAAGGCTGTAGAGCCATTCAATTACGTGGTGGTTTTGAAATTCTACATAGGCCTTCCTCCCCAGAATCTGATCCACAAACATATTATTTCCTGGAACCTTAAACAGAATCGAGTGGTTGCGGTTCTAGATAAGCGTCGGGTCTTGGTCTGGTTCGATTCCAATAAAGATCTGATAGCTGTTTGGGCAAATCCCAATCGTAAAGTATATAACTCTTTGTATAGGTTATTCAAATGGACTCTAGAGTTTTCGACGAAGAGGGAGATCACAATGGCTGCCATTTGGATCCGTTTGCCTAGTTTGCATCTTCCATATTTTCATCTTTCTATCTTAAAAGGTATTGTTTCTTTCTTTTCTCGATTCCTGAAGGTAGATGATCATATGTTCACGTTAGAAAGTCCGAGTAGTGCTCGAATATGTATTGAGATTGATCTTACACAGCCTAGACCTAAACAGATTTGGTTAGGTCCACACCATGAGGATGGTTATTGAAAGAATATAATATATGAAGGTAATCTTGATTTCTGTAGCAAGTCCTTTTTATAGGAGCATAATGATCAAGATTACATGAAGAATGTGGTGGTTGGGAATGGTGGTTCGGAGGCTGCCGGCGGTACTCCTCCTTCTGGCCGAGGTAATGATCAGTCCAAACAACCACACAATATTGCTCAGCCCACCAAAGCCCAGTCTCGTGGTTCAAAGAGATAGAAGAACAAAGCCAAAGAAGTCGTAGTTTTTGATTCTTTAGATCAACCTTCAGCCCCAATAGACCCTAATGTGGACACAGCTGAAGTGGCTCCCCCAGGTTTTATTTTTGCAGCACAGGGCAAGATTTCAGGGCCTGGATCTTCTTCTGGAACTGCGGTTGGTGTTGATCTAGTCGGTTCTGGTGGGCCTGATGTATCAGTCCGTGCCTCCACCACTAAGCTCGGTCCATTGAGCAAGGGTAAGGTTGGGATAGTTGCGGGCACATATGAGGGCTTACCAACACACATGCCTATGTCAAGGGCCAAACACAAAGAGGACTCAACGCGCGCTAGGCTTCATTTAGGCCGGTTCCAGCAACAAGTGATCAAAGATACATCTCATACCATTCATGCTTTGGGTGTGCACGATGGGCTTCCTCCAACTAGGCCCGTTAGTACCACTCATGATCATCCTCAGGTTCCTACAGATCACGAGCCTGAATCTATTATGGTCCAGAGTTGTTTAGAGACTCACATTGGTGCCGAGAGTACTGGGCCAGATCAGGTCATAGTGCACACTTCTATGATTGAGCCCTCTCTAGTGCCAGAAGTTACTGTCAGTCAGGCTGCATTAGTGTTTTCTCTTGAGCTCCAACAGGTCAGTGATGTCCCTGGGTTGATTGGGCCAGATACGGCTAGGCTAGAGACGACTTGGCCAGAATGTGATTTTTTTGCCGTCTAGAGGATCCAGACCATAAGAAGATCACTTCAATCCAATATTCAGGTCAATGTTCGCCTTTAGATCCTCCTCCTCGGATGAAATCCACAGTAAGTCATCTAGACAATTATATTGATGCTTTTGATCCTGGTTCTATTGATTTGACTAAAAAAGCTAAACAAACATTAGAAGACTCAAAGACGAAGAGTCTTGTAGAAATCAATTCAACCATTGTTTAATGATTAGTACAATCATATGGAACATTAGAGGGATTGGTAGTGCAGATAAGGTGACTCTTTTTTGTAAGATGATTAAAGAAAATGATGTTGCACTAGTGGTCATTCTAGAGCCTAAGCATGATGGTAATTATTTTCCCAGTTTTGCAAGGAAATTTAAATTTCGTAATTTTTTGCAAGGTAATCCAAGTAACACTCATATTTCGATTATGTGGAATAATGATATACATGTGGACCCTCTTCAGATTACTCCAGAATCTCTTTCTATCAAGATTACTCTACTTGTGTCCTCGGTGGTCTCTTATGCCTCTTTTGTTTATGCTAAGAGCATGTATGTCACTAGACACCCACTTTGGTCGGCTCTAACGAAGTTTTCCTCAACCATTGATGGCCTATGGTTTATTGAGGGAGATTTCAATGCAGTTTAACCCCTCATGAGAAATGTAGTATAGCTACAATTGATGCTCATAGTGCTCGTGATTTTAGGGAGTTTATTGTTGAGAACAGATTATTGGATTCGGGTTTTGAAGGTAGCCATTTTATGTGGTGTAATGACTATCAAAATGAAGCAAGATGTTGGGTTAGACTTGATCAAATTTTTGTCAATGATGGTTTTATTTCTTCCTTTCCTCCTCCAAATGCGTCTTATACGGTTCGTTTATTTTCTGATCATGTTGCACTAATTTTTTCGGCTTTGTAGAGATCTTCTTCTCCCAAACCGTTCAGATTTTTAAGTCCTGGATTTCTCATCCGAATATTTTAAAGGCTGTGTCTACTTAGTAGGATTTCTCGTGCACTGGTCCTCCTTTAGTCGTGTTGCACAAGAATCTGAAGTCGATTAGAACTCAGCTGAAGCACTGGAATTGGTCTGTGTTCGGGGACATTCATCGTCGTATTGATAGTGGTATGCTATCGTTCAGATAGAATTTGATCTCCAAGAGGCTAATTCTAGCGACTGTGTCGCAGTTGTATCTGTTACGAAGTTGGAGTCTTGGTTGAGCCGAGAAGAGTCCATTGCTCGGGATAAATCACGTGGTAAGTGGCTGCTAGAAGGAGACATGAATACAAAATTTTTCTAGGCCATTATTAAAGAGCGGGCAATGCGTAAAAATTTTGAACTTCGTCAAGGGCCTGATTGGGTTATGGATGAGGTTGAATTGGGACAAGCAGCGATGTCTTATTTTCAAAACATGTTCACGGCGGTTCTTACACCTTCGTATGGTGTCGATCTCTTTGAGTGTCTCCCTACGGTAATTTCAGATGAGCGTAATTCTGTGCTTTGTGCCATCCGTGAGGCAGATGAGATTAAGCTTGCTATGGATAATGTAGACCCTGACAGTGCCCCCATGATGGATGACTTTACAAAATAGATAGGTCAAAAGCTTAAGGCGGGGTTAATTAGGGATTCTTGCTTCAGGTGTTTCGCAAGTTGAGTTTTGTAAAAATCTGGTGTGACTATATTTTCAGGAGCATTTCTATTGTCTGGTACACTATTTCCCTTAATGGTGGGTAACATGGGTTTTTTCAATCCTCTAGGGGCTTGCGGCAAGGAGATCCATTGTCTCATTTACTTTTCATTCTTGCTCATGAGGTGTTCTCTAGAAACTATAAAGATTGGCTGAATAGAGGCATGATTGAGCACTATGCAGTCATGGGTTCTGTTCTTAGTATTTCTTACTTGCTTTATGCAGATTATATGCTACTTTTTTTAATGTGAAAAAGGGGTATGTTGAGGCTTGTATGAGTCTTTTGAAGTTATATGAGGAAACGTTGGGGCAGAAAATCAACTGGGAAAAAAGAACGTTCATTTCTAATCCTTCTTGGTCGCGCATTCGAGTTGGTTTGATGAGGCGTTAGACCTTTCTTAAACCGGCTTCCTTGCTTCTTCATTATTTGGGAGTTCCTTTATTTAAGGGAAAATGTTTGATCTCTAATTTTTCCTATTTAGGAGATAAAATTTGCAAGAAATTGGGGATGTGGAAAGAAAAATTTTATTTGTGGCGTTCAGTTTACTTCATTCTTTAGAAACAATTTTCTCCTCTTTCTTTTGGAATGATGCGGATTGCACTAAGCGTCATTGGGTGGCTTGGGAAAAGATTTGTAAGCTAGTGGAAGGATGTGGGTTAGGCATCCGTCGTCTAGTAGAGGTCCATCAAGCTTTGCAAGCTAAGATGGCATGGAATTTTGTCTGTGGTAATTTCTTGTGGTCGCGCTTGATGAGGGGTAAGTATGGTTCTCCTTCCTCGGATTTGCGGGTTCCTTGGTTTAGTTCCAAGGGTTGGAAGTCATTACTACCTCATATCAAGATTATTCTAGCGAACGCTACTTGGGTGGTTGGCTCTGGTTCCCTTCCTTTTTGTAATAGTTGTTGGCATCACCAAGCCAACTGTTTGGACTTCGTCCCATTCCCGGATGATTCCATTAGGGAGGTTCTCACTGATCCCTCTATTCAAATGGGATAAAAAGCTGTCGAATAAATGGGTTCCTACCAAACTGGCATATTTTACTTGGAAGGTTTTATTTAATGCTGTTTCGGTGGATTCTAAAGTAAAATCCATTGGTATTTCTTTGGCCTCTAAGTAGAATTTGTTGCATTGAATCGCAAGAGGAGTCCTTAAATCACTTGTTTGTGACTGGTGAACTTGCCTAGGGTGTATGGAATTTCTTTGGGAGTTGTTTAGGTGTGCCTCCTGCTGTTTCTTTGACCCAACTTGCAGATCATTGATTTCACAAGTTTAGTCTTAAATCTCAACTGGGTTTCAATAAAATCGAGGTTCTAATTCGTGGTTTGTGGTGTTTATGGTGGGCTCGAAATGTTTGAAAGCATTAGGTCAAGTACGGACGGGATCATTAACTGCGTTCTAGATGGGCTGCACGAATTATCTACGTTATTTAAGCCCAAAACTGTTTTAAAGGCTCGTTCTTCTACGTGCCTGTTTTCTTTGGGCTTGCCGCTTCAGATTGCGACAAATAGACAAGGGATTTGGATTAAATGGAGTGAGCTTACAAGTGATGGCATTAAATTGAATTCAGATGGGTCTGTCTTCGCGCTTGGCAGTGCGGGTGGAGGGGTTTTCAAAGCTGGGTTGTCTATGGTCCTAGCTTACTCCTTTAGCTTTGAGGATTGCACTAACTTGCAGGCGGAGGCCTGTGCCCTTCTCGTGGGCCTTCAGCTAGCTCGGGAGCATAGGATTTCGGTTTTGGAGGTAAAGTGTGATTCAAAGGCTTCAGTGCGCATACCCTTGGGAAATAGTGTACTTAGTGCGTGAAATTAAGGAAATGCTTCCAAATCATGAGTGTTTGTGTCATATTTTTCGTGAAGCCAACTAGCTTGCTGATAGTTTGGCAAAGGCGGCCTTGATTTTGGGTGGTTCTAATTTATTTTGGAATGTAAGCGATTTACCTTTTGTTAGTCAACAAGCTTTGGATTATGACAACTCTGGCTTGCATATTTTTAGAAAATTGTAATGTTTTTATTTCGCTAAGGTTTATGGCCCTGTGAGATTTGTCTCGAGTATTAGCCCTTTTGTCCCCCCCAACCCCCCGTTTTATTTGTATTTTTTCAAGTTTATTTTAATAAACTGATAGGGGTATGCCAAACCCCCCTCCACCTCAAGGAGGTTTTTGCAAAAAAAAAAAAAAAATATTAAACGCAGTATACAACTTCATTATCTTTCCTATTGCAGGATTAAACATTTCCCTACACCGTGGACATGGAGGAGGATCAACCCATTCAAAGTAAGGGCATCTATCCACTTCTTGTGAAAAATACCCATAAATATGAAACGAAATTTGTAAGTAATTTCAATGAATTAGAAAATAGGACTATATGACAATGGCATCAAGCCAAGTAGGTTACCTTATAACGAGCACAACCATAATGACATATTGATGATTGGCAAGTTTAAGTAACAAATTAATCGATTAGAAAGCCAAGTTGGAGAAATAAACTTTTCTATTCAGGAATTTGATAGAAACATGTTACCCCGTACTAAACAAATCTATTAATTAAAATATATATTTTTTATAACAATAATGTAAACTTAGCATGAATTGAGTTAGAACAAGATATAACTAAGCAAGTTGAAATGTCATACTAGGCAAGAATTGCAAATAAGCTACACACTTTGGGAGTTAAGTAACATATAAGTGAACATCAGTTTAAGGGAGAAACTAGCATTAGGATAGGAGAGTACTTTCATCAGAGAAGTCATTCACCAATCACCATGTAATCATATCAACAGAAACTTCCCCTGTGGTTGTGGGTGGGCACTCAATTCATGCCCAATCTAACTCATATATGTTAGACATGAATCCTTCGTAGGCTTGAAAGGAAAAAGGATTGTTATGTGCTTAGAATCAACACTTGCTAAGATCTTGTTAGCTAATGTTAAAAAAAAAGGTATTGTTAGCTTTGATTACATGTAATCCGAAGTTCAAAACCTCGGATGGCATTACAACTGAACAGGTATATAATCTACACAGGGATAGTAAAATGTGGGGTTGACACTTATCTAAGTTTTAGAAATAATGGTGTTCACAAAAAGTATAGCAAAAGCCCACAATGAGAAAGCAAATTGAAGAATTATATACGAAATCAAACAGGGCTAATATTTATTTTTTTATATCAAAGTAAAACCAAAACATCATAATATCAAAATTTTTGGTTATTTTGAAATAGAAAACCAAAATAGAAACATAATATCAAAATAACCTAATCGAATTTTACAAAATAACCAGATGAGAAAGCAAAGTATATACTAATTGATCTTAAACTTGTCAAACGCAGAGACAACATAAGCAAATCCATAACTATACTTCACTCATATATAGATATCCACAAATATCATGCTGGTTTAACAAAATCCCATTCCACAAGATTTCTGTTTGTTCCCACAAGTTATATTCTACTAAACGGATGTGATGGTAAACCGGTCCATCTGTTTCCTAAGTTATCTACTTTTTCTACCTTAAAACCATCACGGTTGGTAACTAATAATGTAAAAAATTTCAATGTGTTTTACTTACATCGGGTCATGTGGTAGGATCCGTCCTAGAACTTCTCGAGATCGACATCTATTGCAATGTCTGCTCCATGGACTTGAGACATGTTTGCATATCATTTACCCTAGCATTCGCTCGCACCAGCTGTGACTAAAGCTCCTCGATTCCTGACTTATCATCATCCATTCGTTGTTGCATCGCACTGACATCAACAATAGGTATGAACCGTGATGCAATGGATCTAAAGGAGGAATTGCTGCTACCTAGAGAGCTGATAGCAAAAGGGTGACCGTCTATCATGCTTAGAATTTGTAAAATCTCCCCTTCTTCAGCCCACCTAATGCATGCAACCACTCAACGGTGTCGACTCAAGATGTGAGGATACTTTAATCTAGCCACCACTCTTATCTCGAACACACTAGTAATATGTTTTCTACATTACAAAAAAATGTATATGATTAATAATTTTTTTCCAAACTAAATTAAAACCAACAATTATTTTGCATGTAAGTAAAAAATATATTTTATACATACCATCGTGTCCCTGGACTTGTTATCGACGTAATCACATGTCCTTGATTGGCGCTTATGCATCCTATTAAACACCTCAATAGGTGTGGCATCTCTGACCAACTTTTGGGACTACACATTAAAATTTGTTAGGAAAAGTGGATTTATACCCATACACTCGCATGGACGTTCGTGTTGATGGACTCCCCAACATGGTGAACAAACTAATCATCGCTCGATCGCCTATTCACCGACGCAGCATTAGAGTGATGAGTCCACATGTCTGATGCCCAGAAACTAACCAAAGCATCCTAGTGCTCAATGGGGATCATGTGGCCTCTTCCCCCATCATCTCCACTCCAACCATACCAGTTTGCTTTGTCCTCGGCCCTCTGTTGCTTACACTTATCCTATAATTCATTCATCTAGTCAGTTTGGCGAGTTGCAGCGATCCTATCATGGACAGACCTAGCAGGCTCAAGCTCTTCGGGGGTCACAAACGTGTAGTGCATCTAAGAAACAACCAAAATATGATTAATTTTCAATTATTTTATATATAGTGTAATTATAGAATATATTATAACAGTAAAACTAAAATAAATTAAGTGAGAAAAAGGTGATACCAGAAAATTATCCCAAATAGAGTTTTGGATGTCGACAATGTATTGATAGCAACTGTTCCTTGGGCCATTCATGTGCTTCCTCATTTGAGTCAAATTGTTTTTGTAGATATCTTTGCACCCATGGAATTTACAACATTCATAAAAAAAATAAGTACATTAATCGATATGTGACATATATTAATGTAAATTAATGATATGAATAGTATACAATGAACATGTATAAACACTTATCGCTCAATATGGTTAAAAGCTTCTTTTAAGCTGACAAAGGCTTCTCTTTGTTTGATCCTTTGACCCGACTGGTGCTGGAAAGGACCTAAGAAGGCCCGACCTCCACCCTTACGTAAGAGAATGTATAATCACATATTAAATAATACATTGTTTAATAATTACTTTAAATTAACAGAAGAATGCTATAACAACCTATCCCGGGTTGGCCACCTTCAAGACAGTGTCATCACATTTTGAAAATCCCAGCACGACACATATATACAACAATAAAAATATATCAATTGCAAATTTACATCAATCCTCAACCCTTAACAGCGGAGATACATCATTCAGATCTCAACTTAAACATTGTATACAACATAATATGCATGAATATTTAAAAATATATATTTTTCTCATTAGTCTGAGGATGTGGACCACGTGGCTTACAGATAATAAATCCATTCGAATCTAAGCTCACCAACTATTTGTCTTGCCTACTACCTGAAATCATTTAACATTGAGAGATAAGCTTCACAAGCTCAGTGAATTAAATTTACTAGAAATATTCAATTCGTATAAATAGTCTTTTAATATTTAATCATTTATATCTCAGATAACTTGATAATAGCATTCTATTATCATTACACATACCATTAGTCTCATTCTCTATCAATCTCTTATTCTTATATATTTGTTCACCTTAAGACCATCATCTCATAATTACCTCATTATGAGGTTCACAACATATAGTCTACCATTTAGATAGTTCTTATCATATCATACTTCTATGTTTCTTTCTCACAATAACTATCTCTTTATGAGACTCATTCATCTATAAATTTAAAATAACAAACAACACTTTAGCATTTCAATAAAAAAATCAATACTTTAAACAGATATAATGTATGAATTATTATTAGGGAACGTCTTCCCACATGTCGACATGTTTTTATCTTAGACCGGCCCCTTCTTGGTTCTTTTATTTCCAGCATATACGGGCTATCACGGTTTTCATTTATTTCCAGCATATACCGGCTATCACGGTTTTCATTTAGACTAGCCTCCTCCTAGTTCTTTTATTTTATGCATATGCATATGACAAATGATATGAAATATACATATGAATAGTAATATAACAACAAACATGTATTCAGACATTAAATTTAGCTATCCTGCCTTTTCTTAATTTACTATTTGATCAATTTCGCTAATTTATTCTCCTCAAATATCATGTCAATTTATCAACCATAACTCATAACGAATTTCATTTATCCCCTTCATTATTTAATCGACTCATTATTCCAATAATATTACTTCTTATATAATAGTTTTCTACATATCAATTATACCTATCAAACAACTTTCATTTATTATTAAATCATAGGTTAATAAGTTATTCAAATATTATCACTACATATTTGTTATTTATCTTGATTACTTAAATTAAATCTAACTCATCATGTAGCACTTAAAGCTACCTGTGGATCACCTCATTGCCTTTCCTGCTCCTCTCAGCAATTTCCCTCGGTTATTGATTATCAATGCTTGACATAATATTCATATTAAATTCTAATTTATTCTTCAATTCTTCCAAAATTCACACCCTTTGAAAATTCTCACTTTGAATTCCACGAATTTCATGTATGTTAAATTTCAAAAATAAACTTCACGTTATTACCTTCTGTTTTTCTTAGAGCTTCCCGTGATTCTCTATGAAATTCTCCCGTAAATCCCTTCAAAATTATACTCTTTCAACCTTTCTTTCGGTCCTCAAATGTTTAAAGAAATAGAGTAATTTAGATTTGAGATTAAAAATAATCAAACAGGATTTGGTAACCTAATAAAACAATTCAATATATATAATACATTTTCGCAGCACTGCACCGCTCCGTTTGCTTGCTGTTGCACATGCAAAATAGGTAAGTTATTTTGGCAACACCTATAACCAGGTGTTGCCACGTTCAATTTTTTTAACCTTTTTTTAAAACTTTTTCTTTTCTTTTCTTTTCTTCTTCTTATCCTCCACGAGTTTTTCTTTTTTTTCTTTTCCTTATAGTTCACGCATATTTTTTTTAGAATTGTTTTATAAAGATTAAACTTTTGCATATATGTATTATTTTAATTCCATGTCGTATTTATTAAATTACTTCTTTACCATCTCTTTACGAATACAAGTATTACAATTTTACCCACCTTACAAAAATTTCGTCCCCAAAATTTCCTTACTAAAATCATGAAAGAGTTGAGGGTATTCTTTCCTCATTCATGCTTCATGCTCCCAAGAAATTTCTTCAACATCTTGGTTTTGCTATAATACTTGAATCAAGGGAATGACTTTATTGCGCAAGACTTGTTCCTTCCTGTCTAGAATTCTGACCGATACTTGTATAAAAGTCAAATCTTCCTGAAGTTCTATCGCCTGATTCGAGATTCTATAGAATTCATCATCTAAGTACTTTCTCAAAAGTGAGACATGAAACACATTATGTAATTGCTTTAACTCTGGAGGCAAATCCAATCTACACACTACTGGTCCAACTCTCTCAATCATCTTATATGGCCCCACAAATCCCGGGTTGAATTTCCCTTCTTTTTAAACCTCAACACGCCCTTCCACGGAGATATCTTCAAAAATACCCAATCACCAAACTCGAGAGGTCATCTTCTATTATCAGTATATCCCTTCTATCTGTTCTGTACTGCTCTAAGGTTCTCTCTAACCAGTTTGATCCTCTTAGTGGTCAAATCTATCATTTCTGGACCAAATATTCTTCTCTCTCCAACTTCTTCCCAGCATACTGGAGTTCTACACCTCCTGCCATATAAAGCTTCAAATGGTGCCATCCCAATACTAGTTTGATACTGATTATTATATGCAAACTCGATCAAAGGCAAATAAGCATCCCAGCTCACTAAAAAACTCAATACACTTGCTCTCAGCATATCTTCTAGTATTCTAATGATTCTCTCCGTCCACCCATTAGTTTGGGGATGAAAAGTTGTACTAAACTGTAATTGTGTACCCATAGTTTCTTGAAAACCTCTCCAAAATCTAGAGGCAAATCTAGAATCTCTATTTGATACAATACTCAAGGGTACTCCATGTAATCTTACGATCTCCTCTACATACTATTCAGCTAACTTTTCAGGACTCCACGTAGTTTTAATAGGAAGGAAATGTGGAGACTTAGAAAGTCTATCTATTAAAACCCACACTGCGTCATGACCCCTCTAGGTACGGTGAAAACTAGAGAAAAAATCCATACTCACATTTTCCTATGGCCACTCAAGTACTGGAAGAGGTTGTAATAAACCTACTGGATGTCTATTCTTAGACTTCACCTGTTGACAAGTTAGACATCTAGAAATATGTTCCACTACATCTTTCTTAATTTGTTGGTATTTTTCTAAGGTTTGCACAGGTCCAACCATGGTTCAAATAAGGTTAAAGTCTAAACCAAGGTTGGAGGATTAAATTTCAGCAAGTTAGAAGACTACACACGTGTGCATCAATTTAGAGCAAGGGAAGGCCATGCGCACTAGTGTGCGCACAGGCAGCATCAGTGTGCACCGCGGTGCTGCCCTTCAACACTGCAGCGCCCAGCAAGGAGGTGTCTGGAGAAGAGTCAGCACTGTACCGGCACTGTAGCACCCAGAATGTGTTGAAAGTGTGGTTTTGCCTAGCACCGCAGTGCCCCTGTTGAGTGCCTAGGTGCTAGGCACACTGAAGCACACATAGACAGCTTGATTTAGCCTCTTGTTAAGTGCGTGGGTGCAAGGTTAAAATGCACCACTTCACCTAGGATTAATGGAGGGCCATGATTAAATGGAGATCATGATCAAAGGGTAAGGGCTGAATCTCAAGAATGTCTAAGAAGTGGATGGCTTTAAAAGGGGTTTCCTAGCCTCATTTTTCATACAACAACACACATACAATACAAGACACACTTTGAGATCAATTGTATTACAAGAGAGAATTGTGTGAGAGAGATAAACACAAGAGGGACTCTTTGTATTGAGGCTGGTTGTAAAAAGATAGAGAAGTCTAGATTAGAAAGAGGGTATTGTTAGTTCTCATCTTCATCCTTTCTTCTCTTCTTGATTTCTTCAAGAACATTGTGGTTTCTTGAAGGGGATTGCTGTAACTTGTAAAAACCATTTGATTTAGTGCAGAGAGTTCGGAGAAACTCATGGGGACGTAGGCACATTGCCGAACCTCGATAACAATTGCTTGTCTTCTTTATTTTCTTTGATTTTCTGTTCTTGTGTTCAATTGCTGTTTTTCTTTCTACAAGTCATTCTAGACTTGGGTGTTTGGAAGATCACCACCTGGGCATCTTCATAAGGTGATTTCCAATAGTGGTATCAGAGCTTTGGACAGTGGTATCAGAGCTTGCACAGCTGGGTATCGGAGCAAGAACAAGAAGGTGATGGAGCCAAGACTCCAAGATTCAATGATCAACTTCTTGGGTGATTCAAGAACGGTGTTAAAGATCCATCTTCGATCTGTGTTCTTGAGGTTGAAGAAAGCATTTGGGGGTAGTGTATAAATTAGGGATCTTGTCCGCAAAAGATGGCTTCAAATTTCTGTGTTGAGAAGTTTGATGGAAAGGGAGATTTTGCCCTTTGGAAGCGGAAGATCAAGGCGTTTCTAAGGCAACAGAAAGTGGACTTGGCTATTGGAGAAGATGATACTTTTCCAGCAAGTGTCACGGAGGACCAGTAGACTGAGATGAAGAAGATGGCTTACAGCACTATTTTCTTGCACATGTCAGATAGTGTCACAAGGGAGTGTGGAGACTCGGAAGATCCGACTGTCATATGGAAGAAACTAGATGAGTTGTTTCTTACCAAAACTCTTCCTAACAAGATTTATCTTTTTAAAAGAATCTTTGCTTTTAAAATGAACCCTAGTAAAGAGTTGCAAGATAACCTTGATGTTTTCGACAAGCTAGTTCAAGATTTGAATAGCTGTAGCATTACTTTTCTGGATGAACAATTGGCTGTTATTTTATTAAATTCACTTCCTGATTGCTTTGATAACTTGATTAATGCAATTGAGTATGGAAAAGCTCATTTGACAAAGGAGATTGTGATCAATGCCATAAGGGCACATGATTTCAAAGCTAAGAGGAAGGAGACATCAAGTGGTGAAGGGTTATTCGTAAGAGGAATGCCAGCAACTCGGAATGGCAGTAGCACTCATGGCAACTACCAGGAAAAATCAAGAGGTAGAGGGCAGAACCATGGGAGATCTCCAAGTCAAGACTTGGAGGAGGAAGAAGAGGTTTCTACTGCAACAAGGAGGGCCATTTTAGGAAAGACTGCAAGAAGAGGATATGGGATGGGAAGAGAAGCCATACCAACAATGGAGAGGCTTCGGTTGCCAAGGGAGAATAGCAAGATTATGTTCTTGTTGTGTGCTCAAATGTGAGCAGGAGGCAAGGCAGTGGAAAGTGGATTCTTGATTTCGGGTGCACCTATCATATGTACCCTCACAAAGAATGGTTCTAGAATTTCAAGGAGATCAATGATGGAAGGGTCTTCTTGGGGAATGACAATTCTTACCAAGTTAGAGGGATTAGAGACATCCAATTGAGGATGTTTGATGAGTCACAAGGCTGCTGCGAAATGTAAGGTATCTTCCAGATTTGAAGAGGAATTTGATCTCATTGGGGCAGTTGGATTCCATGGGGTACACATGAAAAGTAGGGGGAGGAAAGATCAAGGTGGCCAAGGGATCTTTGGTAGTGATCAAGGCAGCAAGAAACGATGGACTCTATGAGATGATCAGAGAAACAAAAATCAATGATCAAGCAACAAGCTTGATGGCTGAGATGGACAAGGTAGCCTTTTGGCACACTCGCTTGGGACACATGAGTGAAAAGGGCCTGCAACTGCTTAGCAAGGAAGGTCTACTTAGAGGAGACAAAGTAGAGAAACTGGATTTCTGTGAGAGTTGCATTCTTAGGAAGCAACACCGGGTCAGCTTCAACACCGGAGTGCACAAGTCTAAGGGGATTGACTACATTCATTCAGACCTTTGGGGACCAGCAAGAATACCAACACAAGGAGGTAACTTTACTTTCTGTCTTTAATTGATGATTATTCAAGAAGAGTGTGGGTTTATTTGCTTAGGAATAAATCTGATGCCTTGAATAAATTTGTTGTGTGGAAGAAGTTGTTGGAAACTCAAACGGGTAGGATAGTTAAGGCTTTACGAACCGATAATGGCTTAGAATTTTGCAATAAGGATTTTGATAAATTCTGTGAATTAAATGGCATTCTAAGGCATAGAACGGTTGTAAAAAACATCAGCAAAATGGAGTTGCTGAAAGAATGAATAGAACCCTTATGGAAAAAGTTAGGTGCATGCTAATAAGATTTGGGTTACCAAAATATTTTTGGGGAGAAGCTGTGGCTACAGCTGCATACTTGGTAAATAGATCACCCTCTAGAGCTTTAGAGCTCAAGACTCCCATGGAGATATGGAATGGAAAACCCCGTGAATTAAACAACCTTATGACTTTTGGGTGTGCTGCATATGCACATCAAAAGGAGGATAAACTTAGCCCTAGATCTAGAAAATGTGTATTTCTAGGATATGGTGATGGGGTTAAGGGATATAGGTTGTGGTCTTTAGAAAAGAAGGGCATGAAACTGATTATAAGTAGGGATGTTATTTTTAATGAATTGTTATTTCCCTACTTGGAGAAAACTAACCTTGCAAGGGCTAGTGAGCAAACCAGTCTGGAAATTGTAAAGCATCGCATCAAGGAGAACTCGATTTAGGTAGAGCAGAGAAGGAAAGAGGGTTCAGACCAGGTAGAGCCTTTGGATGAAGGCAAGCTTAAGAAACTCAAGAAGAGGCTGAACAAGAAGAGGTTAATGCAGTAAATGACTACCAGCTCACAAGAGACCGGGGAAGGAGAGTGGTTAGACCACCCTTGAGATATAGGTTTGCAAATGCTAATGTAGCAGCTCCTTGAAGAGAATGAGAGGTTGAACCAGAAACTTACACGGATGCCATGGAGTGTAAGGATTCGTTAAAGTGGCAGCTGGCTATGGAGGAAGAAATGGATTCTTTGATGAAGAATAACTCTTGGGAGTTGGTGCCCAAACCAGAAAAACAAAGAGTGGTGGATTGTAGATGGCTCTACAAGATCAAAGAAGGGAATACTCCAGAGGATGAAGTCCGATACAAAGCTAGGCTGGTGGCGAAGGGATTCACATAAAAAGAAGGCATAGATTTCACCGAAATCTTCTCACTGGTTGTGAAGTACAAGACGATCCGGATAGTGTTAGCATTGGTGGTCCAATTTGTTTGAGAAATTGAGCAAATGGATGTAGAGACAGCGTTCTTACATAAAGAGCTCGATGAGACCATTTTCATGAGGCAACCCGAAGGCTATAAGGAAGGAAGGCAGGGAGAGCTAGTGTGCAAATTAAAGAAGTCTCTCTATGGCCTGAAGCAATCACCTCGGCAATGGAATAAGAGGTTTGATTCCTTTGTGATTAGCTTAGGTTTCATGAGGAGTTACTATGATTCGTGCTTGTACTATAAAGGGTAGAAGGTTGAGGAGATGGTGATCATCCTTATTTATGTTGATGATATGTTGCTGGTTGGGAGCAGCATGGAGAGGATAAAGAAATTAAAGACTCAACTCAGTGAGGAGTTTGAGATGAAGGATCTTGGCCATGCACAACAGATCCTTGGGATGTGTATCATCCGAGAAAGGGAGAGAAACAGATTGAAGATCTCTCAAACTTCCTACATAGAGAAGATGATATCTAAATTCTCTATAGAAGATAGAAAACCAGTGAAGGTTCCCCTTGCTGATCATTTCAAATTCTCCAGCGATCAATGTCCAAGATCGGAGGCGGAGAAGAAAGAAATGGAGAAACTCCCTTACTCTAGTGCTGTTGGTTCTATTATGTACACCATGGTAAGCACTAGACCCGACATTGGTCGTGCAATGAGTGTTCTCAGCAGGTTTATAAGTAATCTTAGAAAGGAGTATTGGCTTGGGATGAAGTGATTGCTGAGGTATTTGAAGGGAAGCCCAGGAGTAGGGCTGGTGTATGAGAAGAGAGGTAATGCCATCTGCCTTGAAGGGTTTGCGGATTCCGACTATGGAGCAGACCAGGATAAAAAGAGATCGATTACCTCCTACTTCTTCAAGTTAAACAGATGTTGTGTAAGTTGGAAGGCTCAGTTGCAGCCAGTGGAAGCACTCTTAACAACTGAGGCTGAGTACATAGCGGCTACGGAGGCCATTAAGGAAGTTATGTGGTGCAAAGGGTTGCTTGAAGAGTTAAAGGTACTGGATGAACAGGTTGTGGTATTTTCGGATAGTTAAAGTGCATTGCGCTTGTGTAAGAATCTAGTGTTCCATGAGAGGACAAAGCATATGGATGTTTGGTATCATTTCATTCGGGAAAATGTTACGAAATGATGCATCCATGTGGATAAGGTTGCCACGAAAGAAAATCTTGCAGATTTAGGTACTAAAGTTCTACCTCTAAGTAAGTTCAATCATTGCCTTGAACTACTTAGAATAGAAGTTGATTGATAGATGACTCATGATGAGTTTGGATCCCGAAGCTTTCAGCACAATGGTTCAGGTTTAAACACTTAGACAAAGGTAGAGATTATTGGTATTTGTCTAAGGTTTGCACAAGTCCAACCATGGTTCAAAGATGGTTAAAGTCTAAACTAAGGTTAGAGAATTAAAGTTCAGTAAGTTAGAAGACTGAACACATGTGTGTGCATCAATTTGGAGTAAGGGAAGGCCATGCGCACTAGTGTGCGCACTTCTGCACACAAGCTGAGAAAGTGTGCGCACAGGCAGCATCAATGTGCATTGCGGTGCTGCCCTTCAGCATCATAGCACCCAACAAGGATGTGTCTGGAGAAGAGTCAGCACTGCACCAGCACTGTAGCACCCAGAAGGTGCTGAAAGTGTGGTTTTGCCTAGCACCGCGGTGCCCCTGTTGAGTGCCTAGGTGCTAGGCACACTGAAGCACACATGGATAGCTTGATTTAGCCTCTTGTTAAGTGCTTGGGTGCAATGTTAAAATGCACCACTTCACCTAGGATTGATGGAGGACCATGATTAAATGGAGATCATGATCAAAGGGTGATGGTTGAATCTCAAGAATGTCCAAGAAGTGGATGGCTTTAAAAGGGGTTTCCTAACCTTATTTTTCATACAGCAGCACACATACAATACAAGACACACTTTGAGATCAATTGTATTACAAGAGATAATTATGTGAGAGAGATAAACACAAGAGGGACTCTTTGTAGTGAGGCTGGTTGTAAAAAGATAGAGACGTCTAGATTAAAAAGAGAGCATTGTTAGTTCTCATCTTCTTCCTTTCTTCTCTTATTGATTTCTTCAAGAACATTGTGGTTTCTTGAAGGGGATTGCTGTAACTTGTAAAACCATTTGATTTAGTGCAGAGAGTTTGGAGGAACTCACGAGGACGTAGGCACATTGCCGAACCTTGATAACAATTGCTTGTCTTCTTTATTTTCTATGATTTTTTGTTCTTGTGTTCGATTGCTGTTTTTCTTTCTACAAGTCATTCTAGACTTGGGTGTTTGGAAGATCACCACTTGGGCATCTTGCTAAGGTGATTTCCAACATAATCCTTGACCACCAATAATTTTGTCTCAATCCCCTATACATCTTATTATTTCTTGGATGCATGGAATATACTGAATCATGAGTCTCCCTTAGTATCTCCTTTCTCATCTCCACATCATTGTGAACACAAACTCGATGCCCAATACCACCATACCATCTCCTCTAATTTTAAACTCAGTTGGTTACCCACTCAACACTTCTTGTCGGATCTTCTCTATCCCTTCATCTCTACCCTGCATCTGTAATAAACGATCAATAATAGAAGATTGTACTTTCATATTTGCCATCAATACTACTCTATCATTGACACTCAACTGCATCCTCATTCTTCTTAATTCTTTCATCAAGCTAGTATTATGACTCCCAATAGCAGCTAATCTCCCAGTAGCCTTTCTACTCAATACATCAGCTACTACATTAGCCTTTCCTGGATGATAATGAATGGTATAGTCATAATCACTAATCAACTCCATCCACTTCTTCTGCCTCAAATTCAACTTCTTCTGGGTCGGTAAATGCGTCAAGCTTTTATGATCACTAAAAATTTCACAATTGGCTCCATATAGACAATGTCTCCAAATCTTCAAGGCAAAAACTATGGCAGCCAATTCTAAATCATGGGTCGGGTAATTCTTCTCATGGTTCTTCAATTTTCTAGATGCATAAGCTATAACTCTCCCATATTGCATCAACACACATCCCAACCCCTAATGTGATGCATCACTATAAACCACAAATCCTTCATCACCAGAAGGAACCACTAATACCGGGGCAGTAGTAAATTTTTCTTTCAACAGCTGGAAACTCCTCTCACATTTCTCTGACCACCTAAACTTCACATCCTTCCTGGTCAATCTAGTCAATGGTCTAGCAATCATAGAAATTTTTTTGATGAATCTCCTATAATCACTAGCCAACCCCAAAAAGCTTCTAACTTCAGTTACACTAGTGGGTCTTTCCCAATTCAACACTGCATCTACCTTCTGTGGGTCAACTGCTATTCCCTCTCCCGACACAACATGCCCCAAGAAAGATATTTCACTCATCCAAAACTCACACTTAAAGAACTTTGCATATAGTTTCTCTCTGCTTAAAATTTCTAATACTATCTCTAAATGTTGCATATACTCCTCTTTATTCTTGGAATATACCAAAATGTCATCAATAATCACAATCACAAATCTATCCAAGAATGATTTAAACACCTAATTCATTAGATCCATAAATGCTGTAAGAGCATTAGTCAACCCAAATGGAATGACTAGGAACTTATGATGGCCATAACGTGTCCTAAAAACGGTTTTAGGTATGTCCCCCTCCTTTATCCTCAATTGATGATAACCTGATCTCAAGTCTATCTTAGAAAATGACCTAGCTCCCTGTAATTGCTCAAATAAATCATCTATCCTAGGAAAAGGATATCTATTCTTGATGGTGATTTTATTCAACTGTTTATAATCCATACACAATCTCATTATCCCATCTTTTTTCTTGACAAACAAGACAAGGGCTCCCCAAGGTGACAATCTAGGTCAAATAAATTGTTTTTCTAGCAACTCCTGAAGTTAAACTTTCAACTGGTGCCGTTCTATAAGGTGCTATAGATATGGGTGCTGATCTTGGAATCACCTCAATAGAAAACACAATCTCCCTATTGGAGGCAAACCAGTCAACTCTTCAGGGAGTACATCAGAAAAATCTTTTACTACCAAAATTTCTTCTAACTTCCTACTCTCATTGCTAGAATCCACCACATATGCCAAATACCCCTCACAACCCTTCTTCAACCATTTACTAGTAGTTAAGGCAGAAATAAGACAGTTAGCAAGTATCTTACGTTCTCCCTGAAAATTAAATTTTTCCTGTCCAGGTATCTTAAGCACCACATTCTTCCTAAAATAATCTACCCAAGCATGATATGCAGATAACCAATTCATCCCCAGAATTAAATCAAAATATGTCATATCTAAAGGTTATAAATCAACTTCAAATTCTTTATCAGCCATATAAATCACACAACTTCGATAAATTGTCCTGATAAAAACCCTATCCCCAGTAGGAACCTCAACAACAATAGCATGCATCAAAGGACTAGCACTAACATCAATAGAGTTCATATAAACACTAGATGTGAAAGAATGGGTTGCACCATGATCAATCAATAATCTAACAAGCCTATCAAGGATATATACCATACCCATAACAACATCAGGAGTGGCTTGTGCATCCGGTTAGGTCATTGCATAGACTTTGTTGTCTCTGGACTGTAATTGGCTACCACGTCCTCTCTCAGCTACTGATCCTCGACCTCTGCCCCACACACTCCTTGATCCACCACCTCTCTCCACCAGTTTTCTTCTAACACTTCCAATGCTTACGTTAGTAGATTTCCCCGCTAGACAATCTGCAGCAATATATCCTCCCTCACCACATACAAAGCATATTTGTGTAGGGAAATTCCGAGACAGATGCCCCATCTAATTACATCTGAACTAAACCCTTAGCTCTCAATCATACATCAGATTAGCACTTCTCTTTGATGGCATACTTACTCATCTAGTATAACTCTCACTTCCCATAACATGTCTCCCGAACCTAAGGGTCCCATTGGTATTACTCTGAGCGACAAAAGTAACAGATCCTGCTTGCCTCTAACTCTGCACTACAGTTCTTTGTGACAAGGAACACCCCCTCTGGGGTGGTCTCCCACTCTGCACACTCATATTGTCATCACCTCTAGGTCCCTCAAATTTACACCTTTTCAGCCACTCCCTCCTACCTCTAAACTCCATCAAATCTTTCTCAATTTGTAATGCTTTATCCACTAGTATAACATAATTTCCAATGCCTAGTGTAGTCCATCTAAAAATCTCTTGCATTTTCTCTCCTCCATATTCACTAATTCAGGTAAAAACCTTGGCAGGGCTGTGAATCTATTGTCAGATTCAGCCACCGATAAATTACCCTACCTCAGATGAATAAATCTCTCTCTTGTTATGCTCGAAAAGTATCTGGAAAATACTTCGCAAAGAACTCATCCTTAAACTTACTCTAAGTTAAAGATTTTTCTACCTGTGTGCTTACCCTGGGCAAAATATCCCCCCACCATTGAGAAGCCTCACCCTCCAACATAAATGAAGCAAAAACAACCTTTTGTCTATCTGTCACTGATAAGACCTCAAAATATATCTCGACATGCCTAATCCACTGTTCAGCTTCTACAGGATTTACCGATCCTCTAAAAGACTAGGATTTAAACTTAAGAAATCTCATAAAACAATCACGTTGCATCTCATGTGCAAACACACCTTCTCTTTCATAAACTTCTTATCTCACCATATCAGGTTCTCTTCTACTCCTCTCCTCTAATCTCTTATGCAAATTATTAGCCCTTTCATCAGCTGCATTCATCTTCTCTAGGCCATACTCAAGAACTTCTCTCAACTCATCCCTCCTAACCTCAGATTCTCTCCCAACTCTACTAGTACCTGTCGCACTATCAGTCTATTCCTTCACAGGAACCACTGACTTAACTTCCTTATCTGCTTCAATTCTTCTAAATATTGGGGGTCTACCATTTCTCCTCTGATTCAGAACTCTACCTCTAGATCTATATAATTTATTTATATCTTCCACTTGTTTAAGTTCTTATGCAGTCTACAGAATCATAAAACCTAATGCTCTGATACGAAAATTGTAACGACACATCTTGGGCTGGCCACCCCTGAGACGGTGTCATCACATTTTGAAAATCCTAGCATGACACATATGCAACAATAAAAATATATCAACTGCAAATTTACATCAATCCTCAACCCTTAACAGGGGAGATACGTCATTCAGATCTCAACTTAAACATTGTATACAACATAATATGCATAAATATTTACAAAATTTTTTTTTCTCATTAGTCTGAGGATGTAGACCACATGGCTTACAGATAATAAATTCGTTTGAATCTCAGCTCACCAACTATTTGTCCTGCCTGCTGCTTAAAATCATTTAACATTGAGAGAGGTGTTTCACAAGCTCGGTGAATTAAATTTACTAGAAGTATTCAATTTGTATAAATAGTCTTTTAATATTTAATCATTTACATTTCAAATAACTTGATAACATCATTCTATTATCACTACATATATCATAAGTCTCATTCTCTATCAATCTCTTCTTCTTATATATTTTTTCACCTTAAGACCATCAATTATCTAATAATTACCTCGTTATGAGGTTCACATCATATAGTCTACCATTTAGATAGTTCTTATCATATCATTCTTCTATGTTTCTTTCTCATCATTACTGTCTCTTTGTGAGACTCATTCATCTATAAATTTAAAATAACAGACAACACTTCAGCAATTCAGTAATATAATTAAGACTTAAAAAAATGCAATTCATGAATTATTATTAGGGAACATCTTCTCACATGTCGACATGTTTTTATCTTAGACCAGCCCCCTCCCGGTTCTTTTGTTTCATTTAGACCGGCCCTCTCCCGGTTCTTTTATTTCTAGCATATACCGGCTATCACAGTTTTCATATATTTCCAGCATATACCAGCTGTCACGGTTTTCATTTATTTGCAACATATACCGGCTGTCATGGTTTTCATTTAGAGTAGCCTTCTCCCGATTATTTTATTTCATGCATATGCATATGAACAATGAAATGAAATATACATATGAATAATAATATAACAACAAACATGTATTCAGACATTAAATTTAGCTATCCTGCCTTTTCTCAATTTACTATTTGATTAATTTCGGTAATTTCTTCTCGTCATATATCACATCAATTTATCAACCATAACTCATAATGAATTTCATTTATCCCCTTCATTATTTAATCGACTCATTATTCCAATAATATTACTTCTCATATAATAATTTTTCACGTATCAATTCTTCCTATCATACCCATCAAACAACTTTCATTTATTATCAAATCATAGGTTAATAAGTTATTCAAATATTATCACTATAATTTAATATTTATCTTGATTACTTAAAGTAAATCTAACTCGCCACATAGCACTTAAAGCTTCCCATGGATCGCCTCCTTGCCTTTTCTGCGCCTCTCAGCAATTCCCCTCGGTTGTTGATCGTCAACACCTGACATAATATACATATTAAATTCTAATTTATTTTTCAATTCTTCCAAAATTCACACCTTTTGAAAATTTCCATTTTGAATTCCGAGAATTTCATGTATGCTATTTTTCAAAAATAATCTTCACATTATTACCTTATGTTTTTCTTAGAGCTTCCCATGATTCTCTATGAAATTCTTCCGTAAAACCCTTAAAAATTTACTCTTTAAATCTTTCTTTCAGTCCCTAAATGTTTAAAGAAATAGAGTAATTTATATTTGAGATTGAAGAAAACCAAAGAGGATTTGGTAAACTAATAAAACAATTCAATATATATATATATATATATATTTTTATATATGTATATATAATACATTTTCGCGGCACCGCACCACTCCATTTGCTTGCTGTTGCACATGCAAAATAGGTAAGTTACTTTGGCAACACCTAGAGCCAGGTGTTGCCACGTTCATTTTTTTAACCTTTTTTTTTTCTTTTCTTCTTCTTATCCTCCACGATTTTTTTTTTCCTTATAGTTCATGCGTCCTTTTTTTTTGAATTTTTTTATAAAGATTAAATCTTTCACATATATGTATTATTTTAATTCCATGTCATATTTATTAAATTACTTCTTTACCCTTACTTTACAAATACGAGTATTACAAATGCATAGTTAAATAATAACATAAAAGCGGATCCTACCCTCTAGCATAGTATCCTCTAGAGTAGTAGCCTCTTGTGGCACAGCCCGGCTCATGGGACATCGTCCATGGCCCTTGCCCTCTGCACCACTAAGTGCTCGATCTCAGCCTCGTGGCATCCTATTTTCCAAGAAAATTTGAAAATATGAATACACGACAATTGATACAATCTGTTTAATTCTTGCTATGCAAATCATATAATTCTCATCATCCATTAAAAAAAATTATCTTACCAATAACTAATCAACATCCATGTTAGTACTAGAGTTATCATCATCATCATCATCATCATCCTCTTCTTCTTCTTCTTCTTCTTCTACTTCCTCTTCTTCTTCTTCCTCTTTTGCTTCTTCCTCTTCCTTCTCCTCTTCTTCTTCATTTTCCTCTTCATTTGTGGGAGCACGTATATCGGATGGATTTACTTCTCCCATTACAGTGCCAACATCTTCTTCTTCTTCTTCTTCTTCTTCCTCTTCGTTTGTGGGAGCACATGTATCGGATGGATTTACTTCTTCTAATACAACGCTAACATCATGAATGATACCCTATATATATATATATATGTATGTATATACATGTATATATATCATCATCATCATCATCATCTAAGACTCTACATGGAATGGATGGTTCATCCTCTTGGATGTAATCCATAACTATAGGCATTATATCATCGTATGGATCTTGATACAAAGAGAATTTTGCATTTCCCTTAGCCTTCATTTTACACACTGTCCACCAATCATTTCTTCCTTTCTTATTGGAAGGGTTAGTGCAATAGTATACTTGTATTGCTTGTGAAGCCAACTCGAATGGTTCGTCTGAGTTAAGCCTGAATTTATACTTAATATCTATGAGATCATATCAATCTATTTGAATTCCATTCTTATAATCAAACCAATAACATTTGAACGATACAACAATGTTATTAATCCCTATATATTGGAGCTCTATAACTTCTGTCAACATCCCGTAAAAGTCATGTTCATATTCATCGTAACGACTATCTTTCACAAGTACACCGTTGTTCATTGTTTTCTTATGTTGTCCATACTTGTTGTTGTGAAACTTGAATTTGTTTACATAATATCTGGGATAATACTTTGCACGACTAATTGGGCCAGTGCCTATCCCTCATATTTTCTTGTCAATTGTTTTATCCTTAGTGATCTATGATTAAAATAGATAATTCAATGATACTTATTATATAATAAGTATATACTAACTATATTTATAATATATCATCTAGCATGGTTTAGAAGATCCTAAGGCCATTTTGCGAAGTTCTTCTCACAAAGCTTCTCAATTTGTTCGTTAGTTATGCCTCAGTGCACACTCCTCAAGGACTCGTCATATTGTCTACAACAATGGTGATGAAGAATTAATTATTATCTAAGATATGCATATGTGGTGAGAGAATACATTAGATTTAAAAATGACTATAACACTCACTCCACATATGGTATAACTTTAGCAGAATTACGAAGAACATAGATCTTACGACCTTCAGCTCTTTTTCATCCAAAACTCTAATAGTCTCACGATCGAAAGCATGACCTGGATAACTAAAAATAGATAGACACTCTTCTTGATCAATATTCTCCTGTCTTCGTTCCGACCGACTCGATTCATTTTTATCTAAACATTTGGTTGAAAATATTCAACACAAGAATTTGAGATTTCTTGTATGATGTACGCCTCAACCACGAAACCTTCAATGCGAGCTTTATTTTAAACCTTTTTCTTTAGGTTGTGCATACACCTATTTTGCGTGCAAATACAAAAGTATTGAAATCGAATTCAATTATATGAAGTGAGAAGACTCTAACAATTGGAAAAATTATTTATATTATCTCTCAAACGGATAAATCCATCGATATTGCACAAGGCCACCGACTTTAGCTTCGTAAGCTAAGTGAATTGGCAAATACCCCATTGATTCGAAGAATGCCGAAGGGAAAATATTCTCAAGCTTACATAGGATGATGAGAATATTTTTCTGAAGAAACTCCACATGCTCAATAAACAATTCAGTTGCGCATATGTCTATGAAGAAGTTACTTAGGTCTACCAACACATCCCACATAGGGTCAGGTAAAAAGTCATGAAATGCTAAGGGAATTAATCATTCCATGAACACATGACAATCTTGACTCTTCATCCTATAGAACTTGCACTCGTTCAGTTTAACACATTGTGCTAAATTTGAGGCATACCCGTTTGGGAACTTCAAATTTGAAACCCATTCGCAAACCGCCTTTATCTGGGACTTGTTTAATCTGTATGTTGCTTTGGGTTTATATTTAGCTTTACCATTGACTTCAACCAACTCCAATTGAAGATGCCTACAAAACTTTTCAATATCTAAATGAGCATTAGCATTGTCTTAGGTTTTACCCTTGATATCCATAACAATGCTGAAGATGTTGTCAAACACATTTTTCTCAATATGTGTACCATCCAGATTATGGCGAATAAGATTAGTTTACCAGTACAGTAGCTACCAAAAGATACTCCTCTTTGTCTAATTATGATCCTTCCCAAATCCATTTATTTCTTGTTTTCTACCATTGGAACCGAATATGATATGTTCGAAAGACATCACTCTAGCTTTCACATCGACCCCCGACAACCGTGGTACCGGCGGGCCACTCTCAAATCTATTCTTTATGAAACCATGCAAGAAAGTCACTGATCGTCCATAAAAGTGTAGCTGATTACGCCTAAAGTATAATGTGGTAGTTGTAGCACAGCTTTAGGGTGTCAATTCCACAGCGAAAAGCGATCTATAAAAGAAAAGTGCAAACCTTAACATGAACGATAACAATCAAGTGAGAAGATATGAATTTTGATAATGAAGTAATTGTGTAAATAGATTGAAATATATGATAAAGAAATAACAAGGTTTCGGAATCCTCCCTAGGTTCGTTTCCTTATTCCAATCTTGATTCAATTGTTTTATCTCGATTGCAAGTTTCTCGTCCCAAACAGGTTATCGACAAATATTTAACTAAAGCACATATAAACCCTAATGTAATTGATATGAATTACTATTACTTTCGATTTAAGCACACATGACCTATCCTATAGATTTATCAAGAAACGACAATATATCTTAATGACAATATCGCAGTAATGGACAAACCTAAAGATAAATCTACCATACTCAATCACATCCAACAATCTTGACATAAGAAGAGCATGACTAGACTTATATCAAAGATAAGGATACAATCACCAGATTAAGAGAAAATCCTTTAATTAGATTAAAGAGTAACACATAACAATATTTTGACAATAAATCCCAACTACAACTAAATCAATAAAGGAAAATAAGAACAACTACACCTAAGGATTCATCCCTTCGCCTTGCTTGGAGATTAGTTCACCATGAAGTTCATGGTTGAACACTTTGATGGCAGAGAGTGTGGTAGCCTTCTTGAGTTTTCTAGACTTCAATGACGTCCTCCTCTTAAACCCTAAGTGGTCTATTTATAATACAAAAGGTCCAAGGGTGTTTTAGGTTTTAAACAATCATTAAAGTCCTAATTAGGTCATAACTCGGAGAAAGGGATCGTGTGGGTGCCGCACCTCTCATCAGTGGGTGCCGCACCTCTCATTAGTGGGCTTTCTTCTTGCTTCTAGAGGTCGCACCTCTCATCAGTCAGGGCCGCACCTCTCACTGAAGCTTCTTTCTTGCTCTTTTGGCTTGGATCTGGAGGCTAAGGCTTGGATGTTTTCAGGCCGTAGTGCACACACTCAAGGCTTGATTTTTCTTCATTTGCCTTTCACAACCATGCCTCGAGTCTTTGTGCTTCAAGCAACGATAACTTTTCTTCCTCTTTTGAACTTAAAGTACTTGAAAATGCACTGAAATAGATCAATGATCCAAGAATGATACTTTAGAGTTGTTAACGTATAAAAGTGTAATTAAAACATAGATTAACCCTAAAATGCCAACAATTAAGCACTGTTAAGATGCATTTTATGACTCTCATCAGCAACCTTCATATTAAAGTTTTGTTTCTTAGCTGCATCGTAAGTAGGAACTCCATCCATCCACAACATCTTCAACTCGTCTATTAATGGACGTAGATAGACATCCAGATTCTTACCAAGGTTTTTTGGGCTAGGAATTACCAACAATAAGAACAAATTATGCTCTTTCATGCATATACGAAGAGGTAAATTATAAGGAGTGACAAATACCGACCAACAAGAGTACGGGGACGCCGAATGGCCAAACGGAGTCAAACCGTTAGTTGAGAGTCCTAACCTAACATTATGTGGTTCATTGGCAAACTCGAGGTGGGTACTATAAAAATGTTTCCATGCCATCCCATTATTCCCAAGTCCTAACTCTTTCACTATCTTCTTGGACTTGTAAAAGTTTTTAGGCAACTTCTCATCCTTAGGCTACATACTCTTAATTATTGTCAATAATCGATCGAAACAGTTCTCAAACATGTCAAAATCAGATTTATGATTCAACAGTTGTGAGATCACTGATAACTTAGTGTGCTTCTTACAACCCTCCCACAAGGGCTCATCAGTAACTCTCAACATGTCGTAGAACTTCGCAGCTCAAGGATTTGGATCCTCTTCGATATCCCAATTGATGTCTGGACCAACAACATCCATTATCATCTCCTCTATGCGATTCATTTCTCTGAAACCTTCCTTAATATGGTGATCTGATTGGAGCATCAACCGTTCATGTCTCAAATAACTCTCATCATGAAAAATCCACCTCTTATAATTAGGAGTAAAACCTTTCCTATATAGGTGCAAGGTAATTTTTTTTCGGTTTAAAAACCTTAAATTCTATCATAGAAAATAAGGACACTGAATAGTTCTATCGTTATACACAAACAATAGATTACCATATGCTAAGTCAAGAAAAACCTCCACCCCTTCTAAAAATTCCATAGATAGGGCATGATTAACAACTCAACGATCCATCCAGCTACGGTCAATTACCATCGTTCTAATCACTAAAATAGTAAAGAATCTATTATCAATAAGTTGTTTTAAATATATAGTATTCTCTCAATTATGCATATTGGTTTTTTTTACATATATATCAAAATATATGGACTGAAATAACATGATACAATAATAATCATATATTTTGTTATCATTTTTCTATCTTTCAAAATGCTTCATTAAATACATGTGGTTTCTAATGATGCTAACTTGTAATGACAATCTAACATAACAATCTAAGGCTAACTTAAATTTTTTTTAAATTAAAAAGATAAACTAATTAGTATAAGGTATTTCATTCAGTCGGCTATATGGTTCATCTAGTCGACTAAATGAATGAAGAAAACTTTCTCTCCTTCATTCAGTTGACTGAACCTCATTTAGTTGACTAAATAACGTAATTCAGTCGACTTGACTTCATTCAATCAACTAAATGAACCATTCAGTCGATTGAATGAAGGACAAAAAGTTTTCTTCCTTCATTCAGTCGACTAGATGTCCTGAAACAAAATTTTTTGTTTTAAAAAGGGTTTTCCACTCAAAATAATTTTTTTGTCAAAAACATTTCAATCAAAATGAGCCATAATGAAAAACAAAATACTTGTTAGTAGAGATTTACATATCTTAACTACCTTAAAACCTATTCTAGGTCTTTGATCTTAATCTAGTATCTCTCAAGTAAACAGTCTTTGTCATATATGCTTGAGTTGTGAAAAGACTGAAATGAACATTTTATCTGAGAGGTTTTAAACTTGAGTCTCTCTTATAGCACCATCAAAGATCAATATGATTTTGAGAATTTGGTTAATTTTCACCGCATTATCCAGCTTATTGGATTATGATTCTTCAACAAACAAATGGTGAGGAGTTTTCAGAATTATATATACTCCTATCAGACTTTTCATTTCTTTTTTTCATTCAATGATTATTATATTTTTAGCTATACTTGAGAGATAGTCATCTCTTTTTCTTTATCTACTCAATCATTGATGTAAGTAGAATTTGATCTCAAATTTCTGATGGGATGACAAGTTATTATACTGTCTAAACTAGTTAACACTCACTTTATTGAAATTATTCATATGTAAACATCCATGAATAATTATTACCATAGTGGGATATGACCAAACTCTAGAATTTGGATCGAGGGAGAGGAGAGGAGAAGAATTACTTCTCTAAATTCTCATCTTCTTAATTTTCTATGCTTTATTCTTTTTTTAAAACTCTCAAACGAGTGAAAATTAAATGTTCAAAGTTTTGCAAGATTTGGAGACATAAATACACCTTTTAATATACTCTTATACATGTAACACTTTGTTTTCTCTCATTCCATATAAAAAAAGTACATTGTAAAAAAAATAAAAAACAAACCTAGAAATATATACTCAAATATATGCAAATAAATTCAAATAAACAAATTCAATAGGTTAAAAAATGTAACTAAAGCCTAGATATATATATATGAGAGAGAGAAAAGAATCCTACCAAAATAGTAAAGAGAGAGCTCGAATAGAGGTAAAGAGAGAGCCCAAAAATCGGTGAAGTGGGGAAAATAGGAGAAAAAAGCCTAGAAATGGAGGTTAAAGATTGCAATAGATGAAATATGAAAGAGAGAGCATGTGAGAGAGAGAGGAGGTGAAACTTTCTTTAGGGTTTTGGAAATGGAGTCGCACAGTGCTAGGAAAAGAAAGCAAGAGAAGAGAAGAAGTGGGGAAGAAAGGTATTTGCATGAAATTTAGGTCAGACTTTCACCGAGGGATTAAATTCCCTCAGTAATACATTTTTATCCCTCGTTGAAAGTAGTTTACTTAATTTAAAATTATTTTTCAATTCATTTATCAACATTGAGGGATTAAATTCCCTCAGTAATATTATATTTCTAATTAAAAAAAACCATAATATTTTTAATATTTTTGACGAACTTAATATGGAGTGTAAAAAATATTATCACCAATGGAATTGTCCCTCGGTGATTAGCGATTTTCTTGTAGTGACACTAATATAGTTCTTTAAAATCTTGAGACTAACATTCCTGTTGGGATTTTGTCCAAGGATTAAACAGGAGATGTTCAGCATCAGGCTTGGAGGTGTGCACCACGGCCAACAGCAAGTCCAGAAGTTGAGGATGGTAGTGTACACCAAGGCTCAAGGTGTGCTCACTACGGCACAGCCACCCACGTCACAGCCTCCAGCATGACAGCTTGTTCTCCCCTTCTCTGACCCGTGGCCTACCCTGTTTTGGGCCATGGCTCCAGGCACACCTGATGCTAATTTTCAACACTCTTCTCCTTATGTGTGAGACTTGGTTAAAACGCACAGGTTCACTTAGACCCTTAGAGAGCCATGAGTCTTTGGTTCTTGAGATCTAAGGGTTAAGATTGATCTCAAAGATTAGATGAGGTGGTCATTGCTCTATATAAAGGATCTCCTAATAACAACTGAAGACATAATCTCAAACACAAGATACAAGATCATCATACAAGAGAATTCAAGTGCAAGTGTGAGAGTGCAAAGACACAAAATATAAAAGAGGCACTAGAATAGATCTCATGCAAAAGAGGTTGGTTGTTTAGAGAGAGTAGTATAGATTGGGGATTCATAGGCTTTGTAATTGGAATTTTCTTGGGGAAAATTCTAGGAAAACACTAGTCCTTATCACTTTCTTTATCTCTTCTTTGTTTCTTCAAGAATAAGAGGATTCTTGAAGAGGTGTTGCTGTAATTGTAAGAACTCCATTGATTTAGCGCAAAGAGCTCGGAGGAGCTCACGGGGACATAGGCACATTGCCGAACCTCGATAACAAATTGCTTATGTTCTATCTTTGATTGGTTTGTTTCTGTTCATTACAAGTCATTCTAGACTTAGGGGTTTAGAAGATCACCACCTGGGCATCTTGAGGTGATTTCCAACAATGGTATCAGAGCATTGGTGAGCGGGTATCAGAGTTGGAACAGAAGGTATTGGAGAAAGACTCCAAGAATCAAAGATCAACTTCTTGGGTGATTCAAGAACGGAGTAGAGATCAAGATCTGATCAGATTCTTAAAGGTGATTCAAGAACGGTATTGGATCAAGATTTGATTGTGTTCTTGTGATTTAGAAGTTGGAAAGCAATTGTGGGTGCTGCATAAATATAGGATTTTCTCTACAAGATGGGTTCGAACTTCATTTTTGAGAAGTTTGATGGAAATGGAGACTTTGCCATTTAGAAGCAGAAAATCAAGGCGGTTCTTATGCAACAAAAGGTGGACTTGGTTATTGGAGAAGATGACGATTTTTTAACAAGTATCATGGAGGTCCAGTGGATTGAGATGAAGAAGATGGCATATAGCACAATCTTTTTGCACATTTCGAATAGTGTCACAAGGGAGTGCAGAGACTCGAAAGATCCTGCTGTCATTTGGAAGAAACTAGACGAGTTATTTCTTACCAAGACTCTCCCTAATTAGATTTATCTTCTTAAAAGAATTTTTTCTTTTAAAATGGATCCTAATAAAGAGTTGTAAGATAATATTGATGTGTTTAATAAACTAGTTCAAGATTTGGTTAGTTGTAGTATAACATTGCCGGATGAACAATTGGCTGTTATGTTATCGAATTCTCTTCCTGATTATTTTGAAAGTTTGATTAATGCAATTGAATATGGAAGAGATACACTAACCAAAGAAATTGTAATCAATACTATAAGGGCTCACGATTTCAAAGCCAAGATGAGGGAAGCATCAAGTGGTGGCCACTACTGGGAGAAATCAAAGGGTAGAGGGTAGAGCCATGGGAGATCGCATTAAACCGAAGTTTGGAGGAAGGTGATACTGCTACTACAATAAGAAGGGTCATTCCAAGAAAGATTACAAGAAGATGATGAGGGATGAGAGAGGAAGAAGCCATACCAACAATGGAGAGGCTTCAGTTGCCAAGGGAAAACAACAAGATGATGTTCTTGTTGTGTGCTCAAATGTGAGCAGGAGGCAAGGCAGCGAGAAATGGATCTTGGATTCTGGGTGCACTTATCACATGTGCTCTCACCGGGATTGGTTCAAGAATTTCAAGGAAACCAATGATGGAAAGGTTTTCCTAGGGAATGATACTTCTTGCCAAGTGAGGGGGATAGGAGACATCCAATTAAGGATGATTGATGGAGTCACAAGGCTGCTGCGAAATGTGAGGTATCTTCCGGATTTGAGAAGAAATTTGATCTAATTGGGGCAGCTAGATTCCATGGGGGACACATACAAAGCAGAGGGAGGAAAGATCAAGGTAACCAAAGGATCTTTGATAGTGATCAAAGTAGCAATAAAGGATGGTCTCTATGAGATGATTGGAGAGACAGAAATCAAGGATCAAGTAGTAAGCATGATGGCTGAGATGGATAAGGCAACTCTTTGGCACAATCGCTTGGGACATATGAGTGAAAGAGGCCTGCAAGTTCTCAGCAAGAAGATCTACTTAATGGTGACAAAGTTGAGAAACTTGATTTCTGCGAGTGTTGTGTTCTTGGGAAGCAACACCGGGTCAGTTTTAACACCAGAGTGCACAAGTCTAAGGGCTTTCTTGACTACATTTATGTGGACCTTTGGGGACTAGTAAGAACACCAACACAGGGAGGTACTCTTTACTTTCTGTCTTTAATTGATGATTATTCAGGAAAGGTTTGGGTTTATTTGCTTAAAAATAAATCAGATGCTTTGAATAAATTTGTGGTGTGGAAAAAGTTGCTTGAGACTAAAACGGGTAGGGTAGTTAAGGTTTTACAAACCGATAATGGCTTAGAATTTTTTAATAAGGATTTTGATTAATTCTGTGTGTTAAATGGGATTCTAAGAAATAGAACGGTTGTGAAAACCCCTCGGCAAAATGGAGTTGCTGAGAGGATGAATAGGACATTTATGGAAAAGGTTAGGTGCATGTTAATTGGGTCCGGTTTACCAAAATATTTTTGGGGGGAAGCTGTGTCTACTACTGCATATTTGGTTAATAGATCACCCTCTAGAGCTTTAAAGCTCAAGACTCCCGAGGAGATGTGGAGTGGTAAACCCCCTGAGTTGAGCAATCTTAGGACTTTTGGATGTACTGCATTTGCACATCAAAAAGATGATGAACTTAGCCCAAGGTCTAGAAAATGTGTGTTTCTAGGGTATGGTGATGGGGTTAAGGGGTCTAGGTTATGGTCCTTAGAGCCAAAAGGGACTAAACTCATAATAAGTAGGGATGTCATTTTTAACGAATTGTTATTTCCCTATTTGGAGAAAACTAACCTTGCAAGGGATAGTAAGAGTGCAAAGACACAAAACATAAGAGAGGCCACTAGAATAGATCTCATTCAAGAGAGGCTAGTTGTTTAGAGAGAGTAGTATAGATTGGGGATTCGAGGGCTTTATAATTGGAATTTTCTTGGGGAAAATTCTAGGGAAACACTAGTCCTTATCACTTTCTTTATCTCTTCTTTCATTCTTCAAGAACAAGAGGATTCTTGAAGAGGTGTTGCTGTAATTGTAAGAACTCCATTGATTTAGTACAAAGAGCTCCGAGGAGCTCACGAGGACGTAGGCACATTGCCAAACCTCGATAACAAAATGCTTGTGTTCTTTCTTTGATTGGTTTGTTTCTGTTCATTACCAATCATTCTAGACTTGGGGGTTTGGAAGATCACCACCTGGGCATCTTGAGGTGATTTCCAACAATTACTATAGTGATTATCCACTTCTTCATTATAATCTTCGCCTAGTTCACTTTGATTAGTTTGCTTCCTTCAAGGGTATGTTTTTATTTCCTTTTTTTCTTTCATTTTTTCTCTTATTTGTGTTACAATTGAAAGACAATGAAGAATTCTTAGAAACAAATTTCTTAAATACTACATTATATACCAAGAATTTAGGGAAAACATGTTGAATTGTTTAAGGGTACTTATTAGATGGAACATTGTTACTTCTCTCTCCTCACTTCACCTCGATTTCCTAAATCCCCAGTTGCTTCTCTCTCCTCACAAAATTTCTCTCTCCTATCTTTCTCTCTCTAAACCATCATTCTCTTATGATGCTTCACCACACCCCGTTGTAACTCTGTTGTGGCCACTATCCACCTTCCTTATAGGTAATTGAGTTCTGATGTAAATCTTTCCCCTGCTTGTGCTTTCCTCTGTTCATTTTAATTTGACTTAGGGTTTCAAGTATTTTCTAAGCTCTTCTGTGTCAACTAAAATTCTTGATTTTAGTTGTTCTCTCCCTTAAAGCAATTTTCATGTATGTGAATCTACTTGCCTTAACTCTTTGTTCTTTGTTTTGTTTTTAACTGTTTCAAGTCAAGGAATCGTATATTCTTACCCATGGAATATTTGTACTTTCCTCTTTTCTCTCTCTTATTATTTTTTAGTTTGGTTCATTAATGATTGTTTCAGTGTTCATGTTCGTTTTAGTTAAAATTATAATGTGTTCAAGAATACAACTAATGTCACCAGAATACTTTTACTCCAAATTATGTGATGCCTTTTTACTAAGACTTTAAAATTCCCCTGTGATTAAATCCTCATTAATCAATTATAAACATGAAATTATAGTTTTTTTTTTATAGCTCCTCATTAATCAATTATGAACATGAAATTAATGAAGAAGAAAATGTCCTCATTAATATATCGATTTCCCTTGTGTATAGTTCCATCTTTCCAAGGTTTCTTCATGATGAGTGAAAGTTATGCATGAGAGCTCCGCTCAAGCGAGCAATTGAATGAAGTGTTTTATTAATGTGGTATATCGGTTCCATTGAAAACAACTTATATTATGCACAATTATGGAAGGAGGTTTTATAGTTGAGATGAGTGCCAAATATTGCATATTTTGGCCCCTTAATTTACATTTTTTACCTTAGGAATTTGTTACTTTGAGTTGTTTTTTTCGTTGTTTTACAGGTTTACAAGCACTTGGAAAGGAGTTTCACTAAATTGCCAGAATTGCCCGTACAGATCAATCATTTTTGTGGATTAAACTGTATTGACAAGAAGAACCAGGATATGAGCCATATATGCTTAGAAAGATCCAGATGCCTATTTTCCAGGGAATTTTATGACTCATAAATATGATTTTTTTAGAGAAAGTTATGGCAACTTTAGTAGACAAAGGTCAGGCTGTGCGTGATTTTAGCGTGGCAGAAGTGAATTTTGCGGATTAAACTGTAATGATTCAGGAAGAACCAAGAGATGACCCATATATGCTTGGAAAGATCTGGATGTCTATTTTTTGGGGAATTTTATGGCTCATAAATATGATTTTTTTAGAGAAAGTTATGGCAGTTTTAGTAGACAAAGGTCAGGCTATGCGTGATTTTAGCGTGGGCAGAAGTTTTGAAAGGCATGTGAAGGCTTAAATCCCACATCCTACATCGATTGGAAACACATTCTATATCCCACATCCCACATCAGATTGGAAACACATTGCACTAATGAAGTTCCCCTATAAAAGCCCCATTTCACTTCATAAAAAATGTGTGCAATCCGTAGGACTTCTGCGAGCAATCTAAGGGATCTCCAAGGCTTTGCTACCAAGGGGGGAAGTGCCGCACAACAGCTGCGAGTGAAATTTCTCTCAATGTATAGTCAGTTTTAATTTATTTCTTTCGAGTTTAAAGTTTTATATTTAGTACTTTAATTGTGAAATTTAGTTTCATAATCATGAGAGGCTAAAACCTTTATCTAAGGTTGAAGATGAAGCCTCACCATTGTTTGGCATAATATTTTCAGATATGTTCGTACAATTCTGATATTTTTAGTATTAATGTTCTGTTTTAATTGTTTGAGTAAATTCTTATGACTGATTGTGTTTAAATTATTCAAATTGGATATTCCTTGTGTTTTATCTGCTGGATACGACGGATCATCCAAAGTAAATTGGATATCCATTGTAATTCTAAAGGGATACATTAGATGATTTGGTTGAATTAGGGTATTTGCTGTGATTTGTATAATGGTGGATTCATGGAATTATTTGATAGATTACTTTTATACAGAACATGAAAATATATGTTTTATTTTGGTGGGGTGGATTCAGAAACCTTAGTATTTTTATCATTTCATTCAACTCAATTTAGTTTAGTTTATATTCTTTGCAAAATACAATTCAAAATTCGGAACTAGGTTTAGATAAAAATATATTTTCACGATGCAATTCCCTGTGGATTCGACCTCGCTCTTGCACACACTATATTGCAAGCGACTCATGCACTTGCGAGTAATTTAAAACTCACAACAAGTTTTTGGCACCGTTGCCGGGGAGTTGTTTTGGTTGTGAAAATTAAATTTTTGTCTGAATTGATTTTATTTTTCTACTAGTTTAGTTAGCATTTTTGTTTCATTTTTCTTTTTGCAATTTTATTCTAGTTTATTTGTTTCTATTTGCAATTACCCATAAAGAATATATATATATATATATATATATATATATATATATAATTACCAATTTTTGTTGGCCTATTTTGTGAGTATTGTGTTTTATGTTTTTGCATTTATTTTATTTTATCTTATTTTTATTTGTTATTTATATTTTATTTTATTCTTTTGTTTTTGCTAGTTAGTTTATTTTATTGCTTTTTTTGTGTGGTGTATGCTTGGTCGGAGATCCTTGAACTTAGAGTTGATACCTTTAGATCTTGAAATAGAAAGAACTCTTAGGAGAAATAAGAGAGCACTTGTTGAGAGAGAGATGATTGAGATGGGGGACAATTTAAGGAATGAAAATCAACTGGAGAATGTAAAGCAACCTGGAGCTTGGAACATGGACTTCACTACGTCCCTTAAGGATTTGTTCGCACCCGTTGCGACTAACTCCCCTTCTTGTATAGTGTTGCCACCAACCAATGCTACCCATTTTGATCTAAAGCTACAGTCATTGGAGGACACCTTCAAGGATTTCATGAAGATGACCTGCCAGTCCATCAGTGTAGCTAATACATTCAGTGTTGATAGTTGTTCCATCTGTGCTAGTCCTATGCATTTAGCACAAAATTTTCCATCAATGTCAGCTTTTGCTAATTATCCCATGGAACAAGTGAACGCTTTCAATGACTATCGGAAGCAATCAAATGGATCTTACTCCGAGACTTACAATCCAGGGTGGTGGAACCACCCTAATTTTTCATGGAAGCATAACCAACCAATGAAGCAGGGAGGAGCCCTTCATCATGCTCACAATCAATACCCTCTCGGATTTCCTCCACCAGTTTCAAGTCACGGTCGTTCAGCCTATTCAGCACCATCACCCGCTTACCAAGCTCCCACTCAAGCGCCAACGTCGGTTTCACAGTCATTGGAGGACACCCTCAAGGATTTCATCATGATTACCGGCCAATTCATCAGTGAAGTACATAGAGTAACAATAGTAAACACCCAAGCGATTGCCAAGCTAGAGAGTCAAATAGGGTCAAATCGTAAGTCACGTGGGTGAAGGAGAGAAGGGAAAGTTCCCCAGTCAACCCATGCCCAACTCGAAGGAACAGTTTGCGGTTGAAAATTCATCAACTCCTACACACGGGCAGGAACAAGTGCAATCGATTGTCACATTGAGGTCTCCCAGACAAGTGGACAATCAAGTGGAAGAGAACCCTGCTATGCAGCAAGGGCAAGAAAGTGGCAACAAGGAGAAAAGAGATGTTGAGCCATCTACAGCCACACCTACTATTAAGGATCTTCCTAGTTCATTTGTACCTAAAGTGCCTTACCTTGAGAGATTACAAGCGCCCAAGAAAGGAGGGAAGTCTGGTGACCCCTTGGAAGCATGCTTTGCTCAGTTTGGAGAGGATTTGGATTTGGATAAGTTACTTGAGCGAGCGAATGCCATTTTGGAGTCTGTTCCTTGGGAGAGCAATGACACGGAGGAGACCGCAACATCTGAGGCCCCTAAGAAGGAACTTAAGCCTTTACTAGACAATCTTAAGTATAAGTTCCTAGGTCCAGCAGATTCTTTCCGTGTGATTATAGCTTCAGATTTGGTTGAGGCTCAAGAGGAGAAATTATTAGACGTTTTAAGATAGCACAAGGAAGCTATCGGCTAGACTATTAAGGATATCAAGGGGATCAGCCCCTCGGTGGTGATGCACAAGATACATTTGGAGGAGAATGCCAAGCCATCGAGGGAGCCACAGAGAAGGCTCAACCCAGCTATACAAGAGGTTGTGAGGACTGAAGTGATAAAGTTGTTGGATGCAAGGATCATTTATCAAATCTCTGATAGCAAGTGGGTGAGCTCGATTCATGTGGTGCCCAAGCGGGCTAGATTGATGGTAGTAAAGAATAAGGACAACAAGTTGGTGCCAACTCGTGTTCAGTCAGGATTGAAAGTGTGTCTAGACTACCGTAAGCTGAATGCTGCCACAAGGAAGGATCATTTTCCACTCCCATTTATTGATTAGATGGTGGAATGCTTGGCTGGGCATGATTACTATTGCTGAATCTGGCTGAAGGCGTTAAACTTAGCGCTCATTGGAGGCACCCCACAACATATCCTTTCTGTTTATTTATTATTTTACATATTTTTTGTTACTGTTAGTTTCTAGTGTTTCTTTTGTTTTCCAGTCTTTATTTTTTCAGGGACAACGCATACTTCAGTTCCAGTTTGAGGGTATGCTATGAGTCATGCCAGTCCAGCTAGTTTTCCATCTCCCAGGTCAGCTCTTTTCATATTATTCACATATTGGGGTCAATGTGTAATTTAAGTTTGGGGGTATGGGAGACACATTACACACACTTAGTCCTAATTTGTTGTTGTTTTTTCTTCGTTTTAAAGAGAAGATAAATGCATGCTCATGTTATTTTGAAATTTTGGTTAATCTAAACAAATACTATGATATGATGTCATTGGTAAGCTTAAAATCTTGAACACATGATTTGATGATAGAATTTTAAATTTTAGTTACTTACTTTAGGCATTTGAGAATTCACATGTTTGATCTAATCTGACACGAGTACATTAGCACAAAATTGTGTGAGGTATGACATGTGATTTTAATGTGTATGTTTTCTTGTCTTAACTGAAACTGGATGACTTGTTGGATTAACACTTTGGCATAGAAAAGTATAAAAAAAAATTTAATGATCATCAATAAACTTTCCACTGAGTAACTGGACCTCTTGCCTCAGTAAGCAGTGAATGTTCACATCAAAAGGTGGGAATTTTATTCATATTGATCATTGTGAAACTTTTCACTGAGTAACTGGACCTCTTGCCTCAATAAGTAGCGAGTGTTCATGTCAAAGGTGAGAATTTCGCTTGGTAGCATTAAGGCCAGTTTAGTTTCGTATCCTTTTTGACTCGAGTTAGTAAGTCCTTAGGGGTGTCTTTACACCTAATGCCCTAAAACCATCTGGTTTGGGAGTCATTGACTCAACACTCCTTACATGGGTCAATTAGAAAGCTTAAGGGAACTAAACATAGCAGAGCCTTATAATAAAAGAGGGAAGAAAATAAAACTATGCCACTGTTGTTCATTCTGATGAGAAATTCTATGAATCTTGAGACATGGAGACATTGCACATTGAAGTTATTTTGAAGCCTCATCTTTATATGCTAATTTACTTTGCACTGAGTCAGACTTGTGATGCCTTCGTCTGCCTTTTGTAAGGAATTAGATTTTAAAATTCCTATTCATTGCGAAGATGGGTTTATATTTTAAGTTTGCTCATGAATGAATATCATGGTCTGCTACTTAAATTTTTGGACACCATGAATGATGGATTTATCTTTGTGTTCATTGTTTTTCATTTAATTTTTTATTTAGTTTTGCTAAGGGACTAGCAAAATGTAAGTTTGGGGGTATTTGATGAGTGCCAAATATTGTATATTTTGGCCCCTTAATTTACATTTGTTAGCTTAGGAATTTATTACTTTGAGTTGTTTTTTTCGTTGTTTTACAGGTTTACAAGTACTTGGAAGAGGTTTCACTAAATTGGCATAATTGCCCGTACAGATCAGTCATTTTTGCGGATTAAATTGTATTGATTCAGGAAGAACTAGGATATGAACCATATATGCTTAGAAAAATCTGGATGTCTATTTTCTGGAGAATTTTACGGCTCGTAAATATGATTTTTCTAGAGAAAGTTATGGCAGTTTTAGTAGACAAAGGTCAGGCTGTGCGTGATTTCAGTATGGAAGAAGTGATTTTTACGGATTAAACTGTAATGATTCAGGAAGAACCAAGAGATGAACCATATGTGTTTGGAAAGATCCGGATGTCTATTTTCTAAGAAATTTTACGACTCATAAATATGATTTTTCTAGAAAACGTTATGGCAGTTTTAGTAGATAAAGGTCAGACTGTGCGTGATTTCAGTGTGGGCAGAGGTTTTGAAAGGCATATAAAGGCCTAAATCCTACATCCCACATCGGTTGGAAACACATTATATATCCCAAATCCCAAATCAGATTGGAAACATGTTGCATTCATGGAGTTCCCCTATAAAAGCCCCATTTCACTTCATCAAAAAGGTGTGCAATCCGGAGGACTTTTGCGAGCAATCTGGGGGATCTCCAAGGCTTTGCTACCAAGGGAGGGAAGTGCCGCACAACAGCTACAAGTGGAATTTCTCTCAATGTATAGACAGTTTTAATTTATTTCTTTTGAGTTTAAATTTTTATGTTTAGCACTTTAATTATGAAATTTAGTTTCAAAATCATGAGAGGCTAAAACCTTCATCTAAGGTTGAAGATGAAGCCTCGCCATTGTTTGGCATAATATTTTCAGATATGTTCGTACAATTCTAATATTATTAGTATTAATGTTCTGTTTCAATTGTTTAAGTAAATTCTTATGACTAATTGTGTTTAAATTGTTCAAATTGGATATTCCTTATGTTTTATCTGCTGGATACGGCGGATCATCCAAAGTAAATTGGATATCCATTATGATTCTAAAGGGATACATTGGATGATTTAGTTGAATTAGGGTATTCACTATGATTTGTATAATTGTGTTTTCATTGAATTATTTGATAGATTACTTTTATGCAGAACATGAAAATATGTGTTTTATTTTGGTGGGGTGGATTCAAAAACCTTAGTATTTTTATTATTTCTTTCAACCTAATTTAGTTTATTTTATATTCTTTGCAAAATACAGTTCAAAATTCAGAACTAGGTTAAATAAGTTTAGTTTAGATAAAAATATATTTTCACGATGCAATTCCCTGTGGATTTGACCTCGCACTTGCACACACTATATTTCAAACAACTCGTGCACTTGCGAGTAATTTAAAACTCACAACAAGCTGCCCAATGTATAAGGTGGTGCACTTATTCTCTTTGTGATTGATCTACTGTGTTTTGTATTGAATCATTGATATATGTTAATTGAATTTTCTAGTTTAAGGCCTCATGTGGATTTTTTTAGTTGCAATGATCTTATATGTGTTCTCATGGCAAGAGACTTATGCCTAAAGTTTTTTAAAAGTTATCAGCAATGGAGAACGAGATCATTGCTATTCAAGCTAAGTGCAATAGAAGCAAGAAGTGGTTGATTGGGTCATGGGTTCTCTTCTTCATGTTCTCTATGTTGTACATTTTTTATGTATGCCATTTCATCGTGGTAGAAAAAATGGATGATGTAGTAGTTTAATTGCAGGGTTTGTATGGGATTTCTAAGGAGAAGATTGCTATCAATTCTCCTCTTAATGTTATTGCAAGCTTCATGTTTTGAAGCCAACTTGATGTTGTGTCTTTTGTTGTAATCAAATTACTATCAATGCTACTTCTTCCTGTTCTCTATGCTTTACATTTGTCTTTGTATGCCATCTCACCGTGGTGGAAAAAATGGATGATGTATTAGTGTAATTATAGGGTTTGTATGGGATGTTTATGGAGAAGATTGCTATCAATGTTACTCTTCATGTTAATGCAAGCTTCATTTTTTGAAGCCAACTTGATGTTGTGCCTTTATTGATATATGTGTTAATACTCAACTATTTTTATCTTAAATTTACACCTTTAAGTTCAAGCATGACAGATAAAAGTATGTTGGCCATTTCACAGTTTTCATTAAATCCATAATAATAATAATAATAATGAAATGAGCTACCATAAAAATTTTGAAAGGAAGAAATAACAATCTTGCTAAATCATGTTAAATCTAGGATAAGCTCACAAAATAAATTCAAAGAAAACAAAACATCCAAATGGCCAACACAGGCTTTATCAACCAGTGACATGATCAGATCAGCAAAAAAAGACATTAAGTACTTTATTGAGATAACTAGGAATGTCATTGAACAAACACTCGTGGCACCTAAATAAGACCATTAAGTTAGGAAATTGAGATTAAAAGTAAATCAAAAGTACTTCATTCACATAGGAGGCTGCCAATAAATAGATGATTATGGGTTCCAAGAATGATTTGAGGATTCCTACAAAATTCATACTAATAATTCAACAATAAAATAATAGTAAATGATGAAGCAACCAATCAATATGATATAAAACAAGTTAGGTGTTGGGTAGGAAGGATGAGGCATATAAACATCATTTAGATATACCAACACAGGATATAAGTAAAGGAACACATTCAATTTCTTGAATAACTTACTACAAAGAGAACTAAATGTCAAATTTTGCTTACTGGGTTGTGGAAATCCTAAATAAGAAGAGGAGACAACAAGCATTTGAGAAGATATCGAGGGAACAACAAGTGGAGGAGTTGCAAGTGATGGTTCTCTCTATTTAGGTGGCAACCAAGATTTTTTGCTCCTTTTTGTGCTTCTACTTGTTTCTCCTTACCTACAACCATAAATATGGTGTGAAAATGATGGGAATTAAACATGAACAATTTTAACAGCACTAAAGCATCAAGTAAAGCAAAAAAGAATGAACCAAACAGCAACATTTACATAATGATATAGTTATCACCTTCTGATGGATTTTTCTTCGATTTTACTTTGTCATGGTGTCTTTGTATCCTTGTATTTACATTAGTATGTTTATTTTTGTTAATTTAACTTTACTGGCATCTTTGAAAGCAGTCTCTTGCTTGATCTAGATTTCCTGTACAGTTTGACAAGATTGGATTCGGTTAAATTGGTTCTTGTCGATTCCACAGTAGAATATGTGCATGGCCTTATTGTTGGTTTCCAGTTGAGCCTTTTCAATTATGGTGCATTCATATTCTTCCTTTTCAATTTCAACATCACTAATCTTCTTGGTGTGTTTGTACTGGCATTTGGTGATCACTTTCCAGCATATGGTGTCAATGCTCTTAATGACAACCATCCATCTCTTCTTCCAAAAAGAGTAATTTGATCCATCAAAGATTGGAGGGTTGAATCTGGCCAACTGTGCATTGTCAGTAGAACCAGTGGCAATAAACAAATTTATCTTTCAGGAACTCCTTGATTGTTAATCAAGCAGAATTGAGACTTGCTCTGATACCAATTGTCAGGAAATACAAGAGGGGGTGAATTGGTTCTATAAGAGAGTTAAACGTGGTATTAGAGAAGGTCTCCATTCCGCTTGATTAACAATCAAGGAGTTCCTAAAAAGTAAATTCATACACAACATCCGGTTCTACTAATGTTGAGCAATTGGTCAAATTCAATCTTCCCATCTTTGATGGAACAAACCGTTTATTCTGGAAGAAGAGATTGACGGTCTACATGAAAAGCATCAATACCAATTGGGGAGGGTAATTGCAAAATGCCCTTATAGACATGCCAAGAAAATTAGAGATGTCGAAATTAAAAACGATGAAGATGAATGCACTGAAAATTAAAAGGATCAATGAGAGATCAACAATAAGGCCATGCACCTTCATTGCCCTTTTATCATGCTATTATTAATTGATCCGCATTATGTTCACATTTTTTATATCTTCATGCATGTAAATGTAATTCCCATATGTTTTAGGGTTCGGTGATGTATAACATACACTTTTAATTTGTCTCTTATTGTTGAAGTATACATGTGTGAAGTAAAGGAAAAAGAAGAAAGAAATAAGAAGAACAAAGAAGAGATGTGGAAAAAGAATCCCACATCGAATATATAGTGTAGACTGAGGTTTCAACCCAAGAGGGGGGTGAATTAGGTCTTTAAAAACTTTCTCTAATCAATCACAAGTTTATAAAAATAGATAAACCAACAAGCATGTAAACAAGTATTGTGCTGAAAAATAAAAGAGTTTAAGGAATAGAGGATGCAAACTCAGTTTATAGTGGTTCAGCAATATTGGAGTCGTTTCGACCCTATGTCCACTCTCTTCAAGGAACCTCCTTGAAGTAATCCACTAAGAAACTTAGTCATGCAACTTCACGGGTGTTGCATAATCCTTTCAATCAATCCCTTCCTCTTGGAAGCAAAACCCCTTCCTCTCGGAAGTAAACCCCTTCCTCTCGAAAGCTAATCTCTTCCTTTCGGAAGCTAATCCCTTTATATTAGATTCTATAAAGTAAATAGTAGAGAGACAACAATGAAAGCTTATACAACTGAATAATATATCTCTTTCTAGGCAAATCTTGAAGAATGGCTCAATAATCAATTTTTCAAAGCTTTTTGTGTATCAATGAGTAAAAACTTGATTGAATGTGTGATTCCTCATTTTGAAATGCTCAATAGAGTGGGTTTATATATCCTTGATGTAATATGCCCATTCTCAACTGATTTGGTATGTTTTGGTACAATTTGTACTGAAATCTCGTGTCTCAACAGTTATATTTTTTGAACTACCAGTCGACTGGATCTTAGTACCAGTCGACTAGGTCAAGCTTACAAATCCCATTTTTAAGACTTTGAAGGTACCGGTCGACTAGGTATGACTTACCAGTCGACTAGGTTGTTCTTACTAGTCCACTAGGCACTGTCTGTCCAAAACACCAGTCTTCTGATGTAAGCACCCAGTCGACTGGGTTACCTTTCAACCCAGTTTTTTCATTCTTTTAAAAAGATTTGATTTTAAAACGTTAGTTTTTAAAATACCTTTTCAAAATGAGCCATTGGACAAGCTAATTACCTGAACAGGTGAGATTTACAACTAGTTTAAATACCTTGACCCTATACTAGATCTTCTATCTTTACTTGGAGTTTGATTTGGGTTGAGTTCTTGTACCTTGATCCTTGGCTGAATGCTTTTATCGATTAATACACTTAGATAGCACTGTTAGTATAATTAAAGTTTGTGTTGTATCATCATTAAAATATAGTTGAGGGTCAACAATCTCCCCCTTTTTGATGATGACAAAACTCATGAGAGAAAAACTGTTTAAAAAACTAAGTGTTTGATTTTTGAGAAAAATCGAGTAGAGTCTCCTATGTTTTTTGAATAATACCAACCTGTAAAAGGATTAAAAGTAGTTTATATGTAGCCTAATTAGGGTGTTTTAGAGTTTGAACAAATCATTAAAGACCTAATTAGGGTCTAACTCGGAGAATAGAGTCTGTGCGCGCGCTGCACCTTAGATTTAGTCGCGCTGCACCTTGGCTTTTGTTAGGCTTCTTGTTTGTGTGATGGGGTGCGCCTCAGCCCTTCAAGGCATACCTCAGCTTGATCCAAGGTGCACTTTGACCTGTTGGATCTTTGAGGCTTCTTTTGGGCTTCTTTCTAAAGCGTGCGCCCCCGCTCCATCCAGGGTGCACCTTGACCTGATTGGTAGAGATCTTCTTTATTTTATCATTTTGCAGCCATGGCTCCACTTTGGTATGCATCAAATCATCTTGCTTCAAGCACCAACTTCTTTTTTCAATCTTTTTTTAACTTAAGATACCTAAAAATGCAAGAAATAAGTTAATGTTCCAAGAATACCACTTTAGAGTTGTTAACGAATAAAAAAATGTAATTAAAACCTAAATCAACCCTAAAATGCTAACAAATAAGTACGATTAAGATGCATTTTATGGCTCTCATCAGCACTCCTTATCTTAGCATCAAGATTATCTTGTAACTATTTCTTAGGATCAAATTTAAAAGCAAATATTTGTTTACAAAGATAGCTCTTATTCGGGAGAGTCTTGGCAAGAAACAACTCATCTAGTTTCTTCCATATTGCAGCTGGATCTTCCGAGTCTCCGCACTCCCTTGTGACATTATCTGACATGTGCAAGGAGATGATGCTGTAAGCCATCTTCTTCATCTCAATCCACTGGTCCTCCGTGGTACTTGCTAGAAAAGCATCATCTTCTCCAAGAGCCAATTCCACTTTTTGTTGCATAAGAACCTCCTTGATCTTCCGCTTCCACAGGGAAAAATCTCCCTTTCCATCAAGCTTCTCAATACCGAAATTTGAAACCATCTTTTGCGGACAAGATCCTTGATTTATGCACTACCCACAAATGCTTTCTTCAACATCAAGAACACCGATCGAAGATGGATTTGAACACCATTCTTGAATCTGCCTCAAGAACACGATCAAATCTTGATCTTTACACTATTCTTGAATCACCCTAAAAACCACAATCAGATATTTATCTTAACTCCGTCCTTGATTCACCTCAAGAACACAATTAGATATAGATCTTAACTCTGTTCTTGAATCACCTAAGAAGTTGATCTTTGATTCTTGGAGTCTTGGCTCTGTCACCTTCTTGTTCTTGCTCTGATACCCAACTGTGCAACTCTGATACTACTGTCCAAAGCTCTGATACCACTATTGGAAATCACCTTGACAAGATGCCTAGGTGGTGATCTTCCAAACACCCAAGTCTAGAATGACTTGTAAAGATTTCGAATCAAAAACAGGAACATAAAATCAAAGAAAGAAAGAAGATAAAAAATTTGTTATCGAGGTTCGACAATGTGCCTACGTCCCTGTGAGTTCCTCTAAACTCTCTGCACTAAATCAAATGGTTCTTACAAGTTACAGTAACCCTCTTCAAGAAGCTTAAGTTCTTAAAGAAACTAAGAAGAGAAGTAAGGAAGAAGATGAGAACTAACAATGCTCTCTATCTAATCTACTCTCTCTTCTTTACAACCAGCCTCACTACAAAGAGTCTCTCTTGTGTTTATATCTCTCACACAATTCTCTTTTGTATTACAATTGATCTCACATAATGCCACAAACTTGTGTTGTTCTCTTGTTGAAAAATGAGGCTAGGAAATGCCTTTTATAGCCACCCACTTCTTGGTCATTCTTGAGATTCAATCCTCACCCTTTGATCATGATTACCACTTAACCATGGCCCTCCATCACTCCTAAGTGGTGCTGTGCGTTTTAACCTTGCATCCACACACCTAAGAGAGAGTTAAAATAGGCTGTCCATGTTTGTTACACTTTGCCTGGTGCTTAGTTTCTCAACAGGGTGCGGTGAGGTGCTGGACAGAGTCCACTTGGAGTAGCTCCTGGGCAGTGAGGTGCTGGTGCGTGCGTAGTGCGGTGCTGGTGGGTTCCTGGAGGCATGCACACTGGGCGGTGCGGTGCTGAGTTATGCATGATGCAGTCCTAGTGCATCCCTGGAGTCCTCATTCTGCAAGGTGTGGTGCTAGAGAAGGAGGGGCACGGCGCACACTGATGCTGCTCCCTTCTCCCAGCTGTGCGCACACCATTATGCTTGTGTGCAGAAGTGCGCACACTAGTGCGTCTAGGCTTACCTTGCTCCAAAGTGATGCACACACATGTATGTAGTCTTCTAACTTGCTGAAATTTAATCCTCCAACTTCGGTTTAGACTTTAACCATCTTTGAACCATGTTTGGACATGTTTAAACCTTAACCATGTTTAAACCTTAGACAAATTCCAACACCTAAGAAGAACTGGAAGTTTCCATATATGCAGAAGCAGTTTAAAGCATATATTCGAATATAAAGAGTTATAAACCATGTAACCATAGTACACAAATGTAAAACAAGTATGTGAATCAAATCTAAGCTGAAATCATAGTCATATATATCATCAGTCTATACAGTACAGGCTGCGTAGAGCCAAACAGAAATACAAAATACAGGAAAATATGAAAATATGTCCGTGCAAAGAACAATGAAAATCTGTACTACTATGTACATGGAAAAGAACATATAAAAATGACTCATGAAGCGGGAGAATCAGAGTTGTCATGGGTGAGATCCCAAAGCTCAGCTAAAGTGCCCTCGGTATGCTCACGGTGCAACTCGAAGTCGTCCCGGAGAGAGCAGAAGTTGGGATGCATGCTCTCGACTATAGAGCTTAGGCTCTAGAACCTGGACTGCATGGTCAGCAGGAGGCTCGTGATAGCCTGAAGGCGATTGCCATAGCCAGCCTGACTAGGACTCGAGTCACCCATAGGAGGTGCTCGATTGTCCATATCCATAGCAACAACATCTGGACCCTAGTCCTCATCATCACTGCTGTCGTCCTCTCCAATCCAAATGTGCTTCCTAACCTTGGAGTAGATGAAGCCATCTCAGACTGTGCATCCCATCTTCTTCAGCGAGGAGACATTGATGATGTCCTTGAGGCCGATGTTCTGAGCCTCGGAGGCGGGGAGAGGCACCTTGAAGTGCTGGAGGATGAGAGTGATGAGCATCCCATAGGGAAGGCATCCAGAGTCGCTTGCTTCACCATTAATCATGTTGGCGAGTAGCAGGGGGTAGATATTGAAGTGGTGCCCAGTTTTAAGGCACCAAATCAATAGGATACCTATCTTAGATAGTGTTGGTATTTGTCTAAGGATTAAACAAGGTTGAAGAAGCTTCAGCATCAGGTCTCCAGGCCGCGACTCAAGGTGTGCGCGCCTCACCCTGCAGTAAGTCCAAGATGTGTGCCCTCTAGGCCGCACCGCAGCTCAGCGTCCCCAAGGTGCGACGCCTAGGAAGGTGAAGAGTGGAGATGGTTCAGCCCTGTTTTAGGCCACGACATGCCCTGTTCTAGGTCGCGGCTTGAAGGCACACCTGATACTTATGTTTCAGCATTTCAAATGGTGCGTGAGGAATGATCAAAATGCACAGGATCACTTAGAATTGATGAAGGGCTATGATTGATTGGTCCTCAAGATATAAGGGTGGAAATTGACCTTCAGGATAGGTTCAAGAAGTGGTGCACTATATAAAGGGTCACCTAGCTTCAATCTCAAAAAAGTAAGTAACACAAGTGTGACATACAAGAGATCAATTGTAAGAGTACAAATACACTAAACACAAGAGGGATCCTTTTTAGAGAAGCTAGTTGTTTAAGAAAGAGAGAGTAGTATAAATTGGATACAAGGGCTTGTAAGGGGAGTTTTCTAGTGAAAATTCCAGGGTTAGTTCTTATCACTTTCTTCTACTTCTTCTTCTTTCATTCTTCAAGAACCAGTGAGTTCTTGAAGAGGTGTTACTGATTGTAAAGAACTCCATTAACAAGATAATGCAGAGAGCTCGGAGTAGCTCACAGGGACGTAGGCATTTGCCGAACCTCGTCAACAAATTGCTTGTGTTCTTTCTTTTCTTTGATTGTTTGATTTTTGTTCTTTACAAGTCATTCTAGACTTATATGTTTGGAAGATCACCTCCAAGGGATCTTGAGGGTGGTTTCCCGACAGTGATACTAGAGTTAGAGGAGATACCACAACTGTGGTATCAGAGCTGGAAGAGATACCACCAACAGTGGTATCAGAGTTAGAGGAGATACCATGACAATGGTATAAGAGCTGGAACAGAGGTATCTGAGCCAAGATTGGTGGGAATCGGAGTAAGACTCCAAGAATCAAAGATCAACTTCTTGGGTGATTCAAGAACGGAGTAGAGATCAAGATTTGATCATGTTCTTGAGGGTGATTCAAGAATGGTATTGAGATCAATCTTCGATCATGTTCTTGAGGTTTAGAAGGAGTTGGAAAGAAATTTTGGGTACTGCATAAATATGGGATTTTCTCCACAAGATGGGTTCGAACTTCATTGTTGAGAAGCTTGATGGAAATGGAGACTTTTCCCTTTAGAAGTGGAAAATCAAGGCGGTTCTTATGCAATAAAAGGTGGACTTGGCGATTGGAGAAGATGACGCTTTTCCAGCAAGTATCACGGAAGTCTAGCGGATTGAGATAAAAAAGATGGCATATACCACCATCTTTCTGAACATCTCGGATAGTATCACAAGGGAGTGCAGAGACTTAGAAGATCCAGCTGTCATATGGAAGAAACTAGATGAATTGTTTCTTACCAAAACTCTCCTTAATAAGATATATCTTCTTAAAAGAATCTTTGCTTTTAAAATGGATCCTAATAAAGAGTTGCAAGATAATCTTGATATATTTACTAAACTAGTTCAAGATTTGGCTAGTTGTAATATAACATTCCGGGATGAACAATTGGCTGTCATGTTGTTAAATTCTCTTCCTGATTATTTTAAGAGTTTGATTAATGCTATTGAATATGGAAGAGATGCACTAACCAAGGAAATTGTGATCAATGCTATAAGGGCTCATGATTTCAAAGCTAAGATGAGGGAAGCATCAAGTGGAGAAAGGTTGCTCGTTAGAGGAAGGCCAGCAACTCGGAATGGTAGTAGCATCCATGGCAACTACTAGGATAAATCAAAGGGTAGAGGGCAGAGCCATGGGAGATCGTATTCCAAACAAAAGTTTGGAGGGAAGCGATGCTTCTACTGCCATAAGGAGGGTCATTTCAAGAAAGATTGCAAGAAGATGATAAGGGATGAGGGAAGAAGTCATACCAAGAATGGAGAGGCTTCAGTTGCCAAGGAAGAACAGCAAGATGATGATGTTCTTGTTATATATTCAAGTGTGAACAAGGGGCAAGAAGGTAGCGGGAAATGGATCTTGGATTTCAGGTGCACTTATCATATGTGTCCTCACTGGGATTGGTTCAAGAATTTCAAGGAAACCAATGATGGAAAGGTTTTCATGGGGAATGATACTTCTTACAGAGTGAGGGGCATGGGAGTCATCTAGTTGAGGATGTTCGATGGAATGACAAAGCTGCTAAGGAATGTGAGATATCTTCTAGAGTTGAGAAGAAATTTGATTTCATTGGGGCAGCTAGATTCCATGGGGTATACATACAAGGCAGAGGGAGGAAAGATCAAGGTAACCAAGGGATCTTTGATAGTGATCAAAGCAGTAATGAAGGATGGTCTTTATGAGATGATTGGAGACACGGAGATCAAAGGTCAAGCACTAAGCTTGATGGCTGAGATGGATAAGGTAACTCTTTGGCACACTCGCTTGGGACATATGATCGAAAAGGGCTTACAAGTTCTCAACAAGGATGGTCTACTTAATGGTGACAAAGTAGAGGAACTTGATTTCTGCGAATGTTGTGTTCTTGGGAAACAACATCGGGTCAGCTTCAACACTGGAGTACACAAGTCTAAGGGCATTCTTTGACTACATTCATGTGGATCTTTAGGGGCCAATAAGAACACCAATATAGGGAGGTAATCTTTACTTTCTATCTTTAATTGATGATTATTCTAGAAAGGTTTAGGTTTATTTTCTTATAAATAAATCAGATTCTTTGAATAATTTTGTGGTGTGGAACAAGTTGCTAGAGACTCAAAGGGGCAGGGTAGTTAAGGTGTTAAGAACCGATAATGGCTTAGAATTTTTTAACAATGATTTTGATAAATTCTATGAATTAAATAACATTCTAAGGCATAGAACGGTTGTGAAAACCCCTCAGCAAAATGGAGTTGCTGAGAGGATGAATAGAACAATTATGGAAAATGTTAGGTGCATGTTAATTGGGTCCAGTTTACCAAAATATTTTTGGGGGGAAGCTGTGTCTACTACTATATATTTGGTTAATAGCTCACCCTCTAGGGCTTTAGACCTTAACACTCCCATGGAGATGTGGAGTGGAAAACTCCTTGAGTTAAGCAACCTTAGAATTTTTGGGTGTGCTGCGTTTGCACATCAAAAGGATGATAAACTTAGCCTAAGGTCTAGAAAATGTGTGTTTCTAGGGTATGGTGATGGGGTTAAGGGGTATAGGTTATGGTCCTTAGAGCAAAAAAGAATTAAACTCATAATAAGTAAGGATGTTATTTTTAATGAATTGTTATTTCCATACTTAGAGAAAACTAACCCTGCAAGGGATAGTGAGCAAACCAGTATGGAATTTGTGAAGCACAGGATCAAAGAGAATTCAGTTCAGGTAGAGCAAGGAAGGTAAGAGGGTTCAGATCAGGTAGATCCCATTGATTAAGGCCAAGCTCAAGACACTCGAGAGGAGGCTGAAATGGATGGGGATGATGCAGCAAGTCAGAATGACTATTAGTTCATAAGAGATCGGGAAAGGAGGGTGGTCAGACCACCTTTGAGATATGGTTTTACGGATGCTAATATAGCAGCTCCTTATGCAGAAGGGGGGGTTGAACTAGAAACTTACATGGGTGCCATAGAATGTAAGGATTCGTCAAAGTGGCAACTAGCTATGGAGGAAGAAATGATTTTTTTGAGGAAGAACAACTCTTGGGAATTGGTGCCCAAACCAGAAAAATAGAGAGTTGTGGATTGTAGGTGGATCTACAAGATCAAAGAAGGGAACCTTCTAGGGGATAAAGTCTGAAATAAGGCTTGGCTGGTGGCGAAGGGGTTCATGCAAAGAGGAGGCGTAGATTTCACATAAACCTTTTCATTTGGACAAAAGGTGGATGAAGTAGTGATTATCCTCGTCTATGTCAATGATATGCTGTTGGTTGATAACAGCAGGGAGAGGATAGAAAGGTTGACATCTCAACTCAATGAGTAGTTCGAGAGGAAGGATCTTGGCCTTGCACAAAATATCCTTGGGATATGTATAATCCGAGAAAGGGAGAGAAACAGATTGAAGATCTCTTAGACTTCCCACATAGAGAAGATGATATCTAAGTTCTCTATGGAAGATAGCAAACTAGTGAAGGTTCTCCTTGCTGGTCATTTCAGGTTCTCCAGCAATCAATGTCTGAGATCAGAGGTAGAAAAGAAGGAAATGGAAAAGGTCCCATTCTCTAGTGCGGTTGGATCAGTCATGTTCATGATGGTAAGCACTAGACCTTACATGGCTCATGCAATGAGTGTTCTCAGTAGGTTTATGAGTAATCCCAAAAAGAAGCATTAGTTTACTTCTTTAACTTAAACAGATGTTGTATAAGTTGGAAGGCTCAATTACAGTCGGTGGGAGCACTCTCAACAACCAAAGCTGAGTACATAGCAGCTACGGAAGCCATTAAGGAGGCTATGTGGTGCAAAGTGTTGTTGGAAGAGTTGAAGGTCCTAAAAGAGCAGGTGGTGATGTATTCTGTTGTGAGTTTTAAATTACTCGTAAGCGCACGAGTCGTTTGCAATATAGTGTTGTGCAAGTGCGAGGTCGAATCCACAGGGAATTGCATTGTGAAAATATATTTTTAATCTAAACTAACTTTATCTTAACCTAGTTCCGAATTGTGAATGATATTGCAAAAGAAATATAAGCTAAACTAAGTTGATTTAAAAACTAATAATTAAAACATTAAGGTTTCCAAATCTACCCCACCAAAGTTAAGTATATATGTTCTAAAAATATAGCCTATCAAAACATTCCATGAATCCAACTATAAGACAAAAAACAAAGAATATCCCAACTAAACTAAAAGCATCCAATGTATTCGCTCTTAACAAATTACAAAGGAAATCCAATTTAATCGAAAAGCATTCAATGTATCCATCAGATGAAACACAAGGAATATCCAACAGACAATTTAAACTCAATCAATTATAAGATTAACTCAAATAATTGACAGAACATTTATACTCAAAATTGTCAGATTTGTACAAGCAAATCTGAACTATTACGCCAAACAACGGCGGGGCTTCATCTTTAACCTTAGCTGAAGAGTCCAGCCACTCATAACTATAAAACTATAATAAAAAGTGCTAAACATTTAAACTAAAACAATTGAATATAAAGAAATAAATAAATAACTTTACATGGGAGAAATTCCACTCGCTGACGGGCGGCGCTTCCCCTCGTGGTGACAAAGCCTTCGAGATCCACCAGAATGCTAGTGGATGTCCACCGATAAACACCAAAGTGGCTCAGGAATTGTACATTAAAGATGAAGTGAAGAAGGGCTTATATAGGGAAATATCACAAGTGCAATATGCTTCCAATCCGATGTGGGATACTGCAGATTCCAGTTTTTGCTCTTTGACCTTTGTCTACTAAAACTGCCATAACTTTCTCTAGAAAAATCATTTTATTGATCCGTAAAATTCCCCAAAAAATAGACATCGGGATCTTTCCAAGAATATATGGCTCATCTCGTGGTTCTTCCTGAATCAATATAGTTAAATCCTCAAAAATGGCTGATCTGTCACGCTGAAATCATGCACAGCCTGCCCTTTGTCTACTAAAACTACCATAACTTTCTCTAGAAAAATCATTTTATTGATCCGTAAAATTTCCCAGAAAATAGACATCTGGATCTTTCCAAGAATATATGGCTCATCTTCTGGTTCTTCCTAAATCAATACAGTTTAATCCTCAAAAATGGCTGATCTGCACGAGCAATTCTGGCAATTTAGTGAAACTTCTTTCCAAGCTTGTAAACCTGTAAAACAACGAAAACAACTCAAAGTAACAAATTCCTAAGCTAAAAAATGTAAATTAAAGGGCCAAAATATGCAATATTTGGCACTCATCAAATACCCCCAAACTTACAATTTGCTAGTCCCTTAGCAAAACAAAATAATAAAAAAAAAAACCTAAATGAAAAACAAAGAACATAAAGATAAGTTCATCACTCATGGTATCCAAAAATTTAAGGAGCACACATCACCATGATATTCATTCATGAGCAAGCTTAAAAAGATAAACCCATCTTCGCAATGAACAGAAAAGTTAAAATCTAATTACTTACAAAAGGCAGGTTAAGGCATCACAAGTCTGACACTGTGTAAAGTGAATTAGCATATAGAAATGAAGCTTCCAAGTGACTCCAATGTGTAAGGTCTCCATGTCTCAAAATTCACCAAATTTCCCATCAGAATGAACAAAAATGGCATAGTTTTTATCTTTTTTTTTTATATAAAAGGCTCTGCTATGTTTAATTCCCTTAAGCTTTCTAATTGACCCACGTAGCGAGTGTTGAGTCAATGACTCCCAAACCAGATGGTTTAGGGCATTAGGTGTAAAGACACCCCTAAGGACTTACTAACTCGAGTCAAAAAGGCTACGAAATTAAACTGGCCTTAATACTACCAAACAAAATTCCACCTTTTGACGTGAACACTCACTGCTTACTGAGGCAAGAGGTCCAGTTACTCAGCGGAAATTTTACTGATAATGAATTTTTTATTTTTTATATTTTTTATTATACTTTTCTATGCCCAAGAATTCATCCAACAAGTCATCCAGTTTCAGTTAAGATAAGAAAAAATACACATTAAAATCACGTGTCATACCTCACGTAATTTGTGCTAATGTGCTCGTGTTAGATTAGATCAAACATGTGAATTCTCAAAATGCCTAAAGTAAGTAATTAAATTTTAAAATTTTATCACCAGATCATGTGTTCAAAATATTAAGCTCACCAATGACATCACATCACAGAAAATGTTTAGATCAACCAAAATTTCACGATAACATGAGCATGCATTTATCTCTACGACGAAAAGACAACAAATTAGGACAAAGTGTGTGATGTGTCTCCCATACCCCCAAACTTAAATTATACATTGACCCCAGTGTGTGACTAATATGGAAAGAGCTAACCTGAGATATAGAGAACTATCTGGACTGGTATGGCTCATAGCATACCCCCAAACTTGAACTGAAATACTCATTGTCCCTGAAAAATAAAAACTGGAAAACAAAAAATACTGGAAACAAACATTAATCATAAAAATGTGAAATAATAAATAAACAAAAACGATAAGTTGTGGGGTGCCTTTCATAAGCGCCAAGTTTAACGTCTCCAGCCAGACCCAATATTAGTAAACATGCCCAACTAAGCGCTCCACCATCGGATCAATAAATGGGAATGGAAAATGATCAGGCCTAGTGGCAGCATTCAATTTACGGTAGTCTAGACATTTTCTCCATCTTGACAGCACTCGAGTTGGAACCAACTCGTCGTCTTTATTTACTACCATCAATTCAGCACGTTTGGGCACGACTTTAATCAGGCTCACCCCCTTGTTATCAGATATGGGATAAATGATCCCTGCCTCTAACAGCTTAATATCTTCTGCCCTCACAACCTCTTGCATAGCAGGGTTGAGCCTTCTTTGTGGCTCCCTCGATGGCTTGGCATTCTCCTCCAACTGTATCGTGTGTATTACCAACGAGGGGTTGATTCCCTTGACATCCTCAATAGTCCAGCCTATAGCTTCCTTATGCTCTCTTAAGACGTCCAATAATTTCTCCTCTGGAGCATCACCTAAATCTAAAGCTATAATTATAGGCAAAGAATCTGCTGGACCTAGGAACTTATACTTAAGATTGTCTGGTAAAGGCTTAAGTTCCTTCTTGGGGGGTTCAGGTGTTGTGGTTTCCTCCGTCTCATTGCTTTCTCGACGATTAGACTCCAAAATGGCATTCACTTCCTCGAGCAACTTATCTAAGCCCAAGTCCTCTCCAAAGTGAGCAAAGCATGCCTCCAGGGAGTCCTCAATGCGGGATTCATCCATAGTCTCCTCTGTCTTACTACTCTCCCGAGGAGCAGACTCCAAGATAGTATTTGCTTGCTCAAGTAACTTATCTAAGTCTAAATCCTCTCTAAACTGAGCAAAGCCTGCCTCCATAATGTCCTCAGACTTCCATTCTTTCTTGGGCGCTTATAGCCTCTCAGGGTAAGGTGCTTTAGGTAAAAACAACCTAGAGAGATCCTTAATAATAGGTGTGGCTGTAGATGGCTCAGCATCTCTCTTTTCCTTGTTGCCACTTTCTTGTCCTTGTTGCATAGCATGGTTCTCCTCCACTTGATTGTCCACTTGTCTCCCAGACAAGTATGGGACAGTTGATTGCACTTGTTCCTGTCAATGCATAGGAGTTGATGAATTTCCCACCGCAAACTGTTCCTTTGGTTTAGGCTCAGGTTGACTGGGGAACTCTCCATTCTCTTCTTCACCCACGTAACTTGCGATTTGATCAATTTGACTCTCTAGCTTGGCAATCACTTGGGTGTTTTCTATGGTTGCACTCATCACTTCACTCATAGACTGGCTAGTCGTTTTCATGAAATCATTGAGAGCGTCCTCCAATGACTGTGAAACCGACGCTGGCGCTTGAATGGGAGCTTGGTAAGTGGGTGATGCTGCTGGATAGGCATAACTTGGGATTGGTGGAGGAAATTCGGGAGGGTATTGATTGTGAGCATAATAAGGGGCTCCTCCCTGATTCATCAGTTGGTTCTGCTCCCATGAAAAATTAGAGTGGTTCCACCACCCTGGATTGTATGTTTCGGAGTAAGATCCATTTGATTCCCAACAACAGTCATTGAAAGCATTCGTTTGTTCCATGGGGTTCTCGGCACAAGCCGGCATTGATGGAAAATTCTGTGCTAGATGCATGGGACTAGCACAGATGGAACAACTATCAACATTGAATGTGTTGGCAGCATTGAGGGACGGGCCGGTCATTTTCATGTACTCCTTAATGGTGTCCTCTAAAGACTGTGAAACCAGCGCTGGATTCATCCACATATTTTTTTTTTGGATAACTAACTAGTGGAAAAATAAAATCAATTCAGACCAAAAATTTTCACAAACCAAACAATTCCCCGGAAACGGCGCCAAAAACTTGTTGTGAGTTTTAAATTACTCGCAAGCGCATGAGTCGTTTGCAATATAGTGTTGTGTAAGTGCGAGGTCGAATCCACAGGGAATTGCATTGTGAAAATATATTTTTAATCTAAACTAACTTTATCTTAACCTAGTTCCAAATTGTGAATGATATTGCATGGGAGAAATAAATAAATAACTTTACATAGGAGAAATTCCACTCGCTGACGGGCGGCGCTTCCCCTCGTGGTGACAAAGCCTTCGAGATCCACCAGAATGCTAGCGAACGTCCACCGGTAAACACCAAAGTGGCTCAAGAATTGTACATTAAAGATGAAGTGAAGAAGGGCTTATATAGGGAAATATCACAAGTGCAATATGCTTCCAATCCGATGTGGGATACTGCAGATTCCAGTTTTTGTTCTTTGACCTTTGTCTACTAAAACTGCCATAACTTTCTCTAGAAAAATCATTTTATTGATCCGTAAAATTATCCAAAAAATAGATATCGGGATATTTCCAAGCATATATGGCTCATCTCATAGTTCTTCCTGAATCAATACAGTTAAATCCTCAAAAATGGCTGATCTGTCACGCTGAAATCATGCACAGCCTGACCTTTGTCTACTAAAACTGCCATAACTTTCTCTAGAAAAATCATTTTATTGATCCGTAAAATTCCCCAGAAAATAGACATCCGGATATTTCCAAGCATATATGGCTCATCTTCTGGTTATTCCTAAATCAATACGGTTTAATCCTCAAAAATGGCTGATCTGCACGAGAAATTCTGGCAATTTAGTGAAACTTCTTTCCAAGCTTGTAAACCTGTAAAACAACAAAAACAACTCAAAGTAACAAATTCATAAGCTAACAAATGTAAATCAAACGGCCAAAATATGCAATATTTGGCACTCATCATATTCGGATAGCCAAAGTGTGTTGCATTTGTGAAAGAATCCGGTGTTCTATAGGAGGACAAAGCATATGGATGTTCGGTACCATTTTATTCGGGAAAATGTTATGAAAGGATGCATTCATGTGGATAAAGTGGTCATAGAAGAAAATCCTGCAGATTTAGGAACTAAAGTTCTACCTCTAAGTAAGTTTAATCATTGCCTTGGACTTCTTAGGATTGGAGTCGGTTGATGTGGTGACTCAAATGAGTTTGGATCCTGAGTTCTCTGCACAATGGGTTCGGGTTTAATCGCTTAGACAAAGGTAGAGATTGTTGGTATTTGTCTAAGGATTAAACAAAGTTGGAGAAGCTTCAGCATCAGGTCTCCAGGCCACGGCTCAAGGTGTGTGTGCCTCACATTGCAGCAAGTCTAGGATGTGTACCCTCCAGGCCGTGCCATAGCTCAGCTTCCCCAAGGTGCGGCACCCAGTAAGGTGAAGAGTGGAGATGGTTCAGCTCTGTTCCAGGCCACGACATGCCCAGTTTTAGGCATCGACTTACAGGCACACCTGATGCTTATGTTTCAGCATTTCAAATGGTGCGTGAAGCATCATCAAAATGCACAGGATCACTTAGAATTGATGAAGGGCTATGATTGATTGGTCCTCAAGATCTAAGGGTGGAAATTGACCTTCAAGATAGGTTCAACAAGTGGTGCACTATATAAAAGGTCACCTAGCTTTAATCTCAAAAAAGTAAGTAACACAAGTGTGACATACAAGAGATCAATTGTAAGAGTGCAAAGAGACTAAACACAAGAGAGATCCTTTGTAGAGAGGCTGGTTGTTTAAGAAAAAAAGAGTAGTGTAGATTGGATACAAGGGCTTGTAAGGGGAATTTTCTTGGGAAAATTCCAGGGTTAGTTCTTATCACTTTCTTCTACTTCTTCTTCCTTCGTTCTTCAAGAACTAGTGAGTTCTTGAAGAGGTGTTGCTGATTGTAAAGAACTCTATTAACAAAATAGTGCAGAGAGCTCGGAGTAGCTCACGAGGACGTAGGCATTTGTTGAACCTCGTTAACAAATTGCTTGTGTTCTTTCTTTTCTTTGATTATTTGATTTCTGTTCTTTACAAGTCATTCTAGACTTGGGTGTTTGGAAGATCAACCCCTGGGCATTTTGAGGGTGGTTTCCAGACAAATTGATACCCCTGACTCCCTAGTCTCACGTGGATGGTCCAACTCACAATAAGAATGAACAATTTCGAGTCAGGGGCATGTCACTATATGTTTGAAATGTAGTGGGTCGAAACACGTAGTTAGGGTCGCCCCTAACTGTCTAACATGCCTCCTCAACCTCGAAATTATCTGGCCATCCATCCAGACTCCATTGGATCCCTCCCACAGAAATCCTTAAAATACTCATCAAGAGGTCAATAGTGACCTCAAACTCCACACCAATAACACTGGTTCTGAATCTCAGAGCCAGTGGACTGGGTTTCACTTAGTTTGCATAGAACGGGTGAATTAGTCTAGGGTAGTACTTCTCATATATCTTGACCAGTAGGGTCAAGTTTATTGCCTTGAAGGCAGGTAATATATCAAAATTACCATGATGAATAGAGTCAAAGTCGGCAACTCTACCCGTCATGATTTTCTTGTGCCGAATGATAATGTTATACCTATCCTTTGCAGCCAAGCTGGAAAACAGATTATCATCCAGCTCTGTTATGGGCTTCTTGCTAGATGAGCCCGCCACGCCCTTCCCACGTGATTATGGAGCCGTGGATTTGGTGGACCTTGGCCTTGTGGGTGCATGTGGTCCCCTAACAGTGGTTTTAATACGGATTCTTTCAGACATTTTTAGGAACAAAGAGTTTTTGGGAACAAAGAGTTTTGGGTGAAAATGGAAGATTTCAACAATAGAAAGTTGAAATAGATGGTGGGGATGAGTAGATCGAGGTGTTTACGTAGTGTTTTGATGGGTTTTTTTTTTTTATCAAAATGACGAGATTTTGTAGAGAGAGAAAGCTAGGGTTTTTGAAAATGGCGTAAAAATCTGGAAAAATGAAGAGTCTATTTATAGAATCGTGATACTAGTAGATTGGGGTTACGGTACCAGTCGACTGGATGAAATGGCAGAAAGATACCAGTTGACTGGGTAGTTTATACCAGTCGATTGGGTTGATAACTGAATTTCAAAAAATGGCTCCTAACAAGGTCTAGTCAACTGGTATAGCCTTATCAATCGACTGGAAGAATAGGCAGAGACTTACCAGTCGACTGGGCCCTAAAAAAAATTTCCATTCTTTGAGTCTTAGCACGAAATTTGTTTATTTTTGCCATCTTGAGTGAGGGAGACATTAAATAAGGTTTAATACTCTTTCACTAGATGTCAAATATGCAAAATGATGAATGATGAAGCAATCAGACATACAGTTTATCATAATCTAGCAATCCTATTAACAGTCTAATTTTGCAGAAGCTAGCTGCACTTAGAGGTTTTGTAAAAATGTCAGCTATTTGATCTATTGAAGGTATGAATTATAGTCTTATATCAACTTTTTTAGCATGGTCTCTTAAGAAATGATGTCTAATTTCTATGTGTTTAGTTCTAGAGTGCTGAATAGGATTCTTGGTTAGGTTGATAATACTAGTATTATCACAATGTATTGGAATACTTTCAAAGTTCATGCCATAGTCTTTTAGTTGTTGTTTCATCCATAATACTTGGGCACAACAACTTCTAACTGCTACATATTCCGCCTCGGCGGTTGATAGTGCAACGGAGTTTTGTTTCTTAGAAAACCAAGAGGTTAACATTGCACCTAAGAATTGACATGTTCCACTTGTGCTTTTTCTCTCTAATCTACATCCAGTAAAATTAGCATCTGAATATCCTACTAGCTCAAAAGATGAATCTCTGAGTACCATAATCCTATGGTTTGAGTTCCTTGTAGATATCTAAGGACTCTTTTTACTACAACTACATGTGATTCCTTAGGATTAACCTAAAATCTTGCATACTTGCATACACTAAACATTATATCAAGTCTACTTGCAGTTAAATAAAGCAATGCTCCTATCATGCTTCTATAATATTTAGTATCTACACACTTACCTCCTTCATCAATATCAAGTTTTGTAGATGTGCTCATAGGAGTACCAAGTGGCTTTGAGCTTTCTATCCTGAACCTCTTTAGTAGGTCCTTAGTGTACTTTGATTGATTGATGAAGATGCCTCCTTTCAATTATTTGATTTGAAGTCTAAGGAAGTAGGTAAGCTCTCCCATCATGCCCATTTCAAATTCACCTTGCATGCACTTTGCAAACTCTTGACACATAGATTCATTAGTAGCACCCAATATAATATCATCAACATATATTTGGACTAGTAGAGTGTCATTTATGTGAGTTTTAGTGAAGAGGGTTGTGTCTACTTTACCTCTTATAAAATTATTGTCTATTAAGAATTTACTTAGTCTTTCATACGTTGCCCTTGGAGCTTACTTCAACCCATATAGAGCCTTAGAGAGCTTGTGGACATGATTTGGAAGACTAGGATTCTTAAATCCAAGAGTTTGCTCAACATAAACCTTTATTCTATAAAGCCATTTAAAAATGCACTTTTTACATTCATTTGAAATAACTTAAACTTATTAAAGAATGCAAAGGCTAATAACATTCGAATAGCTTCTAATTAAGCTACTGGAGCATAGGTCTCATCAAAGTCTATTCCTTCTTCTTGATAATATCCCTTAGCAACTAATATAGCCTTGTTCCTAGTTATTATTCCATTTTCATCCATCTTATTTCTAAATACCCATTTAGTTCTTATGATTGTATGACTCTTAGGTCTAGGAACTAAATTCCAAACATTGTTTCTTTCAAATTGATTTATTTCTTCTTGCATGGCATTTATCCAATCATTATCTTTTTCAGCTTCAATAAATGTCTTAGGTTCAATTTGAGATAAATAAGCTACATAATTGCAAATATTTCTAATAGAGGAACGAGTTCTTACCCCTTGTGAAGGATCACCAATTACTTGATCAATTAGGTGATAATATACATACCTCCAATCTTTGGGAAGACTATCCTCTTATCGGCTTGTAGATGGTTGGTCCAATTTAAGAGTTTCCATCTCTTCATTTGTTTGAGGTGGACTCTCTTTTGGGTCAACAATGGGATTAGGTGTTTTCGTTCTTGGAATAAAATCTGCATCATCATTGAAAGAAACTTCTCTACTACTAATTGGGTTATACTCATCAAGAGTTACATGTACGAATTCTTCTACCACTAAAGTTCTCTTGTTGAAGACTTTATAAGCCTTGCTAGAGGTTGAATACCCTAGAAATATCCCTTCATCGGTCTTAGAGTCAAATTTACCCAAGTTAGTTTTATTGTTATTTAGGATAAAGCATTTACAACCAAATGTACGAAAATATGAGACATTTGGCTTTCTAACTTTCCATAATTCATACAGAGTTTTGTTAAGCATAGGCCTAATTAAAATTCTATTTAGGGTATAGTAAAAAGTGTTTACTGCTTCAACCCAAAATTATTTTGGTAAACTATTTTCACAAAGCATTGTTCTTGCAAATTCTTCTAGAGCTCTATTTTTCCTCTCAACAACTCCATTTTGTTGAGGAGTTCTAGGAGCTGAAAAGTTGTGATCAATTCCATTTTCTTCACAAAATTTTGAAAAACTTTGGTTTTCAAATTCTTTTCCATGATCACTTCTAATCCTTGAAATACAAATTCCTTTTTCATTTTGAACCTTTTTGCAAAAGTTTTCAAATCCTTTGAAAGCTTCATCCTTATAAGCAATAAAAATAACAAAGTTATATTCTTGAATAGTCATCAACAATAACAAGAGCATATTGATGGCCACCTAGACTAATGGTACTTATTGGACCAAATAAGTCCATATGCAAGAGTTCTAATGGTATAGTAGTTGAGACTATATTCTTTGATTTAAAAGAAATCCTAGTTTGTTTTCCCATTTGACAAGCATCACATACTGTCTTTTTCAAAATTGATTTTGGGAAGTCCAACGATTAAATCTTTTCTTGAAATGATTTTCAGCAAGTTCATGTTCACATGACTAAGCCTTCTATGCTATAGCCATGGATTTTCACTAATGGCAGGAAAACATTTTTCATTTTCGGAATGCAAGGATTTTAAATCAACTATATAGACATTTTCATGTCTATGGCCAACAAATTTGATATTGCTACTCTTGGTGTCTATAACTAGACGATGAGAGGTCTCAAATGTGACTTTGTTGCCTTTGTCACAAAGTTGACTAATACTTAGTAAATTTGGCTTAAGGTCTTGTACTAGCAATACATTATCTATGTTTAAGAAATCATTACCAACTTTTCAATGCCCGATTATCTTCATTTTTGTGTTGTCTCCTATGGTGACAAGTCCACCATCTCTTAAAATTAGCTCCTTGAATATGCTTTTATCACTGGTTATGTGTTTTGAGCATCCACTATCAAGGTACCAATAGTTACCTTCTTCCTTGGTGTGGAGACATATCTACATCACACAAGAATATATAATTGCATTTTTAGGTACCCAAATTTTTTTGGGTCCTTTGGGGTTAGTCCTTGAAAATATGGTTCCTTTTGGGACCCATACTTTCTTAACAGCATATAGTGATCTATAGACATGTTGATAATGCACAATCTTAGGATGATAATTATTGAAGTTTCTAGGAGTATTTAGTTGTGCATGCCTATAATGCTTAGGATATGAGTTCATAGGATACATGTTTCTATTGTGAGGAATATGAATATACATGTCATTTATAGACAATGTATGATGATGATTTCTATGATACATTCTTGTATACACATTATTTCTAGGATTACCATGATGGTAACTCCTAGTATATGTATGTGCAGTGTGCAAGTTTTGATTACTCATATAGTTTCTAGGATGCATATGATGATTATTCCTAGGATGTGTATAAGCATTTCTTGAATGAGCATACATATAAGCATGAGTATTTCTAGGATTCTTCATTCTTTTATATGCATTAGAATTAGAATTTCTAGACATGCTATCATTCATTGTGGGTGTATTTTTGACCTTGTTAGTGATCTTTGAAGTAGAGGCTTCATTCACATAAGAGACTTTCATGAATAAGCTCTCTTTTTATTTTTGCTTGCTTAATAGAGAGTATCCTAACCCGGATTTTCCTCCACTTAATCTTTGGCAAGAAAGCACTTCATCAAGCTTTTTTTTTCCAAGTATGAGTCTAGATATTGTGCCATTCAATTCTAAAATCTTATTCTATAAGTTTTTACTTTCATCTTTTAGGAAATCTTGAGAAGAATCATAAAGCAATGAAGATAGTTTATCTTTTTCTTCTCTTAGACTCATCATTTTTTTAGAAAGAGATGATACCTCTTTCATTTATAACTTCTAACAGTTCTTCACTACTACTAACAATGTTATTTTTAGAAGAGGGAGAAAGTAATACCTAATTTTCATCATCAATTGCCATAAGGAATAGGTTGGCAATTTCCTCGTATCCAACTTCTTTATCCGAGGATTCTTCCTCTTCATCATAACTCCAAGTAGTTGCAATCATAGCTTTCTTCTTGAAGCTCCTGTATGGTTTGCTTGTAACCATACAATCGGCCTTGATGTGACCGGGCTTCTTGCATCCATAGCACACAAGTGGTTCCCTTTTTGAGATGGGATCCTTTGTGTATGGTTTCTTGCTTTTCTTCAAGAATCTATGAAACCATTTGGTGATTAAAGCCATCTTACTATCTTCTTCGCTACTTTCCGCCTCTTCTTCTGATTCCTCTTCTCTGTTGTATGTAGAGGCTTTGAGAGCAATCACCTATTCTTCTTCTCATCATCATTGACAATGGGATTCATTTCTTCCATCTTATATGTCAACATGACCCAAGAAGTGTCTTAACATCAAGTTTGTCAAGATCTTTGGCCTCTGTGATAGCCGTCTTCTTTGCTTTCCATGTTGGTGGCAAAGATCTTAAGATTTTCCTTGTTAGCTCAAACTCCTCAATATTCCTACTAAGAAGCTTCAAACCATTAACAATAGTTGTGAAACGTGAGTGCATTTGAGAAATTGTTTTGTTAGGAGACATTCTAAAATATTCATATTTAGATACTAGCATATAATTTTTTTTATTTTTTAACCTCACTAGTTCCTTCATATATAACTTGCAATTTATCCCATATCTCCTTAGCCAAAATGCATGCAGAGATTTTATTGTATTTAGATATATCTAAAGCACAATGTAAAATGCTTGTGGCTTTACTATTGAGAGATATCATTCTACAATCCTCATCATTGTACTCAATTTTGAGTTTATGGCATTGTATGATTGATTTCTCCAATAATTATTTCCTTTGATGGAATTCTAGGTCCTTCTTCAATGACTCTCCACAGATTATAATCTTTTCCTTCAACAAAGATTTTCATCATGTTTTTCCAATAGCTATAGTTGGAGCTATTGAACAAAGAAGGCCTAGTATATGAGTGTCCCTTAGAATAGCTATTTGCTACCATCGGATCAACTCAAGGATATTAAGCCTAAAATTGAGAACGAAGCTCTGATACCAATTGTAGACTGAGGTTTCAACCCAAGAGGGGGGGTGAATTGGGTTTTAAAAAACTTTCGCTAATCAATCACAAGTTTATAAAAACAGATAAACCAACATGTATGTAAACAAGTAATGTGCTGAAAATAAAAGAGTTTAAGGAATAGAGGATGCAAACTCAGTTTATAGTGGTTCGACAATATCGGATTCATTCTGACCCTATGTCCACTCTCTTCAAGGAACCTCCTTGAAGTAATCCACTAAGAAACTTAGTCGTGCAACTTCACGGGTGTTGCACAAACCTTACAATCAATCCCTTCCTCTTGGAAGCAAAACCTCATCCTCTCGGAAGCTAATCTCTTCCTTTCCTAAGCTAATCCCTTTACAATAGATGCCGTAAAGTAAATAGTAGAGAAACAACAAAGAAAACTTATACAACTGAATAATATCTCTCTTTCAAGGTAAAGCTTGAAGAATGGCTCAACAATCAATTTTTCAAAGCTTTTTGTGTATCAATGAGTAAAAACTTGATTGAATGTGTGATTCCCCATTTCGAAATGCTCAATAGAGTGGGTTTATATAACCTTGATGTAATATGCTCGTTCTCAACTGATTTGGTACGTTTTGGTACAATTTGTTCTAAAATCTCGCGTCTCAACGGTCATATTTTTTGAACTACCAGTCGACTGGATCTTAGTACCAGTCGACTGGGTCAAGCTTAAAAATCCCATTTTTAAGACTTTGAAGGTACCAGTCGACTGGGAAACTTCTACCCAAAGTACCGTTCGACTGGGTTATTCTTATTAGTCGACTGGGGACTGTCTGTCCAAAACACCAGTCTTCTGGTGTAAGCACCCAGTCGACTGGGTTGCCTTTCAACCCAGTTTTTTTAATTATTTTAAAAAGATTTGATTTTAAAACATTAGTTTTTAAAACGCCTTTTCAAAATGAGCCATTGGACAAGCTAATTACCTTAACAGGTGAGATTTACAACTAGTTTAAATACCTTAACCCTATACTAGATTTTCTATCTTTACTTGGAGTTTAATTTGAATTGAGTTCTTGTACCTTGATCCTTAGCTGAATGCTTTTATCGCTTAATACACTTAGATAGCACTGCTAGTATAATAACAATTTGTGTTTTGTCATCATTAAAATATAGGTGAGGGTCAACATATAAAAATAAGGAGAAAGAATAGCTTATATGTATGGATTAGGCCAAAAACTCGTGAGGTTAAGCTTTTAAGTCAAGTTGGTGTCCACTCATATATATCAAGCCACACGCAAGGTCTCCCCCATGCACCAACACCATGTAGCCTTTCTAAAGGAAATCACGGCCGTTCTATCATTGACGTGGTTATTCCTAATATAAATTTTAATTAGGACAGTGTTTGGCTTGTTTTTCCAAGTTTGTTGGCATTACCTCTAATATTTTTGCATAAATGTGGGCTATACTTGATGCCCTTCTTTTCATTAACATCTTGGAATCACTCATGTTATGACCACTGCCTATTGACCTGCTGTAGATTCTCTTAGCTGCCTATCGACCTGCAGTAACTACATAGTAATCTATGGGTTTTGAACCTCCTGCTTTCATCTAGAGTTTTGTTTGCCGCTATAGATGGCCCTGGTAGGTTTCTACTTCAAAAAAATTTATTATAAATTTGAACTATATAACTTCTTTGGATGTACGTTTCAATATATAATATAATATAATATAATTCTTCCTTCTTTTGAAATGAAAAAGAAAACAAAAATCTCGAAGTCCAAATTGTTTTGCTATATGAACTTCTTTAGGATAAACCAATGTATTTGTACGAATGAGATCATATACTGAATTATTTTAAATATAGATCATAACAAATAGTGTTAGAAAATTCTTTACAAAACCATACCCTTGTCTCATGGAAACAAAGATTTCATTAAAGAAAGGAAAGGTCCTTAAGGATAAAAGAAGTTATAGAAAGTAAAATCTCCATGATCCAAATGCACATATCAGAAATGGGCCTAGTCAATCCAGCTAATTGATGTGTTTTCTTGGATGAAAATTTTGTAAAATTCTTTCTTGTAAACAGGAATTACTCACTTCTCTATTTTGACCAAAATGACCTTTATATATATTCTACATAATTTTCCTAGGGACAAAATATACTAATTTCTATATTGATTTCTCCTTATATCCAAAAACACCATGACAAAAATGTAAATTAACATAAAAGCTAAATTAAAAAACTAAGTTTGATTGGACATTTATTAATCAATTCATAGTTCACACAATAATTGGCCTCATAAGACTAATACTTATACCATACAGTCCAACTCTGATTTATAGAACCTCATGGCTACAATAGATGCTTGTGATTTTTGAGATGATATTTACGTGCGTTAATAAGATTTAATTATAGATGTTTAGTTCCCGTCCAACCTTGACCTCACAGCAGCCTATTGATGAGCCGTCTCACCATAGTTTGACGAACAACATTCATCAAAGTAGGATGACGCTTCTTCTCGAGAAGTCTTAGTACGTTATTGATTAGCAGCATTACTAGCAATCTTCTTCTCTAGAAATCCTTTAGGGGTAAATTTTGGGGGAGGATGGCATTCATCTTGTTTCCTCATACGATGATCGAGCCCTTAAATGCCAAAAACTGTCTTCCAAGACACAAACTTGCACTTGGGCCAAGTTGTTTCACTACTACAGACATCAGGCTCCATGGCTTTTCATTTGAAAGATATTAATCTACCAAAAACAGCAACCCAATCATCTTTAGATGCAAAATCCTTCTGAAAAAATATCCTCGTGAACAAAGAACCACCCATCATTGCAATTATTTTTTTTATTAAAAAAAAATTCATGAATTTGAAGAAAATAATTTGATTTTTTTTGTTCTTAAATTTCACCTTACATTTTGTACACTAAAATGGATTAACAAATTATGTATATAGAGGTTGGAGCAAGATGTGATGCATAAAAAATTACATTAATTGCAAATATTCTTAAATTTATATTGTCATCATTACACATATACCATAATTAATTTGCATATCTTTATGATATGCATATTATTGAAGGTTATAACTTTGATCATGATCTCTATTAAACAATAATTATTTTCATAATTGTTAGTATTAAAATTTCAATTCACTAGAAAACTTTCCATTATAAGAAAAATGTGGAGATCAAGTGAATACGCTCAAATACTCTTCCTACCACGGTGGAGTGAAGTATGCTTTGTTCGGGTAATTTAATATGAACCAATATTTGTGTCAGATTCACATGTAAGGACACTCACATAATTTTTCTCTAAATATTATTTTCTATAAGAGAAACATGTTTATTGCACCTAACATGCATGTAACCTAGCCACTTAGGTGACTCTATACTAATATGGTCAATAATTCCTCCTTTATTTTAATTTCTTTTAGCTGGAATAAGAATTTTTTTAATATACTCCCAAATTTGGCTATATCTTTATCGGTATTTTAAATCTTAAGGTTGATTTACCATTCTTATATTTACAATTTTCGAGGAAACATATTCGTATATATGATAATTGAATATCTTTCTCCTCTGTCTCTTTTCTTTTCTTTTTTCAAAAAAGGAAATAACATTAAAATAAAATATATAGGGGACAAAGGGATGAACCCATGCCTAACCCTTCCTAATACATAGCAAGATTAAAAAAGAGTACAACTTCAAAACGAAACCACAAAACTAAAAAAAAAGCACAACTCAATGTTTTTTACTCCTAACTTTAATTCCCTCTTTCTTTCTTTGGTTTCAATTTTTTCAGCTTGGTGAAAAGTTCCATAGCTATACACTTCTTATTTTTATAATTTTATTTATTTATTTATTTTTATTTTTTGTGAATGAAAGGATAGTGATACATTTGGAATCAATGCACATGGTCACTCATTCATTGCCTTTTTATCATGCTATTATTAATTGATCCGCATTTTGTTCACGTTTTTTATATCTTCATCCATGTAAATGTAATTCCCATATGTTTTAGGGTTCGGTGATGTACAACATTCACTTTTAATCTGTCCTTTGTTAAGAAAGAAATTAGAAGAACAAAGAAGAAATGTGGAAAAAGAATCCCACATTGAATATATAGAAATAAGGAGAAAGAATGGCTTATATATATAGATTAGGCCAAAAACTTGTGAGCTTAAGTTTTTAAGTTAAGTTGGTGTCCACTTATATATATCAAACCACATGCGAGGTCTCCCCCATGCACCAACACCATTTTGCCCTTCTAAAGACAATCTTGACCATTCTATCATTGGCGTGGTTATTCGTAATATAAATTTTAATTAGGACAGTGTTTGGCTAATTTTTCCAAGTTTGTTGGCATTACCTCTAAAATTTTTGCATAAATGTGGGCTATACGTGATGCCCTTATTTTCCTTAAAATCTTGGCATCACCTATGTTATGACCATTGCTTATCGATTTGTTGTAGCTTCTAGGGGAGGTAAAAAGTTTGCATGCTGATGACTTTGTGACTATAGCAGCAACTACATAATCATCTATGGGTTTTGAACCTCCTACTTTTATCTAGAGTTTTGTCTACTACTATATATGGCCCTGTTGGGCTTCTACTTCAGAAAATTTTGGTATAACTTTTAACTATGTAACTGCTATGGATGTAGATTTTAATATATAATATAGACAACAAGATAAATTGGTATCACTGACGGACTGAATTCTTCGGTGATACCCTATTTCTTGTCTGTGATACTTGTTGGAAATCACCTTGATAAGATGCCCAGGTGGTGATCTTCCAAACACCCAAGTCTAGAATGACTTGTAGAAAGAATTGAAATCGAAAACAGGAACAAAAAGTCAAAGAAAGAAAGAAGATAAGCAATTGTTATCGAGGTTCGGCAATGTGCCTACGTCCCCATGAGTTCCTCCGAACTCTCTGCACTAAATCAAATGGTTCTTATAAGTTACAGCAATCCCCTTCCAAAAACCAAGTTCTTGAAGAAACCAAGAAGAGAAGAAAGAAAGAAGATGAGAACTAACAATGCTCTCTTTCTAATCTAGACTTCTCTATCTCTTACACCTAGCCTCACTACAAAGAGTCCTTTTTGTGTTTATGTTTCTCACACAATTCTCTCTTGTATTACAATTGATCTCAAAGTATGTCACAAACTTGTGTTGTTCTCTTGTTGAAAAATGAGGCTAGGGAACCCCTTTCATAGCCACCCACTTCTTAGACATTCTTGAGATTCAATCCTCACCCTTTGATCATGATTAGCACTTAATCATGGCCCTCCATCACTCCTAAGTGGTGTTGTGCATTTTAACCTTGTACCTATGCACCTAAGAGGGGCTTGAAATAGGCTGTCTATGTGTGCAGCATTTTTCCTAGTGCCTAGGTGCTCAACAGGGCGCGGTGCGATGCTGGGCAGAGTGCCTTTACACACTCCCTGGGTGGTGCGCCGCTGATGGAGGAGCGGTGATGTGGTGGTGTATTTTAGGAGGTCGCATACTAGATGGTGCACCATTGGGCTATGGGCGGTGTGATACTGATGCGGTTCTGGAGACAGGCATTCTGGACGGTGCGGTGCTGGGCTGTGCGCGGTGAGGTGCTGGCCATCACTTGCAGTGTGCACACTCCTTCAGCTTGTGTGCTGAAGTGCGCACACTAGTGCACCTAGCCTTACCTTGCTCCAAAGTGATGTACACACATGTGTGCAGATCTCTAACTTGCTGAACTTTAATTCTCTAACCTTGGTTTAGACTTTATCCATCTTTGAACCATGTTTTGACATGTTTAAACCTTAGACAAATACCAACAATCTCTACCTTTGTCTAAGCATTTAAACCTGAACCATTGTGCAAAGAACTTCAGGATCCAAACACATCTTGAGTCATCAATCAACCGACTCCATTCCTAAGAAGTCCAAGGCAATGATTGGACCTTCTTAGAGGTAGAACCTTGGTGCCATGAATGCATCATTTCGTATCATTTTTCGAAATCTAATGACACCGAACATCCATATGCTTCATCCTCTCATGGAACACTGGATTCCTCTACAAGTGCCATACACTTTGGCTATCCAAAGATACCACCACCTGCTCTTTTAAGACCTCCCACTCGTCCAACAACCCTTTACACTCCATAGCCTCCTTTATGGCTTCCGTAGCCGCTACGCATTCTGCCCCGGTTGTTATGAGTGCTACCACTGACTGCCATTGAGCCTTAAAATACCTTAGCAACCACTTTATCCCAAGACAATGCTTATTTTCAGGATTACTCACAAATCTGCCGAGAACACCCATTGCCCAAGAAACCTTTAACCAGTTTCTCTCCTTTTCTTGGATTCTACACATCCCAAGGATCTTTTGTGTAAGGCTGAGATCTTTCCTCTCGAACTCCTCACTGAGTTGAAATGTAAACCTTTCCATCCTCTCCCTACTATTCTGAACCAACAGTACATCATCGACATAGATAAGGATACTCACCATCTTCTCCACCTTGTGTCCAGGTGAGAAAGTTTCTGTGAAACCTATGTCTTCTCTTATTGGGAACCCATTCGCCACCAACCTAGCTTTATTCCGAACTTTATCTCCTAGAGGGTACCCTTCTTTGATCTTGTAAGTGCACTTACATTCTACAACTTTCTGCTTTCCTAGAATTTTTGCCAATTCCCATAAGTTGTTTGTTGGAAATCACCTTGACAAGATGCCCAGGTGGTGATCTTCCAAACACCTAAGTCTAGAATGACTTGTAGAAATAATTTCAGCAATCGAACACAAGAACAGAAAATCAAAGAAAAAAAGAAGACAAGCAATTTGTTATCGAGGTTCGGCAATGTGCTTATGTCCCCGTGAGTTCCTCCGAACTCTCTGCACTATCTCAAATGGTTCTTACAAGTTATGATAATCCCCTTCAAGAAACCAAGTTCTTGAAGACACCAAGAAGAGAAGAAAGAAGATTACAATGCTCTCTCTCAATACTACTCTTCTTTACAACCAGCCTTACTACAAAAGAGTCCCTCTTGTGTTTATGCCTCTCACACAATCCTCTCCTGTATTTACAATTGATCTCATAATGTCACAAACTTGTGTGTCTCTCTCTTATTAAAAATTAGAAACCCCTTTTATAGCCATTCACTTCTTGGACATTCTTGTGAATCAATCTCCACCCTTTGATCATGATCTCTTTTTAATCATAGCCCTTCAACATCCTCCAAGTGGTGTTGTGCGTTTTGATATTGTGCACACATACTTTGGAGAGCCTTTAAGCCTGCTGTCTATGGGTGCAGCAGTGTGCCTAGTGGTGCGGCGCTCAGCAGGGCGCAGTGCGGCACTGAGGCAGAGTGTGCTTGTGTGCATGCTGGGCAGTGCACCGCGGATGGCTGAGCGATGCAGTGCTGGTTCTGTTCCAGCAGCACCCTTGCTGGACGGTGCACCGTTGGTGGATGGCCAGTGCATCACTGGTGTGATCTTGGAGCTTATCTTCTGGATGGCACGGCGCTGGAGAGGGGGCGGTGCACCGCTGGTGCACACTGATGCTACCCAGTAGTGGACACACTCCATCAGCTTGTGTGCAGAAGTGCACACACCAGTGTGCCTAGCTTTCCCTTACTCCAAATTAATGCACACATATGTGCGCAGTCTTCTAACTTACTGAAATTTAATCCTCCATCCTTGGTTTAGATTTTAACCATCTTTGAACCATGGTTGGACTTGTACAAACCTTAGACAAATACCAACAATCTCTACCTTTGTCTAAGTGTTTAAACCTGAACCATTGTGCAGAAAGCTTCGGGATCCAAACTCATCATGAGTTATCTATCAACCGATTCCTATCCTAAGTAGTCCAAGGCAATGATTGAACTTACTTAAAGGTAGAACTTTAGTACCCAAATCCGCAGTATTTTCTTCAGTGGCAACCTTGTCCACATGGATGCATCCTTTGGTAACATTTTCCCGAATGAAATGATATTGAACATCTATATGCTTTGTCCTCTCATAGAACACTGGATTTTTACATAAGTGCAAGGCACTTGGACTATCCGAAAATACCAAAACCTGCTCCTCTAGTACCTTCAACTCTTCAAGCAACCCTTTGCACCACATAGCCTCCTTAATGGCCTCCGTAGCTACTATGTACTCAACCTCGGTTGTTGAGAGTGCTACCACTGGCTGTAACTGAGCCTTCCAACTAGCACAACATCCATTAAGTTAAAAAAAGTAGGAGGTAATCGATCTCCTTTTATCCCGATCTGCTCCATAGTCCGAATTAGCAAAACCCTCAAGGCAGATGGCATTACCCCTCTTCTCATACACTAGCCCTACTTCTAGGCTTCCCTTCAAATACCTCAGCAACCACTTCATCCCAAGCCAATGCTCATTTCTGGGATTACTCATAAACCTGCTGAGAACACTCATTGCATGAGCAATATCAGGTCTAGTGCTTGCCATGGTGTACATAACAGAACCAACAACACTAGGGTAAGGGACTTTCTCCATTTCCTTCTTCTCTGCCTTCAATCTTGGAAATTGATCGCTGGAGAACTTGAAATGACCAGCAATGGGAACCTTCACTGGTTTGTTATCTTTCATAGAGAATTTAGATATCATCTTCTCTATGTAGGAGGTTTGAGAGATCTTCAATCTGTTTCTCTCCCTTTCTCGGATGATACATATCCCAAGGATCTTTTATACATGGCCAAGATCCTTCATCTCAAGCTCCTCACTGAGTTGAGCCTTCGATTTCTTTATCGTCTCCATGCTGCTCCCAACCAGTAACATATCATCAACATAGATGAGGATGATCACCATTTCCTCAACCTTCTGCCCTTTATAGTACAAGCACGAATCATAATAGCTCCTCATGAAACCCATGCTGAATACAAAGGAATCAAACCTCTTGTTCCATTGCCGAGGTGATTGCTTCAGGCCATAGAGAGACTTCTTCAATTTGCACACTAACTCTCCCTACCTTCCTTCCTTATAGCCTTCGGGTTACCTCATGAAAATGGTCTCATCGAGCTCTCCATGTAAGAATGTTGTCTTCACATCCATTTGCTCAATTTCCCAATCAAATTAGACCACCAATGCTAACACTATCTGGATCGTCTTGTACTTTACAACTGGTGAGAAGATTTCGGTGAAATCTATGCCTTCCTTTTGGGTGAACCCCTTCGCCACCAGCCCAGCCTTATATTGGACTTCATCCCCTGGAGTATTCCCTTCTTTGATCTTGTAGAGCCATCTACAATCCACAACTCTTTGTTTTTCAGGTTTGGGCACCAACTCCCAAGAGTTGTTCTTCATCAAAGAATCTATTTCTTCCTCCATAGCCAGCTGCCACTTTGATGATTCCTTACACTCCATGGAATCCGTGTATGTTTCTTGTTCAACCTCTCCTTCTCTCCAAGGAGCTGCTACATTAGCATTTGCAAACCCATATCTCAAAAGAGGTCTAACCACTCTCCTTCCCTGGTCTCTTGTGAGCTGGTAGTCATTTACTGCATCAACCTCTTCTTGTTTAGCCTCTTCTTGAGTTTCTTAAGCTTGGCCTTCATCCAAGGGCTCTACCTAGTCTGAACCCTCTTGCCTCCTCTGCTCTACCTGAACCGAGTTCTCCTTGATGCAATGCTCCACAACTTTCGGACTGGTTTGCTCACTAGACCCTGCAGGGTTAGTTTTCTCCAATTAAGGAAATAATAATTCATTAAAGATAACATCCCCACTTATAATCAGTTTCATGCCCTTCTTTTCTAAGGACCACAACCTAATCCCTTAACCCCATCACTATATCCTAGAAATACACATTTTCTAGATCTAGGGCCAAGTTTATCCTCCTTTTGATGTGCATATGCTACACACCCAAAAGTCCTTAGGTTGCTTAATTCAGGGGGTTTTCCACTTCAAATCTCCATGGGAGTCTTGAGCTCTAAAGCTCTAGAGGGTGATCTATTACCAAGTATGCAGCTATAGCCATAGCTTCTCCCCAAAAATATTTTGGTAGCTGGGATCCTATTAACATGCACCTAACCTTCTCCATAAGGGTTCTACTCATTCTTTCAGCAACTCCATTTTGCTGGGGTGTTTTTACAACCGTCTTATGCCTTAGAATGCCATTTAATTCACAAAATTTATCAAAATCATTATTGCAAAATTCTAAGCCTTTATCGATTCGTAAAGCCTTAACTACCTACCCGTTTGAGTTTCCAGCAACTTCTTCCACACAACAAATTTATTCAAGGCATCGGATTTTTTCCTAAGCAAATAAACCCACACTCTTCTTGAATAATCAGCAATTAAAGACAGAAAGTAAAAGTTACCTCCCTATGTTGGTGTCCTAGCTGGTCCCCAAAAGTCTGAATGAATGTAGTCAAGAATCCCTTTGGACTTGTGCACTCCGGTGTTGAAGCTGACCCGATGTTGCTTCCTAAGAATGCAACTCTCACAGAAATCCAGTTTTTCTACTTTGTCACCACCAAGTAGACCTTCTTTGCTAAGAACTTGCAGGCCCTTTTCGCTCATGTGTCCCAAGCAAGTGTGCCAAAGGGTTACCTTGTCCATCTCAGCCATCAAGCTTGCAGTTTGATCATTGATTTCTGTCTCTCCGATCATCTCATAGAGTCCATCGTTCTTGTTGCCTTGATCACTACCAAAGATCCCTTGGCCACCTTGATCTTTCCTCCCTCTACTTTGCATGTATACCCCATAGAATTCAGTTGCCCCAATGAGATCAAGTTCCTCTTCAAATCTAGAAGATATCTTACATTTCGCAGCAACCTTGTGACTCCATCAAACGTTTTCAATTGAATGTCGCCAATCCCTCTCACTTGGCAAGAATTGTAATTCCCCAAGAATACCCTTCCATCATTGATCTCCTTGAAATTCTTGAACCATTCTTTGTGAGGGCACATATGGTAAGTGCACCCGGAGTCAAGAATCCACTTTCCGCTGTCTTGCCTCCTGCTCACATTTGAGCACACAATAAGAACATCATCTTACTATTCTCCCTTGGCAACCAAAGCCTCTCCATTGTTGGTGTGGCATCTCCTCTCATCTCACAACCTCTTCTTACAATCTTTCTTGAAATGGCCCTCCTTGTTGTAGTAAAAGCATCTCCTTCCTCCTCTAAGTCTTGTCTTGGAATGAGATCTCCCATGGTTCTGCCCTCTACCTCTTGATTTCTCCCGGTAGTTACCATGGTTGCTACTGCCATTCTGAGTTGTTGGCCTTCTTCTTATGAATAGCCCATCACCACTTGATGTCTCCTTCATCTTGGCCTTGAAATCATTTGCCCTTATGGCATTGATCAAAATCTCCTTTGTCAAAGTATCCCTTCCATACTCAATGGCATTAATCAAGTTATCAAAGCAATCAGGAAGAGAATTTAACAAAATGACAGCCAATTGTTCATCCGGAAAAATAATGCTACAGCTATTCAAATCTTGAACTACCTTATTAAAGACATCAAGATTATGTTGCAACTCTTTACTAGGGTCCATTTTAAAAGCAAAGATTCTTTTAAGAAGATAAATCTTGTTAAGAAGAGTTTTGGTAAGAAACAACTCATCTAGTTTCTTCCATATAACAGCTGGATCCTCCGAGTCTCCGCACTCCCTTGTGACACTATCCGACATGTGCAAGAAAATGGTGCTGTAAGCCATCTTCTTCATCTCAGTCCGCTAGTCTTCTGTGACACTTGTTGGAAAAGAATCGTCTTCTCCAATAGCCAAGTCCACTTTCTGTTGTATTAGAACAGCCTTGATCTTCCGCTTCCAAAGGGAAAAGTCTCCCTTTCCATCAAACTTCTCAACACAAAAATTTGAAGCCATCTTTTGCAGACAAGATCCCAGATTTATGCACTTCCCGATAGAAGATGGATCTTAACACCGTTCTTGAATCAACCTTTAAGCACCATCAGATCTTGATCTTTACACCGTTCTTGAATCACCCAAGAAGTTGATCTTTGATTCTTAAAGTCTTGGCTCCGTAACCTTCTTGTTCTTGCTCTGATGCCCAGCTGTGCAGCTCTGATACCACTGTTGGAAATCACCTTGACAAGATGCTCAGGTGGTGATCTTCCAAACACCTAAGTCTAGAATGACTTGTAGAAATAATTTCAGCAATCAAACATAAGAACAGAAAATCAAAGAAAGAAAGAAGACAAGCAATTTGTTATCGAGGTTTGGCAATGTGCCTATGTCCCCGTGAATTCCTCTGAACTCTCTACACTATCTCAAATGGTTCTTACAAGTTATAGCAATCCCCTTTAAGAAACCAAGTTCTTGAAGACACCAAGAAGAGAAGAAAGAAGATTACAATGCTCTCTCTCTCTATATACTACTCTTCTTTACAACCAGCCTTACTATAAAAGAGTCCCTCTTGTGTTGATGTTTCTCACATAATCCTCTCTTGTATTTACAATTGATCTCACAATATCACAAACTTGTGTGTCTCTCTCTTATTAAAAATTAGGCTAGGAAACCCCTTTTATAGCCATTCACTTCTAGGAAATTCTTGTGAATCAAGCTCCACCCTTTGATCATGATCTCCTTTTAATCTTAGCCCCTCAACATCCTCCAAGTGGTGCTGTGCATTTTGGTATTGCGCACACATACTTTGGAGAGCCTTTAAGCCTACTGCCTGTGGGTGCAGTAGTGTGCCTAGCGGTGCGGATCTCAGCAGGGCACGGTGCAGTGCGGAGGCAGAGTGTGCTTGTGTGCATGCTAGGCAGTGTAACGCGGATAACTGAGTGATGCAGCGCTGGTTCTATCCCAGCAGCACCCTTGCTGGCTGGTGTGCCACTGGTGGATGGCTGGTGCACTGCTAGTTTGGTCCTAGAGCTTACTTTTTGGATGGTGCGGTGCTAAAGAGGGGGTAGTGCACCGCTAGTGCACACTGATGCTGCCCTGCAGTGCACACACTCCATCAGTTTGTGTGCAGAAGTGCACACACTAGTGTGCCTAGCCTTCCCTTGCTCCAAATTGATGCACACACATGTGTGCAGTCTTCTAACTTGCTGAAATTTAATTCCCCATCCTTGGTTTAGATTTTAACCATTTTTGAACCATGGTTGGACCTATGCAAACCTTAGACAAATACTAACATTGTTCTTCCTCAAAGAATTCATTTCTTCCTCCATAGCTAGCTTCCATCTTGGCGAATCTTTACATTCCATTGCATCTGTGTAAGTCTCTTGTTCACTTATCTCTTCTTTTGTCCAAGGAACTACTGCATCTATAAACCCATATCTTGAAGGTGGTCTGACTAGCCTTCCTTCCCGGTCTCTTGTGAGCTGGTAGTCATTCCGACTTGCTGCATCAACCTCTTCTTGTTTAGCCTCTTCTTGAGTTTCTTGAGCTTGGCCTTCAACCAAGGGCTCTACCTGGTTTGAGGCCGCTTGCCTCGTTTGCTCTACCTGAACCGAGTTCTTCTTGATGCAGTACTCTACAACTTCTGGACTGGTTTGCTCACTAGCCCCTGCAGGGTTAGTTTTGTCCAAATAGGAAAATAACAATTCATTAAAATTAACATCCCTACTTATTATGAGTTTCAATCCTTCTTTCTCTAAGGACCACAACCTATACCCCTTAGCCCCTTCTCCATATCCTAGAAACACTCACTTTCTAGATCCTGGGCTAAGTCTATCATCCTTTTGTTGTGCATACCCAGCACACCCAAAATCCTAAGGTTGTCCAACTCAGGGGGTTTTCCACTCCACATCTCCATGGGAGTCTTGAGATCTAAAGTTCTAGAGGGTGATCTATTTATCGAGTATGCAGCTGTAGCCACAGCTTCTCCCTAAAAATATTTTGGTAAACCGGATACATTTAACATGCACCTAACCTTTTCCATAAGGGTCTTATTCATCCACTCAGCAACTCCACTTTGCTGAGGGGTTTCCATAACCATCCTATGTCTTAGAATGCCATTGAACCTACAGAATTGATCAAGTTCTTGGTTAAAATTTCTAAGCCATTATTGGTTCTTATCCCCTTAACTACTCTACCCATTTGAGTCTCTACCAGTCCTTTCCACACCACTAATTTATTCAAAGCATCTGATTTATTTTTAACCAAATAAACCCACACCTTTCTTGAATAATCATCAATTAAAGACAAAAAGTAAAAGTTACCTCCCTGTGTTGATGTCCTTGCTAGTCCCCAAAGGTCCGCATGAATATAGTCAAGAATGCCCTTAGACTTGTGCACTCCGGTGTTGAAGCTGACCTGATGTTGCTTCTCAAGAACACAACACTCGCAGAAATCAAGTTCCTCTACTTTGTCACCACCAAGTAGGTCATCCTTGCTGAGAACTTGCAAGCCCTCTTTGCTCATATGTCCCAAGCAAGTGTGCCAAAGGGCTGTCCTATCCATCTCAGCCATCAAGCTTGCTGCTTGATCATTGATTTCTGTCTCTCCGATCATCTCATAGAGTCCATCGTTTCTTGCTGCCTTTATCACTACCAAAGATCCCTTAGATACCTTGATCTTTCCTCCCTCTACTTTGCATGTATACCCCATGGAATCCAGCTGCCCCAATGAGATCAAATTTCTCTTCAAATCTAGAAGATACCTCACATTTTCCAACAGCCTTGTGACTCCATCAAACATCCTCACCTGGATGTCTCCCGTGCCCCTCACTTGGTAAGAAATATCATTCCCTAAGAAAACCCTTTCATCATTGGTTTCCTTGAAATTCTTGAACCAACTCCGGTGAGGGCACATGTGATGAGTGCACTCGAAATCCAAGATCCATTTCCTGCGGCCTTCTTGCCCCTTGCTCACACCCGAGCACACAATAAGAACATCATTATCTTGCTATTTTGTTTTGGCAACCGAAGCCTCTCCATTCTTGGTATGGCTTCCCCCTCAATCCCTTGTCATCTTCTTGCAATCTTTCTTTACATGACCCTCCTTATGGTAGTAGTAGCAACTTTTCCCTCCAAATCTCAGTTTAGAATGCATTCTCCTATGGCTTTCTCCTCTACCTCTGTCCCGGTAGTAGCCATGCATGTTGTTGTGCACTCTCCGATGACTCTTTGCTCTACCTTTATCCCGGTAGTAACCATGCATGCTGGTGTGCACTCTTTCATGGCTCTCTCCTCTACGTTCAACTCCACAGACATGCTGGTACCCCTAGTTCGTCAATTACATAACTATTTTACATTTCCACCCTAAAAACTACTAAGTGTTGAACTTTATTAGACAAAAACACACACTTTTGGAGAGCTAGTGATCCGAAACGGATTTAATTTGTTCTTACGAGTCATGTTTGACTCTACGGACATGCCAGTACCTGGAGTTCATCCATCAGTCGACTACTTTACATTTCCACCCTAAAAACCGCTAAGTTTTGAAATTTATTATACTAAAACACATACTTTTTGAGAGCTTAGTGATCCAAAACGGATTTCATTTGTTCCCACGAGTCACATTCGACTTGACGAACATAACGGTACCCCGGTTCGTCCATTACTAGACTATTTTACATTTCCACCCTAAAAACGCTAAGTATTGAGCTTTATTAGACTAAAATATACACTTTTGGAGAGCTTAGTGATCCGAAACTGATTCTGTGTGTTCCCACGAGTTACCTTCGACTCAACGCACATTCTGGTATCCCCAGTTCGTCCATTGCATGACTATTTTACATTTCCACCCTGAAAACCATTAAGTGTTGAAATTTGTTAGACTAAAACCCACTTTTGGAGAGTTTAGTTATCCAAAATAGATTCTGTTTGTTCCCACAAGTCATGTTTGACTCGACGGATGTGCCGATACCATCGGTTTGTCCATTACACGACTATTTTTCATTTCCATCCTAAAAACCTCTAAGTGTTGAACTTTATTAGACTAAAACACACTCATTTGGAGAGCTAGTGATCTAAAATAGATCTTGTTTGTTCCCCAAGTCAGGTTTAACTTCACGAACATGCTGATACCCTCGGTTCATCCATTACTCGTCTATTTTACATTTCAACCCTAAAAACGATTAAGTATTGAACTTTATTAGGCTAAAACACACACTTTTGGATAGGTTAGTGATCCGAAACAAATTTCATTTATTCTCATAAGTCGTGTTCGACTCCAAGGACATGCCGGTAGCCCCAGTTCGTCCATTACATGACTATTTTATACTTTCACCCTAAAAAGCGCTAAGTGTTGAACTTTATTAGATTAAAACACACTTTCAAAAAACTAGTGATCCCAAATGGATTTTGTTTGTTCCCACGAGTTACATTCGACTACACGGACGTACCGATACTTTTGATTTATCCATTACACATCTATTTTACATTTACCCCTAGAAAGCGGTTCATGTGCCGTCACAAAATGTTGCATCATCTGTTGCATCTGTTGTCGCTCTTATTGCTACTGCTGCACCCATACTACAGTTGTTGCTTAAATTCTTGTCGCATTTCTAATTGTTCCAGTTGAAATTGGTTCTCCATGCTATCAACATGTGTCTGCAGGATCTCCTTTATTTTTCTTTTTTCAATTCCTACTGCACTGCTTTGCCATCATTGAACGGTGTAAAGAATGATGCATTGGATCTATTTATGGAACTTCTTCACGGAGAATCACAACTAAACATGCGACCACTAAGCATCCCCTCAAACCCATAAAACTATCTTTTTTTTTATCTCTCTAAATGCCTCAACCCACTCACACTGTGCGAACTTAATTTGAGATGACCTCCACTTGCATCAATTCTAGGCGCCGCGGTCTTGGGGAGGCAGCTTTCCTCCTCCAACACTCGTCCTTGTTGGGCGCCACACCCTGGACAAGGCAGTACTGCGGCTTGGCCTGGTGTGCACTTCATGCTAAATTTTCCTCTTTCGTTGCAACCATTTAATGCTAAGACAAATACCAACAATCTCTACCTTTGTCTAAGTGATTAAACCCGAACCCATTGTGCAGAGAACTCAGTATCCAAACTCATCTTGAGTCATCATATTAACTGACTTCAATCCTAAGTAATCCAAGGCAATGGTTGAACTTGCTTAGAGGTAGAACTTTAGTACCTAAATCCACAGGGTTTTCTTCCGTGGCTACCTTGTCCACAAGGATGCATCATTTCATAACATTTTCCCAAATGAAATGGTACCAAACATCCATATGCCTTGTCCTCTCATGGAACACCGGATTCTTGAACAAATGCAATGCACTTTGGCTATCCGAATACACCACAACCTGCTCCTCTAGTACCTTTAACTCTTCCAACAACCCTTTGCACCACATAACCTCTTTGATGGATTTCTTTGCCGCTATGTACTCAGCCTCGGTTGTTGAGAGTACTACCATCGGTTACAATTGAGCCTTCCAACTTACACAACATCCATTTAAGTTAAAGAAGTAAGAGGTAATCGATCTTCTTTTATCTCAGTCTGCTCTATAGTCCGAATCCGCATAACCCTCAAGACAGATGGACTTATCCCTCTTCTTATAAATCAGCCCTACTTCTTGGCTTCCCTTCAAGTACCTCAGCACTTCATCCCAAGCTAATGCTCATTTCCGGGATTACTCATAAACATACTGAGGACACTTATTGCATGAGCAATATCAGGTTTAGTGCTTACCATAGTGAACATAACTTAACCAATAGCACTAGAGTAAGGGACCTTTTCCATTTCCTTCTTCTCCACCTCCAATCTCAGATATTGATCGCTGGAGAACTTAAAATGACCATCAAGGGGAAACTTCACTGGTTTTTTATCTTCCATAGAGAACTTAGATATCATCTTCTCTATATAGGAAGTTTGAGAGATCTTCAATTTGTTTATCTCCCTCTCCCGGATGAAACACATCCCAAGGGTCTTCTGTGCATGGCCAAGATCCTTCATCTCAAACTCCTCACTGAATTGAGACTTCAATTTTTTTATCCTCTCCATGCTGCTCCCAACCAGCAACATATCATCAATATAGATTAGGATGATCACCACTTCCTCTACCTTGTGCCCCTTGTAGTACAAGCATGAATCATAGTAGCTCCTCATGAAACCCAGGTTGGTTACAAAGGAATCGAACCTCTTATTCCATTGCTGAGGTGATTGATTCAGGCCATATAGAGATTTCTTCAGTTGGCACACCAAATCTCCCTGTCTTCCTTCCTCATAGCCTTCGGGTTGCCTCATGTAGATGGTCTCATCAAGCTCTCCATGTAAGAATGCTGTCTTCACATCAATTTGCTCCATCTCCCAATCAAATTGGACCACCATAGCCAATATTATCCATATCGTCTTGTATTTCACAACCGGTGAGAATATTTTGGTGAAATTTATGCCTTCCTTTTATGTGAACCCCTTCGCCACTAGCCTAGCTTTATACTGAACTTCATTCCCTGGAGTGTTCCCTTCTTTGATCTTGTATATCCATCTATAATCCATAATTCTTTATTTTTTCTGGTTTGGGCACCAATTCCTAAAAGTTGTTCTTCCTCAAAGAATCTATTTCTTCCTCTATAGCTAGCTGCCACTTTGAGGACTCCTTACATTCCATGGCTTCCATGTAAGTTTTTGGTTCAACTATTCCTTCTTCTGTCCAAGGAGCTGCTACATTAGCACCTAGAAACCCATATCTCAAAGGTGGTCTAACCAACCTCCTTCCCTGGTCCCTTGTGAGCTGGTAGTCATTCTGACTTACTACATCAACCTCTTCTAGTTCAGCCTCCTCCTAAGTGCCCTGAGCTTGGCCTTCATCAATGGGCTTTACCTGGTCCGAACCCTCTTGCCTTCCTTGCTATACCTGAACCGAGTTCTCCTTGATGCGATACTCCACAAATTTCGAGCTGGTTTGCTCACTAGCCCCTACGGGGTTAGTTTTCTCCAAGTAGGGAAATAACAATTCATTAAAAATAACATCCCTACTTATTATGAGTTTCATTCCTTTTGGTTCTAAGGACCATAACCTATACCCCTTAACCCCATCACCATACCTTACAAATACACATTTTCTAGACCTTGGGTTAAGTTTATCCTCATTTTGATGTGAAAATGCAGCACACCCAAAAGTCCTAAGGTTGCTTAACTCAGGGGGTTTCCCACTCCACATCTCCATAGGAGTCTTGAGCACTAAAGCTCTAGAGGGTGATCTATTTACCAAGTATGCAACAGTAGACACAGCTTCCCCCCAAAAATATTTTGGTAATCCGGATCCTATTAACATGCACCTAACCTTTTCCATAAGGGTTCTATTCATCCTCTCAGTAACTCTATTTTGTTGAGGTATTTTTACAACCGTTTTATGCTTTAGAACGCAATTTAATTCACAGAATTTATCAAAATCCTTATTACAAAATTCTAAGCCATTATTGGTTCGTAAAGCCTTAACTACCTTACCTGTTTGAGTCTCCAGCAACCTTTTCCACCCCACAAATTTATTCAAAGCATCTGATTTATTTTTAAGCAAATAAACCCAAACCTTTCTTGAATAATCATCAATTAAAGACAAAAAGTAAAAGTTACCTCCCTGTGTTGGTGTTCTTGCTGGTCCCCAAAGGTTCGAATGAATGTAGTCAAGAATGCCCTTAGACTTGTGCACTCCAGTGTTGAAGCTGACCCGGTGTTGCTTCCTAAGAATGCAACACTTGCAGCAATCCAATTTATCTGCTTTGTCACCACCAAGTAGACCATCCTTGCTGAGGACTTGCAGGCCCTTTTCGCTCATATGTCCCGAGCGAGTGTGCCAAAGGGCTGCCCTATCCATCTCAGCCATCACGCTTGCTGCTTGATCCTTGATTTTTGTTTCTCCGATCATCTCATAGGGTCTATCTTTTATTGCTGCTTTGATCACTACCAAAGATCCCTTGGTCACCTTGATCTTTCCTCCCTCTGCCTTATATGTATACCCCATGGAACCCAGCTGCCCCGATGAAATTAAATTCCTCTTCAAGTCCGGAAGATACCTCACATTCCGCAGTAGCCTTGTGACTCCATCAAACATCCTCAACTGGATGTCTCATATCCCTCTCACTTGGCAAGAATTTTCATTCCCTAAGAAAACCCTTCCATCATTGATCTCCTTGAAATTCTTGAACCATTCCTTGTGAGGGCACATATGATAAGTGCACCCGGAATCCAGAATCTATTTCTCGCTGCCTTGCCTCTTACTCACATTTGAGCACACAATAAGAACATCATCTTGCTATTCCCCTTTGGCAACTGAAGCCTCTCCATTGTTGGTATGGCTTCTCCCTCTCTCATCTTACAACCTCTTCTTGCAATCTTTCTTGAAGTGACCCTCCTTGTTGCAGTAGAAGCACCTATTTCCTCTAAATATTGGTTTGGAATGTGCTCTCCCATGGCTCTGCCCTCTACCCTTTGATTTCTCCCGGTAGTTGCCATGGTTGCTACTGCCATTCCAAGTTGCTGGCCTTCCTTTTACGAATAACCCTTCCCCACTTGATGCCTCCCCACTCTTGGCTTTGAAATAATGAGCCTTTATAGCATTGACCACAATTTCTTTGGTTAGTGTATCTCTTCCATATTCAATTGCATTAATTAAACTATCAAAACAATCAAGAAGAGAATTTAATAACTTAACAGCCAATTGTTCATCCATGAATTTAATACTACAACTAGCCAAATCTTGAACTAGTTTATTAAATATATCAAGATTATCTTGCAACTCTTTATTAGGATTCATTTTAAAAGCAAAGATTCTTTTAAGATGATAAATCTTGTTAGGTAGAGTTTTGGTAAGAAACAACTTATCTAGTTTCTTCCATATGACAGCCAGATCTTCCGAGTCTCCGCACTCCCTTGTGACACTATCCAACATGTGCAAGAAATTGGTGCTGTATGCCATCTTCTTTATCTCAATCCCCTGGTCCTCCGTGATACTTGCTAGAAAAGCATCATATTCTCCAATAGCCAAGTCCACCTTCTGTTGCTAAAGAACAGCCTTGATCTTTTGATTCCACAGGGAAAAATCTCCCTTTTCCATTAAACTTCTCAACAATGAAATTTGAACCCATCTTCCGAAGATGATCCCAGATTTGTATAGCACCCACAAATGCTTTCCAACTTCTTCTAAACCTCAAGAACACGATCCAAGATTGATCTCAACACCGTTCTTGAATAATCAAGAATAATACTTTAGTATCTCAAGCAATAACAATCAATTTAAAGCAAATGCAATGCATGAATTTAAATGTTATTATTATTTGGGAACATCTTCCCATATGTCAACATGTTTTAATTTAGATCGGTCCCCTGCCAGTTCTTTTATTTCCAACATCTACTGCCTATCATGTTTTTCATTTATTTTCAGCGTACACTGGCTGTCACGGATTTTCATTTAGACCGGCCCTCTCCCGGTTCTCTCATTTCAAGCACATACCGACCATCACGATTTTCATTTATTTCCAGCATACACCAGCTGTCATGGTTTTTCATTTAGATCCAACCCCCTCCCGGTTCTTTTATTTCATGCATATGCATATGAACAATGATATGAAATATGCATATGAACAATAATATAAAAACAAGTGTGTTTTCAGACATTCAATTTAACTATCCAGCTTTTAAACAAAATTATTATTTGATTATATTCATTAAATCTTCTCCTCATATATCATTTCAACTTTATCAACCATAACTTGTCAAAGATTTCATTTATCCCTTCATTATTTAATCAACTCGTTATTTTAATAATATTACTTCTCATATAATAAATCTCTAACACATCAATTATTCCTATCATACCCATCAACCATCTTTCATCTATTGTCAAATCATAGGTTAATAATTAATTCAAATATCATCACTGTATATTTCATATTTATCTTGATTAGTAAAAGTAAATCTAACTCACCACATAGCACTTAGAGCTACACGTGGATCACCTCCTTGCCTTTTTTGCTCTTCTCAACAATTTCCCTCGATTGCTGATCGTCAACACCTGACATAATATTTATATTAGAATTTCTTATTTATTCTTAAATTCTTCCAAAAATCCATACCCTTTAAAAATTCCCACATTCAATTACGAGAAATTTCATGTACGCTAAATTTCAAAAATAAAATTCGCATTATTAATTTTGATTTTTCTTAGAGCTTTCCTCAACTCTCTTAAAATTTCTCCCGTAAACCTCTTCAAAAAATTTTCCTTTCAACCTTTCTTTCAGTCCCCAAGTGTTTAAAGAAATAGAGTAGTTTGAATTGAATATAGAAGAAAACCAAACAGGGTTTGGTAAAACTAATAAAACAAAACTTATAAATTTTTTTTAATATATATTCTTAACCGTCGCACCGTTTATATAAATGGTGCTCAGTGTCCCCCCCCCCAATCTCCACATTTGCAGTTAGTGTCCCCCTCCCCCTTTCCTTTTTTTTCTTCCTTACCTACTGTCCACATGTCCAGTTTTTTTCTTTAAAAAATTTATTTTATTCAATAGTAAATTTAATAATAAATTTTTTCATATATATTATTTTATTTCCATGTTATATTTATCAAATTACTTATTTACCCTTACTTTGTAAATATGGATATTACAATTATACTCACCATAAAAAAAAATTTCGTCCTCGAAATTTCTTTACCTAATTCATGAAAAGTTAAGGGTATTCTTTCCTCATTATTGTCTCATGCTCCCAAGTAATTTCTTCAACATCTTTTTTCCACCATAATACTTGAATCAAAGGAATTACTTTTCTACGCAAGACTTAATCATTTCTGTCTAAAATTCTGGCTGGTACTTGCATAAAGGTCAAATATTTCTAAAGTTCTATTGCCTGATTTGGAATACTATGGGAGTAATCATGTAAACACTTTCGCAAAAGTGAAACATGAAACACATTGCGTAATTGTTTTAACAATGGAGGCAAATCCAATCTATATGCGACTGGTCCAACTTTTTCAATCACCTCATATGGCCCCACAAATCACGGGCTCAACTTTCCCTTCTTTTTAAACCTCAATACACCCTTCCATGGAGATATCTTCAAAAATACCCAATCACCAACCTGAAACTCAAGAGGCCGTCTTCTATTATCGGCATATCCCTTCTGTCTATTCTGTGCTACTTTAAGGTTCTCTCTAACCAGTTTGATCCTCTTAGTAGTCAAATCTATCATTTCTGGACCAAATATTTTTTTTCTCCAACTTCTTCCCAACATACTGGAGTTATACACCTTTGACCATATAAAGCCTCAAAGGGAGTCATCCCAATACTAGTTTGATACTGATTATTGTATACAAACTCGATCAAAGGTAGATAAGCATCCCAGCTCACTGAGAAACTCAATACACTTGCCATCAGCATATCTTCTAGCATTCTGATGATTCTCTCTATCTGCCCATCAATTTGTAGATGAAAAGTTGTACTAAACTGCAATTGTGTACCCATAGCTTTTTGAAAACCTCACCAAAATCTAGAGGTAAATCTAGAATCTCTATCTGATACAATGCTCAAAGGTACTTCATGTAATCTTACAATCTCCACTACATATAATTTAGCTAACTTTTCAAGAATCCTGATAGTTTTAATAGGAAGAAAATGTGAAGACTTAGAAAATCTATCCACTATAACCCATATGCGTTATAACCTCTCTGGGTATGGAGAAAACCAGAGACAAAATTAATGCTCATATTCTCCCATGACCACTCAGGTACTAGAAGAGATTGTAATAAACTTGCTGGATGTCTATTCTCAAACTTCATTTGTTGACAAGTCAAACATCTAGAAATATGCTCCGCTACATTCTTCTTCATCTTTGACCACCAATAATTCTGTCTCAACCCCCTGTACATCTTATTATTACCCAGATGCATAGAATATACAAAATTGTGAGCCTCTCTTAGTATCTACTTTCTCATCCCCACATCATTGGGAACACAAACTCTATGTTCCAATACCACCAAACCATCTTCTCTAATTCTAAACTCAGTCGGCTTCCCACTCAATATATCTTGTTTGATCTTCTTTATCCCTTCATTTATACCTTGCATTTGTAATAAACAATCAATAATAGAAGATTGCAACACCATATTTGCCATCAATACTCCTCTATCACTGACACTCAACTGAATCCTTATTTTTCTTAACTCTATCATCAAGCTAGTATTATGACTCCCAATAGCAGCTAATCTCCTTGTAGCCTTCCTACTCAATGCATCAGCTACTACATTAGCCATTGTTTCCCAAAGTATAACGCGATAATTGTAGTACAGCTTTGGGGTGTCGATTCCACGGGAAAACAAGTTAACCATAAAAGAAGGTGTGAACTTTAACACAAACGATAAAAGATTGATTGAAAGAATCTGAATTGTGTGAAAATAGTGTGAAGGAAATTGTGTAAATAGATTTATGATGGAGAAACAACAAGGTTCCGAGAATCCTCCCTAAGTTCGTTGACCTAATCCTAACTTGATTCAATTGTTTTTATCTCGATTGCAAGTTTCACATCCCAAATAGATAATCAAAAAATATTCAATAAGAGCATATATAAAACCTAAACGTAATTGTTATGAAATACTCCTTACCTTCAAGCATACATGACCTAACTTATAGGTTATTAAGAGATGACGATATATCTAAATGACAATATCGCAGCAATGGACAAATCTATAAAAGAGATCTACCGGACTCAATCACATCCAAACAAATTGATATAAGAAGAGTATGACTAGACTTATATCTAGGAGAAGCATGCAATCACTGGACTAATAAGAAATCTTTTAATTAAATTAAAGAATAAATCATAACAACGTTTAATAAAAATAATTCCACACTACAACTGAATCAAAAAAAGGAAAATAAGAGCAACTACACTTAGGGATTCATCCCTTTGCCTTGCTTGGAGACTAGTTGGCAAGGGGCTCATGCTTCCTCGAGCTGCCTCAGGCCTCCCAATGATCATCTCCGGCCTCTAATTTTCCTCCTAAGGGCCCTCTGAATTGCTCCTAAAGGCCCTCTAGATTCACTTTCTGATCATCTCAAATGATCCGATTGTCCTCAAAGCTGAAGTGGAGTGGGTCTTATATAGGAAAATACCACAAGTGCAATGTGTTTCCAATTCGATGTGGGATATAGAAATGTGTTTCTAACCGATGTGGGATGTGGGATTTAAGCCTTCACATGCCATTCACGCTGAAATCCCGCAGAGCCCGCACAACCTGACCTTTGTCTATTTAAACTGCCATAACTTTCTCTAGAAAAATCATTTTTATGAACCATAAATTCTCCAGAAAATAGACTTCCGAATCTTTCTAAGCATATATGGCTCATCTCCTGGTTCTTCCTGCATCAAATAGTTTAATTTTCAAAAATGACTGATCATTCTGGCAATTTAGTGAAACTCCTTTCTTGGTTTCTCTTCATCTTTGCTCTTCCGCGACCATTATCACACTCGAGTATTCATTGAAGCTTCGTGTTTAAAATGATGATAGCTTTTCTATCTCTTTTTTAAGCTCAAAGTACCTGAAAATGCACTGAAATAAGTCTACGATTGAAGAATAATACTTTAGAGTTATTAAGGTATAAAAGTGTAATTCCAACCTCAATCAACCCTAAAATGCTAACAATTAAGTATTGTTTAGATGCATTTTATGACTCTCATCACAACCCCCAACTAGCTTATTACTAGTCCCTAGTAATTCAAGCGAAAACAAGAGATGAATTCAGTGGTAGGAGTTAAAACAAAGTAAAGGAATGCTAGCGTTGAACCAAGAGTAATTCACTTTTTGTCTCAAAAATCGCACATAACATACGGCACATAGAATCATTAAATTTCACCTAAGTCCAAAAATAATCCAAACATCAATCTTAAAATCATTATTGACTCTTAAAATCCATCTTACCACAAACCATTAATCCGAACACCCGGATAATTTTATGCATAACATTTATGAATACAAGTCTTGGCTTCTCAAACATGATAAATTTTGTGACGTCAATCACAAAAACAAGCTCCATATGCTTACATTTTAAACCACTCTCCACTGTTGTAGAAAAATCACATTACATTGGATCAATAGGCCTTTAATAAGCTTGTAACATTAGGCTAAGGTAAAGGTTAAGAAAAAATGGGAAGGATTCACGAGAAAAAGAACTCAATCTCTTAGCTTTTAAACACAATCACTTTTAAGCACTAGATTACTTTACTTCAACACCCAACTTTTTCAACTATTTTTCGAGCATTTTTCGTTTTTTTTTTTCAAAATCACCACTTTTCTTTTCTTTTCTTCTTTCTTTACCGTAATTCACTTTTCTTTTGTATTTTGGCATAAGATCATTCACCTCCTTTTTCATTTTTCTTTTCTTTTACATAACCCCCAACTAATCTCCTTTAATGTACTTGGGTTATGGTAGTGATATTTTCTCATATTTCCATCCTTAATCATTTTAAGTGCTTCTCAACAAATGTGTATAACTAAGTTCTTTTAAGAGAAAGGCAAGGATAAAATGTTCTCTTTAGGCTGATAAAGGTGAGTAAATGGGCTATTGAAAGAAACAAGGCTCACTTCTTTTCCAAGAAAAGGCTCAAATAAGTGACTAGTGGTAAATATAGCAATGGTAGGTTTAACAGGCTCAAACGGTCCAAAAATGGCCTATAATATATCGTAAGTAATGTGCATTCTAGGAATTTGCCTAAAGTGATTATCAAATAAGTTCTAGAGCTTGTCGAGACCGCAAAAGTATTCACAAAGTAATCACACATAAAACTTCTCTAAATGTTTTAGACTAATCATACAATCTTACCGTAAACTAGAGTCTCAAACCAAATGAAGATTGACACTTAAATTATTCTCAAACTGAAGCAAGATTTAACTTCTTCTACATGCTATCTGCTATCTCAATTAAGTTTATATCATTGACATGTAAATTGACTCTAAGGCTAACACAAAGCATGCTAAACACAAACAAAAAGGAAAAAAAAATGACACCCAACAATTCAATGATATGCAGTAAGAAATGTATATCTTCCACCCCCAACTTAAGATAAGCATTGTCCTCTATGTAAAAGCAAAAGTTAAGAAAACTCCCTTTTTAACCAAAGGTGCATGGAGTTGAAAGTTGTGCACGATCATTTGAACTGCTTCGTTTATTTGTCCCTGAAAAATAAATACTAAAGTAAAACTGGAAAACAACAAAATAATAATAATAAACAAGAAAAAAAATATGAAAAACAGTAAAAGTAAAAGGATATGTTTTGGGTTGCCTCCTATGAGCGCTAAGTTTTACGTCTTCAGCCAGACGCTTTTATTCCCTCCTCAAAAAACATGAGTTGGATGCACCAGCCACTACTTTGCTACAAAATTTTGTGCTTGTATGCTTTGGCAATAGCAAGGAATACTTAAAGTCCACCACATGTGGCTCAAGTGTTTTTGGTGATGCCCATTTACTCTCAGCAGTAGGGTATTTGATTCCCACATCCATGTGACTTCTCTTCAGCTACTTCTCAAAGCATGGTTGGCAAGATGTCTTAATAAATTCCTATGGCTTATAAAAAACATCAACAACATTAACAGTATGGGGATAATTTGAAGAATTTTTGAACTCAAGATTATTAGGAATGAATTCCGAAGAGTTAGAATTATCTTTGATGTACTCATCCTCTTCATGTGGCTGCCATGGGACTCGAAAAACATTTACCTCTAGAGTCCTATTTCAAAATGATAATGTCATTAGGCCATTCCTAAAATTAATGAGGGCATTGGCGTTGGCAAGGAATGGTCTTCTAAGTATCAAAGGAATTTTGGACTCCGTGTTTATAGTAGAAACAGTATCTAAAACAAAAAAATCAATAGGATAGTAGAAATTATCAATTTGCAACAAAACATCTTCTACAATATCTCTTGGCTTTCTTATCGATCTATCCGCTAATTGAAGTACCACAGAGCTGCAAGTACATGGAGTATGGCATGAGGTTCACACTAGCACCCAAATCTAGCAATGCTTGGCCACAAGGTTTATTTCCAATTTGGCAAGCCACCATTGGACAGCCCGGATCTTTATATTTGGGTGGTGTCTTGCTGTTAATTACAACACTTGCTTTCTCCATTAAGAATGTTGTCTTTTTCACATTGTGCTTCCTCTTGAGTGTGCATAGATCCTTAATGACTTTAGCATAGTTGGGAATCTGTTTTATGACATGAAGAAGAGGAAGATTAATTTTAACATGCTGAAGTTGTTCAAGAATCTCACCTTTTAATGCTGTATTTATCTCCTTAGGTTTAAGGAGTGCTTGAGGGAAAGGCACTGGTGGGCGATAAACATCACAGGCCTCTTGTTCCTTGGGGGCTTTATCCTTGTTGCTTACGGTATTAGGAATCAAGTGTGATGGTAAAGTGGGATCAATTATCTTACCACTGTGAGTAATTATAGCATTAGCCTCTCTAATATTTTGATTTTTAGGATTAGAGGTTTGTGCCATATGTTGTCCCCTTGGATTAGGTTGTGGCTATGAAAGAAACCAACCTTGTTCTTGAATTGTCAAGAAACTAGTCAACTTGGTGAGTTGACTCTTTATTACCTTTTGTTCCTCTTTGATCACATGTTGTTCCTCTAACAACCGTTGATTTATTTTTTGTTGATCTTCCACACTCTTGGCATGTACCTGCATAAATGACTTAAATATATCTTCCAAAGGTAAAGATTGTCGAGGTGCATTAAATGAGGTTGTTTCTGGTTGCCATTGGGTACTAGAGTGGGCAGGAGGTTGCATATCGGATTTCCAACTGAAATTAGGGTGATTCTTCCAACTGGGATTGTAGATGTTAGAGTAGGGTGAGTGTGGTTTCCCAAAGGGTATACCTACAGCATTACACTCTTCCTTCATCTCAAAATAAACTGGACAATTCTTAGGTAAATGATCTACCCCATTACACATGAAACAAGGCTCATAGGACTCTACCTTAGCAACCGGTTTAGGGGCTCTATTATCCTTGGTTTTTAAGGCTTCAATTTCCTTAGTTAGGACCTCTAAACGAGCTTTAAGATTGTCCTCTTCCTTAAGTTGGTAAATCCCAGCAGGTTGATTTCTCTTAGTGCCTTCCATGGAATTTGGTTCAGTCCAAGTGTGGACTTTTTCTGATAGGTCATCTAGGAAATCTATGGCTTGGTCGGGATCTTTTTGAAAAAAATTCTCATTACACATCATTTCTATGAATTACCTTTCCCTACTTAGGAGTCCATCATAGAAATAGCTAACTACCCACCAACTCTCATACCCATGGTGTAGACAAGAATTCAAAAGGTCATTGAAATGTTCCCAAACTTGATATAAGGTTTCACTCTCCTTTTGTGCAAAGTTTGAGATTTGTCTCTTGAGGTTGTTGGTCTTATAGGTTGGGAAGTGTTTTTGGAAGAAAATTCGGGTCATCTCATCCCAACTACCTATAGACCTAGGCCTTAACGAGTACAGCCAAGTCTTAGCTTTTTCCTTAAGTGAAAAAGGGAAAAACTGAAGTTTGACGGTGTCTATCATATCAGCCCTACTGTGAAAAGCAGCTACTACTTCCTCAAATTCCCTAATATGGATATAGGGGTTTTCACTCTCAAACCCGTGGAAAGTTGGTAGCATATGGATCATCCTCGGCTTAAAATCAGGTTGTTGAACATTAAGGGGGAACATGATACACGATGGTGTGGTCGTACCGTTAGGGTGCAAGTAATCCTTAAGTGTCCTGGGGGGTTGATCTTCATGTTCACTCATTTCTTCGGAACTAGATGGATTGTCAAATAAAGGATTTGAAAAAGAATTAAATTCTGACTCTAACACAGGCCTACAACCAAATCTACCCACAACGTCTTTATGTCTGTGCATGTGAGGTAACAAAATAATAAAAATACTATATAAAAAAAAAAGAAAGAGTCAAATAAAATAAAAAAATAAAAAATTAATGCAGCAAGCTAAAAGAAGGAACGAAGTTACCACCTTTACAGCTGTTAAAAAGAAAAACTATTTACAACTCTTCTATCGTCATGTCAAAAGTTGACAATCTTCTTTGTACTTAAGCACGTTTCCCCGGCAACGGCGCCAAAATTTAATTACGCCCAAAGTATAACGCGGTAATTGTAGTACAGCTTTGGGGTGTCGATTCCACAGGGAAGCAAGTTAACTATAAAAGAATGTGTGAACTTTAACACAAACGATAAAAGATTGATTGAAAGAATCTGAATTGTGTGAAAATAGTGTGAAGGAAATTGTGTTAATAGATTTATGATGGAGAAACAACAAGGTTCCGGGAATCCTCCCTAGGTTCATTGCCCTAATCCTAACTTGATTCAGTTGTTTTTATCTCGATTGCAAGTTTCACATCCCAAACAAACAATCGAAAAATATTCAATAAGAGCATATATAAAACCTAAATGTAATTGTTATGAAATACTCCTTACCTTCAAGCACACATGACCTAACTTATAGGTTATCAAGAGACGACGATATATATAAATGATAATATCGCAGCAATGGACAAATCTATAGAAGAGATCTACCGGACTCAATCACATCCAAACAAATTGACATAAGAAGAGCATGACTAGACTTATATCTAGGAGAAGCATGCAATCACCAGACTAATAAGAAATCTTCTAATTAAACTAAAGAATAAATCATAACAACGTTTAATGAAAATAATTCCAAACTACAACTGAATCAAATAAAGGAAAATAAGAGCAACTACACCTAGGGATTCATCCCTTTGCCTTGCTTGGAGACTAGATGGCCATGGGGCTCATGCTTCCTCGAGCTACCTCGGGCTTCCCAATGATCATCTCCAACCCCTAATTTTCCTCCTAAGGGCCCTCTGGATTGCTCCTAAAGGCCCTCTAGATTCACTTTTTGATGATCTCAGATGATCTAATTGTCCTCAAAGCTGAAGTGGAGTGGGTCTTATATAGGAAAATTCCACGAGTGCAATATGTTTCCAATCCGATGTGGGATGTGGGATTTAAGCCTTCACATACCGTTCACGCTGAAATCCCGCATAGCCCGTACAGCTTGACCTTTGTCTACTTAAACTGCCATAACTTTCTCTAGAAAAATTATTTTTATGAACCATAAAATTCTCCTGCAAATAGACTTCCAGATCTTTCTAAGTATATATGGCTCATCTCCTGGTTCTTTCTGCATCAATACAGTTTAATTTTTAAAAATGACTGATCAGTATGGGCAATTCTGGGAATTTAGTGAAACTCCTTTCTTGGTTTCTCTTCATCTTGGCACTTCCGCGACCATTATCTCACTCGAGTATTCATTGAAGCTTCGTGTTTAAAATGATGATAGCTTTCCTATCTTTTTTTTAAGCTCAAAGTACTTGAAAATGCACTAAAATAAGTCTACGATTCAAGAATAAAACTTTAGAGTTATTAAGGTATAAAAGTGTAATTCCAACCTCAATCAACCCTAAAATGCTAACAATTAAGTATTGTTTAGATGCATTTTGTGACTCTCATCAGTTAGACATTGTTGGATGATAATGAATTGTACAGTTATAATCACTAATCAACTCCATCCACCTCCTCTGCCTCAAATTCAACTCTTTTTGGGTCAATAAATGCATCAAACTTTTATGATCAGTAAAAATTTCGCAAGTGGCTCTATATAGATGATGTCTCCAAATCTTCAAAGCAAAAACTATGGCAACCAATTCTAAATCATGGGTTGGGTAATTCCTCTCATGGTTCTTCAATTGCCTAGAAGCATAAGCTATAACTCTCCCATGTTGCATCAACACACATCCCAGCCCTAATGTGACGCATCACTATGTACTACAATTCCTTCATCACCAGAAGGAATCACTAAGACCGGGGCAGTAGTCAATTTTTCTTTCAACAGTTGAAAACTCCTCTCACATTCTTTTGACCACCTAAACTTTGCTTCCTTCTTGGTCATTCTAGTCAATGGTCTAGCAATCATAGAAATTTTTTAGATAAATCTCCTACAATAACCAGCCAACCCCAAAAAGCTTATAATTTCAGTCACACTAGTGGGTCTTTCCCAATTCAACATTGCTTCTACTTTCTGTAGGTCAACTACTATCCCCTCTCCTAACACAATATTCCCCAAGAAATATATTTCACTCAACTAAAACTCATATTTAGAGAATTTTGCATATAAGAGCTCTCTCCTCAAAATTTCTAGCACTATCTCTAAATGTTGCCCATGTTCTTCTTCATTCTTGGAATGTACTAGTGTTGGTGTTTTTCTAAAGTTTAAACAAGGAAAAAATCAGCATAGAGTGAACATTAGTGTGCACCGCAGCCTAGCTCTTCCAAGTTATGGCGCCCAGCAAAAGAGAAGACTTGGAGAAGGTGTGCGTCATGGCTTAGCCTCCCCCAGGCTGCGATGCCCAAAATGGATGCAATGATGGAGAAGTTCAGCACACTCCAGGCTGTGGCATGCCTTGTTTTAGGTCGTGGCTCGAAGGCACAAATGGTCAATTGGTTTTAGCCTTTTGTTAGGTGTGTGAGGCATGTTCAAAACGCACAGGATCACTAAGGATTGATGAAGGGCTATGATTGATTGGTCCTCAAGATCTAAGGGTGGAGATTGACCTTCAAGATAGGTTCAAGAAGTGGTGCACTATATAAAGGGTCACCTAGCTTCAATCTCAACACAATAACATAAGTTGTAAACACAAGTGATCATCATACAAGAGAATTCAAGTGCAAGTGTGAGAGTGCAAAGACACAAAACACAGGAAAGGCACTAGAATAAATCTCAAAAGAGAGGCTGGTTATAAGGAGAGAGTAGCATAGATTATGGGTAGAGGGCTTTGTAATAGTTCTTATCACTTTCTTTCTTCTCTTCTTTGGTTCTTCAAGAACTTAGGTTTCTTGGAGAGGAGTTCTGTAACTTGTAAGAACTAATCAATTTAGTGCAGAGAGTTCAGAGGAACTGATGGGGACGTAGGTCATTACTGAAAATCGATAACAATTGTTGTGCTCTTTCTTTTCTTTGATTTCTGTTTCTGTTTTCAATTCATTACAAGTCACTTTAGACTTGGGTGTTTGGAAGATCACCACTTGAGCATCAAGAAGGTGGTTGAAGAGTGGGTATCGGAGCTGGAACAGAAGGTATCGGAGTTAAGACTCAAAGAATCAAAAGTTAACTTCTTGGTTGATTCAAAAATTATGCTGGGATCAAGATCTGATCATGTTCTTGAGGGTGATTCAAGAACAGTATTGAGATCTATCTTTGATCGAGTTCTTATGATTTAGAAGTTTGGGAAAGCAAATGTGGCTGCTGCATAAATCTGAGATTTTCTCCATAAGATGGCTTCAAATTTCATTTTTGAGAAGTTTGATGGAAAGGGAGACTTTGCCCTTTAGAAGCGGAAGATCAAGGCTGTTTTTATGCAACAGAAGGTGGACTTGGCTATTAGAGAAGATGACACTTTTCCAGCAAGTATCACAGAAGACCAGCGGATTAAGATGAATAAGATGGCATACAACACCATTTTCTTGCACATGTCGGATAGTGTCACAAGGGAGTGCGAAAACTCAGAAGATCTAGCTGTCATATGGAAGAAACTAGATGAGTTGTTTCTTAACAAGACTCTGCCTAATAAGATTTATCTTCTTAAAGGAATCTTTTCTTTTAAAATGAATCCTAATAAAGAGTTGCAAGATAATCTTGATGTGTTTAATAAGCTAGTTCAAGATTTGAATAGCTGTAGCATTACATTCCCGGATGAAAAATTGGCTGTTATTTTGTTAAATTCTCTTCTTGACTGTTTTGATAATTTGATTAATGCTATTGAATATGGAAGAGATACACTAACCAAGGAAATCTTGATTAATGCTATAAGGGCTCATGATTTCAAAGCTAAGATGAGGGAAACATCAAGTGGAGAAGGGCTGTTCATTAGAGGAAGGCCAGCAACTCGGAATGGTAGTAGCATTCATGGCAACTATCGGGAGAAATCAAGAGGTAGAGGGCAGAGCCATATGAGATCTCATTCCAAATTAAGATTTGGAGGAAAGAGATGCTTCTACTGCAACAAGGAGGGCCATTTCAGGAAAGATTGCAAGAAGAAGATATGGGATGAGAGAGGAAGAAGCCATACTAATAATGGAGAGGCTTCAGTTGCCAAAGGAGAACAGCAAGATAATGTTCTTGTTGTGTGCTCAAATGTGAGCAAGAGGTAAGGCAACGAGAAATGGATCCTGGATTCCGAGTGCACTTATTACATGTGCCCTCATCAGAATTGGTTCAAGAATTTCCAAGAAACCAATGATGGAAAGGTTTTCTTGGGGAATGACACTTCTTGCCAAGTGAGGGGAATAGGAGACATCAAATTGAGGATGTTTAATGGAGTCACAACGTTGCTATGGAATGTGAGGTATCTTCCAGATTTGAAAAGGAATTTGATCTCATTGGGGTAGCTAGATTCCATGGGGTATACATACAAAACAGAGGGAGGAAAAATCAAGGTGACCAAGGGATCTTTGATAGTGATCAAAGCAGCAATAAAAGATGGACTCTATGAGATGATCAGAGAGACAAAAATCAAGGATCAAGCAGCAAACTTGATGGCTGAGTTAGATAAGGCAGCCCTTTGGCAGACTCCTTCGGGACATATGAGCGAAAATGGCCTGTAAGTTCTCAGCAAGGATGGTCTACTTGGTGGTGACAAAGTAGATAAATTGGATTTCTACGAGTGTTTTGTTCTTGGGAAGCAACACCGGGTCAGCTTCAACACTGGAGTGCACAAGTCTAAGAGGATTCTTGACTACATTCATTTGGACCTTTGGGGACCAGCAAGAACACCAACACATGGAGGTAACTTTTACTTTCTATCTTTAATTGATGATTATTCAAGAAAGATTTAGGTTTATTTGCTTAAAAATAAATTAGATGCTTTGAATAAATTTGTGGTGTGGAAAAAGTTACTGGAGACTCAAACGGGTAAAGTAGTTAAGGCTTTACGAACCAATAATGGCTTAGAATTTTGCAATAAGGATTTTGATAAATTTTGTGAGTTAATGGCAATCTAAGACATAGAACAGTTATAAAAACACCTCGGCAAAATGGAGTTGCTGAGAGGATGAATAGAACCCTTATGGAAAAAGTTAAGTGCATGTTAATAGGATCCAGATTACCATAATATTTTTGGGGGGAAGTTGTGTCTACTGCTGCATACTTGGTAAATAGATCACCCTCTAGAGCTTTGGAGCTCAAGACTCCCATGGAGATGTGGAGTGGAAAACCCCCTGAGTTCAGCAACCTTTGGACTTTTGGGTGTGCTGCATTTGCACATCAAAAGGATGATAAACTTAACCCAAGGTCTAGAAAATGTGTATTTCTAGGGTATAGTGATGGGGTTAAGGGGTATAGGTTATGATCCTTATAACCAAAAGGAATGAAACTTGCAATAAATAGGGATGTTATTTTTAATGAATTATTATTTCTCTATTTGGAGAAAACTAACCCTACAGGGGCTAGCGAGCAAACCAGCCCGGAATTTGTGGAGCATCGCATCAAGGAAAACTTAGTTCAGGTAGAGCAAGGAAGGCAAGAGGGTTCGGACCAGGTAGAGCCCATTGATGAAAGCCAAGCTCAGGGCACTCAAGAGGAGCCTAAACTAGAAGAAGTTGATGCAGCAAGTCAGAATAACTACCAGCTCACAAGGGACTGGGGAAGGAGGGTGGTCAGACCACCTTTGAGATATGGGTTTGTGGATGCTAATGTAGCAGCTCCTTGGACAGGAGGAGGGATGGTTGAACCAGAAACTTACATGGAAGCCATGGAATGTAAGGAGTCGTCAAAGTGGTAGCTAGCTATGGAGGAAGAAATGGATTCTTTGAGGAAGAACAACTCTTGGGAATTGGTGCCCAAACCAGAAAAACAGAGAGTTATGGATTATAGGTAGATCTACAAGATCAAATAAGGGAACACTCTAGGGGATGAAGTCTGGTATAAAGCTAAGCTGGTCGCAAAGGGGTTCACATAAAGAGAAGGCATAAATTCACTGAAATATTGTCACCGGTTGTGAAGTACAAGACGATACGGATAGTATTGGTTATGGTGGTCCAATTTGATTGGGAAATCGAGCTAATGAATGTTATGACAGCATTCTTACATGGAGAGCTTGATGAGACCATCTACATGAGGCAACCCGAAGGCTATGAGGAAAGAAGGCAGGGAGAGTTGCTGTGCTAATTGAAGAAATCTCTTTATGGCTTGAAGCAATCACCTCGGTAATGGAATAAGAGGTTTGATTCCTTTGTAACTAGCTTGGGTTTCATGAGGAGCTACTATGATTCATGCTTGTACTACAAAGGGCACAAGGTGGAGGAAGTGATGATCATCCTCATCTATGTTTATGATATACTGCTGGTTGGGAGCAGCACGGAGAGGATAGAAGAGTTGAAGTCTCGACTCAATGAGGAGTTTGAGATAAAGAATCTTGGCCATGCACAGAAGATCCTTGGGATGAGCATAATCTGGGAAAGGGAGAGAAACAGATAGAAGATTTCTCAAACTTCATATATAGAGAAGATGATATCTAAGTTCTCTATGGAAGATAGTAAACCAGTGAAGGTTCCCCTTGCTGGTCCTTTCAAGTTCTCTAGCGATCAATGTCCAAGATCAGAGGCGGAGAAGAAGGAAATGGGAAAGATCCCTTACTCTAGTGCGTTGGTTCAGTTATGTTCACCATGGTAAGCACTAGACCTGATATTGCTCATACAATAAGTGTTCTCAGCAGGTTTATGAGTAATCCCGAAAAGGAACATTGGCTTGGGATGAAGTGGTTGCTGAGGTACTTGAAGGGAAGCCCAAATGTGGGGCTGATTTATGAGAAGAGGGGTAAGTCAATCTGTCTTGAGGGTTATGCGGATTCAGACTATGGAGCAGACCGGGATAAAAGAAGATCGATTACCTCCTACTTCTTCATCTTAAACGGATGTTGTATAAGTTGGATGGCTCAGTTGCAGCCAGTGGTAGCACTCTCAACAACCGAGGCTGAGTACATAGCGGCAACAGAAGCCATTAAGGAGGCTATGTGGTGTAAAGGGTTATTGGAAGAGTTGAAGGTCCTGAAAGATCAGGTGGTGGTGTACTCGGATAGCAAAAGTGCATTGCACTTATGTATGAATCTGGTGTTCCATAAGAGGACAAAGCATATAGATGTTCATTATTATTTCATTCGGGAAAATGTTATAGAAGGATGCATTCATGTGGACAAGGTAGCCACATAGGAAAATCCTTCAAATTTAGGCACCAAGGTCTACCTCTAAGTAAGTTCAATCATTGCCTTGGACTTCTTAGGATTGGAGTGGGTTGATATGGTGACTCAAGATGAGTTTGGATCCTGAGTTCTCTACACATGGGTTCGGGTTTAAACACTTAGACAAAGGTAGAGATTGTTGGTGTTTGTCTAAGGTTTAACAAGGAAAAAATCAGCATTAAGTGCACACTAGTGTGCGTCGCAGCTGGCTCTTCCAAGGTGTGCCGCCCAGCAAAAGAGAAGACTTGGAGGAGGTGTGCGCCATGGCTCAGCCTCCCCCAGGCTATGGCGCCCAGAATGGACGCAATCATGGAGAAGTTCAGCACACTTCAAGCTACGAGATGCCCTGTTTTAGTCTACAGCTTGAAGGCACACATGGTCCATTTGTTTTAGCCTTTTGTTAGGTGCGTGAGGCATGTTCAAAATGCATAGGATCACTAAGGATTGATGAAGGGCTATGATTGATTGGTCCTCAAGATCTAAGGGTGGAGATTGACCTTCAAGATAGGTTCAAGAAGTGGTGCACTATATAAAAGGTCACCTAGCTTTAATCTCAACACAATAACATAAGTTTTAAACACAAGTGATCATCATACAAGAGAATTCAAGTGCAAGCGTGAGAGTGCAAATACATAAACCATGGGAGAGGCACTAGAATAGATCTCAAAAGAGAGGCTAGTTGTAAAGAGAGAGTAGCATAGATTGTGGGTAGAGGGCTTTGTAATAGTTCTTATCACTTTATTTTTTTTTCTTCTTTGGTTCTTCAAGAACTTAGGTTTCTTGGAGAGGAGTTGTTGTAACTTGTAAGAACTCATTGATTTAGTTCAGAGAGTTCAGAGGAACTCACGAGGATGTAGGCTATTGTCAAACCTCGATAATAATTGTTCTGTTCTTTCTTTTCTTTGATTTCTGTTTCTGTTTTTGATTCATTACAAGTCACTCTAGACTTGGGTGTTTGGAAGATCACCACCTGGGCATCAAGAAAGTGGTTTCCCAACAACTAGAATATCATCAATAAATACAATCACAAATCTATCCAAGAATGGTTTAAACACCCGATTCATTAGATCTATAAATGCTGCATGAGCATTAGTCAACCCAAATGGCATCACATGGAACTCATGATGGCCATAACATGTCCTAAAAGCAGTCTTAGGCACGTCCCCCTCCTTTATCCTTAATTGATGATAACCCAATCTCAGGTCTATCTTAGAAAATACCCTAGCTCCCTGTAACTACTCGAATAAATCATCTATCTTGGGCAAAGGATATCTATTCTTGATAGTGATCTTATTCAACTGTCTATAATTAATACACAACCTCATTGTCCCATCATTCTTCTTGAAAAACAACACAGTGGCTCCCCAATGTGATATACTAGGTCGAATAAACTGTTTATCTAGTAACTCCTGAAACTGAACTTTCAGCTCTCTCAATTTAGCTAGTACCATTCTATATGGTGCTACAGATATGGGTGCTGATCCCGAAATCACCTCAATAGAGAACACAATCTCCTTATTGGGAGGTAACCCAGACAACTCCTCAGGGAATACATTAGAAAAATGTTTTACTACTAAGATTTCTTCTAACTTCATAATCTCTTTGCTAGAATCCACCACATACGCCAAGTACCCCTCATAACCCTTCTTCAACCATTTACTAACGGTCAGGGTAGAAATAAGACAGTTGGCAAGTATCTTAAATTCTCCCTGAAAATTAAACTCCTCGTGTCTGGATATCTTGAACACCACATTCTTCCTAAAACAATCTACATAAGCATGATATGCAGATAACTAATTCATCCCTAGAATTAAATCAAAATTTTTCATATCTAAAGGCAATAAACCAACTTCAAATTCTCTATCAACCAGACAAATGACACAACCCCAATAAATTTTCCTAATATTAACCCTATCTCCAGTAGGAGCCTCAACAGCAATACCATGCATCAAAGGACTAACATTGGCATCAATATATTTCATATAAACACTATATGCAAAAGAATGGGTTACACCAGGATCAATCAGTAATCTGACAGGCCTATTAAGGATAGATACCATACCCATAATAACATTAGGTGTGGATTGTGCATCATGTTGGGTCAATGTATAAACTCTGCTGTCTCTAGGCTATAACTAACCACAATGTCCTCTCTCAGCTACTGATCCTCTGCCTCTGCCCCGCACACTCCCTGATCCACCACCTCTTTCCACCTATCTTCTCCCAACACCCCTAGCACCTATCTCAATAGATTTGTTCACTGGACAATCTATAATTCTATGTCCTCCCTCACCACATAAAAAGCACATATGAGTAGGACAATTTTGAGCTATATGCCCTATCTGATTACATCTAAAGCAAAATCTTTGCTCTTGTTCATACATCAGATTACTACTTCTCTTTGGCAGCATACTTACTCCACTACCATAACTCTCAATTCCTATAGCCTGTCTACCAAATCTAGGGGTCCCACTGGTATTACTCTGAGCTACAGAAGCAACAAATCCTACTAGCCTCTAACTTTGTACTACAGTTCCTTGTGATAAGGAACTCCCCATCTGGGGTGATCTCCCACCTTACACACTTATACTGCCACCACTTCTAGGTCCCTCAAATCTAGATCTCTTCAACCAATCCCTCCCACCTCTAAACTTCATCAAATCCTTCTCAATCTGTAATGCTTTATCCACCATTATAACATAATTCCCAAAACCCATGTAAGAAATTTTAGATCGAATTTCAAAGTGTAACTCATTTAAAAATCGCTTACATTTCCTCTCCTCTGTATTTACTAACTCAGGTAAAAACCTTGACAGAGCTATAAATCTACTATCATACTCAGCCACATATAAGGTATTATGCCTTAAGTGAATAAAATCTCTCTTCTGCTGTGCCCGAAATATATCTAGAAAATATTTCGCAAAGAACTCATTCTTAAACTTACACCAAGTTAAAGGTAGTTATACCTGTGTACTCACCGTAGGCAAAATATCCTCCCACCATTGAGAAGTCTCACCTTCCAGCATAAATGAAGCAAAAGTAAACTTCTGTTTATCTATCACTAGTAAGACTTCAAAATATTTCTCAACATGTCTAATCCACTATTCAACTTCTACAGGATTTACAGATCTTTTAAAATACTGGGGTTTAAACTTAAGAAATCTCACAAAAAAATCCCCTTGCATTTCATGAGCAAATACACTTTCTCCTTCATGAACCTCTTATCTCACCATATCAAGTTCTATTCTATCCCTTTCCTTTAATCTCTTATGCAAATTATTAGCCATTTCTTTTACTGCATTCATTCTCTTTATTGTACAATCAAGGACTTCTCTCAACCTATCCCTCCTAATATCAAATTCTCTCCCACCTCTACTAATACCAGTTGCACTAGCAACTTGTTCCCTTATAGAAACCACAGACTCAACCTCCCCTTCTGCTTCAGTTGTTCTAAATATTGGGGGTCTACCAGGTCCCTTTTGATTCAGAACTCTACCTCCAACTCTAACACATCCACGTGTCATCCTCAGACTTTGTATTAAAATATAATTTGTTTAAATCTTTCACTTCCTTAAATTCTTATACAATCTACAGAATTATAAAACCTAATACTCTGATACCAAAATTGTAACGACCCATCCCGAGTTGGCCACCCCCGAGACGGTGTCGTCACATTTTGAAAATCCCAATAAGACACATATATGCAACAATATAAAAAATCAACTAAATTATCTACCTACATAAATCCTTAACCCTTAACATGGGTGTTACATCATCCAGATCTCAACTGAACAGTATATACAACATAGTATGCATGAATATTTACAAATATTTTTTTCCATTAGTCTGAGGATGTAGACCATGTAACTTACAGATAATGACTTCATCTGAATCTCAGTTCACCAATCTATTTGTCATATCTGCTACCTGAAATTATTTAACAATAAGGAGTGAGCTTCATAAGCTCAGTGAATTAAATTTACCATAAGTATTCAATTTGTATAATTAGACTTCCAATATTCATTCATCTATATCTCATACAATTTGATAATAGCATCCTATTATCACTACTCATATCATAATCTCTATCCTTTATTAATCTTCTCTTCTAATATGTTAAATCATCTTGGGACTATCAATTCTATCTCATAATTACCTCACTATAACGTTCACAATATATAATCAATCACTCAGATAATTTTCATTATATCATACTTCCATATATTTTTTTTCATCATATTTGTCTATCTGTGAGAGTCACTCATGTATCAATCAATTTATAATCAAGAACAATACTTTAACATCTCAAGCAATAAAAATCAATATTTAAAGCAAATTCAATGCGCGAATTTAAATATTATTATTATTTGGGAACGTCATCCCACATGTCAACATGTTTTAATTTAGACCGGCCCCCTCCTGATTCTTTTACTTCCAGCATCTACTATCTGTCACAGTTTTCATTTAGACCGCACCCCTCCCGGTTCTTTCATTTCCAGCATATACCGGCCATCACGGTTTTCATTTATTTCTAGCATACACCAGTTGTCACAGTTTTTCATTTAGACCAGCCCCTTCCCGGTTCTTTTATTTCATGCATATGCATATAAACAATGATATGAAATATGCATATAAACAATAATATAAAAACAAGTATGTATTCAGACATTCAATTTAGCTATCTAGCTTTTAAACAAAATTATTATTTTATTACATTCATTAAATCTTCTCCTCATATATCATATCAACTTTATCAACCATAACTTGTCAAAGATTTTATTTATCCCTTCATTATTTAATCAACTTGTTATTTTAATAATATTACTTCTCATATAATAAATCTCTAACACATCAATTATTCCTATCATACCCATCAACCAACTTTCATCTATCATCAAATTATAGGTTAATAATTAATTCAAATATCATCACTGTATATTTCATATTTATCTCAATTACTAAAAGTAAATCTAACTCATCACGTAGCACTTAGTGCTACCCGTAGATCACCTCCTTGCCTTTTCTGCTTTTCTCAGCAATTTCCTCTGATTGCTGATCGTCAGCATCTGACATAATATGTGTATTAGAATTTCTCATTTATTCTTCAGTTCTTCCAAAAATCCATACCCTTTAAAATTTCCAATATTGAATTCCGAGAAATTTCATGTATGCTAAATTTCAAAAATAAAATTCGCATTATTACCTTTAGTTTTTCTTAGAGCTTTCCTCGACTCTCTTAAAATTTCTCCTGTAAACCTCTTCAAAATTTTACCCTTTCAGCCCTCAAATGTTTAAAGAAATAGAGTAATTTGAATTAAAGATAGAAGAAAACCAAACAGGATTTTATAAAACTAATAAAACAAAACTTATAAAAACAATTTTATATATATTTTTAACCGCCACACCGTTTATATAAATAATGCACATCGATTATATAAATAGTGCTCAGTGCAAAACCCCAACCCCAACCAAACCACCCCTATCATTTTGCATGAATTGCATGCAACACCTGAACTTCTAGGTGTTGCACGCCCCATCCTTCTTTTTTTTTTTTTTATACCAAAACTTTTTTTTAAACCAAAATTTTTTTTTTCTTCTAACCATTATCCACACATCCAATTTTTTTTAAAAAGAATTATTTTATTCAATAATAAATTTTTCATATATATTATTTTATTTCCATGTTATATTTATCAAATTACTTCTTTACCTTTACTTTGTAAATACGGGTATTATACACCCGTATGTTTCCTACCATACAAATTAATACATACAATCAATAATCTTTTTTCTCTCAAAAAATATAAATTAGAAGTGTTATTTATTGAATGAGTAAAACATTTACTATATACATACAATAGTCATACGCGACCTCTGATCAACATATTCATTCGTCACCGAGCTCTTCTGGTTTTATTAAATACTTCAACAGGATTAGCTGGTATGCCCAATTCCGTAGACTACACATTGAAATTTGTCAACAAAAATTAATTGAACACAATATATATATATATATATATATATATATATATATATACACATATACACACATATATATATACACACACACATATATATATATACACACACATATATATATATATATATATAATTGCAGAGAAATAAAGAAATCATATACTAATGACTCTACATGAGCATCCATACTAATCGACCCGCCAATATGGTGGACACACCAATCATCTCCTGTCCAACCACCTGATTCCCACAACTTTACCAAACTGTCCCAATATTCTATTTGGATGCCATAACCTAAATTCCCATCTTTTTCACCCGTCTATCCAATCCATACTGATTTGTTTGCACCCTTATCTTTTATACACTGATCTTGTAATTCTCCTATTAGTATGGCGGATCCCAACAATTTTTTCGTGGACCTCTCCAACATATGGTAGTTCCTCCAGAGTCACAAATGTATAATGTTTATGCGAACTAAATAAAAGATAAATACAAAAAATTATTAATATATAGCACATGCATATAATTAATATATAACAGATCATATAAACAGAAAGCAAAAGACGAGGGAAAAGCTAATACCAAAAATTGGTCCCAAATAGATTCTTGGGCATCTGTACTATAATCAGAATATTTGTTCCATGCGCCACGCATATACTTCTTAAATTGGACAGTAATATTGGAGATATTTTTTCGTACTCAGAATTTACTACATTCATATCACTAATTTTATTAAGCAATCTATGATATAACTACTATATTAATTAAATTAACTGAGATAATTTGTTGTAATCAAATATACAACACACATCACTTATAACTGTGAGCACTATCTTTTATGCAGGAAGAGACTTCTCTTTATTTGGACCTCTCCCATGAGGTCTCGTTGGAGTAGCCATAGAACACCCTTCCACCCTTGTATATGAGAATGTATGTTGACATATTATATAATACACAATTTAACAAGTAAATTAGTAGAACGACAAATAACATAATTAAAAATAATTGTGAAGTTACCGTTTTGTTACTAGTTGAGGAGCAACCTACCTCCTCGGTGGCAATGGGAGGAGTAATTTCGGGAAGATCCCTCCCCACGGATGCTCTATGCTGACCCTTACCTCTTGGCATCCTGTTTCCCAAAAACATAAGAAATATGAATTGTTAAAAATTAGCAAGAAGAATCACAATAAACAATTTATATAAAGCATAAAACAATTTAATCATACAAATCAAATAATTCTCAACATTTATAAATAAAAGTGATCATATCATTCTTTCATAGACATCCATGTTAGTACTAGAGTTGTTATCTTCGCTTTCTTCTCCCTCTCCATCGAACTCTTTCTCCTCATCATCTAAGTTAAGCCTTGAATTATACTTAATATCTATGAGACCATATTTGTCTACTTGAACTCTATTATCAAAATCAAACCAATGGCATTTGAATAATACAATAATGTTATTAATCCCAATATATTGGAGCTCGACAACTTCTGTCAACATCCCGTAGAAGTCACATTCATATTCATCATAACAACTACCTTTCACAAGCACACCACTACTCATCATTTTCTTATGTTGTCCATAAGACTAGGTGTGAAACTTGTATCCGTTGACATTATATTAGAGATAACACTTAACACGCTTCATCTGGCCAAGTCTTATCCCTCATATTTGCTTGTCAATTGTTTTATCTTTAGTTACCTATAATTAAAATATATAGCATAATTATACATAAACCTAAATGCATTAATACATAATAATATATGCTTACAATATGATACTATTTTACATGTTATGACTTATGATGAGTGCCAAATATTGCATATTTTGGCCCATTAATTTACATTTGTTAGCTTAGGGATTTGTTACTTTTAGTTATTTTTCGTTGTTTTACAGGTTCACAACCACTTGGAAAGGAGTTTCACTAAATTTCCCGTACAAATCAGTTATTTTTGCAAATTAAACTGTATTGATTCAGGAAGAACCAGAAGATGAGCCATATATGCTTTGAAAGATCCGAAAGTCTATTTTCTGGAGAATTTTACATCTTGTAAAAATGATTTTTCTAGAGAAAGTTATGACAGTTTTAGTAGACAAAGGTCAAACTGGAAGATACCTAGTGCGCTCGAGCACACCATACCTGCAATTGAGTGCAGGTGCGCACTTTGACATTCCACATCGGTCAAAAGTACTTTGCAGCACACCATTCCGCACTAGAGCACACCAGGTTGTGATCGAGCATACTTGGGCAGTATCCCACATCGAATTGGAAAAACATTGCACTCCTGGAGTTTCCCTATAAAAGGCCCACTCCATTTCAGCTTTGAGGGCATCTGGGAGCAGATCTGGAGGGCTTTTGGGAGCAATCCAAAGGACTTTTGGAGGGAAAGCTGGGGAATCTCCAAGGCTTTGCTACCAAGGGGGGATACTCATGGCGAGATCAAATCTTTCCCTTGAGATTTTTGTTGTCCATTATATTTATAGGTAACTAAATTCTTGAGTAGAGCTAAGGATGAACTTGCATACTTAACGGTATTTTTATTTATTTTTAATTTATGTATTTGAGTTTCAATTAATAAAACTCTTTTGTTTTATCGTTTGCAATTCATTGGTGATATTTTATTTTCTAAATAATCTTAGAATTTATTCTGTTTATAGATTCAGTCAAGCTTTTTCTATTGAACGGTTTAGCTCTTTGATTATGTTTGGATTAATTATTTATCTATATTGATTTAGATCTTTGCTGCAATATCGCTTCCTAAATATATTGTCGTCGTTGGATTTTCTCAATAGTGATAATAATTTACATATTTTAAAAGTGGTGAATGATTTTTCAAAGGGTTACATTTGGTTTCATCTTGGTTTATAAATTTACATATTTCGATTAGGAATTGGGAAGTGAATTCCCAATTGAGTTATTCAATGAATTAAGAATAATTAAAATACCAGATTTGTGCAAGGGATTCCCAATGCTTTACTTTACTTTACTTTGCATTCAAAATTAATTTTTGTTCTCCATCAATCATTCAATATTGTTCTTTAGTTTCTTTGTTCTATCTACTATTCTTTTAAATTTGTCTCCCTATGGAATTGACACCCCAAAGCTATGCTACAACTACCTCGTTATTCTTTGGGCATAATCAAATTTTGGCTATTCCGGTACATCTTGGACAGCCACCACATCCCTTTGTGTTTCCCTGAACACAAAATCTCTACTGTAAATTGTACTCCTGTTTTCTGGATTCCATAACTTGTATCGCTTGGCCCCATCTTTATAACCAATAAAAATGCACTTCACTAATTTGTTGTCAAGTTTGTTCATCTTTTCTTTTGGCTCTTGCATATAAGCATCACACCCAAACACCCTAACATGAGCCAAACATGACTTCTTCCTGAATAGTGCCTCAAACGGTGTCTGATCCTGCAAAGCTGATGTAGGTGACCTATTCTTCAAATAACATGTTGTAGCAGCCACCTCTGTCCAAAACTCCAGCTCTATGCCTGCACAACTCAACATACTCCTCGATTTCTCCATGAGTGACCAATTGAGTCTCTTGACTACCCCATTCTGTTGAGGTGTATAAGGAGTTGTTTTCTATCTTGCAATGCTGCTTGCCATATAGAATTTCTCAAAATTATCTGAGCAAAATTCCCCTCCATTATCTGTTTTCAGTACCTTTAGCTTTCTTTCCATTTGATTTTCTACCAGTGTTTTAAACTCACAGAACTTATCAAATGCTTTAGCTTTACTCTTTATGAAGTAAACTCATGCATTCCTTGAAAAATCATCAATTAAAGAAACATAATACCTTGATTTTCTAAGAGATTGGACCGGAATTGGCCCAAACACATCACTATGTATTAAATCTACAATACCTTTTACCCCCGTGCCAACGAACTTAAAACTCACACAGTTCTGCTTGCCATGTAGACAATGCTCACAGAAACCAAATCCCGTGGAGCAATTTGGGACTCCCTTCACCATCTACTTTGATGATAAATTAGATAGTCCGTTTTCACTGATATGCCTAAGCCTCTTATGCCACAACATAGAGGCGCCACCTCATCATTAGTTGCCTTCTTAGAGATAAACCTTCACTGTACTGACTTTATACTGTACTTCTCAGTAGCTTGTACAATGTACCATACCAAATGCCTCATATAATTACTAACAATCCACTAGTTATCTTGCACAAATTTTTGTCACAGCTAAAATTCACTCCTTCATCTGCCATCTTGCTGACTGACATCAGGTTCCTGCTGAGACCCAGAATATGCATCATGCTTGGAAGTGTTCTGACCATCCCATCATTCATCTTCAACTTTACCTTCCCATGACTAATAATGTTCACCAAAGAGTTATCTCCTAATAAAAAATTTCTCCCATCAAAGGTTTCATACTCACGAAACCAGTCCCTGTGAGGTGTCATGTGAAAGGATGCTCCTATGTCAACTATCCAAACACTCTGATCTGATTGAGCTAAATAGGATGCCATATTTAAGTCACCAACATCATCATCATACTGGTCCTTATTGCCTAATGCTGATCTATTGCTTGCCTGCTTTTTAGGGTTCATACTCTTACTTCTACAATCCTTATTTAGATGCCCAAGCTTCCTACACTTCCAACACTTCAACCCAGATTTATCCCTACTTTTCGATTTTTCCCTGAACTTGGATTTATCACCAGACCACTTGTAGTCTTTATCATGGGTTCACCCTCTCACAGATAAGGCCTCCTTTGACGAGATCTTTGTACCTTGCCACCTCATCTTCTCAGACAATAAGGCTGTTATGACATTCTCAAAAGACAGATCAGTCGTACCACTACCAATCGTAACTTTCAACTTATCCCACGAATCAGACAGTGAACAGAGCAGCATAATAGCCTTATTGTCATTCATCACATCAACACTGATAGATAATAACTGACCTATCAAAGTGTTGAACTCATGTAGATGAACAGAGAAAGAATCGACCTCAGCCATCCGAAGGTTGTACAACTTCTTCCATAAAAATAGTTTGTTTACCAGAGATTTACTCTGATAAAGGCTTTTTAGTTTCTTCCAGAGATCTTTCGTAGTCTTTTCCCCATAAACGTTTATCATAATAGAATTGTCCAGGTACAGTCAAATTAGACTTTGTACTTTCCGATCGAGCTTCTCCCACTCTATGAGGTCGAAACCACCACCATGGATGCCTCTATTGTGGATGCCATACTCTTCGGTATCTCATCGACTATCATAGTCCACAAATCCCTATCCACGAGTAGATCCTCTATCTTTAGTTTCCATAACTTGAAGCTCTTCCCTCCGAACTTCTCGATTTCAATCTGTGATCCAATCGACATCTCAGATTGTTAATCCTAGAACACAAGGTTCTAGTACCAATTGAATAATTCGAGACCTGTCAATAACATTAATTATAAAATAGAAAGAAAAAAAGACAAGATTTACCCAGGTTCACCCTAGAATAGGGTTGCGTCCTGCTAAAAGTTTCTTATTATCAAACTCACAAATCTCTCATTACAATGTATGCTCAGTACTAAATAGTATTTATAAGCAACTTAAGATGTCCTAATTAGGGGTTATTTAGGATTTCTGCCCTGCTATAGAACTACGACTATTCATAGGCCCAAGACCAAACTGCCAAGCAAAAAACCAAACCCAACTCATGTACGGGGCTCAAAAGTTTCGAGGCTACTTTTGGTATTTCTTTATATTGAATTTTGAGCGGGACTCCCGTGTTCGTCCGAGGTTCTATAGATCTGGTCTTGTTAAGTATGCACCAACTCTAACAAAATGCACATATCATAAATGGACCTAGTCAATCTAGCCAACTCATGTGTTTGTTCGGATCAAAATTTTGTAAAATTCTTTCTTGTAAACAGGAGTTACTTGCTTCTCTATTTTGAACAAAAAGACCTTTATATATATGCTACATAATTTTCCTTGGGACAAAATATTTTAATTTCTATATTGATTTCTCTTTATATTCAAAAACATCATGACAAAAATGTAAATTAACATAAAAAGCTAAATTAAAAATCTAAGCTTAATTGGCCATTTATTAATCAATCATGGTTCGCACAATAATTAACCTCATAGGACTAATACTTATATCATATAGTCCAACTCCGATTTACGGAACCTCGTGGCTATAATAGATGCTTGTGATTTTTGAGACGATATTTACGTGCATTAATAAGATTAATTATAGATCAATGTTTAGTCCCCAATCAAACCTTGACTTCATAGTGGCCTATTGATAAGTGATTCTCACCATAGTTTGACGAGCCATATTCGTCAAAGTATGAAGAAGCTTCTTCTCAAAAAGTCTTAGTACGTTGCTGATTATCAGCATTATTGATAACCTTCTTCTCTAGAAATCCATCAATAGTAACTTCCAAGGGAGGATAGCATTTGTTGTGTTTCCTCTTAGGATGACTGGGGCCCTTAAATACCAAACTGCCTTTCAAGACGTGAACTTTCACTTAGGCCAAGTTGCATCACCACTACAGACATCAAGCTCCCCAACTTTTCGTTTGAAAGATACTAATCTGCCAAAAACAACAACCCACTCATGCTTAGATACAAAATCGTTTTGAAAAAATAACCTCACGAAAATGGAACTACCCATCATTGCAATTAAAAGGAAAAAAAAATCATGAATTTGAAGAAAATAAATTATTTTTTTCCTCAAATTTCAGCTCACATTTGGTACGCTAAAATGGCTTAACGAATTGTGTTTATATAGGCTGGAGCTAGATGGGATGCATGAAAAACAACATTAATTTGCAAATATTCTAAAATTTATATTGTCATCATTAAACATATACCGTAATTAATTTGCGTATCTTTATGATATGTATATTATTGAAGGTTATCATTGTGATCATGATCTCTATTAAACAATAATTATTTTTCATAATTGTTAGTATTAAATTTTCAGTTCACTAGAAAACTTTCCATTATAAAAAAAACGTCAAGATTAAGGGCATACGCTCGAATACTCTTCCTAACACAGTAGAGTGAAGTATGTTTTGTTCGGGTAATTTAATGTGAACCAATATTTGTGTCAGATTCACATGTGAAAACGCTCACATAATGTTTCTCTAAATATATCTTTCTATAAAAAAACGTGTTTATTGCAGCTAGCATGCATGTAACCTAGCCACCTAGGTGACTCTATACTAATATGGTCAATAATTCCTCCTTTTTTTAATTCCTTTTAGCTGGAATAAGAACCTTTTAAATATACTCCCAAATTTTGCTATATCTTTACCAATATTTTAAATCTTCAGGTTGATTTATCATTCTTATATTTCCAAGTTTTTAGGAAACATATATATATATATATATATATGTATGTGTGTGTGTGTGTGAATTGAATGCCTTTCTCCTCCACCACTTTTCAATCCAAGGGCATAGTACATATGAAAAGTCAATAACATCGTTGTCGTGCTTTAGTTACAAAGGATAGCTATACACTTCTTTTTGTTTTTTGTTTTTTGTTTTTTTTGTTTTTTTTGTTTTTTTTTTTTTTGTGAATGAAAGGATAGATATACATTTGGAATCAATGTATGATGAACTTATTAAAATAATTTTGTTTTTTGAAAATGAATATTAAATGTAAGATTTGAAATTTAAAGTTAGTTGTTAATGTGCTAGGTTATAGACTTTAATGTGTGTGTAAGAAGGAACAAAATTCAAAGCCAAAGTATGTGTTTACTAAATGTTAATTAGAATGTTATTATGGGCTTATGGTAATTGCTTGATATTCATTCAACTGCAAGAGAAATTTTTACACAAACCCCAAATTTGATAGGAACTTAGTGTGATGCCATGGAGTAATGGATTAACTAACTAGTCTTTAAGCTCATATTTTGATCAACTATATTGAATGCAAACTTCATTTTTGTTTGAAGAGTAATAGCATTATATCATCATAAAATCAAAGAGGGCCTTCTTTTCTTATAGCCTTTAAAGAAGTTGTGATACTCCAATCCCACATAGGATATGAATGTAGTGTTTAGTCTGTATATAACCTCATCATATTGGTTATTATTAACAACATGGGTTTTAGCTTTTGATCTAGTAATTTTGTTTTTTTTTATCAAGTTGTTGAGCCAGTAATCTAGATTTTACATAAGTTTTTTTTTTCTTTTTTACGGTCACCCCCTTGATGATAGGAAATTTTTGACAGAATGACAAGTAATGTCACACTCTTCTTCTCATTGTGACAACTTTAAAATTCCACTTTTGATTTTAATATAAGTAAAAATATTTTGAACTCATCATTAAGGTCTTAGGCTTCATTTTTTTTTTTTTGTAGTTATTGGCTATGTTTGGGTCCAATTTAAAACCAATTTTAAGCTAAAAGTTATTTTTTTAAAATTTATCAAAAACTTAGTCAAGTCAAATAAAACTACCTATTATTTGATGTTTTAATTGTTATTGAATAAAACGTAATTCAATTTGACACTATTTAACAAATTTTAAAAAATAAGCTGAAGCTTAAAATTGATTTTAAATTGGACACTAGCATCACCATTTAAGAGGAATATGTTCGTTAATAGATAATTTGTAAGAACTTACTAATTTAAATTTTTTAAATTTTCTTGTTTTCTTGTTTTATAAAATAATTGATTTATTTGTAAATAATCCCTTAAGTTTAGGGTTCAGGGGTGATTTTTCCCCTTAGTTTACAAATAGAGCAATTTAAACCCTGCGTTTCACATTTTGGAGCAATTCAAACCCTCTACCTAACACCGTTAACTTGTCATCCAAATTCTATCAAGTCACTTGGCCACATCAGCACTTAAGTGCCATGTCATTATGCCATATCCCCTCATCACAATTTCTCTTCTTCTTTTTTTCGTTCTAATTTTCCAAGTGAAAATCAGTGCCCTTCACTCTCTCTTCTCATTCCTTCCTTATCCCTCTCTCATATTTCTTCTTCTTCCACCCCTCTCTCCTCTTACATCTTCCTCCGCGAAGCCTCTTTCACCTCTCTTCTTCCTTCCTCCTCCCTCTCTCCTTTTGTTTCATTCTCCCTCTCCCTCTCTCTTCTTCCTCTTCCTTCCTTCTCGCCCTTCCTCTCTTCTCTTCCTTTTCCTTCCTCTCTCTTTCGCGTGGCCTTCTCTTCTTTCTTCTCTCATCTTCTTGTTCTTTCCTCTCTCCTCTCTCTATCCTCTTCATATTTCTTCCTCCTCCTTCCTCTCCTTCGTGCAACCTCATCCTTCCCCAGATTTATATCGTGCATGGCTAACCTCTTTCATCCCCTTTCTTCCCCTCTCCTCTGTGCAACCTTCTTCCTCTCTCCTTCGCATGGCCTCCTTCCTCTCTCCTCCATGTGGTCGAACTCCTTCCTCTTTCTTCTTGCTTATTCCTCTCTCCTCCGTGCCACGTCTTCCTTCCCCATATCAAGGATGACCACCCTCTCATACTCTTCCTTTTTCATCCTCCTTCCTCTTTCCTCCAGCGCGCCTCCTTTTTTGTCTCTCCTTCTTCTTTTTCTTCTTCTTCTTCTTCTTCCTCTCCCCTTCTCCTCATCTTCCTCCTTATTAGATTATGCATGGTTGACCTCACCTTTTTCTCTTCCTCCTTTTGTCTCTCTCCTTATTTTCCCAAATTTTCTTAGATCGCGCAGCTTACTTATTTTTGTATATGTTTTCTTTTTCTGGGGTTGTATATGTTTTTTTTCTTGGTTTGTATATGTTTTCTAGGTTTGTATTGATTTTTTGGGTGATTTTGTGTTGATTGTCTATGACTATTGGATTTGGGTTGATTGGTTGGTTTTGTTTGCTTTTTCATAAAAGAGGAAATGGGTGTTTGGTTTACTAGAAATTGTGAGAAAATGATTGTTTGGTTTTGTTTGATTTTTTTAGAAATGGAGGAAAAAGGTGTTTTCCTATTTGGTTTGTTTGATTTTTGCCTTTTTTTTCATTGTTAACTTGTTGATGTGGCATGATGACATGGCCCTTAAATGCTGATGTGGTAAGTGACTTGGTAGAATTTGGATGGCAAGTTAACGATGTCAGGTAGAGGGCTTGAATTGCTCCAAAATGTAAAATATAGGTTTTAAATTGCACCATTTGTAAACTGAGGGGGAAAATTGCCCCTGGACCCTAAACTTAGGGGATTATTTTCAAATAAGCCAAAAAAAATTCTTAATTGATTTTGAGCCTGAAATTGGTACAAAAACCACCAAGAGCTCTTTTACTCTCATGTTTACTGCTAGTACCATTCCTGTCTTCTTTGGATTAAACCAAGTTTGTAACCTTATTCAAATGAGGGTTGCTATTGAGCCATCTAGACATCCACCTAATCCTTTCACTCCAGCACAAAACTATTTAAACCCTACAAATCCCATTTGAAACAGTAAAAAATTTTGGGGAAAAAGTGTCATTTATTAGTTAAATCCTTGCATAATACATATGGTTATTCATCCTATGGCCAAGTAGCACAAATAGCTGTAAAAAATCAGGTGTCCCAATATCTTTGCTCTAATAAAATGTATAGCCTGCACAATGTAAAAAGATCCGTATATGACTTGAGTGAAGCTAAGATGATTGGATCCATGTTCTCAGCAAACAATCATACTAATCCTTGAGTTCAAATTTTTTTTATCTAGTTCAGGTCCATGAAAGATATATGGCACAATAGTCCATCTCATTCTTGAATAAAATAAAATATATATTTTTTCTCTCTTCATATTCCATTTAATGATGAGATGGACCATTATGCTATGTATTTTTCATGGACCTGTGCTAAGCAAGAACTTCTTCTGTGTTCAAGAATTAATTGAAAAATGGGTTCTTCATGAAAGATACATGTTATAAGGGTTCATCTCACCATTAAATGGCATGAGAAGAAAGTGAAACAAAGATATTTTCTTTTCATCCAATAATGAAAACCTTATGCCATGTACCTTTCATGAATTAGAGTTAGAAAAAAAAATTTCCCAAAAACAACATAACCTAAACAAATAGTCAAAGATCATAAAGGAAGAAATTTGATAATTGTACAAAGAATATATTATTATGTTGTTTGATTATAGAACTGTATGAATAATATTATGAGTACATGAGTAAGTGTGTGAGAGAGTGGGTGGAATTGTTTCTCTTAAATTTTGACTAAGCAATCGCCGCACATTAATCATGAGGTAATTTCCTCCTCTATGTTTTTTCTTTTCCTTTTTAATTCTATGTTTTCTCTGGCTGAGTAATGGAGGGAGAATATGAAGCCCTAAAATTTCAAAAATTCTTCATCTTTATAACCCTTACACAATTCTTCTCATCTTCTCCTCATTTATATTATGGTTGAATTGATATTAATCTCTCTAATTAGTCCTTTGATTGACAAGGGCTTTCTCTTCAGCCATTTGCACTATTCAGTACTCTCCAATTCTTCACCATAACTTCAACAGTGGTTGTTAGGTACTCTCTTTGCTCTCTATTTATGTATTGTGTACTTAATGGTGTATACTCTATTCATTTAAAGTTGATTAATTTGTTCTTATGTAAGATGACTGAATGCAAAGAGAAAGAAAGCAGCAAGAAATCGAAAGAATTTCTGTAACCTCTTTATATTGTATGGAAACGAGGTTTGCACTCCAAACACTAAATCATTTCAATTTTCTGTCTAACATCTTTTAATTTTTGTTGGAATTATTTTTATTATGAATGCTTTAATTCTTGTCACAAAAAAATATGCTAATAAAGTTAAATAACATAATGATTAAATAAAATGTATTAGGACAACTTAACTATAGAGGCACGCGGAAGCGTTGTCTTTAAATGAAGATTTTAAGTCCCCGAAGTCTTTGACTTGGCATGTATAGTCTCAACGCATATACCCTCTCGAATTCAACTATAACAATATTTTGTTTGAACGTGCATCCACTACAAAAGTTAAAGGATTGCTACTAGAAACTCCTTGTTATTGTACCTCACAAGACTCTCTAAAAATATCATGATATGATACTCACAATTTATAGAGAATATGAAAAATGATTGTTGTGTATGTTTGCAAATGGGAAACTCTTGTCCTATAAATATGTGCTCCAATATAGGAAACTCTTGTCCTACTAGGACACTCTTGTACACTATAAATATGTGCTCCAATATTGCAATCAATAAGAGAAATAAACCCTAGTTTGTTTAATTCTTTACATTTTATTAGAGCATTAAAATCCTAAACACTACTCCCTCTTCAAAATCCTAAATAATGGAAAATACTTCTTCTTTATCTTATTTCTTCCTCTCCTTAGAAATTTCCACTGCTCTCCTGTTTCTTGGTGTAACCGCATCAACAGTCCCTGCCCCACCAGTTGCTATAGTTAGTGTCGTAACTTCTTCCTCAACTCTGGTCATAACAAACGGTGCCCAACAACAGCTAGTACCCAACACTTCATCCATCCCCACAACTCACCAACCCATTCAACAACCCATACACGTTATCCATCCCCCATATGTCAACCACCTCCCTTCTTCTCTCTATGCTAGCGTCACACAACACCAACCCACTCACCTCACCACTTTCGTCTAGCCTTATTCTTACCTATCTACTTTCATCCCATCACTAATAACCAACCCACATATTACTATTCCTCTCCTATCATATACTACTAGCCACTTAACCGACCCCACCTCTCATGCTACCAACCCTATTTTTCTAAACCCCCCTCTTGTCCTCTCTCACTTAACTCCTCTAACTATCACTACTTATTTTCCTAACCTCTCTTTATTATCCTCTCCCAACATTACCCACCTTATCAGTATCAAACTAGACAACACAAATTATGTTATCTAATACTCTCAGTTTCTTTTCGTGCTCATCAACTATGACTTTATTAGTTATGTTGATAGTTTTTTTTCCTTGCCTTTCTCACCTCTCCTTTACCTCAGATGGTCAAAACATATTGAATCCCATCTACTCTATATGGATTCAGATATACCAATATCTTCGAACTTAAATTAATGTTACTCTCACCTCACATATCTTACAAGATGTTCATGACTTATGTACTTCTCTAAATGTCTGGATTGCCTTGGAAATGCCAATAAGTTTGACCTTTGAATGAAGCTTCACAAACATACCAAAGATGGCAAGTCTATGGAACAATATCTCTAGGACCTCAAAGCCATAGCTAATGCTTTTACTGCCATCAAATCACCCCTCTCTAACAAAGAGCTCATCTCCTATGTATTAGTAGGTCTACCTACCGAGTATGAAAGCATCATCACTATAGTCACCAACACCAACATCACCCACACTTTTGCTAGTTTATGTACCAAGCTGCTCCTACAGGAATAACTCTTGAAACATCTTTGGGTTAGTTCTCCATTCCCTGATCCTCCTACAGCTCTTGCAGCCACCACCATATATGGTACCTCTCGTGGTCGTGGCAGGGGTCACTCAAGCTATCGAGGTCGTGGACGTAATCTTGGTCACGGTGACTCCTCTCAACATGGTTCAGGTACTAATCAGTCCTCTTACTCTAATTTTATATTTAATCGATCCGTTAGTACTTCTTTTTACAGTCGTGAAGGTCTCTTGGAACTGCATCCTGGCTTTTCCTCCCCGACATATCAAATTTGTCATATCACTGGTCACTTTGCCCTAAATTGTCCTCACCGGTTTAACCATGATGTTGTCTCTCATGACTTACCAAAATCCTTTGCTACTATATCCTTTGGTGAGTCTAATGCTACCCAGCAAGATAATAAATGTTTGAAACACTTAAAAAATAAATCTAACAATTTTTTCATGTACAACATTATAAAGTGAATTTTGTATCATTTTACCTATATTTAGTTACTAAGAAAATCCTCAAAAGAAAAGAAAGGACAATCTTATTTCCTTCTTGGGCCGTAATAGTCCTTACTATTTTTTTTTAGGATAGACTTAAATTTCAAAGTCTAACCAAGCTAAGTAGTGAAAAATTAATTTTGTAATTTTTTCAAAATTTCAGGCATGATTGATCTTTTCAAAATTTATGTCAACAATGAGATATAATTTAAATGTGTCTTGCTGGCTTTGATTCTCTCTCTATCATGCAGATTGGCAATTTATGTTGTGTAAATTTCGATCCTTATGTGCTTGATCACAATGATTTTTAAATTTAATTTTCTGTTTAATATCCCAATTGTGGAATACGTTGTAATGACGTTGGCATTTGGCTAAGGATCAAACAGAAGAAAGATTCAGCATTAAGTCAGCTTCAGATATAGCTGTGCGTCGTGGCCCAAGAGTTGTGCGCCATGGCCTCCAGCAAAGGATGAAGAGTGGAGGTGCTCCCCAGAGGTGTGCGCCATGGCGCCCAGCACCTGGAGGTTGTGTGCCCTGTGTTGAGCCGTGGCTTACCCTGTTCTAGGCCACGACTCCAAGCACACCTGAAGCATGGTTTTTTTAGCCTTTTGGATGGTGTGTGAGACATTGTTAAAATGCACAGGTTTACTTAGATTGTTAGAGAACCATGTGTCTTTGGTTCTTGAGATCTAAGGGTTGAGATTGATCTCAAAGATTGGTTAAAGAAGTTGGTGCAATATAAAGGGTCATCAAGCTTCAACCATAAAAAGAGAGAGAGATACACACAAGATACAAGATCATCATACAAGAGAATTCAAGTGCAAGTGCGAGAGTGCAAAGACACAAAACACAGGAGAGGCACTAGAATAGATCTCATTCGAGATAGGCTGGTTGTTTAGAGAGAGAGAGTAGTATAGATTGAGGATTTAAGGGCTTTGTAAGTGGAATTTTCTTGGGGAAAATTCCAGGGAAACACTAGTCCTTATCACTTTCTTCTTCTCTCATTTTGTTCTTCAAGAACAAGAGGGTTCTTGAAGGGGTGTTGCTATAATTGTAAGAACTCCATTGATTTAGTGCAAAGAGCTCGGAGGAGCTCACGGGGATGTATATTGACGAACCGAACAATTGCTTGTGTTCTTTCTTTGATTAGTTTGTTTCTGTTCATTACAAGTCATTCTCGACTTAGGTGTTTGGAAGATCACCCCCTGGGCATCAAGAGGTGATTTCCAACAATGGTATCAGAGCTTTGGTAAGTGGGTATCAGAGCTGGAATAGAAGGTATCGGAGCAAGACTCCAAGAATCAAAGATCAACTTCTTAGGTGATTCAAGAACGGAGTAGAGATCAAGATCTGATCAGGGTCTTGAGAGTGATTCAACAACAGTGCTGGATCAAGATTTGATCATGTTCTTGAGATTTAAAAGTTGGAAAGCAAATTGTGGGTGCTGCATAAATCTGGGATTTTCTCCGTAAGATGGTTTCAAATTTCATTGTTGAGAAGTTTAATGGAAAGGGAGACTTTGCCCTTTGGAAGCAGAAAATCAAGGCTGTTTTTATACAACAAAAGGTGGACTTGGCGATTGGAGAAGATGACGCTTTTCCAGTAAGTATCACGGAGGTCCAGAGGATTGAGATGAAGAAGATAGCGTATAGCACCATCTTTCTGCACATGTCGGATAGTGTCACAAGGGAGTACGGAGACTCGAAAGATCTAACTGTCATTTGGAAGAAACTTGATGAGTTATTTCTTACCAAGACTCTCCCTAATAAGATATATCTTCTTAAATGAATATTTGTTTTTAAAATGGATCCTAATAAAGAGTTGCAAGATAATCTTGATGTGTTTAATAAATTAGTTCAAGATTTGGCTAGTTGTAGTATAACGAACAATTAGCTATTATGTTATTGAATTCTCTTCCTGATTATTTTGAAAGTTTAAATAATGCGATTGAATATGGACGAGATACACTGATGAGTGCCAAATATTGCATATTTTGGCCCTCTAATTTACATTTGTTAGCTTAGGAATTGTTACTTTGAGTTGTTTTCGTTGTTTTTCAGGTTTACAAGCACTGGGAAAAGAGTTTCACTAAAATTGCCAGAATTGCCCGTACAGATCAATCATCTTTGAAAATTAAACTGTATTGATTCAAGAAGAACCAGGATATGAGCCATATATGCTTTGAAAGATCCAGAAGTCTATTTTCTGGAGAATTTTACGGCTCATAAAAATGATTTTTCTACAGAAAGTTATGGCCGTTTTAGTAGACAAAGGTCAGGCTGTGCGGGCTGTGCGGGATTTCAGCGTGAACAGAAGTTTTGAAGGGCATGTGAAGACTTAAATCCAACATCCCACATTGGTTGGAAACACATTTCTATATCCCACATCCCACATCGGATTGGAAACACATTCCACTTGTGGTATTTGCCTATATAAGACCCACTCCACTTCATCATTCAGTGTACAATTCCTGAGCCACTTTGGTGTTTACCGGTGGATGTCCGCTAGCATTCTGGTGGATCCCAAAGGCATTGCTACCACGAGGGGAAGCGCCGCCCGTCAGCGAGTGGAATTTCTCCCATGTAAAGTTTTTTATTTATTTCTTTATATTCAGTTGTTTTAGTTTAAATGTTTATCACTTGTTATTATAGTTTTATAGTTACGAGTGGCTAGACTCTTCAGCTAAGGTTGAAGATGAAGCCCCGCCGTTATTTGGCGTAGTAGTTCAGATTTGCTTGTACAAATCTGACAATTTTTAGTATAAATGTTCTGTCAATTATTTGAGTTAATCTTATAATTGATTGAGTTTAAATTGTCTGTTGGATTTTCTTTGTGTTTCATCTGATGGATACATTGAATGCTTTTCGATTAAATTAGATTCCCTTTGTGATTTGTTAAGAGCGGATACATTGGGTGCTTTTGGTTTAGTTGGGATATTCTTTGTTTTTTGTCTTATAGTTGGATTCATTGAATGTTTTGATAGGCTATATTTTTAGAACATGTATGCTTAACTTCGGTGGGGTGGATTCGGAAACCTTAGTGCTTTTTATTATTAGATTTTAAATCAATTAAATTTAGTTTTAATTTATTTTGCAAATTATCATTCAAAATTCGGAACTAGGTTAAGATAGAGTTAATTTAGATTAAAAAATATATTTTCACAACGCAATTCCCTGTGGATTCGACCTCGCACTTGCACAACGCTATATTGCAAACGATTCGTGCGCTTGCGAGTAATTTAAAACTCACAACAAGTTTTTGGCGCCGTTGCCGGGGAATTGTTTTGTTTGTGAAAATTTTTGGTCTGAATTGATTTTATTTTTCTACTAGTTAGTTATAAAATATATATATATATAAAAAAAAATTATGTGGATGAATCCAGCGCCGGTTTCACAGTCTTTAGAGGACACCATTAAGGAGTACATTAAAATGGCCAGCCTGTCCCTCAATGCTGCCAACACATTCAATGTTGATAGCTGTTCCATCTGTGCTAGTCCTATGCATCTAGCACAGAATTGTCCATCAATGCCGGCTTGTGCCGAGTACCCCATGGAACAAATGAATGCTTTCAATGACTATTGTTGGGAATCAAATGGATCTTACTCCGAAACATACAATCCAGAGTGGTGGAACCACTCTAATTTTTCATGGGAGCAGAACCAACTGATGAATCAGGGAGGAGCCCCTTATAATCAATACCCTCCCGAATTTCCTCCACCAATACCAAGTTATGCCTATCCAGCACCATCACCCACTTACCAAGCTCCCATTCAAGCGCCAGCGTCGGTTTCACAATCATTGGAGGACGCTCTCAATGATTTCATGAAAACGACTAGCCAATCTATGAGTGAAGTGATGAGTGCAACCATAGAAAACACCCAAGCGATTGCCGAGCTAGAGAGTCAAATTGATCAAATCGCAAGTTACGTGGGTGAAGGAGAGGAAAGAAAGTTCCCCAGTCAACCTGATCCTAACCCAAAGGAACAGTTTGCGGTGGGAAATTTATCAACTCCTATACAAGGGCAAGAAAGTGGCAACAAAGAAAAGAGAGATGCTGAGCCATCTACAGCCACACCTATCATTAAGGATCTCCCTAGGTCGTTTTTACCTAAAGCGCCTTACCCTGAGAGATTACAAGCGCCCAAGAAAGGAGAGGAGTTTGAGGATCCCCTGGAGGCATGCTTTGCTCACTTTGGAGAGGACTTGGGCTTAGATAAGTTACTCGAGGAAGTGAATGCCATTTTGGAGTCTGATCCTCAGAAGAGTAGTGAGACGGAGGAGATTATGGATGAATCACGTATTGAGGACCCCATGGAGGCATGCTTTGCTCAATTTGAAGAGGATTTGGGCTTAGATAAGTTGTTTGAGCAAGCTAATGCTACTTTGGAGTCTGCACCTCTAAAGATCAGTGAGACGGAGGAAACCACAACACCTGAACCTCACAAGAAGGAACTTAAACTGGATAATCTTGAGTATAAGTTCCCAGGTCCAGAAGATTCTTTGCCTATAATTATAGCTTTAGATTTGGGTGATGCTCCAGAGGAGAAATTAATGGACGTCTTAAGAGAGCATCAGGAAGCTATAGGCTGGACTATTGAGGATGTCAAAGGAATCAACCCCTCGTTGGTGATACACACGATACAGTTGGAGGTGAATGCCAAGCCATCGAGGGAGCCACAAAGAAGGCTCAACCCTGCTTTGCAAGAGGTTGTGAGGGCGGAAGATATTAAGCTGTTAGAGGCAGGGATCATTTATCCCATCTCTGATAGCAAGTGGGTGAGCCAGATTCCAGTCGTGCCCAAACGTGCTGAATTTACGGTAGTAAATAAAGACAACGAGTTGGTTCCAACTCGAGTACAGTCAAGATGGAGAAAGTGTCTAGACTACCGTAAATTGAATGCTGCCACCAGGCCTGATCATTTTTCATTCCCATTTATTGATCAGGTGGTAGAGCACTTACTTGGGCATGTTTACTAATGTTGGGTCTGGCTGAAGACGTTAAACTTAGCGCTCATGGGAGGCACCCCACAGCTTATCTTTTCTTTTGTTTATTTATTATTTCGCATATTTATGATTAATGTTTGTTTCCAGTATTTTTTTTTCCAGTTTTTATTTTTCAGGGACAAAGCGTACTTCAGTTCAAGTTTGGGGGTATGCTATGAGCCATACCAGTCCAGATAGTTCTCCATATCTCAGGTCAGCTCTTTCCATATTAGTCACACATTGGGGTCAATGTGTAATTTAAGTTTTGGGGTATGGGAGACACATCACACACTTTGTCCTAATTTGTTGTCTTTTCGTCATAGAGATAAATGCATGCTCATGTTATCGTGAAATTTTAGTTGATCTAAACATTTTCTGTGATGTGATGTCATTGGTGAGCTTAACATTTTGAACACATGATCTGGTGATAAATTTTTAAAATTTAGTTACTTACTTTAGGCATTTTGAGAATTCACATGTTTGATCTAATCTAACACGAGCACATTAGCACAAATTATGTGAGGTATGACATGTGATTTTAATGTGTATTTTTCCTTATCTTAACTGAAACTGGATGACTTGTTGGATGAACTCTTGGGCATAGGAAAATATAAAAATAAATAAATAAATAAATAAATTATCAATAAACTTTTCGCTGAGTAACTGGACCTCTTGCCTCAGTAAGCAGTGAGTGTTCACGTCAAAAGGTGGAATTTTGCTTGGTAATATTAAGGTCGGTTTAATTTCGTAGCCTTTTTGACTCGAGTTAGTAAGTCCTTAGGGGTGTCTTTACACCTAATGCCCTAAAACCACCTGGTTTGGGAGTCATTGACTTAACACTCGCTACATGGGTCAATTAGAAAGCTAAAGGGAACTAAACATAGCTGTGCCTTATTAAAAAAAAAAAAAAAAATACTATGCCTTTGTCGTTCATTTTTTATGGGAAATTCGGTGTATCTTGAGACATGGAGACCTTACACATTAGAGTTACTTGGAAGCTTCATTTTTATATGCTAATTCACTTTACACTGATTCAAGCTTGTGATGCCTTATCCTGCCTTTTGTAAGTAATTAGATTTTAACATTTCTATTCATTGCGAAGATGGGTTTACCTTTTTAAGCTTGCTTATGAATGAATATCATTGTGATGTGTGCTCCTTAAATTTTTTGATACCATGAGTGATGACTTTATCTTTATGTTCTTTGTTTTTCATTGAGTCTTTTATTTTGTTTTGCTAAGGGACTAGCAAATTGTAAGTTTGGGGGTATTTGATGAGTGCCAAATATTGCATATTTTGGCCCTCTAATTTACATTTGTTAGCTTAGGAATTTGTTACTTTGAGTTGTTTTCGTTGTTTTTCAGGTTTACAAGCACTGGGAAAGGAGTTTCACTAAAATTGCCAGAATTACCCGTACAGATCAATCATCTTTGAAAATTAAACTGTATTGATTCAAGAAGAACCAGGATATGAACCATATATGCTTTGAAAGATCCAGAAGTCTATTTTCTGGAGAATTTTACGGCTCGTAAAAATGATTTTTCTACAGAAAGTTATGGCCGTTTTAGTAGACAAAGGTCAGGCTGTGCGGGCTGTGCGGGATTTCAGCGTGAACAGAAGTTTTGAAGGGCATGTGAAGACTTAAATCCAACATCCCACATTGGTTGGAAACACATTTCTATATCCCACATCCCACATCGGATTGGAAACACATTCCACTTGTGGTATTTGCCTATATAAGACCCACTCCACTTCATCATTCAGTGTACAATTCCTGAGCCACTTTGGTGTTTACCGGTGGATGTCCGCTAGCATTCTGGTGGATCCCGAAGGCATTGCTACCACAAGGGGAAACGCCGCCCGTCAGCGAGTGGAATTTCTCCCATGTAAAGTTTTTTATTTATTTCTTTATATTCAGTTGTTTTAGTTTAAATGTTTAGCACTTGTTATTATAGTTTTATAGTTATGAGTGGCTAGACTCTTCAGCTAAGGTTGAAGATGAAGCCCCGCCGTTGTTTGGCGTAGTAGTTCAGATTTGCTTGTACAAATCTGACAATTTTTAGTATAAATGTTCTGTCAATTATTTGAGTTAATCTTATAATTGATTGAGTTTAAATTGTCTGTTGGATTTTCTTTGTGTTTCATCTGATGGATACATTGAATGCTTTTCGATTAAATTGGATTCCCTTTGTGATTTGTTAAGAGCGGATACATTGGGTGCTTTTGCTTTAGTTGGGATATTCTTTGTTTTTTGTCTTATAGTTAGATTCATTGAATGTTTTGATAGGCTATATTTTTAGAACATGTATGCTTAACTTCGGTGGGGTGGATTCGGAAACCTTAGTGCTTTTTATTATTAGATTTTAAATCAATTAAATTTAGTTTTAATTTATTTTGCAAATTATCATTCAAAATTCGGAACTAGGTTAAGATAGAGTTAATTTAGATTAAAAATTATATTTTCACAACGCAATTCTCTGTGGATTCGACCTCGCACTTGCACAACGCTATATTGCAAACGACTCGTGCGCTTGCGAGTAATTTAAAACTCACAACATACACTAACCAAGAAAATTGTGATCAATACTATAAGGGCTCATGATTTCAAAGCCAAGATGAAGGAAGCATCAAGTGGAGAAGGGTTGTTCATTAGAGGAAGGCCAGCAACTCAGTATGGCAATAGCATCTATGGTAACTACCGCGAGAAATCAAAGGGTAGAGGGCAGAGCCATGGGAGATCGCATTCCAAACCAAAGTTTGGAGGAAGACGATGCTTCTAGTGCAACAAATAGGGTCATTTCAAGAAAGATTGCAAGAAGATGATGAGGGAGGAGAGAGGAAGAAGCCATACCAACAATGGAGAGGCTTCGGTTGCCAAAGGAGAATGGTAAGATGATGTTCTTGTTGTGTGCTCAAAAGTGAGTAGGAGGCAAGACAGGGAGAAATAGATTTTGGATTCTGGATGCTCTTACCACATATGCTTTAACAGGGATTGGTTCAAGAATTTCAAGGAAACCAATGATGGAAAGGTTTTCTTGGCGAATGATAGTTCTTGCCAAGTGAAGGGGATAAGAGACATTCAATTGAGGATGTTTGATGGAGTCACAAGGTTGCTGTGGAATGTGAGGTATCTTTCAGATTTGAGGAGAAATTTGATCTTATTGGGGCAGCTAGATTCCATGGGGTACACATATAGGGCAGAGGGAGGAAAGATCAAGGTAACTAAGGGATCTTTGATAGTGATCAAAGCAGTAATAAAGGATGGTCTCTATGAGATGATCGGAGAGATAGAAATCAAGGATCAAGTAGCAAGCTTAATGGCTGAGAAGGATAAGGTAGCCCTTTGGCACAATCGCTTGGGATACATGAAAAAAAAGAGCCTACAAGTTCTCAGCAAGAACGGTCTACTTAATGGTGACAAAGTAAAGAAACTCGATTTCTGCGAGTATTCCGTTCTTGGGAAGAAACATTGGGTCAGCTTCAACACCGGAGTGGACAAGTCTAAGGGCATTCTTGACTACATTTATGTGGACCTTTGGGGACCAGCAAGAACACCAACACAGGGAGGTAATCGTTACTTTCTATCTTTAATTGATTATTATTCAAGAAAGGTTTGGGTTTATTTGCTTAAAAATAAATCAGATGCTTTGAATAAATTTGTGGTGTGAAAGAAGTTACTGGAGACTCAAACGAGTAGGGTAGTTAAGGTTTTACGAACCAATAATGGCTTAGAATTTTTTAATAAGGATTTTGGTAAATTCTGTGAGTTAAATGGCATTCGAAGATATAGAACGGTTGTGAAAGCCCCTCAGCAAAATGGAGTTACTGAGAGGATGAATAGGAACCTTATGGAAAAGGTTAGGTGCATGTTAATTGGGTCTAGTTTACCAAAATATTTTTAGGGGGAAGTTGTGTCTACTGATGCATATTTGGTTAATAGATCACCCTCTAAAGCTTTAGAGCTCAAGACTCCTAAGGAGATATAGAGTGGGAAACCCCCTGAGTTGAACAACCTTAAGACTTTTGGATGTGCTGCATTTGCACATCAAAAGGATGATAAACTTAGCCTAAGGTCTAGAAAATGTGTGTTTCTAGGGTATGGTGATGGGGTTAAGGGGAATAGGTTGTGGTTCTTAGAGCCAAAAGGGACTAAACTCATAATAAGTAGGGATGTCATTTTTAATGAATTGTTATTTCCCTATTTGGAGAAAACTAACCCTACAGGGGATAGTGAGCAAACCTGTCTTGTATTTTTGGAGCATAGCATCAAGAAAAATTCAGTTTAGATAGAGCAAGTTAGTCTAGAGGGTTCAGACCAGGTAGAGCCCATTGATGAAGGCCAAGCTCAAGACACTCATGAGGAGGCTGAACTAGAAGGGGATAATACAGCAAGTTAGAATGACTATCAGCTCACAAGAGACCGGGGAAGGAGGGAGGTCAGACCACCTTTGAGATATGATTTTGCGGATGCTAATATAGTAGCTCCTTATTCGGAAAGAGGGGTTGAACCAGAAACTTACATAGATGCAATAGGATGTAAGGATTCATCAAGATGGAAGCTAGCTATGGAGGAAGAAATGCATTTTTTGAGGAGGAACAACTCTTGGGAATTGGTGCATATTCCAAGAAAACAAAGAGTTATGGATTTTAAGTGGACTTACAAAATCAAAGAAAGGAACCCTCCAGGGGATGAAGTCCAATATAAGGCTAGGCTGGTGACGAAGGGGTTCACGCAAAGAGGAGGCATAGATTTCACAGAAACCTTCTCACCTGGACACAAGGTGGAGGAAGTGGTGATTATGCTCATCTATGTCGATGATATGCTGTTGGTTGGGAACAACGTGGAGAGGATAAAAAGGTTGAAATCTCAACTCAGTGAGGAGTTCGAGAGGAATGATCTTGGCCTTACACAAAAGATCCTTCGGATGAGAAAAATTTGAGAAAGGGAGAGAAACAGGTTGAAGGTTTCTCAGTCTTCCTACATAGAAAAGATGATATCTAAGTTTTCTATGGAAGATAGCAAACCAGTGGAGGTTCCTCTTGCTAGTCATTTCAAGTTCTCTAGCGATCAATGTCCGAGATCGAAGGCAGAGAAGAAGGAAATGGAGAAGGTCCCTTACTCTAGTGCGGTTGGATTAGTTATGTTCACTATGGTAAGCACTAGACCTGACATTGCTCATGCAATAAGTGTTCTCAGCAGGTTTATGAATAATCCTAGAAAGAAGCATTGGCTTAGGATGAAGTGGTTGCTGAGGTACTTGAAGGGAAACCTAGATGTGGGGCTGGTTTATGAGAAGAGGGGTAAGTCCATCTATCTTGAGGGTTATGCTGATTCGGACTATGAAGCAAACCAAGATAAAAGAAGATTGATTACCTCCTACTTCTTTAACTTAAACGGATGTTGTATAAATTAGAAGGCTTAGTTGCAGCCGGTAGTAGTACTCTCAACAACTGAGGCTGAGTACATAGCGGCTACGAAAGCCATAAAGGAGGCTATGTGGTGCAAAGGGTTGTTGGAAGAGTTGAAGGTCCTGAAAGAGCAGGTGGTGTTGTATTCAGATAGCTAAAGTGTGTTGCACTTGTGTAAGGATCAGGTGTTCCATGAGAGGACAAAGTATATGGATGTTCGGTATCATTTCATTCGGGAAAATGTTACGAAATGATGTATTCATGTGGACAAGGTAGCCATGGAAGAAAATCCTGCAGATTTAGGCACCAAAGTTCTACCTCTAAGCAAGTTCAATCATTGCCTTAGACTTCTTAGGATTGGAGTCGGTTGGTAAGGTAACTCAAGTTGAGTTTGAATCCTGAGTTCTCTACACAATGGATTCGGGTTTAATCCCTTAGGCAAAGGTAGAGATTGTTGGTATTTGTCTAAGGATTAAACAGGAGAAAGATTCAATATCAAGTCAGCTTCAGATACAACTGTGCGCCGCGGCCCAAGAGGTGTGTGCTACGGCCTCCAGTAAAGGATGAAGAGTTGAGGTGCTCCCCCCAGGTGTGCATCACGGCTCAAGGTGGTGTGCACAGCAGTGCCCAGCACCTGGAGGTTGTGTGCCCTGTGTTGAGCCACGGCCTGCCCTGTTCTGGGTCGCGGCTCCAAGCACACTTGAAGCATGGTTTTTTCAGCCTTTTAGATGGTGCGTGAGATATGGTTAAAATGCACAGGTTTACTTAGATTCTTAGAGAACCATGTATCTTTGGTTCTTAGATCTAAAGTTTGAGATTGATTGAAGAAGTTGGTGCACTAGATAAAGGGTCATCTAACTTCAATCATAAAAAGAGAGAGAGATACACACAAGATACAAGTTCATCATACAAGAGAATTCAAATGCAAGTGAGAGAGTGCAAAGACACAAAACACAGGAGAGGCACTAGAAAAGATCTCTTTCTAGAAAGGCTGGTTGTTTAGAGAGATAGTAGTATAGATTAGGGATTCAAGGGCTTTGTAAGTGGAATTTTCTTGGGGAAAATTCCAGGGAAACACTAGTCCTCATCACTTTCGTTTTCTCTTATTTCGTTTTTCAAGAACAAGAGGGTTATTGAAGGGGTGTTGCTGTAATTGTAAGAACTCCATTGATTTAGTGCAAAGAGCTCGGAGGAGCTCATGGGGACGTAGGCACATTGCCGAACCTTGATAACAATTGCTTGTGTTCTTTCTTTGATTGGTTTGTTTCTGTTCATTACAAATCATTCTAGACTTAGGTGTTTGGAGGATCACCACCTGGGCATCAAGAGGTGATTTCGAACAAATGATGTAGGCACTAATGATATGCATGAGCAAAGTATCTTTAAGACTCTGATTGAGAAGCAACAACAAATCTTTTTAGCAACACAAGTTATCAAGATGATATTAAAAATCGATGACGTTATTTCATTTTCTGCATTTTGATGTCAGGCCTATGTATTTGTAGCTATGCTTCACCAAGTATAAAGCTAGTGGTATTTTGTTGGCAATGAAGATGAACTCGATGCTAAAATATTGGAACTTTAATACATTATATTATTTTAAAATTGTGTAGTTTTGTATGATCTTTTTGAATTTTCTCATATTATTTTTACATGAAAAGAGAAGGAGAACATGGAGGAATTTCAATGCTGGGAGCATAACAGTGAGAGAAGCTAGAGTTATGGTTGAAACTACCAATGGAATTTGATTCTAGATGATATGAGTATAAATTGATGAAACATGGGCAAAAAATGGTAAAGAAAAATCCAAATCCAAGGTAAATATTAACTTCCATCTACACCAATAGGAACTACGTTTATTACAATGTGATCATGTACATGCCATAGAATAAACATTCCTTTTAACAATTCCTTTATGAAGCAGATAAAAATAACAAGATCAAGCCATTTAGAATATTATTGAAGGGGAGACTCTGGTAGACAATCAATATCTTTATTGTGTTTCATTATCAGATATTGTTGTTAGTTTATCAGTATTTGCTATTTGTACAGTTTCTTATGTTTATAGATTAAATAAAGCAATATAGATATGAGATTAAAAATTATGCTAAGTAAAGACCAATAAAAGGAAAAACAAAAGTTACTAATTTTTTTTTTATAAATTTATATAATTTCCTATTTCTAATAAAAACAAGGAGTAAACATTTCATTTTATATTTGAAATTTTAATGAAAGAATTGGTGAGGGTTAAAGGGGGTGAATCAAAACAATAGATGTTAATCATGTTGTGATATATTTCTATAAAAATTAAAATTTTAGCATTTGATAGAAAAATATTGAAATCAGTGGTTAATTTTAAGTTGGTGTTTCATAATTCTGCACGTAATATACTTGAAGAATATTCTATTTGTTGGGCTTGTGGGGTCCAACTCATAAGCAAATTAAATAAAAAAATAAAAAGAAAACTAAAGGTGTTGGTTGGTGTAGTCCTTATAGGACTCAGAATCCTATACTTATTAGAAGAGAATATCTTCTAATCAATGGCTATATAAAAATGCATGATTTCTTTCTTTTTTCGATGGTGAGTTATAGAGAGAGTGGCTAGAGAAATAGGCACAACACAAGGCGAAAAATTGGAAGCAGTGTTTTGTAGCCGAGAGAGTTACAAATTGAAGTTTTTTTCTATTTACCGAGAGAGTAAAAGGGAGAAAAGGTACAACAATTTGAGATTTTCTTTATGGTGTTATTCAAAGTGTTTGGTTATAGAGAATCAATCTACTCGGTGTTTGTAGTTTCTATCACGGTGTTTGATTTTGGTGAAGCATAAGGACTTCTCAGATTTCAGCGATTGGTACTACAGTAGTGATTTTTTCCTAGAGAGGTAATTTTTTAATATTACCAAATTATTGTGGGTCTCAAGTTTGATCATAAACTTGGGATATAAACTTTGTAATTATTATTTACATAGTGGAGTTATTTTCGCCCCGTGAATTTTTCCGTGCACACTAGAGGGTTTTCCACGTAAATTCTTGTGTTCTTGTTATTTCTTTATTTGGTACTTGTTGTTTTATTTCAACACTGGGCTTGGAGATGATTATATTTAATCTATGATCTTTAGTTGGAATTGTGGTAATTGATTAATTGTTGAAGGTGCATAATTTTCCCTACAAGTGGTATCAGAGCCTCGGTTGCTTTTGTTGGTCAATATGGATGAAAAATATAGTATTATGATTTTATTGACAGCTTCTAATTATTCGGTATGTAAAACGAATATAGAAGATTACCTCTATTTCAAAGATTTTTATGATCCTTTTGAGGGTGATAAAGCCAAGCCAGAAGGCAAGACCAATAAAGAGTGGGAAAGAATGAATAGGAAGACAGTTGGTGCCATAAAACAGTGGGTGGATCTCAATGTGTTCCATCATCTGGCTAAAGAGACTAATGCCAAATCTCTTTGGGAAAAATTAGAGACACTTTATGAAAGAAAGACAACTCATAACAAAGCTTTTGTGATGAGTAAACTTATGAATTTGAAGTACAGGGATAAACATTCCTGTAGACTGAGGTTTCAACCTAAGAGGGGGGTGAATTGGGTTTTTTAACCATTTTTACTAATTAAACACAAGTTTATAAAAATAGATAAACACATAAGCATGTAAACAAATAATGTGCTGTAAACAAAAAATTTTAAGGAATAGAGGATGCAAACTCAGTTTATAGTGGTCCGGCAATATCGGATTCGTTCCAACCCTACGTCAACTCTCTTCAAGGAACCTCTTTGAAGTAATTCACTAAGAAACTTAGTCGTGCAACTTCACGGGTGTTGCACAAACTTTACAATCAATCCCTTCCTCTCGGAAGCAAAATCCCTTCCTCTCATAAGCAAAATGCCTTCCTCTCGGAAGCTAAATCCCTTTACAATAAATGTTGTAAAGTAAATAGTAGAGAGACAAAAATGAAAGCTTATATAACTAAATAATATCTCTCTTTCGAAGTAAAGCTTGAAGAATAGCTCAACAATGAATATTTCAAAGCTTTTGTGTATCAATGAGTAAAAACTTGATTGAATGTGTAATCTCCTTTCTGAAATGCTCAATAGAGTGGGTTTATATAGCTTTGATGTAATATGGCCGCTTTGTACTGTTCTGGTACAATTTGGTGCAATTTGTGCTGAAATCTCGTGTCTCAACAGTCATATTTTTTGAACTACCAGTCGACTGGGTCAAGTTAAAAATCTCGTTTTTAAGGCTATCGAAGGTACCAGTCGACTGGGGACAGTCTATTCCAATATACTAGTCGACTGGTATGAAGCACCTAGTCGACTGGGAACACACTGTCCTATATACTAGTCTTCTGGTAAAAGTACCCAGTCAACTGGGTTGCTTATCAACCCAATTTTTATGTTTTGAAATGTTTTTAACTTAAAAACATTTGATTGAAAAGTTCTGTAAAAATATTTTTTCAAAATGAGCCATAAGACAAGCTTTCTACCTGAACAAGTGAGATTTATAACTTGTTTAAATACCTTGTCCCTATACTAGATCTTCTATCTTGACTTGGTGTTTGATTCGGGTTGAGTTCTTGCACCTTGATCCTTGGTTGAATTCTTTTATTACTTAATACACTTAGATAGCACTGTTAGTATAATAAGAGTTGTGTTTTGTCATCATTAAAATATAAGTGAGGGTCAACAATCTCCCCTTTTTTGATGATGAGAAAAACAGTTTTAAAAACTAAGTGTTTGATTTTTTAGAAAAATCGGGCAGAATATCCTATGTTTTTTTAATAAAAACGACTTGTAAAAAGATGATGAATAGTTTATATATAGCCCAACCAATCAACCAAACATATGTAATCATATACCAAGTTCTTTGGAGCAATGCTCCCCCTAAATCTATGCACTAGTTTGAGCCTCTTTTTCTCATTTTCTCAATTTTCTCCCATGTTTTGATAACAGTAGAAAATGGGGTAGTAAACCTAAAAATAAGATATTTAGATATAATAGACATGAACAGAATACATAAACAAACTTTTATATGAAAATTTGGCATCATTTGGAGTTCAGAAGCTTCCCGAGAAGAATCGGAAGTTTTCATACATGTAAAAGCAGTTTTAAACATTTATCCGAATATAAAGAGATATAAAGCATGTAACTATATTACATATATGTAAAACAAGTACATGAAATAAGTCTAAGCATGAGCCATTGTCATATATAACACCAGTTTATATAAAATAGGCTTCATAGAGTCGAAATAGAAGTACAAAATACAATAAAATATGAAAATATGTCTGTGCTAAGAACAATGAAAAACTATATCAACATGTACATCAAAAGGAAGATAGAAAAATGACTCAGGGAGCAGGAAAGTTAAAGCTACCATGAGCAAATCCCGAAGCTCAGCCAGAGAGCCCTTGGTATGCTCACGGTGCAAGTCAAAGTCATCCCGGACAGAGCGGAGGTCGTGATGCTTGGCGTTGACTATGGAGCTCAAACTCTGAAAGCCGGACTGCATGGTCAGTTTGAGGCTCATGATAGCCTGAAGGAGATTGCTATAACAAGCGTAACTAGCACTCGAGTCACCCATAAGAGGTGGTTGATCATCCGTATCCATAGCAGTAGTAGCAGCAGCATCCGGACCCTCGTCCTCATCATCATTGTTATCGTCCTCTCCTATTCGAATGTGCTTCCTGGCCTTGGAGTAGATGAAGCCATCTCAGACTGTGCATCCCATCTTCTTCAGTGAGAAGATATTGATGATGTCCTTAAGTCTGATGTCCTGAGCCTCAGAGGTGGGGAGAGGCACCCGAAAGTGCTGGAGGATGAGCGTGATGAGCATCCCGTAGGGAAGGCATACTGAGTCGCTCGTTTCACCATTTATCATGTTGGCGAGCAGCAGGGGGTAGATATTGAAGTGGTGCCCAATTTTAAGGCACCAAATCTGTTGGGTTTTGTCCAAGAATTAAACAGATGGAAAATTCAGCTTCAGATACAAGATTGCACCACGGCCTAGGAGGAGTGCGCTATAACTTGCAGCAAAGAAGCCAAAGTGGAGGTGCTCCCCCCAGGTGTGAGCCACGATGCCCAGCACCTGGGAGGTTTCTGGCCCTGTGTGCGCCACGGCGCCAAGCACACCTGGAGCATGGTTTTCAGCCTCTTGTGATGGTGTGTGGGGCTTGGTTAAAATGCACAGGTTCACTTAGACTCTAAAGTGCCATGAGTCTTTGGTTCTTGAGATCTAAGGGTTGAGATTGATCTCAAAGATTAGATGAGGTGGTCATTACTCTATATAAAGGGTCTTCTAACAGCAAGTGAAGACATAATCTCAAACACAAGATACAAGATCATCATATAAGAGAATTCAAGTGCAAGTATAAGAGTGCAAAGACATAAAACACAAGAAAGGCACTAGAATAGATCTCAATAAGAGAGGCTAGTTGTTTAGAGAGATAGTAGTATAGATTGGGGATTCAAGGGCTTTGTAATTGGAATTTTCTTGGGAAAAATTCCAGGGAAACACTAGTCCTTATCACTTTTTTTTCTCTTCTTTCGTTCTTCAAGAACAAGAGGATTCTTGAAGAGGTGTTGCTGTAATTATAAGAACTCCATTGATTTAGTGCAGAGAGCTCGGAGGAGCTCACGGGGACATAGGCACATTGCCGAACCTCGATAATAATTGCTTGTGTTCTTTCTTTGATTGAGTTGTTTCTATTCATTACAAGTCATTCTAGACTTAGGTGATTGAAATATCACCACTTGGGCATCTTGAGGTGATTTCCACCAGTGGTATTAGAGCTTTGGTAAACAAGTATCGGAGCTGGATCAGAAGGCATCGAAGCAAGACTCCAAAAATCAAAGGTCAACTTTTTGGGTGATTCAAGAACGGAGTAGAGATCAAGATCTGATCGTGTTTTTGAGGTGATTCAAGAACGAAGTAGAGATCAAGATTTGATCGTGTTCTTGAGGTTTAGAAGTTTGGGAAAGAAATTGTGGGTGCTGCATAAATCTTGGGATTTTCTCCGCAAGATGGGTTCGAACTTCATTATTGAGAAGTTTGATGGAAAGGGAGACTTTGCCCTTTGGAAGTGGAAAATCAAAGTGGTTCTTATGCAACAAAATGTGGAGTTGGTTATTGGGGAAGATGACGATTTTCTAGTAAGTATCACGGAGGTCTAGTGGATTGAGATGAAGAAGATGGTGTATAGTACTATCTTTCTACACATGCCGGATAGTGTCACAAGGGAATGCGGAGACTCAGAAGGTCCAGCTGTCATTTGGAAGAAACTAGATGAGTTGTTTCTTATCAAGACTCTCCCTAATAAGATATATCTTTTAAAACGAATCTTTGCTTTTAAAATGGATCCTAATAAAGAGTTGCGAGATAATCTTGATGTGTTTAACAAACTAGTTCAAGATTTGGCTAGTTGTAGTATAACATTCCCGGATGAAAAATTGGCTGTTATGTTATTGAATTTTCTTCCTGATTATTTTGAAAGTTTGATTAATGCAATTGAATATGGAAGAGATACACTAACCAAGAAAATTGTGATCAATGTTGTAAGGGCTCATGATTTCAAAGCCAAGATGAGGGAAGCATAAAGTGTTGGAAGGGTTGTTCATTAGAGGAAGGCCAGCAACTCGGTATGGCAGTAGCATCCATGGCAACTACCGGGAGAAATCAAAAGGTAGAGGGCAGAGCCATGGGAGATCACATTCCAAACCGAAGTTTGGAGGAAGGTGATGCTAATATTTCAATAAGGAGGGTCATTTCAAGAAAGATTGCAAGAAGATGATGAGGGATGAAAGAGGAAGAAGTTATACCAACAATGGAGAGGCTTCGGTTGCCAAGGGAGAACAACAAGATTATGTTCTTGCTGTGTGCTCAAATGTGAGCAGGAGGCAAGGTAGCAAGAAATGGATCTTGGATTGCAGGTGCACTTATTACATGTGCCCTTACCGGGATTGGTTCAAGAATTTCAAGGAAACCAATAGTGGAAAGGTTTTCTTGGGGAATGATACTTCTTTCCAAGTAAGAGGGATAGGAGACCTCCAATTGAGGATGTTTGATGGAGTCACAAGGCTGCTACGAAATGTGAGATATTTTCTAGATTTTCGAAAAAATTTGATCTCATTGAGGCAGCTAGATTCCATAGGGTACACATACAAAGCAGAGGGAGGAAAGATCAAGGTAATCAAGGGATCTTTGATAGTGATCAAAGCAGCAATAAAGGATGGTCTCTATGAGATGATTGGAGAAACAGAAATCAAGGATCAAGCAGCAAGCTTGATGGCTGAGATGGATAAGGCAGCCTATTGTGAGTTTTAAATTACTCGCAAGCGCACGAGTCGTTTGCAGTATAGCATTGTGCAAGTGCGAGGTCGAATCCACAAGGAATTGCGTTGTGAAAGTATATTTTCAATCTAAACTAACTCTATCTTAGCCTAATTCCAAATTTCAGAATGATATTGCAAAATAAATTAAAATTAAACTAAGTTGATTTTAAAACTAATAATAAAAAGCACTAAGGTTTCCGAATCCACCCCACCGAAGTTAAGAATACATGTTCTAAAAATATAGCCTATCAAAACATTCAATGAATCCAACTATAAGACAAAAAACAAAGAATATCCCAACTAAACCAAAAGCACCCGATGTATCCGCTCTTAACAAATCACAAAGGGAATCCAATTTAATCGAAAAGCATTCAATGTATCCATCAGATGAAACACAAAGAAAATCCAACAGACAATTTTAACTCAATCAATTATAAGATTAACTCAAATAATTGACAGAACATTTATACTAAAAATTGTCAGATTTGTACAAGCAAATCTGAACTACTACGCCAAACAACGGCGGGGCTTCATCTTCAACCTTAGCTGAAGGGTCTAGCCACTCATAACAATAAAACTATAATAAAAAATGCTAAACATTTAAACTAAAACAACTGAATATAAAAAAATAAATAAACAACTTTACATGGGAGAAATTCCACTCGCTGACGGGCGGCGCTTCCCCTCGTGGTAGCAATGCCTTCGGGATCCACCAAAATGCTGGCGGAAGTCCACCGGTAAACACCAAAGTGGCTTAGGAATTGTACACTGAATGATGAAGTCAGGTGGTGTTTATATAGGGGGAGACCCGGAGCACAATGCGTTTCAAAATCGATGTGGGATACTGTTCGAGTGCGATCGATCGCACTCTGGTGCGCTCGAGCGCATATTGGCGCACTACAGAGCATTTTTAACCAATGTGGGATGTGCGAGTGCGCATTTGCGATCGATCGCAAGTCTGGTGCGATCGAGCGCACTAGACATCTTCAGCTTGACCCTTGTTTACTAAAATGGCCATAACTTTCTCTAGAAAAATCATTTTTGCAAGCCGTAAAATCCCTCAGAAAATAGACTTCCGGATCTTTCCAAGCATATATGGTTCATCTCCTGGTTCTTCCGGAATCAATACAGTAAAATCCACAAAAATGACTGATCTGTAAGGCGATTTTGGCAATTTTAGTGAAACTCCTTTCCCAGTGCTTGTAAACCTGAAAAACAACGAAAACAACTCAAAGTAACAAATTCCTAAGCTAACAAATGTAAATTAAAGGGCCAAAATATGCAATATTTGGCACTCATCACAGCCCTTTGGCACAATTTCTTGGGACACATAAGCGAAAAGGGCCTGCAAGTTTTCAGCAAGAACGGTCTACTTAATGGTAACAAAGTAAAGAAACTCGATTTTTGCGAGTGTTGCGTTCTTAGGAAGCAACACCGAGTCAGCTTCAACACCGAAGTGTACAAGTCTAAGGGCGTTCTTGACTACATTCATGTGGACCTTTGGGGACCAACAAGAACACTAACATAGGGAGGTAATCTTTACTTTCTGTCTTTAATTGATGATTATTCAAGAAAGGTTTGGGTTTATTTGCTTAAAAATAAATCAGATGTTCTGAATAAATTTGTGGTGTGGAAAAAGTTGCTTGAGACTCAAACTGGTAGAGTAGTTAAGGTTTTACAAACCGATAATGGCTTAGAATTTTTTAATAAGGATTTTGATAAATTCTATGAGTTAAATGGGATTCTAAGACATAGAACGGTTGTGAAAGCCCCTCAGCAAAATGGAGTTGCTGAGAGGATGAATAGGAACCTTATAGAAAAGGTTAGGTGCATGTTAATTGGGTTCGATTTACCAAAATGTTTTTAGGGGGATGTTGTGTCTACTAATGCATATTTGGTTAATAGATCACCCTCTAGAGCTTTAGAGCTCAAGACTCCTGAGGAGATGTGGAGTGGGAAACTCCCTGAGTTGAACAACCTTAGGACTTTTGGATGTGTTGCGTTTGCACATCAAAAGGATGATAAACTTAGCCTAAGGTCTAGAAAATGTGTGTTTCTAGGGTATGGTGATGGGATTAAGGGGAATAGGTTGTGGTCCTTAGAGCCAAAAGGGACTAAACTCATAATAAGTAGGGATGTTATTTTTGATGAATTGTTATTTCCCTATTTGGAGAAAACTAACCCTGCAGGGGATAGTGACCAAACCAGTCTGGTATTTATGTAGTATAGCATCAAGGAAAATTCAGTTCAGGTAAAAGAAGGAAGGCAAGAGGGTTCAGACCAGGTAGAGCCCATTGATGAAGGCCAAGCTCAGGACACTCATAAGGAGGCTAGACTAGAAGGTGATGATGCAGCAAGTCAAAATGACTATTGGCTCACAAGGGACTGGGAAAGGAGGGTGGTTAGACCACCTTTGAGATATAGTTTTGCAGATGCTAATGTAGCAGCTCCTTATTCAGAATGAGGGGTTGAACCAGAAACTTACATGGATGCCATAGAATTTAAGCTTTCGTCAAGATGGCAGCTAGCTATGGAGGAAGAAATGGGTTATTTGAGGAAGAACAACTCTTGGGAATTGGTGCCAAAACTAGAAAAACATAGAGTTGTGGATTGTAAGTGGATTTACAAGATCAAAGAAGGAAGCACTCCAGGGGATGAAGTTCGCTATGAGGTTAGGCTGGTGGTGAAGGGGTTCACACAAAGAGAAGGCATAGATTTCACCGAAATATTCTCACCGGTTGTGAAATACAAGACGATAAGGTTAGTGTTAGCAATGGTGGTCCAATTTAATTGGGAGATCAAGCAAATGGATGTGAAGACAACGTTTTTACATGGAGAGTTTGATTAGACCATCTACATGAGGCAACCTAAAGGCTATGAGGAAGGAAGGCATGGAGAGTTGGTGTGCCAATTGAAGAAATCTCTCTATGGCCTGAAACAATCACCTCGAAAAAGGAATAAGAGGTTTGATTCCTTTGTAACTAGCTTGGGTTTCATGAGGAGCTACTATGATTCGTGCTTGTACTACAAAGGGCACAAGGTGGAGCAAATGGTGATTATCCTCATCTATATCGATGATATGTTGTTGGTTGGGAACAACAGGGAGAGGATAGAAGAATTGAAGTCTCAACTCAGTTCGGAGTTTGAGATGAAGGATCTTGGCCATGCACAGAAGATCCGTGGGATGAGCATAATTCGGTAAAGGGAGAGAAATAGGTTAAAGGTTTCTCAGTCTTCCTACATATAAAAGATGATATCTAAGTTTTCTATGGAAGATAGCAAACCAGTGAAGGTTCCCCTTGTTGGTCATTTCAAGTTCCCCAACAATCAATGTCTGAGATCGGAGGTGGAGAAAAAGAAAATGGAGAAGGTCCCTTACTCTAGTGCGGTTGGATCAGTTATGTTCACCATGGTAAGCACTAGACCCGACATTACTCATGCAATAAGTGTTCTCAGCAGGTTTATGAGTAATCTCGGAAAGGAGCATTGGCTTGGGATGAAGTGGTAGTTGAGGTACTTGAAAGGAAGCCCAGATGTGGGGCTGGTTTATGATAAGAGGGGTAAGTCCATCTATCTAGAAAGTAATGCGGATTCGGACTATAGAGCAGACCGGGATAAGAGAAGATTGATTACCTCCTATTTCTTCAACTTTAACGGATGTTGTATAAGTTAGAAGGCTTAGTTGCAGCCGGTGGTAGTGATTACGCCTAAAGTATAACGCGGTAGTTATAGCATAGCTTTGGGGTCTAGATTCCATAGGAGGGAAAAGTGATCTACAAAGGAAAAGTACAAACCTTAACACGAACGATAACAATAAAGTGAGAAGATATGAATTTTGATAATGAAGTAATTGTGTAAACAACAAGGTTCCGGGAATCCTCCCTAGATTCGTTGCCTTATTCCAATCTTGATTCAATTGTTTTGTCTCGATTGCAAGTTTCTCGTCCCAAACAGACAATCGGCGAATATTCAACTAAAGCACATATAAACCCTAATGTACTTGATATGAATTACTCTTACTTTCGATTTAAGCACACATGACCTATCCTATAGATTTATCAAGAAACGACAATATATCTTAATGAGCATTTCATAGTAATGGACAAACCTAAAGATAAATCTACTGGACTTAATCACATCCAACAATCATGACATAAGAAGAACATGACTAGACTTATATCAAAGATAAGGATACAACCACCGGATTAAGAGAAAATCCTTTAATTAGATTAAAGAGTAACACATAACAATATTTTGACAATAAATTCCAAGTAGAACTTAATCAATAAAGGAAAATAAGAACAACTACACCTAGGGATTCATCCCTTCGCCTTGCTTGGAGATTAGTTCGCCATGAAGTTCATGGTTGAACACTTTGATGGAGGAAAGTGTGGTAGCCTTCTTGAGTTTTCAAACCTTCAATGACATCCTCCTCTTAAACCCTAAGTGGTCTATTTATAATACAAAAGGTCCAAGGGTGTTTTAGGGTTTAAACAATCATCAAAGTCCTAATTAGGTCATAACTCGGAGAAAGGGATCGTGTGGGCGCCACACCTCTCATCAGTGGGCACTATATCTCTCATCAGTGGGCTTTCTTCTTGCTTCTGAACGCCACACCTCTCATCAATGATTATGCTCAAACTAACACGCAGTTATTGTGTATAGTTGAGGTGTCAATCCCACGAGGAAACACGAACTACAAAAGAAAATATAAACTTTGACACGAATGATAAAAATTAAACGAAAGAATATGAGTTTTGATAATGGAATAACGTGAGAGAATTGTGTAAATATAACGAAGAATATAAATGAGAAATAGCAAGGTTTCGGGAATCCTCTCTAGGTTCGTTGCCTTGTTCTAATCTTGATTCAATTGATTTTATCTCGATTACTAGTTTCACATCCCAAACAAGCAATCGAAAAATATTCAATCACAGCACATTAACACTCTAATGTAATTGCTACAAATCACTCATTGATTTCGATTCAAGCACACATTATCTATCTCATAGATTATCAAGAAACAACAATATATCTTAATGACAATATCGCAGTAATGGACAATCTATAAGATAAATTTACCGAAATCAATCACATCTAAACAACTTGACATAAGAAGAGCTTGACTAGACTTATATGGAGGAGAAGCATGCAATCACCGGATTAAGAAAATCTAAGATAAGAAAAACATAAATTGCAGCTGTCACATGAACCTAAATTCATCTTGTTTATTCAAAGAGTATTTCATAAACAATATTCAACAATAAATCCTTACAACCAAATCAAGAATGGAAAATAAGAACAACTACACCTAGGGATTCATCCCTTTGCCTTGCTTGAAGACTAGTTGGCCATGGGGCTCATGGTTATGAAGAATGTGGAGCTCTCCTCTTGATTTCCAGCCTTAAGAGACTTAGAAGAATGGTTAAATTGAATGAAGACTGCAAACCCTTAAGGATCTATATATAGACCATAAGGTTGAGGGGTGTTTTGGGCTCAAAAGTTGTCATTTAGAAGCTCTAATTAGGTCAAGAGACTTTGTGCGCGCCTAGGTGTAGCCTTACCTGTGCCTAGGTGTTGCCTTTGTCCAAGATTGGTTGTGTTCTGGATGGTGCGGCGCCCTCTTCTCCACACCGCAGCGCTAGGCTTGGCAGAATGGTAGCAGTTCTGGATGGTGCGGAGCCATCTTCTCCACGCCGCGGTGCTAGGCTTGGCAGAATGGTAGCTGTTCTGGACGATGCGGCACCCTCTTCTCCACGCCGTGACACTCACTCTTAGTTTTCTATCCAAGAAGCTTATGGAACTTGTGATCAAGGCTTGAGGTCTTGACGCACACTGGGCCTTCCGAAACTACTTCTTTCACTCCGATATACATGAACTTTTGGCGCTTTAAACATAGATAGCTTTATCATCTCTTTTGAACTCAAAGCACCTGAAAATGCACTGAAATAGATCAATGATCAAAGTAGGATACTTTAGAATTGTCAAGGTAAAAACAAGTAATTGAACCCTAGATCAACTCTAAAATGCTAACAAATAAGCACTGTTAAGATGCATTTTACGACTCATCATAACCCCCAACTAGCTTATTGCTAGTCCCTAGCAATTCAGCGAAAGACATGAAATTAATTATTTATCAAAACAAAATACAGCAATTTTGGGGTTAACCAAGAGTGATTTAAAATCTTTGTCTCAAAAATCATGCAGAACATACAGCACATAGAATCATTAAATATCACTGAAGTCTAAGAATAATCCAAATGTCAACCTTAAATTTGTTATCAAATCTTATCATCCGTCTTACCACAGTCCATTAATCCGAACATCTGGATGATTTTATGCACAACATAGCATGAATACAAGTGGCTTCTAAAAACATATTAAATTGCATGACATCAATCACAAATCAAGCTCCATAGGCTCACTTTTCAAATCACTCTCCACTTTGTAGAAAAATCACAATACATCGGATCAATAGGTATTTAATAAGCTTGTAACGTTAGGCTAGGGTAAAGATCAAGAAAGAATGGGAAAGTTTAAACAAATAAAAGAACTAAGTCTCTTAATTTAAACACAACCACTTTAAGCACTAGATAACCTTACTTCAACACTTAACTCTTTCAACCATTTGTTCGAGCATTTCTCTCCATAAATTACCACTTTTTTTTTTCTTCTTTCTTTGCCATAATTCACATCTTTTTTTATTTTGGCACATAACCATTCACCTCATTTTTTTTTCATTTTTTTTACTCTTTTCCACAACCCCCAACTTATCTCTTTTAATGTACTTGGGTTATGGTAGTAATATTTTCTCATATAACCATCATTACTCTTCTTAAGTGCTTCTTCAAAAATGTGTATAACTAAGTTCTTTTAAAAGAAAAGTAAGGATAAAATATTTTTAAGCTCATAAAGGTGAGTAAATGGGCTATCGAAAGAAATAAGGCTTAAATAGGTGAACTAGTGATAAATATAGCCAGGGTAAGTTTGAGAGGCTCAAACGGTTCAAAAATGGCCTATATCATATCCTAAGTAATGTGCATTCTAGGAATTCGCCTCGAGTGATTATCAAATAAGTTCTAGAGCTTATAGAGACCGCAAAAGTATTCACAAAGCAATCACACATAAAAATTCTCTAAATGCTTTAGACTAATCATGCAATCTTACCACAAACCAGAGTCTCAAACCACAGAAAGATTGATACTTAATTTATTCTCAAAGCGAAGCAAGGTTTAACTTCTTCTAAACGCTATATGCTATCTCGATTAAGCTCATATCATTGACATGTGAGTTAACTCCAAGGCTAACACAAAGCATGCTAAAAACAAACAAAAACTATATATATATATATATATTATTTATCCTAACAAACAAAAAAAGGAAAGTGACACCACGCAGTTCAATGGGGGAAAAAAAAGAAATGTGTTTCCTCCACCCCCAACCTAAAAATTGCATTGGCCTCAATGTAAAAGAAAAAGGAAAGAAAACTCCCTTTGTAGCCAAAAGTGCACAGAAGCTGAAAATTGCGCACCACCCATTTGAACTGCATGTCGTTCTTCTCGCTGAAATTTTTTATCTACAACATAGAACAAAACAAACAAAAAGAAAGCAACTGCGGTGTAACATCAAGATTCCCACCGTATGTTAGGTTAGCATATGAAATGGAAATAAATAACTAACAACGAAAATAAAGGACAAAAAATAAAATAACGAAACACAAGAGATGTTACTACAGCTTAAAAAAATAAAATTAGACAAACAAGAGATAACCCTAAACTAATCCTCTAAGTTCTCATCCTCTTCTTTATACTCTTCAGTCTCTTCACCTTCCTCGAGAGGTAGGTCAGAAGATGAACCTGGATAGGGTGGCATTGTAGAAAAGTGACCCATATTACAACCAGTAGCGGAGGTAAGGTGTTGGTACATCTAACCAAAAGAAGACTAGACCTCCGCTTGATAATCGGCTTGCCAAGCCAAGAATCGGTCTTGCCTAGCCAAGAATCAGTCTTGATGATCTAGCCTATCAAACAATAGTGTTTGATGCTCATCAAAACAACTCTCTAAATGCTCAAGGCGCTCGGCAACCATGAAATCCCTAGAGGGGGGAGGGGGCAGCAATTACTGCTCCCTCTCTCGGAGTTGGCGGCCTGGAAGCTCTAATCTGAGTGAGCAGGCCATCATTGATGGGTTTCTTTGGTTGCTAGGCTTCCTCGTCAGTACTGTATTGGACTCCAGCTCAAATGCACAATTGGGTAATTAAATAGGGAAAGTATAATCCGAGCTTTAGTATAACAGTGTGTAGGATAGAGTTAAAGATGACTTGGCCCACATCGATAGTCATTCCCATCAAAATTGCATAAATCATAATAGTTCGCTCAACAGTGAGGTCACTATAGTGCAGGGCAGGCATCAACCTCTGACACACAAAATATTGCCAAGCCCGAGCATTGATATTCAGAGAAGTAGCGGGCAAAGTGATAGGGGTATCACCCGTCATTTTCCATGTAGTGTCCGAAACACAGAAAGTATGGAAAATCTCTTCATAATTAATTGTAGACATATATGCACTATACTCACTGTGTTCGATGTCGGGTAACCTGTAGAATCTATTTATGGATGTGCTGCTGAAAGAGACTGTTTGGCCTCTCACCCTCACTTTACCATTGCGATGCTCGTCGACATTAGCGTAACATTCTCTAACCAAATTTGTGAGGGAATGAGAGGGTGGTCTTGTAAACGTACCCTAATTCCTATCGAGAATCATTCTAAATATAGTCGGGTTCCCCCTCTCGGTGATGTTGAATCCTCTCTCGGGGATGGGTTTTCTACTTTGCATCATTCTAATATATCTTTCACTTGCTTCAAAACTAACAAATTTGGTCTCATCAAACTCTTGTTATTGTTTTCTCTTAGGTCTCATGGTCTTTGGTGCCATGGAAATCAAATAAATAGAACAATAGACTTAAAGCAAAATTTAACCACCAAAAAGCACAAATGAACAATAAAGAGGAGAAATTGGTCTTACTTGATGCCCACAATTGGAGAGAAGAAAGACTACCCACCAATTTGTTACCTTTTTTAAAAACTTAAATTCCTCTTAGACCCAAACTTCTTGGAGAAATTTTCAGCAAAGTTTGCAAAATGAGTGCAATTCTTCAAGAAATGGAGGTAAAAGCAAGAAAATGTGAGAAAAAGAGTTAGTTGTGGTTTGATTCGGAGAGAGTTTAGTGTGCAGCTGTTTTTGTGAAAGGAGAAATGAAGAAGGAGGCTGCAAAAATTGTTTAAATAGGGCAGATTTAGGGTTTGATTTTTGCTAGGCTCGGGCTAGCAATGCGGTGCGGGCTGGGTTGCGGTGCTACGCTCGGGCTGGGCCTACTGTGCGCACACTGGGCCTGATCTCTTGCCCTTAAAATAAAATAAAAAAACAGTAAAGTCCTTGTTTGTGCAAAAACTAAACACAAAGAGATATAAAATAAGATTAATAAAAATAACTTTTAACTAAAAATTAGATTAAATCAACTAGAAACTAAAAATTAAAATAGACTTAACAAAACAACAATTCTAAGTTAACAAAGACTTAACAAAACAAAAAAAAATCTAAGTTAACAAAGACTTAACAAAACAAAATGAAAACTAGTATACAGTAAAATGAAAGTACCCGATTACCAAACATAAACCGGGGCCACCAAAGAGATTTCTTCGGGGCTATCTGTAACATGTTTGTATTCCAAGTAAAGCTTCAATCTTCGGCCATTGACTCAAAATGCTCGACCATTGGAAGGGTCTTCAACCTCAACCACTCCATTGGGAAAAACACTCTTCACCACATAAGGTCCTTTCCATCGTGATCGCAACTTTCCGGGATGGAGGTGTAACCGCGAGTCATACAGAAAAACTTTGTTACCTTGTTCAAAATGTTTCTGGAGTATTTTCTAGTCATGCACTGCCTTCATCCTTGACTTCAAGTCCTTGGCATTGTCATTTGCATCATCCCTCAATTCCGCAAGTTCGCAAAGTTGTAATTTCTTTTCTTCACCGGACAACTTTAGGTCATAGTTAAAATTCCAGATAGCCCACTATGCTCTATGCTCAAGTTCTACTGGCAAGTGACATGCTTTGCTAAATACTAAGGGATAGGGAGATGCTCCAAGAACCGTCTTGTATGCTGTCCGATACGCTCAAAGTGCATCCGATAGGCGGAAGGACCAATCTTTTCGGTTCGGATTCACCGTTTTCTCAAGTATCTGCTTGATCTCCATGTTTGCTAGTTCTGCTTGACCATTGGTTTGTGGATGATATGCTGTAGAAACCTTATGGGTGACTCCATACCTGCGTATTAAAGCCTCAAAAGAATGGTTACAAAAATGTGACCCTCGATCACTAATGATAACACGTGGAGTACCATACCTAGATAAGATATGGTCTTTTAGAAATTTAACAACAACTGTATTATCATTAGTGCAACTAGGTATTGCTTCAACCCACTTAGAAAGATAATCAACAGCAAGCAAAATATAAAGATACCCAAAGAAAGGTGGGAATGGTCCCATAAAATTGATTCCCCAGCAATCAAAGATTTCTATCACTAGGATCGGGTTGAGAGGCATCATATAAAGGTGGGACAATACACTTAACCTTTGGCATCTGTCGCATGATCTACAAAACTCATTAGCATCTTTGAATAAAGTGGGCCAATAAAAACTGCATTGCAAAATTTTTGCGACTGTCTTTTTGATAGAAAAATGGCCACCACAAGCATATGTATGACAAAAGGTTAGCACACTATTAACTTCCATATCTGGAATACATCTCCTTATTATCTGATCAGGGCAATATTTAAACAAATAAAGATCATTCCAATAGAAGTTCTTTACCTCAACCAAAAACTTACGCTTGTCTTGTGCACTCCATGTAAATGGAACTTGGCGGGAAACCAAGTAGTTTGCAATGTCGGCATACCATGGTGTGTGACTAAGAACAGCAAATAAGTTTTCATCTGGAAAAGCCTCCCCAATGGGCATGAGTTCAGTTTCATTCTTAAATTCCAAGCTAGATAAATGGTCTGCCACAAAATTTTCCACCCTCTTCTTGTCTTTGATGGTAAAGTCAAACTCCTACAAAAGCATAATCCAATGTCTCAAACGGGCCTTAGTATCTATTTTCGAAAAGATTAATTTAAGGGCAGAGTGATCTATAAATAGAGTGATAGGTGAACCAATCAAATAAGATCAAAATTTATCAAATGCGAATACTACAACTAGTAATTCTTTCTTGATTGTGGTGTACATCATTTAAGAATGATTTAGTGTTCTACTAGCATAATAAACAGTAAATGGTTTTCCCTCATTTTGTTGTCCTAAAATAGCCCCTACAACATAGTCACTAGCATCACACATAATTTCAAAAGGAAAAGTAAAGTCCAGTGATTGCATAATAGGGGCAGTTGTAAGCTTAGAGATTAATGTCCTAAAGGCATGTTCACATTCAAGGCTCCATTTAAACTCGGTATCCTTCGTTAAAAGGCTACATAAGGGTCTAGAGATGGCACTAAAATTTTGAATAAACCTTCTATAAAATCCAGCATGCTCTAAGAGAGACCTCACATCTTTAATATTCTTAGGAGTGGGTTTAGAGATCAATTCAATTTTGGCTTTATCTACTTCTATCCCTTTTTCAGAACTATGTGGCCCAAGACTATTCCGGAAGATACCATAAAATGGCACTTCTCCCAATTAAGCACGAGCCATTTTTCTTCACACCTGCACAAAATATTTTTCAAATTAGATAAATAAGAATCAAAAGAAGTTCCAAACTCGGTTAAATCATCCATATACACTTCCACACATTTTTCAACCATGTCACTAAAAATACTCATCATGCATCTTTGAAAAGTAGCTGGTGCATTACATAAACCAAAGGGCATCCTTCGAAAAGCAAAAGTACCAAAAGGACGAGTAAAAGTGGTCTTCTCTTGATCCTCTAGGGCAATTCCTATTTGGTAGTATCCCGAATACCCATCCAAAAAACAATAGAAAGGATGGCCAACCACCCGTTCCAAAGTTTGATCTATGAATGGAAGGGGAAAATGATCTTTCCGAGTAGCCGAATTAAGTTTCCTATAGTCTATGCACATTCGCCACCCGGTCACTACCTTAGTTGGAACGAGCACTCCCTTCTCATTTTTTACCACGGTCACCCCAGCTTTCTTAGGAACTACTTGAGTTGGACTAACCCACTTACTATCCGATATTGGATATATAATTTCCGCATCCAACAGCTTTAAAACTTCTTTCTTAACTACCTCTTTCATAGTTGGATTTAACTTTCTTTGTGGGTCTCTATGAGGGTTAGCTCATTCTTCTAAGTAAATCCTATAGGAACAAATTAACGGTCTAACACCTTTTATGTCAGCCATGGTCCAACCTAATGCAGATTTATGTTCTCTTAACAAATTCAACAATTGATCACATTGTACATCATTAAGTTCAGAGGAAATAATGACCGGAAAGGTATCACCTAGGCCTAAGAAAACATGTTTGAGTCCTTTGGGAAGCGGGGCTAAATTAAGCGTTGGTGTCTCCTTGGAAAAGGGTTTGGGTGCCTCCTTTTCTCTAGGCAACTCCTCAAACCATGGCTGCCATGATTTCTTCATAAATCCCTGCGACTTATCAAAAATATCAACAACATTAACAGCATGGGGATATATAGAAGAATCATAAAAATCAAAATTATTAAGAAGGAATTCCAAAGAGTTAGAATTATCTTTAATGTATTCATCCTCTAAAATAAGCTCATCAATCATGTAAGTGTCGAAACATTCATCCTCCTCATGTGGCTGCCTTGACATTCGAAAAACATTCACCTCTAGAGTCATATTTTCAAATGATAATGAAATTAGGCCATTCCTACAATTAATGAGGGCATTGGTGGTGGCAAGGAATGGTCTTCCAAGTATCAAAGGAATTTTTGACTCTGTATTCATAATAGAGATGGTATCTAAAACCAAAAAGTCAACAGGATAATAAAATTTGTCAATTTACAATAAAACATCTTCTACAATACCTCTTGGTTTTCTTACCGATCGATTCGCTAATTAAAGTACCACAGAGGTTGGTTTGATCTCACCTATACCGAGCTGTAAGTAGATGGAGTATGGCATGAGGTTCACACTAGCCCCCAAATCTAGCAATGCTTGCCCATAAGATTTGTTTCCAATTTAGCAAGCCACCGTTGGACAACTCGGATCTTTATATTTGGGCGATGTCGTGCTATCAATTACTGCACTTTCTTGCTCTATTAAGAATGTGGCCTTCTTAATATTGTGCCTCCTCTTGAGTGTGCATAGATCCTTGATGACTTTAGAATAGTTTAGAATCTGTTTTATAACATGAAGAAGAGGGAGGTTAATCTTAACGTGCTGTAGTTGTTCAAGAATCTCACCTTTTAGTGCTGAATTTTTCTCCTCAGGTTTAAGGAGAGCTTGAGGGAAAGACATCGGTGGAGAATAATCATCATGGGCCTCTTGTTCCTTAGGGGCTATATCCTTGTTGCTCACAGTATTAGGAATCAAGTGTGATGGTAGAGTCGGTCCATCAATTTTCTTACCGCTGCTGGTGATTATGGCATTTGTTGTGAGTTTTAATTTACTCGCAAGCGCACGAGTCGTTTGCAGTATAGCGTTGTGCAAGTGCGAGGTCGAATCCACAGGGAATTGTGTTGTGAAAATATATTTTTAATCTAAACTAACTTTATCTTAACCTAGTTCCGAATTGTGAATGATATTGCAAAAGAAATATAAACTAAGCTAAGTTGATTTAAAAACTAATAATTAAAACACTAAGGTTTCCGAATCCACCCTACCAAAGTTAAGCATATATGTTCTAAAAATATAGCCTATCAAAACATTCCATGAATCCAACTATAAGACAAAAAACAAAGAATATCCCAATTAAACCAAAAGCGTCCAATGTATCCGCTCTTAACAAATCACAAAGGAAATCCAATTTAATCGAAAAACATTCAATGTATCCATCAGATGAAGCACAAGGAATATCCAACAGACAATTTAAACTCAATCAATTATAAGATTAACTCAAATAATTGACAGAACATTTATACTAAAAATTTTCAGATTTGTACAAGCAAATCTGAACTACTACGCAAAACAACGGCGGGGCTTCATCTTCAACCTTAGCTGAAGAGTCTAGCCACTCATAACTATAAAACTATAATAAAAAGTATTAAACATTTAAACTAAAACAACTGAATATAAAGAAATAAATAAAAAACTTTACATGGGAGAAATTCCACTCGCTGACGGGCGGCGCTTCCCCTCGTGGTAGCAATGCCTTCGGGATCCACCAGAATGTTGGCGGACGTCCACCGGTAAACACCAAAGTGGCTCAGGAATTGTACACTGAATGATGAAGCCAGATGGTGTTTATATAGGGGAAGACCCGGAGCAATATGGGTTACAGATTCGATGTGGGATACTGCCCGTGTGCGCTCGATCGCAATGTTGTGCGCACGATCTCATGTGCGCTCGATCGCAGGTCTGCTACGATCGATTGCAGATGCACTGAACTTCAAATATTTCGATGTGGGATGTTGACCAAGCGCTCGTTTGTAGGCAGGTGCGCTCGATCGCATATCTCGTGCGATCGATCGCAATGTCTCCAGAAGCTTCACATCTCGTGAAATGCTTCATTTTCTCCACAAACCTGTAAAAATACATAAAACACAAGAAAGACGTAAAATAAAGTGAAATACTACTAACTAAGAGCATAACAAATATAAGTTAAGGGTCTAAAATATGCAATATTTAAGACTCATCAAATACCCCCAAACTTATAATTTGCTAGTCCCTTAGCAAAACAAAATAAAAGACTAAATGAAAAACAAAGAACATAAAGATAAGTTCATCACTTATGGTATCCAAAAATTTAAGGAATACACATCACCATGATATTCATTCATGAGCAAGCTTAAAAAGATAAACCCATCTTCGCAATGAATAGAAATGTTAAAATCTGATTACTTACAAAAGGTAGGCTAAGGCATCACAAGTCTGACACTGTGTAAAGTGAATTAGCATATAAAAATGAAGCTTCCAAGTGACTCCAATGTGTAAGGTCTCCATGTCTCAAGATTCACCGAATTTCCCATCAAAATGAACGAAAAAGGCATAGTATTTATTTATTTATTTTTTATTTTTTTAATAAGGCACGGCTATATTTAGTTCCCTTAAGCTTTCTAATTGACCCATGTAGCGAGTGTTGAGTCAATGACTCCCAAACCAGGTGGTTTTAGAGCATTAGGTGTAAAAACACCCCTAAGGACTTACTAACTCGAGTCAAAAAGGCTACGAAATTAAACCGACCTTAATATTACCAAGCAAAATTCCACCTTTTGACGTGAACACTCACTGCTTACTGAGGCAAGAGGTCCAGTTACTCAGTGAAAAGTTTATTGATAATTTTTTTTTTAATATTTTCCTATGCCCAAGAGTTCATCCAACAAGTCATCCAGTTTCAGTTAAGATAAGAAAAAATACACATTAAAATCACATGTCATACCTCACATAATATGTGCTAATGTGCTCGTGTTAGATTATGTCAAACATGTGAATTCTCAAATGCCTAAGGTAAGTAACTAAATTTTAAAAATTTATCACCAGATCATGTGTTCAAAATATTAAGCTCACCAATGACATCACATCACAGAAAATGTTTAGATCAACCAAAATTTCACGATAACATGAGCATGCATTTATCTCTATGATGAAAAGACAACAAATTAGGACAAAGTGTGTGATGTGTCTCCCATACCCCCAAACTTAAATTACACATTGACCCCAATGTGTGACTAATATGGAAAGAGCTGACCTGAGATATGGAGAACTATCTGGACTGGTATGGCTCATAGCATACCCCCAAACTTGAACTGAAGTACGCTTTGTCCCTGAAAAATAAAAACTGGAAAACAAAAAATACTGGAAACAAACATTAATCATAAAAATGCGAAATAATAAATAAACAAAAGAAAATATAAGCTTTGGGGTGCCTCCCATGAGCGCTAAGTTTAACGTCTTCAGCCAGACCCAACATTAGTAAACATTCCCAACTAAGTTCTCCACCATCTGATCAATAAATGGGAATGGAAAATGATCAGGCCTAGTGGCAACATTCAATTTACGGTAGTCTAGACACTTTCTCCATCTTGACTGCACTCGAGTTGGAACCAACTCGTTGTCTTTATTTACTACTGTAAATTCAGCACGTTTGGGCACGACTGGAATCTGGCTCACCCACTTGCTATCAGAGATGGGATAAATGATCCCTGCCTTTAACAGCTTAATATCTTCCACCCTCACAACCTCTTGCAAAGCAGGGTTGAGCCTTCTTTGTGGCTCCCTCGATGGCTTGGCATTCTCCTCCAACTGTATCGTGTGTATCACCAATGAGGGGTTGATTCCTTTGACATCCTCAATAGTCCAGCCTATAGCTTCCTTATGCTCTCTTAAGATGTCCAATAATTTCTCCTTTGGAGCATCACCCAAATCTAAAGCTATCATTATAGGCAAAGAATCTGCTGGACCTAGGAACTTATACTTAAGATTGTTCGATAAAGGCTTAAGTTCCTTCTTGGGGGGTTCAGGTGTTGTGGTTTCCTCCGTCTCACTGATCTTTTGAGGAGCAGACTCCAAAGTAGCATTTGCTTGCTCAAACAACTTATCTAAATCCAAATCGTCTTCAAATTGAGCAAAGCATGCCTCCAAAATATCGTCAGACTTCCCTTCTTTCTTGGGCGCTTGTGGTCTCTCAGGGTAAGGCGCTTTAGGTAAAAATGACCTAGAGAGATCATTAATAATAGGTGTGGCTATAGATGGCTCAGCATCTCTCTTCTCATTGTTGCCACTTTCTTGCCTTTGGTGCATAACAGGGTTCTCTTCCACTTGATTGTGCACTTGTCTCCCAGACCTCAATGGGACAATTGATTACACTTGTTCCTGCCAATGCATAGGAGTTAATAAATTTTCCACCGCAAACTGTTCCGTTGGGTTAGGATCAGTTTGACTGGGGAACATTCCTTCCTCTCCTTCACCCACATAACTTGCGATTTGATCAATTTGACTCTCTAGTGTGGCAATCGCTTGGGTGTTTTCTATTATTGCACTCATCACTTCACTCATAAATTGGCTAGTCATTTTCATGAAATCATTGAGAGCGTCCTCCAATGACTGTGAAACCGACACTGGCGATTGAATGGGAGCTTGGTAAGCGGGTGATGGTGCTGGATAAGCTGAGTGACCATAAATTGGAATTGGTGGAGGAAATTCGGGAAGGTATTGATTGTGAGCATGATAAGGGTCTCCTCACTGATTCCTCAGTTGGTTCTGCGTCCATGAAACATTAGAGTGGTCCCACCACCCTGGATTGTATGTTTCAAAGTAAGATCCATTTGATTGCCAACAAAACTCATTGAAAGCATTCATTTGTTCCATGGGATACGCAGCAAAAGCCGGCATTGATGGACAATTCTGTGCTAAATGCAGAGGACTAGCACAGATGGAACAGCCATCAACATTGAATGTGTTGGCAGCATTGAGGGACGGGCTGGTCATTTTAATGAAATCCTTGAAGGCGTCCTCTAAAGACTGTGAAACGGGCGCTGGATTCCTCCACATTTTTTTTAAATTAAATTAATTTTTTTTTTTATAAAAAAATTGATAACTAACTAGTAGAAAAATAAAATCAATTCAGACAAAAAATTTTCACAAACCAAACAATTCCTCGGCAACGGCTCCAAAAACTTGTTGTGAGTTTTAATTTACTCGCAAGCGCACGAGTCGTTTGCAGTATAACGTTGTGCAAGTGCGAGGTCGAATCCACAGGGAATTGTGTTGTGAAAATATATTTTTAATCTAAACTAACTTTATCTTAACCTAGTTCCGAATTGTGAATGATATTGCAAAAGAAATATAAACTAAGCTAAGTTGATTTAAAAACTAATAATTAAAACACTAAGGTTTCCGAATCCACCCTACCAAAGTTAAGCATATATGTTCTAAAAATATAGCCTATCAAAACATTCCATGAATCCAACTATAAGACAAAAAACAAAGAATATCCCAATTAAACCAAAAGCGTCCAATGTATCCGCTCTTAACAAATCACAAAGGAAATCCAATTTAATCGAAAAGCATTCAATGTATCCATCAGATGAAACACAAGGAATATCCAACAGACAATTTAAACTCAATCGATTATAAGATTAACTCAAATAATTGACAGAACATTTATACTAAAAATTGTCAGATTTGTACAAGCAAATCTGAACTACTACGCCAAACAACGGCGGAGCTTCATCTTCAACCTTAGCTGAAGAGTCTAGCCACTCATAACTATAAAACTATAATAAAAAGTGCTAAACATTTAAACTAAAACAACTGAATATAAAGAAATAAATAAAAAACTTTACGTGGGAGAAACTCCACTCACTGACGGGCGGCGCTTCCCCTCATGGTAGCAATGCCTTCGGGATCCACCAGAATGTTGGCGGACGTCCACCAGTAAACACCAAAGTGGCTCAGGAATTATACACTGAATGATGAAGCCAGATGGTGTTTATATAGGGGAAGACCCGGAGCAATATGGGTTGTAGATTCGATGTGGGATACTGCCCGTGTGCGCTCGATCGCAGTGTGGTGCGATCGATCGCAAGTACGATCGATCGCATGTCTTGTGCGCACGATCTCATGTGCACTCGATCACATGTCTGCTACGATCGATCGCAGATGCACTGAACTTCAAATATTTTGATGTGGGATGTTGACCATGCGCTCGTTCATAGGCAGGTGCGCTCGATCGCATATCTCGTGCGATCGATCGCAATGTCTCCAGAAGCTTCACATCTCCTGAAATGCTTCATTTTCTCCACAAACCTGTAAAAATACATAAAACACAAGAAAGACGTAAAATAAAGTGAAATACTACTAACTAAGAGCATAACAAATATAAGTTAAGGGTCTAAAATATGCAATATTTAAGACTCATCAGCATTAACCTTTTTAATATTGTGATTTTTCAGATTGGAGGTTTGTGCCATATGTTGTCTCCTTGGATTTTGTTGCCGCTGTGAAGGAAACCGACCTTGTTCTTGAACCATCAAGAAACTAGTCAACTTGGTGAGTTGGCTTTTTATTTTCTTTTGTTCCTCTTTGATCCCTTTTTGCTTCTCTAGCAACCGTTGATTTATCTTGCCTTGTTCTTCCGCACTCTTGGCATGTACCTGCAGAAATGACTTAAACATATCTTCCAAAGGTAAAGATTGTTGTGGTGCATTAGATGGGGTTGCTTCCGGTTGCCATTGGGTACTAGAGTGGGGATGAAGTTGTACATCGGATCTCCAACTAAAATTAGGGTGATTCTTCCAACCGGGATTGTAGGTGTTAGAGTAGGGTGAGTCTAGTTTCCTAAAGGGTATACCTAAAGCATTACACTCTCCCTTTCTCTCAAAATAAGCTGGACAATCCTTAGGTAAATGATCCACCCTATTACACATAAAGCAAGGTTTATGGGACTCTACCCTAGCAACTAGTTCAAGGGCTCTAGCATCCTTGGTTTTTAAGGCTTCAATTTCCTTAGTTAGGGCCTCTAAACGAGCTTTAAGGCTATCCTCTTCCTTAAGTTGATAAATTCCAGCAGGTTGATTTCTCTTAGCACTTTCCATCGCACTTGGTCCTATCCAAGTGTTGGCTTTTTCTGATAGGTCATCTAGAAAATCTATGGCTTGATCGGGATCTTTTTGAAGAAAATCCCCATTACACATCATTTATATGAATTGTCTCTCCCTCTTAGGAGTCCATCATAGAAATAGCTAACTACCCACCAATTCTCATACCCATATTGCGGACAAGAATTCAAAAGGTCCTTGAAACGTTCCCAAACTTGATATAAGGTTTCACTCTCCTTTTGTGCAAAGTTTGAGATTTGTCTCTTGAGGTTATTGGTCTTATGGGTTGGGAAATGCTTTTGGAAAAAGGCTTGGGTCATCTCATTCCAACTACCTATAGACCTAGTGAAGAGTCTTAAATATTGCATATTTAAGACCCTTAACTTATATTTGTTATGCTCTTAGTTAGTAGTATTTCACTTTTTTTTATGTTTTTTTTTGTGTTTTGTGTATTTTTATAGGTTTGTGGAGAAAATGAAGCATTTCAGGAGATGTGAAGCTTCAGGAGCAATAGCGAACGATCGCACTATGCTGCGATCGAGCGCATGGTCAACAATCCCACATCAAAATGTTTGCAGTACAATGCATCTACGATCGAGCGCACCAGACACGCGATCGAGCGCACATGCAGTCGTGTGCACAAGACATACGATCGATCGCACCATTCTGCGATCGAGCGCACTCGGGCTAGTATCCCACATTGAATCTAAAACCTACAGTGCTCCGAGACTCCCCCTATATAAACACCATCTGACTTTATCATTCAGTGTGCAATTCTTTGTGCCATTGGGTACATTTCCTGGGCCACTTTGGTGTTAACCGGTGGACGTCTGCTAGCATTCTGGTGGATCCCAAAGGCTTTGCTACCACGAGGGGAAGCACCGCCCATCAACGAGTGGAATTTCTCCTATGTAAAGTTATTTATTTCTTTTTATTTAGTTGTTTTAGTTTAATGTTTAGCACTTTTATTATGAATTGTAGTTTCATAGTTATGAGTGGCTAGAATCTTCAGCTAAGGTTGAAGATGAAGCCTCGCCGTTGTTTGGCATAGTAGTTCAGATTTGCTTGTACAAATCTAACAATTTTTTAGTATAAATATTCTGTCAATTATTTGAGTTAATCTTGTGATTGATTGAGTTTAAATTGTTTTGTTGGATATTCCTTGTGTTTCATCTGATGGATACATCGAATTGTTTTCGATTAAATTGGATTTCCTTGTGATTTGTTAAGAGCGGATACATTGGATGCTTTTGGTTTAATTGGGATATTCTTTGTTTTTTTGTCTTATAGTTGGATTCATGGAATGTTTTAATAGGCTATTTTTTTTTATGATATATATGCTTAACTTTGGTGGGGTGGATTCGGAAACCTTAGTGTCTTTTTTATTAGTTTTAAAATCAATTTAGTTTAGCTTTTATTTATTTTGCAACATGTAATACAACTCAAAATTCGGAACTAGGTTAAGATAAGGTTAGTTTAGATAAAATACATTTTCACAACGCAATTCCCTGTGGATTCGACCTCGCACTTGCACGCACTATATTGCAGACGACTCGTGCGCTTGCGAGTAATTTAAAACTCACAACAAGTTTTTGGCGCCATTGCCGGGGAATTGTTTGGTTTGTGAAATTTTTGTCTGAATTAATTTTATTTTTCTACTAGTTAGTTAGCATTAGTTGTTTGATTTTTCTGTTTGGCAATTTTATTTTATTTTATTTGTTTCTGTTTGTTTATTAAAAAAAAAAATTTTGCAAATTTCTGCCGGTAGGTTATTTTAGTGCTTTTTGTGCGGTTTAGACTTGGTCGGAGATCCTTGAATTTAGATTTGACACATTTAGATCCCGACTTAGAAAGAACTCTTAGGAGGCAGAAGAGAGCACCAGTTGAAATGGGAGAAAATTTTAGGAATGCAAATCATCCTGAACATGTAGAGCAACCTAGAGCTTGGAACGTGGATTCCACTACATCCCTTAGGGATTTTTTCGCATCCGTTGCGACCAATTCATCTTTTTGCATAGTGTTGCCACCTACCAATGCCACCCATTTTGACTTAAAACCCCATGTCATCCAACTCCTACCCTCATTCCATAGCCTAGATCTTGAAAATCTTTATAGCCATGTAAAGAAGTTCAAAGATATTTGTGCCACATTTAAATTCCACAACTTCTTTAAGGAGTCAGTCCATCTTCGACTCTTCCCTTTTTCTCTTCACGATAGAGCTAGGGAGTGATTGGATTCCAACACGCCCGGGTCTATTACATCTTGGGAAAACCTGCTTAACAAATTTTATCATAAGTTTTTCCCAATGTCTAGAGTGAATGAGTGCCGAAAGAAGATTAGCTCTTTCACTCAGGATGAGGATGAAAAATTTTCTGAGAGTTGGGAGCACTTTAAAGAGCTACTGATCAGATGCCCTCCACATGGATATGAGAAGTGGAGACTCGTTCAGTTCTTCTACCAAGGGTTGACTCAACCCAACCGTAGCATGATCGAGTCTATGAATGGGGGGGCATTCTTGAGTCTGACAGGAGATGAAGCATATATGGCGTTGGACAAGTTGTCCGACAACTCGCAGCAGTGGGATTTTTCAAGCTGTCGAGATAAGTCCATTTGTACTCCTAAGAGGGGAGGCATCTATGAGGTCAGAGAGGACGCTAATTTGAGGATAAAGTTAGATGCCCTCACTAAGAAGATTGACGCTCTCATTGTGAGCCAATCCATCAATGCTGCCAACACATTCAATGTTGAAAGCTGTTCCATCTATGCTAGTCCCATGCATCTAGCACAGAATTGCCCATCAATGTCGGCTTGTGCCGAGTATCCTATGGAACAAGTAAATGCCTTCAATGACTATCGAAGGCAGTCAAATGGATCGTACTCCGAGATGTACAATCCAGGGTGGCGAAACCACCTAAATTTTTCATGGAGGTAAAACTAACCAATGAATCAGGGATGAGCCCCTCATAATGCTCAAAATCAATATCCTCTGGGATTTGCCCAAAAAATTCCTGGTCATGGTCGTTCTGCCCATCCTGCACCATTACCTACTTACCAAGCTCCCACTCAAACACTAGCGCTAGTTTCATAGTCACTAGAGAACACCATTAAGGAATACATGAAAATGAATAGCCAATCCATGAGCGACGTAAGGAGTGCAACAATGGTAAACACCCATGCAATTGCCAAGCTAGAGAGTCAAATAGGGCAAATTGCAAGTCACTTGGGTGAGAGAGAGGAGGGGAAGTTCCCCAGTCAGCCCGTGCCTAACCCGAAAGGACAATTTATGGTTGGGAGTTCATCAACTCCTACGCATGGGGAGGAACAAGTACAGTGGATTGTCACACTGTGGTTTGGGAGACAAGTGGACAATCGAGTGGAAGAGAGCCCTGCTATGCAGCAAGGGCAAGGGAGTGGCAACAAGGAGAAGAGAGATGCTGAGCCATCTACAGCCACACCTACTAAGAATGACCCTCCTAAGTCGTTTGTACCTAGAGCGCCTTACCCCGATAGACTACAGGCGCCCAAGAAAAGAGGGAAGTATGAGGAAATTCTGGAGGTATTCAAATAGGTCCAAACCAATATCCCATTTTTGGATGCCATCCATCAAGTGCCATCATATGCCAAGTTTTTAAAGGACTTGGTCACTATCAAGAGGAGGACGAATGTCCCAAAGAAGGCATTTTTGACCGAGTAGGTCAGCTCAATCACTCAGTGCAAGCTACCCATCAAGTATACGGACCCGGGGTGTCTTACCATCTCTTGCACGATAGGAGTCAGCCATATTGAGAGGGCTCTTTTGGATCTAGGAGCGAGTGTGAATCTTCTACCCTACTCAATCTATTTGCAGTTGGGATTAGGAGAATTGAAGCCCACATTTACCCTACCATATTGGATATTTAAAACCCTTAACTTATATTTGTTATGCTCTTAGTTAGCAGTATTTCACTTTATTTTATGTATTTTTTTGTATTTTGTGTATTTTTATAGGTTTGTGGAGAAAATGAAGCATTTCAGGAGATGTGAAGCTTTAGGAGCAATAACGATCGATCACACTATGCTGCGATCGAGCGCATGGTCAACAATCCCATATCAAAATGTTTGCAGTACAGTGCATCTGCGATCAGGCGCACCAGACATGCGATCGAGCCCACATGCGATCGTGTGCACAAGATATACGATCGATCGAACATGTGATCGATCGCACCATTCCACGATCGAGCGCACTTGGGCCAGTATCCCACATCGAATCTCAAACCTACAGTGCTCCGAGACTCCCCCTATATAAACACCATATGACTTCATCATTCAGTGTGCAATTCTTTGTGCCATTGGGTACATTTCTTGGGCCACTTTGGTGTTAACCGGTGGACGTCTGCTAGCATTCTGGTGGATCCCGAAGGCTTTGCTACCACGAGGGGAAGCGCCGCCCATCAGCGAGTGGAATTTCTCCCATGTAAAGTTATTTATTTCTTTTTATTTAGTTGTTTTAGCTTAATGTTTAGCACTTTTATTATGAATTGTAGTTTCATAGTTATGAGTGGCTAGAATCTTCAGCTAAGGTTGAAGATGAAGCCTCGCCGTTGTTTGGCATAGTAATTCAGATTTGCTTGTACAAATCTGACAATTTTTTAGTATAAATGTTCTGTCAATTATTTGAGTTAATCTTGTGATTGATTGAGTTTAAATTGTTCTGTTGGATATTCCTTGTGTTTCATCTGATGGACACATCGAATTGTTTTCGATTAAATTGGATTTCTTTTGTGATTTGTTAAGAGTGGATACATTGGATCCTTTTGGTTTAATTGGGATATTTTTCATTTTTTTGTCTTATAGTTGGATTCATGGAATGTTTTGATAGGCTATTTTTTTTAGGACATATATGCTAACTTTGGTGGGGTGGATTCGGAAACCTTAGTGTCTTTTTTATTAGTTTTAAAATCAATTTAGTTTAGCTTTTATTTATTTTGCAACATATAATACAACTCAAAATTCGAAAATAGGTTAAGATAAGTTTAGTTTAGATAAAATACATTTTCACAACGCAATTCCCTGTGGATTCGACCTCGCACTTGCACACACTATATTGCAGACGACTCGTGCGCTTGCGAGTAATTTAAAACTCACAACACCTAGGCCTTAACGAGTAAAGCCAAACCTTGGCCTTTTCCTTAAATGAAAAAGGAAAAAACTGAAGTTTGACGGTGTCCACCATATCAGCCCTATTTTGAAAGATTGCAACTACTTCCTCAAATTTTCTAATATGAACATAGGGGTTTTCATTCTCAAACCCATGGAAAGTTGGTAGCAATTGTATCATGCTCAGCTTAAACTCAGGTTGTTGAACATTAGGGAGGAACATGATACAAGATGGTGTGGCTGTTCGGCTAGGGTGCAAGTAGTCCTTAAGTGTCCTAGCAACATTTTCATTATGATTTTCAGCCATGTTAACAAAATTCTCTAAATTCTCGGATGGGGCTGCACTATGGTTTGATCTAGGCGAGGTTTCACTAACGGACGTGGAAGGAGAGGGTAACTCTAATTCGAGTCCTCTAATGAATCTACCTCGCGAAACTCTCAGTCTAAGCATACACCAATTGAGTTAGAGGGGAAATAAAATAAATAAAACAGAATAATAAAAGAAAATTAGAAAATCAAAATAAAGGGAAAAGGACAATATTACCGTCTTTGTCTCAAAGTTGACAATCTTCCTTAAGTTAAGCGCGTCTCCTCGGCAACGGCCCCAAAATTTGAATATCCTCAAACTAACACACGATTATTGTGTATAGTTGAGGTGTCGATCCCATGAGGAAATGCGAACTGCAAAAGAAAATGTAAACTTTGACACAAACGATAAAAGTTAAACGAAAGAATATGAGTTTTGATAATGGAATAACGTGAGAGAATTGTGTAAATATAACGAAGAATATAAATGAGAAATAACAAGGTTCCGGGAATCCTCCCTAGGTTCGCCTCCTTGTTCCAATCTTGATTCAATTGACTTTATCTCGATTGCTAGTTTCACATCCCAAACAAGCAATCGGAAAGTATTCAATCACAACACATTAACACTCTAATGTAATTGCTACAAATCAGTCATTGACTTCGATTTAAGCACACATGATCTATCTCATAGATTATCAAGAAACGACAATATATCTCAATGATAATACCGCAGTAATGGACAATCTATAAGATAAATTTATCGAAATCAATCACATCTAAACAACTTGACATAAGAAGAGCTTGACTAGACTTCACATGAACCTAAATTGCAGTAATGGAGGAGAAGCATTCAATCACCGGATTAAGAAAATCTAAGATAAGAAGAACATAAATTGCAGCTATCACATGAACCTAAATTCTCCTTATTTAATCAAAGAGTAAATCATGAAAAATATTCAACAATAAATCCTTTCACCCGAATCAAGAATGGAAAATAAGAACAACTACACCTTGGGATTCATCCTTTTGCCTTGCTTGAAGACTAGTTAGCCATGGGGCTCATAGTTGATGAAGAATGTGGAGCTCTCCTCTTGATTTCTAGCCTTAAGAGACTTAGAAGAATGGTTAAATTGAATGAAGACTGCAAACCCTTAAGGATCTATATATAGACCATAAGGTTGAGGGGTGTTTTAGGCTCAAAATTTGTCATTTAGAAGCCCTAATTAGGTCAAGAGACTGTGTGCGCACCTAGGTGCAGCCTTACCCGCGCCTAGGCACTGTCTTTGTTCGAGATTGGTGGTGTTTTGGATGGTGTGGCGCCCTCTTCTGCATGTCACGGTGCTAGGCTTGGCAGAACGGTAGCTGTTCTGGACGGTGCGGCGCCCTCTTCTCCATGCCATGGCGCTCACTCTTGGTTTTCTATCCAAGAAGCTTATGGAACTTGTGAGTAAGGCTTGAGGTCTTGACACACACCGGGCCTTCCGAAACTACTCCTTTCACTACGATATACATGAACTTTTGGCGCTTTAAACATAGATAGCTTTATCATCTTTTTTTGAACTCAAAGCACCTGAAAATGCACCGAAATAGATCAATGATCCAAGTAAGATACTTTAGAATTGTTAAGGTAAAAACAAGTAATTGAACCCTAGATCAACTCTAAAATGTTAACAAATAAGCACTGTTAAGATGTATTTTACGAATCTCATCAATCAACGGGCTTTCTTCTTGCTTCTAGAGGCCGCACCTCTCATCAATCAGGGCCGCACCTCTCACTGAAGCTTCTTTCTTGCTCTTTTGGCTTGGTTCTGGAGGCTGAGGCTTGGATATTTTCAGGCCGCAGCGCACACACTCAAGGCTTGATTTTTCTTCATTTGCCTTTCAAAACCATGCCTTCACTCTGGTATGCCTCAAGTCTTTGTGCTTCAAGTAACGATAACTTTTCCTCCTCTTTTGAACTTAAAGTACTTGAAAACGCATCGAAATAGATCAATGATCCAAGAATGATACTTTAGAGTTGTTAACGTATAAAAGTGTAATTAAAACCTAGATCAACCCTAAAATGCCAACAATTCAGTACTGTTAAGATGCATTTTATGACTCTCATCAAAACCCCCAACTAGCTTATTGCTAGTCCCTAGCAATTCAAGCAAAAAAAAGAGATGAATTCTATGGTAGGAATCAAAACAAAGTAAAGCAATGCTAGCGTTAAACCAAGAGCAATTCACTTTTGTCTCAGAAATTGCACATAATACACAGGATATAAAATCATTAAATATCACTTAAGTCCAAATGTAATCCAAACATCAATCTTAAAATTGTTATCGACTCTTAACATCCATCTTACCACAATCCATAAATCCGAACACCTGGATGATTTTATGCATGACATTCATGAATATAAGTCTTAGCCTCTAAAATATTTAATTTGCGTGACATCAATCACGAAAACAAGCTCCATAGGCTCACTTTTCAAATCACTCTCTACTATTGTAGAAAAATCACACCACCTTGGATCAAATAGGTCTTTAAATAAGCTTGTAATGTTAGGCTTAGGTAGAGGTTAAGAAAGAACAGGAAGGATTCAACAAGTAAAAGAACTCAATCTTTTAGTTTTCAAACACAACCACTTTAAGCACTGGATAACCTTACTTCAACACCTAATCCTTTCAACCATTTTTCGAGCCTTTCTCTCAATAAATTACCACTTTTTTTTTTCTTTTTTTGCCATAATTCACTTCTTTTTATTTTGGTATAAGACCATTCACCTCCTCTTTCATTCTTTTCATTTCATTTCTTTTCTTTTCTTTTCCTTTCCACAACCCCCAACTTATCTTCCTTAATATACTTGGGTTATGGTAGTAATATTTTTTCATATTTTCATCCTTACTCCTCTTAAGTGCTTCTCAACAAATGTGTACATTCTAGGAATTCGCCTCAAGTGACTATCAAATAAGTTCTAGAGCTTGTCGAGACCGCAAAAGTATTCACAAAGCAATCACACATAAAACTTCTCTAAATGTTTTAGACTAATCATGCAATCTCACCGCAAACTAGAGTCTCAAACCAAATGAAGATTGACACTTAAATTATTCTTAAACCGAAGCAAGATTTAACTTCTTCTAAATGCTGTATGCTATCTCAATTAAGCTCATATAATTTACATGTGGATTAACTCTAAGGCTTAACACAAAGCATGCTAAAACAAAAAAAAAAAAAAAAAACATGACACCAAGCAGCTCAAAAGAAAAAGAAATACGTTTCCTCCACCCCTAACTTAAAAATAGCATTGACCTCAATGTGAAAGAAAAGGTAAAGGAAACTCCCTTTGTAAGAAAAAGTGCACACAAGCTGAAAATTGTGCACCATCATGTAAACTGCATGCCATTCTTCTTGCTGAAATTCTGATCTACAACATAGAACAAAACAACAAAAAGAAAGAAACTGCGATGTACCATTAAGATTCTCACCGTGTGTTAGGTTACCACATGAAATGGAAAGAAATAGCTAAAAATGAAGATAAAGTACAAAAAATAAAATAATGAAAAGGAATAAACAAGAAATGTTAGTGCAGTTATCCGATAATAAAAACAAAAGAAAAGTAGACAAACAAGAGATACCCCCAAACTAATCCACTATGTCCTTATCCTCCTCTTCATTCCATTTATTCTCTTCACCTTCCTCTGTAGTTGGATCAGAAGATGAACCCAGATAGGGTGGCAAAGTGGGAAAGTGATCCATATCACAACCAATAACGAAGGCAAGGTGTTGGTACATCTCACCAAAAGAAGAGTATACCCCCGCTTGATAATCGGCTTGCTTAGCCAAGAATCGTTCTTGATGATCAAACCTATTGTGCAAGAATTTTTTATGCTCGTCAAAATGAATCTCTAAACGCTCAAGGTGCTCGACAACAGTGAAATTCCTAGAGGGGGGAGGAAGGGCGGCTGTAATTGCTGCGCTCTCGCCTGGAGTTGGCAGCCTTGAGGCTTTAATCTGAGTTTGCATGCCATCATCGATGGGTTTCTTGGGTTGCTGGACTTCCTCATTTGGACTGTATTGGACTCCAGCTCAGATGCACAATTGAGTAATCAATGAAGGGAAGTATAATCCGAGCTTTTGTCTCACAGTGTGTATAATAGAATTAAATATGATTTGGCCCACATCTATAGTCATGCCCATCAAAATGGCATAAATCAGGATAGCTCTCTCAACAGTAAGGTCACTATAGTGTGTAGCAGACATCATCCTCTGACATACAAAATATTGCCAAGCCCGAGCATTGGTAGTTAGAGAAGTACCGAGCTAGGTTATAGGGGTATCACCCATCATTTTTCATGTAGTGCTCGGAATATAGAGAGTATTTGAAATCTCTTCATAATTAATATTAGACACATATCCACCATGCTCACTGTTTTCTATGTCAGGTAGCCCATAGAATCTATTGATAGATGTGCTGCTAAAGGAAACTATTTGTCCTCTCACCCTTACTTTACCATTCCTATGCTCGTCTGCATTAGCGTAGAATTCTCTAACCACATTTGTGAGGGAATGAGATGGTGGTCTTGTAAATGTACCCTAATTCCTATCAATAATCATTCTAAATAAAGATGGGTTTCCCGTCTTTGTGATGTTGAATCCTCTCTCAGGAATGGGTTTTCTAGTCTGCATCATCCTAACATATCTCTCACTCACCTCAAAACTAACAAATTTGCTCTTATCATACTCTTGATGTTGTTTCCCCCTTGGTCTCTTTGTCTTAGGTGCCATTTGAATCAAGAATATATAACAATAGAACTAATTCAAAATTAACTACCCAAACAACACAAATGAACAACAAAGAGAAGAAATTGATCTTACTTGATGCCCAAAAGTGGAGAGAAGAAAGACTACCCACTGTTGTGCTATTATCTACCTAAATAAATAAGTAAATATCCATAAAGTTTTACTTGCAAGTGCACAAGGTCAATGGTAGCATAGTGTGCAAGTGAGAGATCATTTCCACAGGGATTGGTGAATTTCGTTTCTAGAATCAGTTTCTTAATAAAAGAAGATCAAAATAACTGTTGAATGTGAATTAATAATATTGAGACATAGGGCTTTGATATCCACCACTAGTCATACTTTCCCAATGAGTAATATGCCAATGCTCTAGCCCTACTATGAATACCTAATGGTTATCAACCTAAGGGCATGGTATCTACTCCTTAAGCTATTGATTTCCCTAAGCAACGAGTTAGGCATGGTATCTACTCTAACTCTTTTCTGTCTTAAAGGATTCAGCATGGTATCTACTGAGTTATTCCTTAAGAGAGCATAGGTACTATAGAAATCAACAACCACACAGGACCTAGGGTATGGTATCTACTCCTAGTTTTCCATGTTGATTAACCCAAGAATCTAGTGTAGATATCTTTTGTTACTAATGTCAGACCCAAGGCTCAGTCATCTAAATTGGTCTAACTAATAACTCCATACCACATGCACATATTGATCAGATATATACATAAGAGGAATTTAGATAAACATGGGTATTAATCAAGTTAAGAATCATAATCAAGGCTATTGTAAAGATAATCAATGAATGTATATATGGGAAAGCATAACTAGGGCTTCAATCGAGCCCTATAAAGAGTTAGTTACACATGCTGCCTAAGATAAGCATCATAACATAAACTAAACATAAAATATAAAACCCGAAGAATATTATGGAGACGGGTTGTCAATCCTCTCCAAAGCTTACAACTCTGAGCTAAGCAAAAAATAAAAGATAAAAGAAGGCCTCCTTTTATGTGTGTTTACAAGTGTATTTATAGGGGTTGAATAACCCTAGAAGACCTTGGAAACCCTAAATTTCCTAAAACGCAAAACCTCCTCTATTTCCAAAACTTGTTCTATCGTTTTACTATTCACGCCCGTACATGTGCGCTCGATCGCATTCATTGTGCGCTCGATCGCACCCAATAGTGTACTCGATCACACTTTAGCCAGCAACTGCTCCAAGATTTCTAGATTTCTTCCTTTAGGTGCCAAAAATGCTTCTTTTTTCTCCAAGACCCTATAAAAACATGTCAAACACAAAAATGAAGTAAAATTGACTAAATTAACATAACTAAGGACTTAACAAATGTAAATAAAGGGGCTTAAATATGAATATTTAAGCACCTACCACCCACCAATTTGAAATCTTCTTGAAGAACCTAAAATCTTCTTAGAACCAAGCTTTGTGGAGAAATTCCAAGCAAAATATGCAATATTAGTGCTAAATCCTTCAAGAAATGATGTTAGAATCAAGAAATTCTGAGTAAAAGTGAGTGGGTAAGTGAGGGTTTGGAGCAAGGATGAGAGAGAAATAAATGTGCTGGGTCTTTTTTTTATAAGAGAGAAATGAAAAGGAAAGGCAAAATTTAGTGATTTAAAAGGGCCAGGCTCGGGTGGGCACTGCAACGTGAGGTGAGGGGCACTGCAGCGCGCAAGATGGGCGTGATGGGCTAGGCACTTTGCGCTGCAGCGCACACAGACAAGGGTGAGGCGCCGGCTGGTACGCACACTGGGTGCTGCAGCGCTGTGGGCCGGGCCTAGGCACGCTGGCTGCTGGGCTGGTGCACACACTGGGCACTGCAGCGCTGTGGGCCGGGCCTAGGCGCATTTGGCCTGCTTTCTACAAAAAAAAAACTTGTTTGTTCCACATGAAAAAAAAAATCTAGCCAAATAAAATGAATAAAAATAAACAAATAATCTCGAAACTAAAAATTAGATTAAGGTAAACTAAAAAAAAAAACTAAAACTTAAAATTGAAAGAAACTTAATTAAAACAAAACAAATAAAAACAAAGGAAAAATAAACTAAAACATAAATAAAAACATACCTTTATGGTGCGGTCAAGGTGAATAGATCGGGTCCACAAGTGGAATGTCTTCCACTTCCGGATCTTACCTATCAATTAAGATTTTAAGGCGTTGACCATTGACTTTAAAGATCCGACTATCTCTAGTATCCTCTATTTCGACCACCCCATTTGCAAAAACATTTTTCACTACAAAAGGACCGGTCCACCTCGACCGAAGTTTTTCAGGGTGCTTATGGAGTCTAGAATCGTATAAGAACACTTGATCATTAGGTTTAAATGTTTCCCTCAAAATATTTTTATCATGAAACACTTTCATCTTCGCCTTATAGATTCTAGAGTTCTCATAAGCATCATTTCTTAACTCTTCTAACTCAGTCAATTGATATTTCTTAAGCTTACCTGCTTCTCCTATGTCAAAATTAAAAGACTTAATGGCCCAATAAGCTCGATACTCGAGCTCTAAAGGTAAGTGGCAAGGCTTTCCAAAAACAAGCCTATAAGGTGATATACCTAAGGGGGTTTTGAAAGCTGTACGGTAGGCCCAAAGCGCATCAACTAGTCTTAAAGACCAATCCTTGCGATCCGGGTTAACCGTTTTTTCTAAAATTTGCTTGATTTCCCTATTTGCAAGTTCTACTTGTCCATTAGTCTGAGGATGGTAGGCTGTATAAATCTTATGTAACACCCCATATTTTCTCATCAAAGCTTCAAAAGAACGGTTGCAAAAATTTGTATCTCAATCACTAATTATAGCACGTGGTGTACCAAATCGAGATAACACATTTTCTTTGAGAAATTTAATTACCGTTCTATTATCATTGCTTCGGCAAGCTACTACCTCTACCCATTTGGATACATAATCTATTGCTACAATGATATATTGGTATCCGAAGGAAGGAGGAAATGGTCCCATAAAATCAATGCCTCAACAATCAAAGATTTCAATCACCAGAATTGGGTTTAAGGGCATCATATTACGATCAGACACAGCTCCTAACTTCTAACACTTTTTACATTAGCGACAATAGATGTTTGCATCTTTAAACAAAGTAGGCTAATAAAATCCACACTGCAAAATTTTTGCAGCAGTTTTTTTCATTGAAAAGTGACCTCCACAAGCTTGGGAGTGACAAAATTCTAAGACGCTGGCAATCTCTTCATTAGAGATACACCGCCTTAAAATTTGGTCAGCGCAGTACTTGAAAAGACAGGGGTCATCCCAATAAAAATTATGTACCTCATTCAAGCACTTCCTCTTGTCTTGAGTGATCCAATCCAATGGTATCTCACCGGTAGCCAAATAATTCACAATATGAGCAAACCGTGGTAGAGAAGTAATAGAGAGTAATTGCTCATCGGAAAAATCATCCTTGATTGGCATGTCATCAAAGGTGTCCTCAAATGTGAGCCTTGAGAGATGGTCCACCACTACATTCTCTACTCCTTTCTTGTCTTTGATGGTGATGTCAAATTCTTGTAAGACTAGGATCCACCGTTAGTCGTGCCTTACAATCCTTCTTTGTAAGAAGGTACTTGAGGGTTGCATGATATGTTGCTAAGTGCTTAAATAGTCATATTTAAGCCTCTTAATTTACATTTGTTAAGTTCCTTATTTATCTATTTCTATGGATTTTACTTCATTTTCGTGTTTTATGTGTTTTTCACAAGACTTGGACAAAAAGGTAATAATTTGGAGCTTTTAGGAGCAAAAAGTCAAGTTCTGCCATCCAGCAAGGTGGACTCGAGTGCACCTCCCTTGGGATCGAGCGCATAAGAGTATGAGCGCAATTGAAGAAGGCTCGAGCACACACTGCATACACTTGAGCGCAATCACTCCAGAGGCGACAGAGCCAGAATTGGAAAGAAGTCTTCCAACTCCAAAAAGGAATTAGTGGGACATCATAAGGACCTTATAAATAGCCCTGTAAAACACATAACCCATAACTTTTGTTCTAGATTCGAAGTAGAGAGCTTAGGAGAGGAATTGATGACTCGTCTCCCGAGTCTTCTTCGATTTTAGTTTTTTGTTTTTATTTAATTATTTTTAGCATGTTTACTTTACTTAGTATGTGTAACTAAACTCCTATAGGGCTCGATTAAAGCCCTAGTTATGCTTTACCACATATTCATTCATTGATATCTTTGCTATAGCCTTGTTAGAATATTTAACTTGATTAATACCTGTTTATATTTACATTCCTCATATGTATGTGTCTGATCAACGTATGCATGTGGTATGGATAGGTTAGTCGAATCAATTTGGATGACCGAGTCTTGGGTTCGACGTTAGTAAAAAGGGATATCCACACCGAATTCCTGGGTTAATCAACATGGGAAATCAGGAGCGGACCAAGCCCTAGGACCCGTGTGGTTGCCGATCTCCACAACCCTCATGCTCTCTTGAGGAACAACTCTGTATATACCCATGCTGAATCCTTTAAGAGAGAAAAAAGTTAGAGTATACACCATGCCTAACTCGTTGTATAAGGAGATCAATAGCCTAAGGCATGGGCCAAGCCCTTAGGTTGGCAACCATTAGATATTCATGATAAGGCTAGAGCACTGAAACCTTAGTTAGTGGGAAAGTATAATTAGTGGTGGACATAGTAGCCCTATGATCTCATTATTGTTATTTACTCAAAATCAAATTGTTATTTCTCTTTTTAACTTGAAGAAACTAATTCTAAAACAAAATTCACCAATCCCTATGGAAATGATCTCGCACTTGCACACTATGCTAGCACAGACCTTGTGCACTTGCAAGTAAAACTAGAACGGTTATTTGCATATTTATTTAAGTAGATAATCACTCCAACAAGTTTTTGGCACCGTTTCTGGGGATTGTGCTAAATTTCTTTTTAGAATTAATTTAATTATTGTTATTTCCTTTTTATTCAATTCTTAATCGTTGTGTTTATCTTATTTTTCACTTCATTAAAAACCCTAATCAATTTTTTTTTCTCTATTTCAGGTACACCAGTAGAGCCTTCTGTACAATTTGCGATCGAGCGCACTCTCTTGTGCGATCGAGCGCAATTGAGACAAAGAGTCATTCGACCATCAGTGTTTGACTGCTGCACTCAAGTAACTGCCACTGATTCATGCACGGATGAAGATCCAAGCATCAAAAATTCTTTCCCCTTGATCCCGAGCTAGAGAGGACTATCTAAAAAAAGTTTAGAGATAACTCGGAAGAGGTAGAAGGAGGAGTTGAGGAAGAAATACTAATAGCAGAATAGATAGCTGAACAACAACCACCTGAGCGGAGGCCGATGAAGCAATCCTTCATCCCGTAGAACCTCGAACAACCTTCATGCATTGCGTATCAACCTGAGGCAGAAGGAAATTATTACATATCCCCGCAGATACTCAGTGCACTAACTCACTTTAGAGGAACACCTAGTGAGGATCCACATTTGCACCTTCGAGAGTTCTTCGACCTCTACAAATTCCAGCACATTCGAGGTTTAGACCAAGAAGGCATAAAGTTAATTCTTTTCCATTTTTCCTTGAAAGATAATGCTAAATTATGGTATAATTCTTTACTTGCAGTTTCCATCCACACTTGGGAGGAGTTGGTGAGCAAATTTCTATGGAAGTTCTTCCCACCCCAGAAGATAAGGCAAATGAGGAAAGAAATACAATCCTTCCAACAAAAGGATGGAGATCTGTTCTTCGAGGCCTGGGGACACTTCAATGAGCTACTACTCAAGTGCCCACACCATAACCTACCCCAAGATGAACTGGTACAAGCCTTTTATGAATGTTTAAGTGATTCTAACAAAAACATTATTGTTTCAGGTTGCGGAGGGGTGCTGATGAAGAAGAGCAGCGAAGAGACAATAGAACTTTTCGAAACCCTGAGCAAACACACACAGCAATTCTCCTCTCGAGGTAGACATATAACCAAAAGTAAGGGTATGTATGAGGTAAGCTTAAATGGAGGATCATCACCTCAAATAGCCGCGATAGAAAGAAAACTTGACCTATTAGTTAAAGCCATGGCCGCTCAGAACACCTCAGCTAACCCATTAGCTGCACCATTATAGGTATGTGTTATTTGCTCACAGTTTGATCATAATACTGATAGGTGTCCTTTATATTCTGCAGATGATGAGTAAGCCAACTTTGTGGGACCAAATAATTATCCATCAAAGAAGACCTCCTATGCCAACACATACAACCCTGGATGGCGGAATCAACCGAACTTCTCATGGAGCAACAACCAAAACAGTCAAGGGCAGCAATGAAACTTCCAACCAGCAGCCTAATCTGCTCCTGAACCAAAGAAGAATGACTTGAAAGTCTTGTGAGGCAACTAGCGACTTAGCAACAACAAATCCTGAATAAACATGAACAATTCATGGAAGAGTTAAGGCAATTTTGGACAGAAATAAGGCAAATCACTGCCAAACACGATCAAGCCATTCAAGGACTAGAGGTACAAATGGGACAGTTAGCCAAGGAATTGAGTACCATAAATCAATGTGAGCTTTTGGCCCAGCTATTACCTAATCCAAGAGGACACCAGCAGCTAAATGCCATAATGACCTTAAGAAGTGGAAAGGTCATCAGCACCAACGAGCCTACACAAGCGTCTCCAGACTGAACCTCCACATCTAAGGTAAGAGAGATAGAAAAGGTAAATGCACCTCCACCCTTCCCTCAAAGGTTGGTGAAGCCTAAAAAGGAAACTAAAATAATTGACAAATTTGAAACCTTGAAAAAGGTAGAAATAAATATTCCTTTATTAGAGGCAATAAAATAACTACCTGCTTATACTAAATTCCTAAAAGATTGTTGCACTAACAAACGGAAGCTTCAAGAGCATGAGATGGTAGCCTTGACTGAAGAGGTGAGTGTTGTATTATTGAGGAAATTACCACCTAAACTAAAAGATCCAGATAGTTTTACTATTCTTTACAGGCTAGGTGACCATCTTTCTGAGCATGCATTATTGGACCTAAGAGCGAGTGTCAATTTGCTACCTTACAATGTATTCTAGACACTAGGTTTGGGAGAACTCCAACCAACCTCCATTACTTTACAATTGGCTGACAAAAGCATCAAACGACCAAGAGGTATCCTCGATGATGTTTTGGTAAGAGTAGGTAAATATATTTTACCTACTGATTTTATTGTATTAGACATGGAGGAGTGCCATATGCCTGTACCACTCCCTATCATCTTAGGGAGACCATTTATGATCACTGCTGACACAAACATTAACGTAAAAAGAGGTATTGTCACAATGAGAGTAAATGATGAAGAAGTAGAATTTAAAATCTTTAATACACTAGACTCCACTAAAACTAATGATGAGTGTCACAATGTGAGTTTCATACAAGGTATTGATAAGAAAGTGTCTAAAGTCCATTACATTGTTCCATTGAAGACCATCTATGATGACATGAGATTGGAAATTAGACCAGAGGATAATGTGATTAAAGATGTCCATGGAGCTATGCACACCATTAAGAGCACACCTAAACCTCCAAGTATAATCCTCAAGTTAAAAATCGTGTACTTACTAATACTACCCTTCCTTGTTTTATCTACCAGGTACCAAAATTGGAGACAAAACAGTTGTCAAAAGCACTAGAACCACCTGATGGGGGCCTTAAGTGCCTCATTCGAAGAATGTAGCCTTAAAGCTACCATAGAGAGCACTTGAGCAATTCCACTTGCTTAACATATAGCTCAAGTGCCTCTATCAAGGTTAGTGGTACTGAGGCCACTACAAGTTGGTACGACTGTATCGTTCCTATTTTCACTTTAATTCATTTCTTTATATAAACTCCTTTTTAGCAAATTTCTGTCTTGCGATCGAGCGTACACCTCATACGCTTGAGCGCCACCTTACCCTGCATTGCACGTGAGCGCAGTACCCTATGCACTTGCGCATCGTGTGATCGAGTGCACTTCACAAATGCGCTCGAGCGTAATCGAGGCAGAGAGGTCACGTGCATGTTATAAAGAGTTTCCCGTTCCTTCACTCACTTACGCTCAATCACACTTCTACTCTCTCTCTCTCTCGTATGAACCATCTCACACAGCAAAAACCTACTTTCCACTCTCATCTGGCACACCACACCACCATCACCTCACCACACAACCAACCCAACCACGAGACAAATACATTTTCTTTCTCCCTTACACACAAGCCACTCTCTTGAAGCACACAAGGTACAGACCTGTTTTTGTTACTCACACACATACACAGTTTTGGATCCTCAGCTCACATATACATTCTATATATGCTATTCTTGTGTGTTGATTGGATAGTTTTACATTTGCAAGAGGTTTGGATCAAGGGTGTATAAATCCTACAGCTTCTTATTTTTGGTGCACATAAGGTGTTCGACAAAGTGTCTGACCGAGTGCGATCGAGCGTTAGGCACCAATGATCGAGCACATTACCCCTCGTGCGATCGAGCGCACAAAATCTATGATCGAGTGCAATTTCAATAGTTTCAGATTTCAGAACATGGCCTCCACTTCCCACGCTTCTAGTAGTCGCCAGCAGACATCCCGGCCCAGTTTCGAACAGTGTGAAATACTGTTTGAGATGACATTCAATGTGGAAGAGGACTTCAAGAGTTTGGTCGCCACAAGATGGGCAGTCCAAGAGTTCAAGAACTGAGGGCTCAAGCGGCTATTCAAACCAGTCTGCTCGACAGTATACACATGATTTGTGGTCAGTTTCTACGAGAACCTGACCTATGACTGCACCAAGCCAAAGATTTTATCTTCTTCAGTCTAGGGCATGTTCATAGAGCTAACCACCACTGACATAGGTGACTCTTTACACTATTGCGATGAGTCCCCACCAGAGGACAGCCACATAAAGGAGCAGCCTGACTCTTTCCCTCTCCCACACATCATTGAGGACATATGTGCGGGGTAGTATGCCGACTGCCACAATAATGCAGGGAGCCATCCGAGGTTGCCACCCCGTCTATGGTTCATTGACTCAGTCCTATATCGTAATGTGTGTCCTTTGGGGCATAAGACATAGAGGCGAGATCCGTTTCTGCAAGCTCTCTACGCTTTCCATCGGGGTCACTGGTACTCTATCCCAGTAGTTATATGGAGTCAGATACACAAATTTTGGGATGGGGTGCATAACCGACAGACGACCTCAGTTAATTCTTGGGGTCTTCCTTTCCCCTTCTTGCTCAGTCATATCTTCAATAAGAAGGGGCTTAAGGGATCCTCTATAGACAACCCGGTTAGCAACCACCATTTATCTGGGAGAGCCTAGTGGAGCCTCAGCCAGTCTCACATGCTCCAAGGACCCTGAGCACATATTCCAATTGCCAAGCCTATAGAGGATGATCCGATAGAGGCTGAGCATCCACTAGTGAGCCCTTCATGGGAGGAGGATCAGACAGATATAGAATCCATGGAGTATCAGCATCTCCTAGATGAGCTATCTTCCTTCCATTGTGAGCTGTCCGACATCCACTGGGAGGATCATGAGGCAGCCGGTTTGATCCACCAGCGGATCGTTGGGTTAGAGGCACAGTTCATACGATAGGAGGCGATGTTACAGGCCATCATTGACCGCCTACCTGCTGCACCAGATGCCTCCTCGACTGCACCCACAGATGATCAGCAGTGAGAGGATACCCTGTCTAGCTGAAGACGTTAAACTTAGCGCTCATGGGAGGCACCCAAAACATATCATTTTCATTTTAGTACTTTTCTTTTAGTTATAGTTATATTTACATGTCTAGTTTGCATATTTTGTTTTCCGGCACAACGTTTATTTTTCTTTGTCAGGTACTCAGTGCGTGCATCCAATTCAAGTTTAGGGGCATGGACAAGCAAGCAAGAAACTGAGTTCTCTATTTCCCAGGTCAGATCTTTCCATGCCACACACACATTGAGGATAATGTGTATTTTAAATTTGGGGGTAGTGGGAGATACTAGATACAATCACACACGCAGTTGAAACACATGCACACACTAAATCCCATTTTTTTAGGAAGATAAATGCATGTTCTTTTGGTAAACAAAAATTTTGGTTGATTTAAAAAATTGATAACACTTCATTAGTAAGCTTAAAAGCTAGAACACATAGTCTTGCAATGGGAATTTTACAAAGTTTAGTTACCTACCTCAAGGCACCTAAGAATTCACGAGTTTGATCCAAATTTACACGAGCACATTTAACACGTATTTGTGTGGGGTATGATATATAATTCTCTTGTATATGTTTCCATAATCTAACCGTAATCAGATAACATGTTGAAAAGAACACTTTGGCATAAGAAAAATAAAGAATAAAAAAATAAAGAAAAATGTTCATCATGCAAAATGTGATCAAAAAGCTTCTAATGATTAGAAAAAAAAAAAACTTTCCACTGAGTAACTAAGCCTCTTGCCTCAGTAAGCATTGAGCGTTAACGTCAAAAGGTGGAAAGAAATCCTTTAATGATCATAATAAAAATTCTCGCTGAGTAACTGGGCCTTTTGCCTCAGTAAGCATTGAGTGTTCACGTCAAAAGGTGGGAATTTTATTAAGAAGTATAAAAACCAGTTAGTTCCGTAGCCTTTTTTATTCAAGTTAGTAAGTCTTTAGGGGTGTTTTTACACCTAATGCCCTAAAACCATCTGGTTTGGGAGTCATTGGCTAAACACTCGTTACGCTAGTATTATGCCATTTTTGTTCTCTTTGAAAATGAATTCGATTAAAGTTAGGGCATCGAAACCCTATACGCTAAAATTATGTGGAAGCCCCATCTTATATGTGCTACCTCATCACACACAAATCAAACTTGCGATGCCTTAAGCCAACCTTAGGTAAGTAACTTAAAACTTTTGAAAGTCCTTTTGCAATCCAAAATGTGTTTTAATTTTAAGCTTCCTCATGAACAGTTATCATAATCTTATGTGTAACCCAAATCTTTGAGTATCATGGAATTGAATTTATCTTTAAATTTTTGTTATAACATAGTCTTTAATTTTGTATTGCTAAGGGACTAGCAATATGTAAGTTTGGAAGTGTGATAAGTGCTTAAATAGTCAAATTTAAGCCCCTTAATTTACATTTGTTAAAGTTCCTTATTGATCTATTTCTATAGATTTTACTTCATTTTCGTGTTTTATGTGTTTTTCACAGGACTTGGACAAAAAGGTAATAATTTGGAGCTTTTAGGAGCAAAAAGTCAAGTTCTGCCATCCAGCAAGGTGTGCTCGAGCGCACCTCCCTTGGGATCGAGTGCACAAGAGCACGAGCGCAATTGAAGAAGGTTCAAGCGCACACCGTATACGCTCGAGCGCAATCACTCCAGAGGCGGCAGAGCCAGAATTGGAAAGAAGCCTTCCGACTCTAAAAAGGAATTAGGGTTTCAGGACATCATAAGGACCCTATAAATAGCCCTGTAAAACACATAACCCATACCTTTTGTTATAGATTCGAAGTAGAGAGCTTAGGAGAGGAATTGACAACTCGTCTCCTGATTCTTCTTCAGTTTTAGTTTTCTGTTTTTATTTAATTACTTTTAGCATGTTTACTTTACTTAGTATGTGTAACTAAACTCCTATAGGGCTCGATTGAAGCCCTAGTTATGCTTTACCATATATTCATTCATTGATATCTTTGCTATAGCCTTGTTAGAATATTTAACTTAATTAATACCTGTTTATATTTACATTCCTCATAGGTATGTGCCTGATCAAAGTATGTATGTGGTATGGATAGGTTAGTCGAATCAATTTGGATGACCGAGTCCTGGGTTCGACATTAGTAACAAGGGATATCCACACCGGATTCCTGGGTTAATCAACATGGGAAACTAGGAGCAAACCAAGCCCTAGGACCCGTGTGGTTACCGATCTCCATAGCCCTTATGCTCTCTTGAGGAACAACTCAGTATATACTTATTTTGAATCTCTTAAGAGAGAAAAGAGTTAGAGTATACACTATGCCTAACTCGTTGCATAGGGAGATCAATAGTGTAAGGTGTGGTCCAAGCCCTTAGGTTGGCAACCATTAGATATTCATGATAAGGCTAGAGCACTGAAACCTTCGTTAGTGGGAAAGTATAATTAGTGGAGGACATCATAGCCCTATGATCTCATTATTGTTATTTACTCAAAATCAAATTGTTATTTCTCTTTTTAACTTGAAGAAACTAATTCTAAAATGAAATTCACCAATCCCTGTGGAAATGATCTCGCACTTGCACACTATGCTACCACAGACCTTGTGCACTTGCAAGTAAAACTAGAACGGTTATTTGCATATTTATTTAAGTAGATAATTGCTCCAACATCTGTGAAGATAAGAATAGGAGAACTAATTAAAATAGCATGAAATTTATCCAAAGAAAATACTACAGTTAGCAATTCTTTTTCAGTGGTGGAGTAATTCATTTGAGCACTATTTAAGGTTTCACTAGCATAGTAAATGAAAAAAGGTTTTCCCTCTCTTCGCTGTCCAATAACAGCACCTACAACATAGTCACTAGCATCACACATGATTTCAAAGGGTAAATTCTAATCAAGTGACTGCATTATAGGTGCTAAAGTAAGCTTGCCAATCAGCATTTTAAAGGCCTTTTGACAAGCTTGAGTCCACTCAAATGGGACATCTTTAACTAGGAGGGCACATAGTGGTCTAGATATATTGGAAAAATTTTGTATGAACCTCCTATAAAAACCAGCATGACCAAGGAAAGATCTTACATCCTTTACTATCTTAGGTGTGGGCAATATAGAGATTAATTCAATCTTAGATTGATCAACCTCTATTCCCTTAGAAGAAACAATATGCCCTAAGACAATACCGGATGGTACCATGAAATGGCATTTTTTCCAATTTAAGACTAATTCCTTTTTCCTCACAATGAATCAACACTCTTTCTAAATTCATTAAGCATGCATCAAATGAAGATCCAAAAACAGTTAGGTCATCCATACAAACTTTCATGCAATTTTCAACCATGTCACTAAAAATGCTCATCATGAAACGTTGAAAAGTAGCAGGTGCATTACACAATCCAAATGCCATTCTACGAAAAGCATAAGTACCAAAGGGACAAGTGAAAGTTGTTTTATCCTGGTCTTCTAACGCAATTTCAGTTTTATAATAACCGAAATAACCATCCAAGAAATAGTAAAACGGATGACCAGCTACATGCCTAAGAATTTGATCGATAAAAGGGAGTGGAAAATGGTCTTTTCGGGTGGCAACATTTAATTTTCTGTAATCAATGCACATTCCCCACCCGGTCACAAGTTTTGTAGGGATTAACACTCCTAGGTCATTCTTTACCATAGTGACTCCGAACTTTTTAGGAACGACTTGTGTAGGACTTACCCATTTACTATCAGCTATAGGATATATAATTTTCGCATCTAATAGTTTCAGAACTTCATTTTTCACTACTTATTTCATAGTGGGGTTAAGCTTATGTTGAAGGTCTCTACAAGGACTAGTTCCTTCATCCAAACTTAGCTTATGAGAACAGATAAGGGGACTAATTCCTTTTAAATCAACCATGCTCCAACCTAAGGCTGATTTATGTGCATTTAAGGTCCGAATTAATTTCTTATCTTGAGACTCAGACAATTTAGATGAGATAATAGTAGGAAAAGTATCACCTGGACTGAGAAAAACATGCTTTAAACCCTTAGGTAGTGGCTTCAATTTGACTTTAGGTGCTTCCACACTTGAGAGGATCTATTTTTCACTTCTTTCGGGCAGCTTCTCAAACTTTGGTTGCCATGTTCGAGTGCCATAATCCTGAGATTTATCAAAAATAGCACAAATATCAATTATATCAGTTTTATCATTAATAGAATCAATCTCAGAATTAACAAGAAAATATTCAAGAGGGTCAAAGTCATGAGCTATGAAAACTCCCTTATCGATGAGTGACTCGATCATGTATAAGTGGTGGTTCTCGTCCTCATCTTCGGGCTATTTTGCAACATTGAAGATGTTCACCTCGAGGGTTATGTTTCCAAATAATAGCTTCATGAGTCCATTCCTACAATTAATTAGAGCATTTGCAGTAGCAAGGAAAGGTCTACCCAAAATCAAAGGAATTTTAGAGTTAGTGTCAACAGCAGAGGTAGTATCAAGGATTAGGAAATCAACAGGATAATAAAATTTATCAATTTGAATGAGAACATCCTCTACCACACCCCGGGGTACTTTGACTAAACGATCAACCAATTGTAATACCACATCGATTGGTTTGATTTCTCCCAAACTCAGCTGTAAATAAATATAAAATGGCATTAGATTTACACTAGCTCCTAGGTCTAGCAAGGCTTGTCCAACCTCATGATTTCCAATGCTACAGGCAATGGTTGGACAGTCGGGATCCTTATATTTTGGAGGAATTCTTTGCTCAATTAAAGCACTAACTTACTCTATTAGGAATGTTGTTTTCTTTACATTGTGCTTCCTCTTAATTGTACATAAATCCTTGAGGACCTTTGCATAGGTAGGAACTTGTTTAATAACATGCAAAAAGGGAAGATTAAGTTTTACTTGCCTTAGGTTCTCTAGGATTTCATTGTTTAGGTCCAAATTTTTCTTGTTTGATTTTCAGGCTTGAGTGAATAGTGCCGTAACAGGGCTCTTGGTAACCTCAGGGTCCTTAGGCAGTTTGGTATCACTACTACTTTGACCCTTCCACATCCTCAGATTTGTTCGTTGTTGGGAGGTGTAATGTCTTACCACTTCTTATCACAATGGCATTCACATTTTCTAGATTTGTTTGTGCCATGTGTTGACCATAGGGTGTGGACTGAGCTTGGGAAGGGAACTTACCTCGCACAGTTATACTTAAGGAGCCCCTCAATTTGGACACTTGGCTCCTTATTTCCTTATTCTCTTCCACAACCTATGTGATTAATGCTTCACACATTTGGTTTATCTTACCTTGTGCCTCAACAAAAGCATGTAAAGTGTCTTCTAAAGAAGTCCTAGAGGATGAGGGTGCATGATAAGGTGCAGGGTATGACCTAGGGGGTTGTGTAAGCTACTGATTTTTAGACTTCCAGCTGAAGTTGGGGTGATTTCACCATCCCGAATTATAGGTGTTAGAGAAAGGTACTAGAGGTTTCATGTACATGCCTAAGGCACTACATTGTTCCTCATACATCCCTCTCGTATCTACGAATGTGGGGCACTCTTGAGTAGGATGATCTACCCCACCACACACAAAACATAGTTCCGAAGATTCGGCATGATTAACCACGTGTGTTGGCTTTGAGCCTTTAGTTTTTAATGCATCTAACTCCCTAGTAAGCATCTCAACTTTAACTTTTAGGTTGTCTTCTTCCCTAAAATGGTATATTCCACCACCACTAGGGTTTTCTATAGGTCATGACCTATTTGTGCTTTTAGTAGCACTAGGTCCAGTCCAAGTGTGAGTTTTTTCAGCAAGCTCATTGAGGTACTCTATGGACTTATCAGGATCTTTTTGCAGAAATTCACCATTACATATCATCTCTACGAATTAGCACTCTCTATAGGTAAGTCCCTCATAAAAGTAGCTCACTAAGCGCCAACTCTCATATCCATGGTGAGGACACATACTTAATAGTTTCTTAAATTTCTCCCAAGACTGATACAAAGTCTCATTATCCTTTTGTGCAAAGGTGGAGATTTGCTTTTTTAAAGCATTGGTCTTATGTTGAGGGAAGTATTTATTGAAGAAGACCTGGGTCATCTCATTCCATGTCCCAATAGATTGTGGTCTCAGCGAGTATAGCCAACTCTTAGCTTTATCCTTCAAAGAGAAAGGAAAAAACTTGAGTCTCATGATATCATCAGTTGCATCTTAACTATGAAAAGTCGTAACTATTTCCTCAAACTCCCTAATGTGTACTTATAGGTTTTCATTTTCCAAGCCATGAAATGTAGGGAGTAATTATATCATCCTTGTTTTGAAATCTTGATGGTGAGTGTTGGCTGGAAACATGATACATGATGGTGTGGCTGTTCAGCTAGGATGCAAATAATCTTTAAGTGTCCTAGCAACTTTCTCATTAGGGTTTTCAGCCATGTTAATAAAGTTTTCTAAATTCTCGTTTAGGTGTACACTAGGGTTCGATCTAGTCGAGTTTTCACTAACGGATGTGGAAGAAAAGGGTAACTCTATTTCGGGTCCTTTAGTGAATCTACCTCGTGAATCTCTCGGTCTAAGCATACACCAAATGAGTTAAAGAGAAATAAATAAAACAGAACAAATAAAAGAAATCAAAAAATCAAAAACTTAAAGAAAAGAATAATAGTACCGTCTTGTCTTGGAGTTGACAATCTTCCTTGTATGTAAGCGCGTTTTCCCGGCAATGGCGCCAAAATTTGATTACGCCCAAAGTATAACGCGGTAGTTTTAACATAGCTTTGGGGTGTCGATTCCACGGGAAAAAGTGATCTACAAAAGAAAAGTGCAAACCTTAACACGAACAATAACAATCAAGTGAGAAGATATGAATTTTGATAATGAAGTAATTGTGTAAATAGATTGAAATATATGATAAAGAAACAACAAGGTTCCAGGAATCCTCCCTAGATTTGTTTCCTTATTTCAATCTTGATTCAATTGTTTTATCTCGATTGCAAGTTTCTCGTCCCAAATAGGCAATTGGCGAATATTCAACTAAAGCACATATAAACCCTAATGTAATTGATATGAATTACTCATACTTTCGATTTAAGCACATATGACCTATCCTATAGATTTATCAAGAAATGACAATATATCTTAATGACAATATCGCAGTAATGGACAAACCTAAAGATAAATCTACCAGACTCAATCACATGCAATAATCTTGACATAAGAAGAGCATGACTAGACTTATATCAAAGATAAGGATACAACCATCGGATTAAGAGAAAATCCTTTAATTAGATTAAAGAGTAACACATAACAATATTTTGACAATAAATCCCAACTACAACTGAATCAATAAAGGAAAATAAGAATAACTACACCTATGGACTCATCGCTTCACCTTGTTTGGAGATTAGTTAGCCATGAAGTTCATGGTTGAACACTTTGATGAAGGAAAGTGTGGTAGCCTTCTTGAGTTTTCCAGACTTCAATGATTTCCTCCTCTTAAACCCTAAGTGGTCTATTTATAATACAAAAGGTCCAAGGGTGTTTTAGGGTTTAAATAATCATTAAAGTCCTAATTAGATCATAACTCGGAGAAAGGGATCGTGTGGGCACCACACCTCTCATCAGTGGGCTTTCTTCTTGCTTCTGGAGGCCGCACCTCTCATCAGTCAGAGTTGCACCTCTCACTGAAGCTTCTTTCTTGCTCTTTCGGCTTGGTTCTGGAGGTTGAGGCTTGTATATTTTCAGGCCGCAGCGCACACACTCAAGGCTTGATTTTTCTTCATTTGCCTTTCACAACCATACCTTTACTCCGGTATGCCTTGAGTCTTTGTTTTTCAAGCAACGATAACTTTTCCTCCTCTTTTGAACTTAAAGTACTTGAAAATGCACCGAAATAGATCAATGGTCCAAGAATGATACTTTAGAGTTGTTAACGTATAAAAGTGTAATTAAAACCTAGATCAACCCTAAAATTCTAACACTTAAGTATTGTTAAGATGCATTTAATGACTCTCATCAGGTAGCACTCTCAACAACCGAGGCTAAGTACATAGCGGCAATGGAAGCCATTAAGGAAGCTATATGGTGCAAAGGGTTGTTGGAAGAGTTAAAGGTCCTGAAAGAGCAGGTGGTGGTGTTTTCGGATAGTCAAAGTGCATTGCACTTGTGTAGGAACCCGGTGTTCCATGAGAGGACTAAACATATGGATGTTCGGTATCATTTCATTCGGTAAAATGTTACGAAATGATGCATTCATGTGGACAAAGTCGCAACAGAAGAAAATCCTGCAGATTTAGGTACTAAAGTTCTACCTCTAAGCAAGTTCAATCATTGCCTTGGACTTCTTAGAATTGGAGTCGGTTGATATGGTGACTCATGTTGAGTTTGGATCCTGAGTTCTCTGCACAAGGTTTCGGGTTAAATTACTTAGACAAAGGTAGAGTTTGTTGGGTTTTGTCCAAGAATTAAACAGATGGAAAATTCAGCTTCAGATACAAGTGTGCGCCGTGGCCTGCAGCAAAGAAGCCAAAGTGAAGGTGCTCCCCCCAGTTGTGTGTCACAGCCCAGGAGGTGTGCGCTGCAGCGCCCAGCACCTGGGAGGTTTTTGGCCCTGTGTGCGTCGCGGCCAGCCCTTTTCTGGGCCGCGGCACTAGGCACACCTGGAGCATGGTTTTTAGCCTCTTGTGATGGTGCGTGAGGCTTGGTTAAAATGCACAGGTTCACTTAGACTCTTAGAGAGCCATGAGTCTTTGGTTCTTGAGATCTAAGGGTTGAGATTGATCTCAAAGATTAGATGAGGTGGTCATTACTCTATATAAAGGGTCTTCTAACAACAAGTGAAGACGTAATAGTAAACACAAGATATAAGATCATTATACAAGAGAATTCAAGTGTAAGTGTGAGAGTACAAAGACATAAAACACAAGAGAGGCACTAGAATAGATCTCAACAAGAGAGGTTGGTTGTTTAGAGAAAGAGTAGTATAGATTGGGGATTCAAGGGCTTTGTAATTGGAATTTTCTTGGGGAAAATTCCAGGGAAACACTAGTCCTTATTACTTTCTTTTTCTCTTCTTTCGTTCTTCAATAACAAGAGGATTCTTAAAGAGGTGTTGCTGTAATTGTAAGAACTCCATTGATTTAGTGCAGAGAGCTCGGAAGAACTCACGGGGACGTAGGCACATTGCCGAACCTCGATAAAAATTGCTTGTGTTCTTTCTTTGATTGAATTGTTTCTATTCATTATAAGTCATTCTAGACTTGGGTGTTTGGAAGATCACCACCTGGGCATCTTGAGGTGATTTCCAACAAAATCAATACAATATCTATCTTAGATAGATAGCCCTGACTCCCGAGTCTCGGGTGGATGGTCTAACTCACAATGAGGTTAAACAATTTCGAGTCATGGGGTATGTCACTATATGTGTGAAATGTAGTGGGTCGAAACACATAGTTAGGGTCACTCCTAACTATCTAACATGCCTCTTCATACTTGAAATTGTTTAGCCATCTGTCTAGACTCCATTGGATCCCTCCCATCGGGATTCTCATGATACTCATCAAAAGGTCAGTGTTGACCTCAAACTCCACACCCATAACATTGGTTCTGAATCTCAGAGCCAATGGACTGAGTTTCACCAAGTTCGCATAGAACTAGTGAATCAGTCTCGGGTAAAATTTTTCATGTATCTTGACCAGTTGGGTCAACTTAATGGCATCGAAAGCAAGTAATATATCGAAATTACCATGATGAATAGATTCAAAGTCGACGAATCTACCCGTTATGATTTTTTTATGGCGAATAACAGAAGTATACCTGTCCTTCGCCGTCAGGCTGGAGAACAGAGAGTCGTCAAGCTCTGTTATGGGCTTCTTACTTGATGAGCCCGCCACACCCTTCCCTCAGGAATCTGAAGCCGTGGATTTGGTGGACCTTGGCCTAATAGGCGCATGTGGTCCCCCAACGGTGGTTTTTATACGGATTCTATCGGACATTTTAGTAGAAAGTGAGTTTTTTGGTAAAAAAGGTTTTGAGTGGAAATTGGAGATTTCAACTGTATAAAGTTGAAATGGATGGTTTGGATAGTAGATCAAAGTGTTTTGAAGGTTTTTTTTATCAAAAGAATGAAATTTTTTAGAGAGAGAAAGCTTAGGGTTTTGAAATGGTGTAAAAATCTGGAAAAAAATGAAGAGACTATATATAGAATCACGATACCAGTCGACTAGAGTTAGGGTACCAGTCGACTGGGTCCTTTGCAGAGACGAAAAAGTTTTGCATACCAGTCGAATGAGTCAGGGTACTAGTCGATTGGATGAATACCCAGTCGACTGGATGAATTGGCAAACAAATACCAGTCGACTGGGCAGTTTATATCAGTTGACTATGTTGATAACTGAATTTCAAAAATTGACTCCAAACAAGGTCTTGACATACTAGTCGACTGGTATAGTGTTACCAGTCAATTGGACCCTTAAGAAAATTTTCAGTCTTGAGTCTTAGCACGAAATTTGTTTATCTATGCCATCTTGAGTGAGGGAGTAATTAAATAAGGTTTAATACTCTTTCACAAGATGTTAAATATGTAAAATGATGAATGATGAAACAATCAAACATACAGTTTATCATAATCTAACAATCCCATTGACAGTCTTATTTTGCAAAAACTTGCTTCACTTAGAGGTTTTGTAAGAATGTCAGCAATTTGATCTTCTGAAGGTATGAATTCTAGTCTTATATCACCTTTTTTAGCATAGTCTCTTAAGAAATTATGTTTAATTTCTATGTGTTTAGCTCTAGAGTGCTGAATAGGGTTCTTGGTTAGGTTGATAGCACTAGTATTATCACAATGTATTGGGATACTTTTAAAGTTCATGCCATAGTCTTCTAGTTATTGTTTCATCCATAACACTTGGGCACAACAACTTTCAGCTGCTACATATTCTGCCTCGATGGTTGATAGTGCAACAGAGTTTAGTTTCTTGGAAAACCAAGAGGTTAACATTGCACCTAAGAATTGGCATGTTCCACTTAGGCTTTTTCTATCTAACCTACATCCAACAAAATCAGCATATGAATATCCTACAAGCTCAAAAGATGAATCTCTAGAGTATCATAATCCTAGGGTTTGAGTTCCTTGTAGATGTCTAAGGATCATTTTTACTGTTACTACTTGTGATTCCTTAGGATTAGCCTGAAATCTAGCACACATGTATACACTGAACATAATATCAGGTCTACTTGCAGTCAAATAAAGTAAAGCTCCAATCATGCTTCTATAGTATTTAGTATCTACACACTTACCTCTTTCATCAAGATTAATTTTTGTTGAGGTGCTTATGGGTGTACTAAGTGACTTTGAGCTTTCCATCCCTAATCTCTTTAGTAGGTCCTTGGTGTATTTTGATTGATTGATGAAGATGCCTCCTTTCAATTGTTTGATTTGAAGTCTAAGGAAGTAGGTAAGCTCTCCCATCATGCTCATTTCAAATTCACCTTGCATGTACTTGGAAAACTCTTGACACATAGATTCATTAGTAGCACCAAATATAATATCATCAACATATATTTGGACTAGTAGAGTGTCATTTATATGATTTTTTGTGAAGAGGGTTGTGTCTACTTTACCTCTTATACAATTATTGTCAATTAAAAATTTAATTAGTCTTTCATACCATGCTCTTGGATTTTGCTTCAACCCATATAGAGCTTTAGAAAGCTTGTAGACATGATTTGGAAGACTAGGATTCTCAAATCCAAGAGGTTGCCCAACATAAACCTCTTCCTCCATAAAGCCATTTAAGAAAGCACTATGTACATCCATTTGAAATAATTTAAACTTATTAAAGCATGCAAAGGCTAATAACATTCGAATAGCTTCTAATCTAGCTACGAGAGCAGAGGCCTCATCAAATTATATTCCTTCTTCTTGATTATATCCCTTAGCAACTAGTTTAGCCTTATTTCTAGTCATTATTCCATTTTCATCCATCTTATTTCTAAATACCCATTTAGTTCCAATTATTGTATGATTTTTTAGGTCTAGGAACTAGATTCCAAACATTGTTTCTTTCAAATTGATTTATTTCTTCTTGCATTACAATTATCCAATCATTATCCTTTTTAGCTTCAATAAATGTCTTAGGTTCTATTTGAGACAAATAAGCTACATAATTACAAATATTTCTAATAGAGGATCGAGTTCTTACCCCTTATGAAGGATCACCAATCACTTGATAAATTGGGTGATAATTTACATACCTCCAATCTTTAGGAAGACTGTCCTCTTATTGGCTTCTAGATAGTTGGTCCAATTTGAGAGATTCCATCTCTTCATTTGTTTAAGGTGGACTCTCCTTTGGGTCAACAATGGGAGTAGGTGTTTCTATTCTTGGAAGAAAATCTGCATCATCATTAAAAGAAACTTCTCTACTACTAATTGGGTTAGACTCATCAAGAGTTACATGTACGGATTCTTCTACCACTAGAGTTCTCTTGTTAAAGACTCTATATGCCTTGCTAGAGGTTGAATATCCTAAAAATATCCCTTCATCGGTCTTAGAGTCAAATTTACCCAAGTTAGTTTTATTGTTATTTAGGATGAAGCATTTACAACCAAATGTATGAAAATAAGAAATATTAGGCTTTCTACCTTTCAATAATTCATATGGAGTTTTGTCGAGCATATGCCTAATTAAAATTCTATTCAAGATATAGCAATAAGTGTTTACTGTTTCAGCCCAAAATTATTTTGGTAAACTATTTTCACAAAGCATTGTTCTTGCAAATTATTTTAGAGCTCTATTTTTCCTCTCAACAACTCCATTTTGTTGAGGAGTTCTAGGAGCTAAAAAGTTGTGATCAATTCCATTTTCATCACAAAATTTCGAAAAGCTTTGGTTTTCAAATTCTTTTCCATGATCACTTCTAATGCTTGAAATATAAATTCCTTTTTCATTTTGAACATTTTTGCAAAAGTTTTCAAATCCTTTGAAAGCTTTATCCTTGTAAGCAATAAAGATAACGAAGGTATATCTTGAATAGTCATCAACAATAACAAGAGCATATTGATGGCCACCTAGACTAATGGTACTTATTGGACCAAATAAGTCCATACGCAAAAGTTTTAATAGTCTAGTAGTTGAGACTACATTCTTTAATTTAAAAGAAATCCTAGTTTGTTTTCCTATTTGGCAAGCATCACATACTTTGTCTTTTTCAAAATTGATTTTGGGAAGTTCAATAACTAAATCTTTTCTAGAAATGATTTTAAGCAAATTCATGTTCACATGACCAAGCTTTCTATGTCATAGCCATGGATTTTTACTAATTGCTGGAATACATTTTTCGTTTTCGGAATGCAAGGATTTTAAATCAACTATATAGATATTTTTATGTCTATGGCCAACAAACTTGATCTTGTTACTCTTGATGTCTATAATTAGACAATGAGAGGTTTCAAATGTGACTTTGTTGCCTTTGTCACAAAGTTGACTAATACTTAGTAAATTTGGCTTAAGGCCTTGTACTAGCAATACATTATCTATGGTTGAGAAATCATTACCAACTTTTCCATGCCTGATGATCTTTATTTTTGTGTTGTCTCCAATGGTGACAAGTCCACCATCTTTTAGAGTTAGCTCCTTGAATACACTTTTATCACCGGTCATGTGTTTTGAGCATCCACTATCAAGGTACCAACAGTTACCTTTTTCCTTGGTGTGGAGACATATCTACATCACACAAGGATACACAATGGCATTTTTAGGTACCCAAAATTTCTTGGGTCCTTTAGGGTTAGTCCTTGAAAATACAGTTCCTTTTGGGACTCATACTTTTTTAACAGCATATGGTGATCTATAGAAATGCTGAAATGCACAATCCTAGGATGATAGTTATTGAAATTTCTAGGAGTATTTAATTGTTCATGCCAATAATGCTTAGGATATGAGTTCCTAGGATACATGTTTCTATTGTGAGGAATATGAATATACATGTCATTTCCAGAAAATGTATGATGATGATTTCTTGGATACATGCTTACATTTTCATGAGTATGCATATTATTTCTAGAACAACCATGATAGTAATTCCTAGGATATGCTTGTGCAGGATGCAAGTTTTGATTATGCATTTTGTTTCTAGGATGCACATGATGGTTATTCCTAGGATGTGTATAAGCATTTCTTAAATGAGCATACATATAAGCATGAGTATTTCTAGCATTTTTCAATTTTGTATATGTATTAGAATTAGCATTTCTAGGCATGCTAGCATTCATTGAGGGTGTGTTTTTGACCTTGCTAGTGATCTTTGAAGTAGAAGCTTCATTCACACAAGAGGCTTTCATGAATAAGCTCTCTTTTGATTTTTGCTTGCCTAATGGAAAGTATCCCAACCCGGATTTTCCTCCACTTAATATTTGGCAAGAAAGCACTTCATCAAGCTTTTCTTTTCCAAGCATGAGTCTAGATATAGTGCCGTTCAATTCTAATATCTTATTCTTTAAGTTTTCATTTTAATCTTATAGGAAATCTTGAGAAGAATCATAAAGCAATGAAGATAGTTTATCTTTTTCTTCTCTTAGATTTATCATTTCTTTAGAAAGAGATGATACCTTTTTCTTAAGAGTTGAGTTCCTAGAATCGAATTTCTTTAATTCATCATGCATTTCATTTATGACTTCTAACAATTCTTCACTACTACTAACAATGTTATTTTTAGAAGAGGGAGAAGATAATACATCATTTTCATCATCAACTACCATAAGGCATAGGTTGGCAATTTCTTCATATCCAACTTCTTTATCTGAGGATTCTTCTTCTTCATCATCACTCCAAGTAGTTGCAATCATAGCTTTCTTCTTGAAGCTCCTGTATGGTTTGCTTATAACCATTTAATCAGTCTTGATATGACCAGGTTTCTTGCATCCATGGCACACAAGTGGTTCCCTTTTTGAAATGGGATCCTTTTTGTAAGGTTTCTTGCTTTTCTTCAAGAACCTATGAAACCGTTTAGTGATTAAAGCCATCTCACCATCTTCTTCGCTGCTCTCTGCCTCTTCTTCCGATTCCTCTTCTCTATTGTATGTAGAGGCTTTGAGAGCAATCACATTTTTCTTCTTCTCATCATCATTGACAATAGAATTCATTTTTTCCATCTCGTATGTCAATAATGACCCAAGAAGTGTCTTAACATCAAGTTTGTCGAGATCTTTGGCCTTAGTGATGGTCGCCTTCTTTGCTTTCCAAGTGGGTGGCAAAGATCTTAAGATTTTTCTTGTTAGTTCAAACTCCTTAATGTTCCTACCAAGAAGCTTCAAACCATTAACAATAGTTGTGAAACATTAGTGCATTTGAGAAATTGTTTCGTTAGGAGACATTCTAAAATATTCATATTCAGACACTAGCATATAGATTTTTTATTTTTTAACCTCACTAGTTCCTTCATATGTAACTTGTAATTTATCCCATATTTCCTTAGCCGAAACACATGCAGAGATTTTATTGTATTTAGATATATCTAAAGCACAATGTAAAATACTTGTGGCTCTACTATTGAGAGACATCATTCTACAATCCTCATCATTGCACTCAATTTTGAGTTTAGGTATTGTATGATTGATTTCTCCAATAGTTATTTCCTTTAATGGAATTCTAGGTCTCTTTTCAATGACTCTCCATAGATTACAATCTTGTCATTCGACAAAGATTTTCTTCCTGTTTTTCCAATAGTTATAGTTGGAGCCATTGAACAAAGGAGGTCTAGTGTAGGAGTGTCCTTCATAATAGCTATTTGCTGCCATCGGATCAACTCAAGGATATTAAGCTTAAAATTGAGAACAAGGCTATGATACTAATTGTAGACTGATGTTTCAACCTAAGAGGGGGGTGAATTGGGTTTTTAAAAACTTTTTCTAATTAAACACAAGTTTATAAAAACAGATAAACCCATAAGCATGTAAACAAATAATGTGTTGTAAACAAAAGAGTTTAAGGAATAGAGGATACAAACTCAGTTTATAGTGGTTCGGTAATATCAGATTCATTCCAACCCTACGTTAACTCTCTTCAAGGAACCTCCTTGAAGTAATCTACTAAGAAACTTAGTCGTGCAACTTCACGAGTGCTGCACAAACCTTACAATCAATCATTTCCTCTTGGAAGCAAAATCCCTTCCTCTCGGAAGCAAAATCCCTTCCTCTCGGAAGCTAAATCCCTTCCTTTTGGAAGCTAATCCCTTTACAATAAATGCTGTAAAGTAAATAGTAGAGAGATAACAATGAAAGCTTATACAACTGAATAATATCTCTCTTTCAAGGTAAAGCTTGAAGAATGGCTCAACAATGAATATTTCAATACTTTTGTTTATCAATGAGTAAAAACTTGATTGAATGTGTAATCTCCTTTTTGAAATGCTCAATAGAGTGGGTTTATATAGCCTTGATGTAATATGACCGCTTTGTACTGTTCTGGTACGATTTGGTGCAATTTGTGCTGAAATATCGCGTCTCAACAGTCATATTTTTTGAACTACCAGTCGACTGGGTTAAGTTAAAAATCCCATTTTTAAGGTTATTGAAGGTACCAGTCGACTGGGTGGTTCTTACCAGTCGACTAGGTGGTTCTTACCAGTCGACTGGGGACAGTCTGTCCAATATACCAATCAACTGGTATGAAGTACCCAGTCAACTAGGGACACACTGTCCCATATACCAGTCTTCTGGTATAAGTACCTAGTCGACTGGGTTGCTTATTAGCCCAGTTTTTATGTTTTGAAATGTTTTTAACTTAAAAACGTTTGATTGAAAAGTTCTGTAAAACTATTTTTTTCAAAAGGAGCCATAAGACAAGCTTTCTACCTAAACAAGTGAGATTTACAACTTGTTTAAATACTTTGTCCCTATACTATATCTTCTATCTTGACTTGGTGTTTGATTCGGGTTGAGTTCTTGCACCTTGATCCTTGGTTGAATGCTTTTATTGCTTAATACACTTAGATAACACTGATAGTATAATAAGAGTTGTGTTTTGTCATCATTAAAATATAGGTGAGGGTCAACAATTCCATTGTCGAACACTTTAATGATTTTCGAGATCTTGTGAACCAGTTGTCTACGATGAAAATAATGTTAGACGAAAAGTTACAAGTACTATTTATTTCGGGTACTTTGCCTGATAGCTGGGACACTTTGGTAGTGTCACTTAGTAACTCTGCTATGAATGGTGTGTTCAGTTTGTCAATGGTGAACGACAATATGTTCAACGAGGAGACTCGTAGAAAAGATTCGGGCATAGATAGTGGTTAAGCACTTGTCACAGAGAACAGGGTTAGAAGTAAGAGTAAAGGTCTTAAAGCTCATGGTAACTCTAGAGACATATCAAAGTCTAGGGATAAGGTGAAATGTTATCATTGCAATAAACTAGGTCATATAAAGAGAAATTGTTAGGTCTAGAAACAAGAACAAAAGGATGGGAAAAATAAGAAGAATACTAATGACAAGAATAAAACAACAATTGTTTCAGATGATGAAAAAGTGTGTTACTTGCTTGTGATTTTGAATAATGCAATCATGTTGCAGATTCTGGTATTGGCTGAGTGGTTGACTCATCAATTTCTTACCATTGTATTCCACATCGAGATTTCTTTACAATGTACAAAGTAGGAGACTTTGGTACAATAAAGATGGGTAACTCGAGTTTTACTCGATTGTGGGGATTGGTGATGTGCACATATAGACAGATGTAGGGTGCATTATGACTTTGAAGAATGAGCAATATGTTCCTGAATTGCATCTCAAGGGTATGAGCACTACTTTGGTAATGGAAGGTAGAAACTGATGAAGGGATCATTGGTGGTTACAAAAGGAAAGATGTGTTGCACCTTATACAAGACACGTGTGAAAGCGTGTGGTAATGAGCAGAATGTAGTTAAAGATGATGCTTCTCCAAACTTGTGGTACAAGAGGCAAGCGCATATGAGTGGGAAAGGATTGCAAATTTTGGCTAGGAGGTCACTCATTCCTTCTTCCAAAAGTATATCTCTAAACCCATGTGATTATTGCTTATTTGGTAAGCATTATAGAGTTTCTTTTAGTAAGTCATCTAAAAGAAGACAAAAGAAATTATAATTGGTATATTTTGATGTATGTGGTCCCATTGAAGTAGACTCCTTTGGGTGGCAATAGATATTTTGTTACTTTTATTGATGATGCTTCACAAAAGGTGTGGGTTTATTTGTTGAGGACTAAAAGCCGTGTATTTCAGAATTTTCATGCTATGGTGGAGAGAGAGATGGGGGATCAGTTGAAATATCTTCATACTAACAATGGTAGAGAGTATACCACCAATGAGTTTGCAGATTATTATTCACAGTTTGGCATCATACATGAGATGACAGTTCCTCATACCCCATAACATAATGGCATGGCTGAGAGGATAAACCGTACCATTGTGGAAAGAGTTAGATGCATGCTCAAAATGGCTAAGCTACCTAAGCTATTTTAGGTTGAAGTAGTTCGTATGGCTTGCTACTTTATTAATAGATCTTCATCCATTCCATTGGGTTTTGAAATTCCAAAAAAAGTTTGGACAGGAAAAGATGGATTTTATTCTCACTTAAAGGTGTTTGGTTGCAAATATTTTGCAGATGTTCTCAAGGAGAAGAGGTCAAAACTTGATGACAAAGTAGTTGCTTGGGTGTTTGTTGGTTATAGGGATGCTTAGTTTGGTTACAAGTTATGGCATCCAGAAAAGAAGGAGATTATCAGAAGCAGAGATGTTGTCTTCAATGAAAATAAAACTTTGGCTAATATTGAGAAAAATGAGAAGATCCAACATGGTATAGGCAGAGTTGAAGACTTTGTACCAGATCCTACTCCTTTAGACAGTGCCACAGATGAAGGAGAGATATATGAAGAAAAATATATTGGTAATGAGAAGCCAACGACAGTTGATGATGATGTTAGGAATGATACAAAGCATGTTGAGCAGGGGGAGCAGCCCCTTGCACCGGAGACTGTAGGGCCTCAGTTGAGAAGGTCTACTAGAGAGCATCAATCGTCTACTAGGTACTATAGTTCTGCGTAGGTCTTTCTTACTAATGGAGGGGAAGCTAGGGAGCTTTCGAGAAGTGCAGTCACGTGCAAACAAACATTGTTGGATGAAAACAATGAGGGAAGAGATGGGTTCTTTAGAAAAGTACAATACTTATAAATTGGTTGATCTTCCCAAAGTTAGAAAGACACTGAGGAACAAGTGGGTTTTCAAGCTAAAGAAATATGGTGAAAAGCTAGTGAAGTATAAGGCTCGACAGGTGGTGAAAGATTTCGGTCAAAAGAAAGGAATAGACTTCGATGAAATTTTCTCTCATGTGATAAAGATGAGTTCTATCCGAGTTGTACTTGGTTTGGCGGCTAGTTTAAATCTTGAGATTGAGCAGATAGAAGTGAAGATGGTGTTTTTTCATGGTGATTTGCATGAGGAGATTTATATGGTTCAACCAGAAGGTTTTGAAGTGAAAGGGAAAGAGAACATGGTTTGTAGGCTGAAGAAGAGTTTGTATGGATTAAAACAGGCTCCAAGACAATGGTACAAAAAGTTTGATTCATTTATGGTGAATCATAGTTAACAGAGGATAGCTACAGATACGTGTGTATATGTCAAGAAATTCCCTGATGGTAACTTTATTATCCTTCTGTTGTATGCTGATGATATGTTGATTGTGGGACAAAATGTTAAAATAATTGGTAAGTTGAAAGATGAATTATTTAAGTACTTTGACATGAAGGACTTGGGACCAGTGAGACAGAATTTGAGAATGTAGATTATTCATGATAGAAAAGCCAGAAAGTTGTGGTTATCACAAGAAAGATATGTTGAAAAAATACTTGAAAGGTTCAACATGAAGCATTCAAAATAAGTCACTATTCCTCTTGCCAACCATTTTAAATTGAGCAAGAAATCATGTCCATCAACAAAAGAAGAAAACGAAGAAATATCAACAATTCCTTACTTCTCTACAGTCGGTAGCTTAATGTATGTTATGGTTTGCACATGACCAAACATTGCTCATGCTGTTAGCATGTTTTTGTCTAATCCAGGTAAAAGTCACTAGGAAGCAGTAAAGTGGATCTTGAGATATTTCAAAGATATATCCAAGTTTTATTTGAGTTTTGGGAGTTCAGAACCAGTTCTTAAAGGTTATATAAATTCAGATATGGCAAGTGATCTTGATGCTAGAAAGTCTACATCGGGGTTTTGTTCACTTTTGCAAGGGGAGTTATCTCATGGCAATCAAGACTGCAAAAGTGTGTTTCCTTATCAACTATTGAAGCTGAGTACATTGCAACGAACAAAGCAGGGAAATAGATGCTTTGGATGATGCAGTTTCTTTAAGAGTTGGGTTTGAAGCAACAATCGTATGTGGTTTTCTGTGATAGTCAGAGTGCCATGGATCTAAGAAAAAATACCATGTTTCATTCATGTATAAAACACATTGAGGTGAGATACCATTAGATTCATGAGGTGATTGAAAAACCATTGATGAAGTTGGAAAAGATCCACACGGATAAAAATTTCGCTGACCTGATGACAAAGGTTGTTCCTTTTAGCTAGAATAAGAACTTTTTTAATACACTCCCAAATTTTGCTATATCTTTTCCAGTATTTTAAATCTTAAGTTGATTTATCATTCTTATATTTCAATTTTCGAGGACATATATTCATATATGAAATGAAAGTCTTTCTCCTCCACCACTTTTTAATCCAAATACAAGTGAAAAGTCAATGAAATCGTTGTCATGCCTTAGTTACAAATGATAGCTATACACTTTTTTTTTTGGTGAACGAAAGGGTAGTTATACATTTGGAATCAATGTATGATGAACTTATTAAAATAATTTTGTTTTTTGAAAATGAATATTAAATTTAAGATTTGAAATTTAAAGTTAGTTGTTGATGTGCTAGGTTATAGACCTTAATGTGTGTGTAAGAAAGAACATAATTCAAAACCAAAGGATTTATTTACTAAACATTACTTAAAATGTTATTATGGGCTTCTAGTAATTGCTTGATATTCATTCAACTCCAGGAGAAATTTTTACACAACCCCAAATTTGATAGGAATTTGGTGTGATACCATGGAGTAATGGGTTAACTAACTAGTCTTTAAGCTCATCTTTTGATCAACTATATTGAATGCAGACATCATTTTTGTTTGAAGAGTAATAACATTATATCATTATAAAATCAAAGAGGACATTCTTTTCTTATAGCCCTTAAAAAAGTTGTGATACTCCAATCCCATATGGGATATGTATGTAGTGTTTAGACTATATATAACCTCATCATATGGGTTATTATTAACAACATGAGTGTTAGCTTTTGAGCTATGGTTTTTTTCTTTAATCAAGTTGTTGAGCCAGTAATCTAGATTTTTACAGAAGTTTTTTTTTTCTTTTTTATGGTCACACCCTTGAGGATAAGAAATTCTTTTACAAAATGAAAATTAATGTCACACTCTTGTTCTCCTTGTAACAACTTTAAAATTCCACTTTCGATTTTAATAGAAGTAAAAATGTTTTGAACTTATCATTAAGGTCTTAGGCTTCAAATTTTTTATTTTTATTTTTTTTTTGTAGTTATTGCTATGTTTAGGTCCAATTTAAAACCAATTTTAAGCTAAAGGTTATTTTTAAAATTTATCAAAAACTTAGTCAAATCAAATCAAACCACCTATTATTTGATGTTTTAATTGCTATTGAATAAAGTTTAATTCAATTTGACAGTTTTTAACAAATTTTAAAAAATGAGCTAAAGCTTAAAATTGACTTTAAATTGGACACAAACATCACTATTTAAGAGGAATATGCTAGTCAATAGCAGATTTGTAAGAACTTGCTGATACTTTGTCAAATTTTCTTGTTTTCTTCTCTTATAAAAAATTGGTTTATTTGCAAATAATCCCTTGAGTTTAGGGTCCAGGGGTGATTTTTCCCCTCAATTTAAAAATACAGCAATTTAAACCCTATGTTTTACATTTTGGAGCAATTCAAACCCTATACCTGACACTGTTAATTTGTCATCCAAATTCTACCAAGTCACTTGGCCACATCAGCACTTAAGTGCCATGTCGTTATGCCACATCATCACTGTGCCACATCCCCCCATCACAATTGCTCTTCTTCTTTTTCATTCTAATTTTCCAAGAGAAAACCAGTGCCCTTCACTCTCTCCTCCCTCTTCCCCTTCCTTCCTCCTCCCTCTCTCCTTTTCTTTCCTCTTCCGCCCCTCTCTCATCTTCCATCCTCTTCACACGACCTCCTTCTGCTCTCCTCTTCATGTTCCTTCCTTTCTCCTCCCTCCCATCTCTTCCTCTTTATTCCTCCTTCACATGACCTCTTTCCTCTCTCCTCTTTCTTCCTCATCTCCCTTCCTCTCTCTTCTTCTTCTTTCTTCCTCTCTCCTCTGCGTTGCCTCCTCTTCCTTCCTCTTCTTCCCTCTCTCCTTTTTCTCATCATTCCTCCTCTCTCTATCCTATTCCTCTTCCTCATCCTTTCTTTCCTCTCTATCCTCTTCCTCTTCCTTCCTCATCCTTTATCTCTTCCATGCGGCCTCATCCTTCCCCAGATCGCATATTGCGCACAGTCGACCTCCTTCCTCCTTTTCTCTCCCCTCTCCTCCGTGTGACCTCCTTCTTCTTTCCTCCGCGTGGCCTCTTTCCTCCTTCCTCAATCCTCCGCCCGGCCAAACTCCTTCCTCTCTCCTCCATGCCACGTCCTCCTTATCTAGATCGAGGATGCCCAGCTTTTCCTCCTCTTCCTCCTTCATTCTCCTTCTTTCCACGCGCCTCATTCTTCTTCCTCTTCTTCCTCTTCCTTCTCTTCCTTTTCCATTCTTTTTCCTCTTCCTCTCCCTTTCTCCTCATCATCCTCCTTCCCAGATTACACATGGCCGGCCTCACATCTTTCTTTTCCTCCTCCTGTCGCTCTCCTTATTTTCCCAAGTTTTCCCATATCGCGGCCTCCTTATTTTTGTATTTTTTTTTCTAGGGTTGTATATTTTTTTTTCTAGGGTTGTATATGTTTTTCTTGGTTTGTATATGTTTTCTGGGTTTGTATTGAATTTTTTGGGAGATTTTATGTTGATTGTCTATGACCGTTGGATTTGGGCTGATTGTTGGGTTTTGTTTGCTTTTTCATGAGAGGGGAAATGGGTGTTTGGTTTACTAGAAATTGTGAGAAAATGATTGTTGGGTTTTGTTTGGTTTTTTTAGTAAAGGAGGAAAAAGGGTGTTTGCCTGTTTGGTTTATTAGATTTTTGCCCTTTTTTCATTGTTAACTTGTTGATGTGGCATGATGACATAGCCCTTAAATGCTGATGTGGCAAGTGACTTGGTAGAACAATGTCAGGTAGAAGGTTTGAATTGCTCCAAAATGTAAAACACAGGGTTTAAATTGCCCCCTTTGTAAACTGAGGGGGAAAATCGCCCCCGGACCCTAAACTTTGGGGATTATTTGCAAATAAGCCAAAAAATTTCTTGATTGATTTTGAACCTGAAATTGTTACAAAAACCACTAAGAGCTATTTTACTCTCATGTTTACTACTGGTTCAGTTACTCTCATCTTCGGATTAAACCAAGTTTGTAGCCTTATTCAAATGTGTTGCTATTGAGCCATCTAGACATCCACCCAATCCTTTCACTCCAGCGCAAAACTATTTAAACCCCACAATTGAAACAATAAAAAATTTCGGGGCAAAAGTTTCATTTATTAGTTAAATCCTTGCATAATACATATGGTTATTCATCCTATGGCCAAGTAGAACAAGTGGATGTAAAAAATCAGGTGTCCTAATATCTTTGCTCTAATCAAATCTATAAGCTGCACAACTTTAAAAGATCCATATGTGATTGAGTGAAGCTAAGATGATTGGATCCATGTTCTCAGCAAACAGTCACACTAGTCCCTAAGTTCATAAATTTTTTTATCTAGTTCGAGTCCATTAAAGATATATGGCATGATAGTCCATCTCATTCTTGAATGAAAATAAAATATTTTTCCCCTCTTCTCATGCCATTTAATGGTGAGATGGACCATTATGCCATGTATTTTTCATGGACTTATGCTACGCAAGAACTTCTTCTGAGTTTAAGCATTAACTGAAAAATGGGTTTTTCATGACAGATACATGGTATAAGGATACATCTCACTATTAAATGGCATGAGAAGATAAAGAAAAAAATATATTTTCTTTTCATCAAGTAAAGAAAATCTTATACCATGTATCTTTCATGAATCAGAGTTAGAAAATAATTTTTCCCAAAAACAACATGGCCTAAACAAATATTCAAATATCATAAAGGGGGAAATTTGATAATTGTACAAAGAACATATTATTATGCTATTTGGTTATAGAACTGTATGAATAATATTGTGGTACCTAAGTAAGTTCGCGAGAGAGTGGGTGGAATTGTTTCTCTTAAATTTTGACAGAGCGATCGTCGCACTTCAATCATGAGGTAATTTCCTCCTCTGTGTTTTTCATTTACTTTTTAATTCTATGTTTTCTCTAGCTGAGTAATGGAGAGAGAATATGAACCCCTAAAATTTCAACAATTCTTCCAGTTTATAACCTTTATGCAATTCTTCCTCTCTTCTCCTCATTTATATTATTGTTGAATTGATATTAATCTCTCTAATTAGTCCTTTGTTTGACAAGGGCTTGCTCTTCAGCCATTTGCATTATTCAGTACTCTCCAGTTCTTCACTGTAGCTTCAACAATGGTTGTTAGGTCTCTTTGCTCTCTATGTATGTATTGTGTACTTAAAGGTATATACTCTATTCATTTGAAGCTGATTAATTTGTTCTTCTGTAAGATGATTGAATGCAAAGAGAAAGAAAGCAGCAAGAAAATGAAAGAATTTCTGTAACCTCTTTATATTATATGGAGATGAGTTTTGCACTCCAAACACTGAATCATTTCAATTTTCCTTCTAACCTATTAATTTTTGTTGGAATTATTTTTCCTTATGAATGCTTTAATTCTTGTCACAAAAAAATATACTAATAAAATTAAATAACACAATGATTAAATAAAATGTATTAGGACAACTTAAGTATAAAAGCACTCAGAAGTGTTGTCCTTAAATGTATATTTTGCATCTTCGAAGTCTTTAACTTGGCGTGTATAGTCTCAACGCCTATACCCTCTCAGATTCAACTATAACCATACTTTGTATGAATGTACAACCGCTACAAAGGTTAAATGATCTTAGTGATTTTTAACTTTCATTTTCTGTTCAATATGCAGGAGAACAATCCCAATTGTGGAATACATTGTAATGATGTAGGCACTAATGAGGTGCGCGAGCATACTGTCTTTGAGACTCTGATTGGGAAGCAACAACAGATCTTTCTGGCAACACAAGTTGTCAAGATGATATTAAAAATCGATGATGTTATTGCCCCTTCTGAATTTTTATGTCAGGCCTATATTTTTGTAGCTATGCTTCACCAAGAATGGAGCTCATGGTATTTCGTTGGCAATGAAGATGAACTCGATTCTAAAATAGGGTAATTTTAATATATTATATTATATTATTTGAAAATTTTGTAGTTTTGTATGATCTTTTTGAATTTTCTCATGTTATTTTTACAGGAAAAGAGAAGGAGAACATGAAGGAAATTCAACGCCTGGGAGTATAACAATGAGAGAAGCTAGAGTTGTGGTTGAAACTACCAATGGCATTTGATTCTAGATGATGGGTATAAATGGAGGAAATATAAGCAAAAAGTGGTCAAGCAAAATCCAGATCCAATGTTAAAATTTACTTCCATCTACACCAACGAGAACTACACAATGTGATCATGTACATGCCATAGAATAAACATTCCTTTCAACGATATCTTTGTGAAGCCGATAAAAAAAAGAAGAAAGAAAGATCAAGCCATTTAGAATATCATCGAAGGGGAGACTCTGGTAGAAAATCAATAACTTTATTGTGCTTTATAATCAGATACTGTTGTTATTTTATCGATATTTATTGTTTGTACGATTCCTTTTGTATATAGATTAAATAAAGCAATATAGATATGAGATAAAGATTATGCTAAGTAAATACCTTTAAAAGGAAAAACAAAAGTTATTAATTTTTTTGTAAATTTATATAATTTCCAAATTCTAATAAAAACAGGGAGTAAACATTTCATTTTATATTTGATATACTTTTTTGGTTAATAGGAGAAAAAAATTGTGCCAGAATTTTAATAAAAGCATTGATGAGGGTTGGAGGGGGTGAATCAAAACAATAGATGTTAATCAAGTAGTAATATATTTTTATAACAATTAAAATTTTAGCATTTGATGGAGAAATATTGAAATCAGTGGTTAATTTTAAGTTGGTGTTTCATAATTTTACACGTAATATACTTGAAGAATATTCAATTTAACTTCTGATTGTTTTATTAAAGTTTCATAAGGAATTTGGTTACTTGGTTTAAGGATAATAATGGAAATTGAAATTTTGGGGACATCATTAATTTATTGCTTTGCTTTCTATCAAAATCTGCTGCAACAGAGGCACCTCTACTACCCTGTATGTTTCTTTTAGTCAATTTATTTTATTTGATTTAAATTTAAAATTTTCTGACTCTCTCTATATGTTCTTCAGATGGACAGTACTATGCAGCAGTATCTTTCACTCAACATAGACTCTTGACATTTTTCAATTGTATAAAAGCTATCAAATGTAAGTGGAAGACTTATTATTACTTCTAATGGCATATGGGATGCCCTATCCTCGGAAATGGGTGCAAAATCTTGTCGTGGATTGTGATATGAACTTGCTGCTAGAAAAGTGGTGAAGATGATTAAATTTTCCCTGTTCTATTTTTCTTTTTGTTATCTTGCTTGGGTTAACATGGCTTTGGTACCACAATTTAGCATAACCTGTGCTAACATGCACATTCATGACATGAATTAATATATAGGTTAAATTTTCAAGGGATAGTGATATCTCCACAAATAGTTGGTTCTTTTGTAGCTGCAGTAATTTAGCTTTCGCTAACGAGCATATATTCGCCTCCACAAACCTAAGGATATTCAGTTTGGTAGATTTGAAGGTTGAAGCAAAAAAAATTTGGGTTTGATACACTAATTGGAGAGGGAGTTATTATAATATCCTTTAAAGATACGTTGATTAGAAGGCAATGGGAATGAATGGGAGGGGAACCATAATTACTTTATAAAAATTGAATTCTGAGAGCTCTCAAGGATTTTGGGATTCTCGGGTGATTTAACTCAACTTGAAGAAGTATTAGCGTATAGTGAATTATTTGTATTTTCTACAGAATATTTATGCTTTATAGCAGCAGCAAGAAATTCAACAAATGTAATGGATCCATGGTGCTACACCAAAAGAATTATCTGCGCTGATTTCCTGATTAGATCATGTAAGCTTCATAAGAATCTTTCAGGCACTATTGCATTACATAGAAGTTTGAGTAAAATTTTGCTGGCAGGCTTAAAAGAAATCTGCTGTCTTTTTTAATTTCATTTATGCTGTTCTTTTGTTGAATAAAATGAGAGTTCATGTAGCGTTGAGGTCATACTTATTATATCCTTTAATCTTCCTTTAAATGGATGGTAAAAGAATTCCTTTACTCTTTTTTTATTATTTAGAAAAAAGTTAACTTAGGTTGTCTAAGTTTTCTTCTACATTTTTGTGTAGTATTTGTAGGGTGTGCTGTAACTTTTTTACTACGAGTTATTTTCTTTAGGAGAAGTGATCCTTTGCATAAAATCGAGTGAAGATGCCTATCTGGCAAAAAGGCTAATTCAATGAGTTAAAAATAGTTGATTGGTTGTGTTATTTATATCATCGCACAAATCTGTATTTGAGAAATAAAAAGATTTGATTATAGTTCTGACATGCTGAATATAGAAGCTTGATTAGACCAGAGTAGGTAAAACGATGTAGGAACTCTTTCAGTATGAATAAATGGATTCCATTTGGTCAACACAAAAAAGAAATCATTCCATCATTTGATTTTCTATGTAAACACTTTTGTCTAGGTTTCACAGTTCTGACGATTCAAAGGGTATTGTCATTGGTTTTAACTATAATACGGAAAAAGAATAAGATCAGAAGCTCAATTCATAATTGTGGTGTTTTTTTTTTCCTTTGATTTGATGGTTGCTTGATTAATTTATTTTAGATTAATGAAACAACAATCTAAAATAAATTAATCTTTTTTTTTACTTATAAAACATGCTGAATTATTTAAGGGTACTTATTAGATGGAACACAGTTGCTTCTCTCTCCTCACTTCACCCTCGATTCCTTGTTCCGCACTCCTCATGAAATTTCTCTCTCCTCTCTTCCTCTCTTTCAACCACTGTTCTCTTATGACACTTAACCACATCCCGTTGTAACTCCATCGTGACCACTATCCACCATCCTTAGAGGTAATTGAGTTTTGATGTAAATCTTTCCTCTGCTTGTGCTTTCCTCTTTTCATTTTAATTTGGCTTAGGGTTTTAAGTCTTTTCTAAGTTTGTTGTGCGTTTATTTATCTAAATAAATAATCAAATAATTGAACTTGTTTTACTTGCAAATGCACAAGGTCTACAGCAGCATAATGTGCAAGTGCGAGACCATTTTCACAGGGATTGGTGAATTTCGATTTAGAATTAATTTCACAAAGTAAAAATAGATGGGAATTAATATTGAGTTTAGATAATAATGATAAAGGTGTTGGGACTTGATATCCACCACTAATCATGCTGTCCCAACAAAATAATATGTCAATGCTCTACTCATGCTATGAAAACCTAATGGTTGTCAACGTAAGGCCTTGGTCTACTCCTTAGGCTATTGATTTCCCTAAGCAACGAGTTAGGCATGATGCACACTCTAACTTTTTTTTCTCTTAAGGGATTCAACATGGTGTATACTGAGTTGTTCCTTAAGAGAGCATAAAGTCTGTGGAAATCGACAACCACACGAGACCTAGGGCTTGGTCCGCTCCCGGTTTCCATGTCGATTAACCCAAAAATCCGGATAAGATATCTTTTGTTACTATTGTTGAACTGAAGACTCGGTCATCGAAATTGATTCAACTAACTAATCCATACCACATGCATATGTTGATCAGACACACATATATGAGGAATTTAAATACAAACAGGCATTAATCAAGTTAAGAATCACAACATAAATATTACAAAGGCGACAATACTGAATTATTGGTTAAACATAATTAGGGCTTCAATCAAGCCCTTACTAAGGTTTAGTTACACATAATAAAATAAAGGAAAGAAGAAACCCGAGAGAGCTCCATTGAAGAGTCGTCAATTCTTTTGTAGAATCCCCTCTGGCCTCCAGCCTCCCGACTTAAAACTAAAACTAAAAAGGAGCGATTGTTTTTGTGTTTTACAAGTCTATTTATAGGGTTCTAAGGACACCTCGAAACCTTAATTTCCAAAAAAAGACCCGAACCATTATTTCCAAAGCAGGTTCTGCCGGTTTACTGTATGTGTGCGCTCGATTGCACACTATTGCGCTCGAGCGCATCTGTGCTTGAGTGTGCTTCTTGCATGCGAGCACAGGCTATGCTCGATCCTGGCGTGGGCGCTGGGTGCTTGTGCCCTCGATCGCACTCTTCTGTGCGCTCGATCGCACCTATCTGGTTCCAGATCTTCAGTTTTCTTCTTTAAAGCTCCAAAATGCTATCTTTTCTTCAAAAGCCTATAAAAAAACACAGAAAACACAAAAATGAAGTAGAATATACTGAAATACATAAACAAAGAGCCTAACAACTGTAAATTAAGGGCTTAAATATGAATATTTAAGCACTTATCACACCCCAAACTTACATATTGCTAGTCCCTTGGTAATACAAAACGAAAAACTAACTGAAAAACAAAATCAAAAATAAATTCATCATTCATGTTATCTAAAATTTGGATTGCACATAAAACCATGATAATTGTTCATGAGTAGGCTTAAAATATAAACACATCGGCACAATGAATAAGGGTTTTAAATTCTAATTACTTACACAAGGCTAGTTTAAAGCATCATAAGTTTGACTCAGTGTGTGGTGGATTAGCACATAAAAGATGAAGCTTCCGAATAATTTCGATGTATAGTGTTTCAGTGTCTTAACATTCATCGAATTCCTTATCAGAATGAACAATAATGGCATAGTTTTATTTCTTTTCTTTTCTTTTTCTTTTATCATGAGCTTTTTGCCATGTTGAGTTCCATTAAGCTTTCTAATTGACCCATGTAGTGAGTGTTTAGCCAATGACTCTTAAACCATATGGTTTTAGGGCATTAGGTGTAAAGACACCCCTAAGGACTTACTAACTCGAGTAAAAAAGGCTACGAAACTAACTGGTCTTAATGCTTCCAAGCAAAATCCCTACCTTTTGACGTGAATAGTCACTGCTTACTGAGGCAAGAGGTCCAGTTACTTGGTGGAAAATTTATTGATGATGATCATTTTTTTTTTTTTGCCTTTCTATGCCCAAGTGTTAATCCCACAAATCATCCAGTTTCAGTTAAGTCAAGGAAACATACACATTGAAATCGCATGTCATACCTCACACAAATATGTGCTAATGTGCTCGTGTTAGATTGGCTAAAACATGTGAATTCTCAAATGCCCAAAGTAAGTAACAAAGTTTTAAAACTCTATCATCAAATTATGTATTCAAAATTTTAAGCTCATCAATGAAATCACATCACAATATTTCAGATCAACCAAAATTTTCAGACGAACATGAACATGCATTTATCTTCACGAAAAAAAACAATAAATTAGGACAAAGTGTGTGTAACGTGTCTCCCATACCCCCAAACTTAAATGACACATTGACCCCAATGTGTGAATAATATGGAAAGAGTTGACTTGGGATATGGAGAACTATCCAGACTAGTATGGCTCGTAGCATACCCCCAAACTTGAACTGAAGTACGCGTTGTCCCTGAAAAATAAATACTGGAAAACAAAAAATACTGGAAACAAACATTAATCATAAATGTGTAAAATAATAAATAAACAGAAAGGATAAGCTGTGGAGTGCCTCCCATGAGCGCTAAGTTTAACGTCTTCAGCCAGACCCAACATTAGTAATCGTGCCCAACTAAACGCTCCACCATCTGATCAATAAATGGGAGTGAAAAATGATCATTCAATGTGGTAGCATTCAACTTACGGTAGTCTAGACACATTCTCCATCTTGACTGCACTCGAGTTGGAACCAACTCGTCGTCTTTATTTATTACTACCGTCAATCTAGCTTGTTTTGGCACGACATGAATCGGGCTCACCCACTCGCTATCAAAGATTGGATAAAGGATCAGAACCTCTTGTATAGCTGGGTTGAGCCCTCTTTGTGGCTCATTCGATAGCTTGGCATTCTCCTCAAAATGTAACTTGTGCATCACTACCGAGGGGCTTATCCCCTTGATATCCTCAATAGTCCAGCCGATAGCTTCATTGTGCTCTCTTAAAACGTCCAATAATTTATTCTCTTGAGCATCAACCAAATCTGAAGCTGTAGTCACAGGCAAAGAATCTGCGGGACTGATTGCGCCCAAAACATAAAGCGGTTATTGTAGTATAGTTTTGGGGTGTCGATTCCACAGGGAAACAAGTTAATTACGAAAGAAGTTATAAACTTTACCACTAACGACAATGATTAAGTGAGAGAATATGAGTTTTGATAATGCAATATTGTGTAAAAGAGTTGTGCGAATATAACGAAGAATATAAATAAGAAATAACAAGGTTCCGGGAATCCTCCTTAGGTTCGTTCCCTATCTCCACTCTTGATTCAAATTTTTATCTCGATTGCAAGTTTCACATCCTAAACCGGCAATCGGAAATTATTCAATCAAGCACATTTATATCTCTAATATAATTGCTACAAATTACTCTTTGATTTCAATTCAAGCACACATGATTTATCTTATAGATTAGCAAGAAACGACAATATATTGCAATAATGATATCACAGTAATGGCCGATCTATAAGATAAATATACCGAAATCAATTACATCCAAACAACTTGACATAAGAAAAGCTTGACTAGACTTATGTGGAGTAGAAGGATGCAATCACCGGATTGAAAGAAACTAAAAGAAGAAGAATATAGAATACAGCTATCACATGAACTCAAATCCTTCTTAATTAATCAAAGAGTAAATCATAGACAATGTTTTAACAAAAAGTCCTTACAAATGAATCAAGAACAGGAAATAAGGAACAATAAAACCCTAAGGATTCATCCCTTTCCCTTGTTTGATGATTAGTTAGCCATGAAACTCAAGGTGGAAAAACAATATAGATGTTCTCCCCTTGATTTCTTGGCCATGGAGCTCAAGGTGGAAGAACAATGTGGATGTTCTCTCCTTGATTTCCAACTTACGAAAACTTAAACGAAATGCTAAAAACTTCTTCAATTTTTATCTATCAAAAACTGTCTTTATTTTTCTCCCCGAGCTCTCTCTTGGCTGCAAACCTTAAGCATATATTTATAGCCCACGAGGGAGAGCTGTCTTTGCACAGCTCTAATTTGAGTCTGAATTGGAGTCCATGTGCGCACTGCTGGAAAGTGAAAGCTGGAACGTGATGGAAAGTGAAAGCTGGAACGTGCAGGTGGTCCAGCAGCATGTGCGCGCTGCTGGCTTTGTCTGAGCGTGCGCCCGGGCGCTGGAAAGTGAAGGCTGGAACGTGAAGGTGGGTCCAGCAGCATGTGCGCGTGTCCAAGTGTGCGCCTGGGCGCTGGAAAGTAAAGGTGCAGCTGGCGAGGGGCGCGGCGTTGATGGCTGAGGGGCGCGGCGCTGATGGCTGAGGGCCGCAGCGCTGGCTCATGGGCGCCTAGGCGCTGGTTCATGGGCGCCTAGGCGCTGGTTCTTGTTTTCCTGGGCGCTGGGGCGCTGGACAGTGAGAGGTGAGGCGCTGGGCATTGTTCTGGAGGCCCTGAGCTGTTTCCGCTAAAACTGCCATAACTTTCACTAGAAAAATCCTTTTTCCGAACCGTAAAATTCTCCAGAAAATAGACTTCCGGATCTTTCTAGGCATATATAGCTCATCTCCTGGTTCTTCCTACATCAATACAGTTTAATCTGCAAAGTTGATTGATCTGTACAGGAAATTCTGGCAATTCAGTGAAACACCTTCAGCTTGTATGCAGAAGTGCACACACTAGTGTGCCTACCCTTAACTTGTTCCAAAGTGATGCACACACTTGTGTGCAGTCTTTCAACTCAATGTACTTTATTGCTCCAACCATGGTTTAGACTTTTAATTATCTTTAAATCATTTTTGGAAATGTCTAAACCTTGGACAAAAACGAGCACCGACACCCAAGATCTTTTGGTGCTTTAAACATGGATCGCTTTATCATCTTTTTTGTACTCAACGCACCTGAAAATGCATCAAATTAAGTCAATGATTTATTAATAACACTTTAGAGTTATCAACATTTAAAAGTGCGATTACGACTGAGATTAACCCTAAAGTGTTAACAATTAAGTATTGTTTAGATGCATTTTATGACTCTTATCACAACCCCCAACTAGCTTATTGCTAGTCCCTAGCAATTCAAGCGAAAGACATGAAATGGGTTCTTTATTTAGAAATTAATGCGCAATACAACAATGCTAGTGTTAACCAAGAGTGATTCAAAAATCTTTGTCTCAAAAATCATGCGTAACATATAGCATAGAGAGTCATTAAATTTCACTCAAATCCAAAAATAATTCAAACATCAATCTTCAAATCGTTATTGACTCTTAACATCCGTCTTACCACAATCCAATAATCTGAACATCCGGATGATTTTATGCACAATATTCATGAATACAAGTCTTGGCCTCTAAAAAAATAAATCGCGTGACATCAATCACAAAAACAAGCTCCATAAGCTTACATTTCAAACCACTCTCCACTATTGTAGAAAAATCACATTACATTGGATCAATAGGTCTTTAATGAGCTTGTAATGTTCGGTTAAGGTAAAGGCTAAGAAAGAATGGGAAGAATTCACAAGTAAAAGAACTTTATCTCTCAGTTTTGAACATAGCTCTTTAAGCACTGGATAACCTTACTTCAGTACCCAACTCTTCCAACCATTTTTTTTTTTTTTTTTGTCAAGGATTGTTTTCTCAACAAATCACCATTTGATTTTCTTTTCTTTTGTATTTTGGCATAAAAGACCATTCACCTCCTTTTTCATTTCTTTCTTTTCCACAACCCCCAACTTATCTCTTTTAATGTACTTGGGTTGTGGTAGTGATATTTTTTTCATATTTCCACCCGGCAACGGAACCATATTTCTTTTTAAGAGAGAGGTAAGGATAAAATATTCTCTTTAGGCTTATAAGGGTAAGTGAATGGGTTTTTGAAAGAAACCAGGCTCAACTTCGTTTTCAAGAAAAATGCTCAAATAGGTGACTAGTGATATATATCGCAAGGGTAGGTTTGAAAGGCTCAAACGGTTCAAAAATGGCCTATATCATATCCTAAGTAATGTGCATTCTAGGAATTCGCCTCAAGAGGTTATCAAGTAAGTTCTAGAGCTTGCCGAGACCGCAAAAATATTCACAAAATAATCATACATAAAACTTTTCTAAATGCTTACGATTAATCATACAATCTTACCACAAGCTAGAGTCTCTAACCAAATCAAGATTGATACTTAAATTAATTTCAAACCGAAGCAAGATTTAATTTCTTCTAAGTGCTATATGCTATCTCAATTAAGGTCATATCATTGACATGTGAATAACTCCAAGGCTAACACAAAGCATGCTAAAAACAAACCCTTTTTATTTTTTACTTTTTATTTTTTATTTTTTTATTATCCTAACAAACAAAACGTAGGAAAGTGACACCAAGCAGTTCAATGGAAAAAGGAAAGAAATGTGTTTCCTCCACCCCCAACCTAAACATTGCATTGACCTCAATGTGAAAGAAAAAGGAAAAGAAACTCCCTTTGTTAGCCAAAAGTGCACAGAAGCTGAAAATTGCACACCACCATTTGAACTGCATACCATTCTTCTCGCTGAAATTTTTGATCTACAATATAGAACAGAACAAGCAAAAAGAAAGCAACTGCGGTGTAACATCAAGATTCCCACCGTATGTTAGGTTAGCACACGAAATGGAAATAACTGACAACTAAGATAAAATACGAAAAATAAATGAAATAAAAACACAAAAAAAAATGTTAATACAATAAATAAAATAAAAGTGGTCAAACAAGAGATATCCCTACTAATCCTCGAAATTATCATCCTCTACTTCAATCTCTTCAGTCCCTTCACCTTCCTCGGGAGGTGGGTCAAAAAATGAACCCGGATAGGGTGGCATAGTAGGAAAAAGACCCATATTACAACCAGTAGCGGAGGCAAGGTGTTGGTACATCTGACCAAAAGCAGAGTTGACCTCTGCTTGGTAATTAGCTTGCCGAGCCAGGAACCGGTCTTGCCTAGCTAACATTTGGTCTTGACGATCTAGCCTATCAAACAACAATTTATGATGCTCGTCAAAACGACTCTCTAAGCGCTCAAGGCGCTCAGCAACTGTGATATTCCTAGAGGGGGGAGGGGTGCTAGCAGCTATGGCTCCCTCGCTCGAAGTTGGCGGCCTGGAGGCTTTAATCTGAGCGAGCATGCCATCATCAATGGGTTTCTTTGGTGGTTGGGTTTCCTCATCAGTACTGTGTGTGACTCCAACTCGGATACACAATTGGGTAATTAAAGAAGGAAAGTATAATCCGAGCTTTAGTCTAACAGTGTGTAAGATGGATTTACAGATGACTTGGCCCACATCGACAGTCATTCCCATCAAAATTGCATAAATCAGAATAGCTCGCTCAACAGTGAGATCACTATAGTGCAAGGCAGGCATCAACCTGTGACACACAAAATATTGCCAAGCCCGAGCGTTGACATTTAGAGAAGCAGCGGGCAAGGTGGTCGGGGAATCACCCGACATTTTCCATGTAGTGCCCGGAATACAGAGAGTATGGCGAATCTCTTCATAATTAAATGTAGACACATATGCTCTATACTCACTGTGTGGGATGTCAGGTAACCCATAGAAGTTATTTATTGATGAGCTGCTAAAAGAGACTATTTTTCCTCTTACCCACACTTTACCATTGCTATGTTCGTCGGCATTAGCGTAAAATTCTCGGACCAAATTTGGTAGGGAATGAAAGGGTGATTTTGTAAATGCACTCCAATTCCTATAGAGAATCATTCTAAAAAGAGTCGGGTTCGCACTCTCGGTAATGTTAAATCCTCTCTCGGGAATGAGTTTTCTATTTTGCATTATTTTAACATAGCTCTCACTCGCTTCAAAACTAACAAACTTAGTCTCATCAAACTCTTGTGGTTCTTTTCCTTTAGCTCTTTTCATCCTTGGTGCCATGGAAATTAAATAAATGAAACAATGAACTTAAGAGCAAAATTTAACCACCAAAAAGCACAATTGAACAATGAAGAAGAGAAATTGGTCTTACTTGCCCACAATTGGAGAGAGGAAAAGCTACCCACCAATTTGATATCTTTGTGAAAAAAACAAGTTCTTCTTAGAACCAAATCTCTTGAAGAAATTTCCTGCAAAAAATGGGAGACATTAGTGTGCAATTCTTCAAGAATTGAAGTTTAGATCAAGAAAGGAAGAGGGAAAAAGTTGGCATAGGTTGATATGGAGGGACAATGAGAGAGAGAGAGAGGAGTGTGCAGCCGTTGGTGTGAGAGGAGAAATGAAAAAGAGGCTGGAAAAAAGTGTTTAAATAGGGCAGATTTTAGGGTTTTAGTGCTGATGGGCTCGGCCAAGCGGTGAGGCGCTGGGCTTGAGAGAGGCGAGGCGCGGGCCTGGTGTGCTGGGGCGCTGGGGCGCTGGCTGGAGAGAGGTGAGGCGCGGGCCTGGTGTGCGCCTGGGCGCTGGGCTTGAGAAAGGCGAGGCGCGGGCCTGGTGTGCGCCTGGGCGTGCTGTGCGCCTGGGCCTGGTGGGCCTGGGCCTGTGCGCCTGGACCTGGTGTGCCTGGGCCTGGTGTGCCTGGGCTTGTGCGCCTGGGCCTGCTCCAGTGTCCTAAAACAGAAAATTCCTTGCTTGTACCAAAACAACACACAAAGAAAATAAATAAATGATAAAATAATAATAATAATAATAAAATAAAATAGGCTTAACAACACAAAAAAAAAAAATCTACATAAACAAAGACTTAAAAAAAAAAAATAATAATAATAATAATAATAAAACAAAAATTCTAAATTAGTCAAAAAATTCAACAAAACAAAATAAAAACTAGTATACAGTGGAACGAAAGTACCCGATTACCAAACATAAATCGGGGCCACCAAAGAAATTTCTTCGGTGCTGTCTTTAGCATGTTCCAAGTACAGCTTCAACCTTTGGCCATTGACTCGAAATGCTCGACCATCGGAAGGATCTTCAATCTCAACCACTCCATTGGGAAAAACACTCTTTACCACATAAGGTCCCTTCCATCGCGATCTCAATTTTCCCGGATGGAGATGTAATCGCGAGTCATACAGAAAGACTTTATTACCTTGTTCAAAATGTTTTCGGAGTATTTTCTGATCATGTACCGTCTTCATCCTTGATTTCAAATCCTTAGCATTGTCATATGCATCATCCCTCAACTCCGCAAGTTCGCAAAGTTGCAATTTCCTTTCTTCACCAGACAACTTAAGGTCATAGTTAAAATTTCGGATAGCCCAGTATGCTCTGTGCTCAAGTTCTACTGGCAAATGACATGCTTTGCCAAATACTAAACGATAGGGAGATGCTTCAAAAACCGTCTTGTATGCTGTCTGATACGCCCAAAGTGCATCCGACAGGCGCAAGGACCAATCTTTTCGGTTCGGATTCACCGTTTTCTCAAGTATCCGCTTAATCTCCCTATTTGCTAATTCAGCTTGACCATTAGTTTGTGGATGATATGCTGTAGAAACCTTATGGGTGACTCCATACCTGCGCATTAAAGCCTCAAAAGAACGGTTACAAAAATGTGACCCTTGATCACTAATGATAACACGTGGAGTACCGTACCTAGATAAGATATGGTCTTTTAGAAATTTAACAACAACTGTATTATCATTAGTGCGGCTAGGTATTGCTTCAACCCATTTAGAAACATAATCAATAGCAAGCAAAATATAAAGATACCCAAAGGAAGGTGGGAATGGTCCCATAAAATCGATCCCCCAACAATCAAAGATTTCTATCACTAGGATTGGGTTGAGAGGCATCATATGACGGCGGGACAACGAACCTAACCTTTGGCATCTGTCACATGATCTACAAAACTCATTAGCATCTTTGAATAAAGTGGGCCAATAAAAACCACATTGCAAAATTTTTGCGGCTGTCTTTTTGATAGAAAAATGGCCACCGCAAGCATATGTATGACAAAAGGTTAACACACTGTTAACTTCTATATCTGGAATACATCTCCTTATTATTTGATCAGGGCAATATTTAAACAAATAAGGATCATTCCAGTAGAAGTTTTTCACCTCAGCCAAAAACTTACGCTTGTCTTGTGCACTCCATGTAGATGGAACTTGGCGGGAAACTAAGTAGTTGGCAATGTCGGCATACCATGGTGTGTGACCAAGAACAGCAAATAGGTTTTCATCCGGAAAGGCCTCCCCAATGGGCACGAGGTCAGTTTCACTTTTGAATTCCAAGCGAGATAAATGGTCCGCCACAACATTCTCCACCCCCTTCTTGTCTTTGATGGTTAAGTCAAATTCCTGCAAAAGCAGAATCCAACGTATCAAACGGGCCTTAGCATCCGTTTTTGAAAAAAGAAATTTAAGGGCGGAGTGATCTGTGAATATCGTGATAGGTGAACCAATCAAATAAGATCGAAATTTATCCAATGCGAATACTACAGCTAGTAATTCTTTCTCGGTTATGGTATACATCATTTGAGAATGATTCAATGTTCTACTAGCATAATAGACAGCAAATGGTTTTCCCTCATTTCGTTGTCCTAAAACAGCCTCTACAGCATAGTCACTAGCATCACACATAATTTCAAAAGGCAAAGTAAAATCTGGTGATCGCATAATAGGGGCAGTTGTAAGCTTAGAAATCAATGTCCTAAAGGCTTGTTCACATTCAAGGCTCCATTTAAACTCGGTATCCTTCGTCAAAAGGCTACATAGAGGTCTAGAGATGGCACTAAAATTTTGAATAAACCTTCTATAGAACCCAGCATGACCTAAGAGAGACCTCACATCTTTAATATTCTTAGGAGTGGGGAGTTTAGAGATCAATTCAATTTTTGCTTTATCTACTTCTATCCCTTTTTCAGAAACTATATGGCCCAAGACTATTCCAGAAGATACCATAAAATGGCACTTCTCCCAATTAAGCACGAGTCCTTTTTCTTCACACCTGCACAAAACATTTTTCAAATTAGATAAACATGAATCAAAAGAAGTTCCAAACACAGTTAAATCATCCATATACACTTCTACACATTTTTCAACCATGTCACTGAAAATACTCATCATGCATCTTTGAAAAGTAGCTGGTGCATTACATAACCCAAAGGGCATCCTTCGAAAAGCAAAAGTACCAAAAGGACAAGTAAAAGTGGTCTTCTCTTGATCCTCTAGGGCAATCCCTATTTGGTAGTATCCTGAATATCCATCCAAAAAACAATAGAAAGGATGGCCAGCCACCCGTTCCAAAATTTGATCTATGAATGGAAGAGGAAAATGATCTTTCCGAGTGGCTGAATTAAGTTTCCTATAGTCTATGCACATTCGCCACCCGGTCACTACCTTAGTTGGTACTAGTACTCCCTTCTCATTTTCTACCACAGTAACCCCAGCTTTCTTAGGAACTACTTGGGTTGGACTAACCCACTTACTATCCGATATCGGATATATAATTCCTGCATCCAACAGCTTTAAGACTTCTTTCTTAACTACCTCTTTCATAGTTGGGTTTAATCTTCTTTGTGGATCTCTACGGGGGTTAGATCCTTCTTCTAAGTAAATCCTATGGGAACAAATTAAGGGGCTTACACCCTTAATGTCAGCCATGGTCCAACCTAATACAGATTTATGTTCTCTCAACAACTTCAGCAGTTGATCACATTGTATATCACTAAGTTCAGAGGAAATAATGACCGGAAAAGTATCACCTGGGCCTAAGAAAACATGCTTGAGTCCTTTGGGAAGCGGAGCTAAATTGGGCGTTGGTGTCTCCTCGGAAGAGGGTTTGGGTGCCTCCCTTTCTCTAGGCAACTCCTCAAAGCATGGCTGCCATGATTTCTTCATAAATCCCTGCGGCTTATCAGAAATATCAACAACATTAACGGCATGAGGATATATAGAAGAATCATTAGAATCAAAATTATTAAGAAGGAATTCCAAAGAGTTAGAATTGTCCTTAATGTATTCATCCTCCAAAATAAGCTCGTCAATCATGTAAGTGTCAAAACACTCATCCTCCTCATGTGGTTGCCTTGACATTCGAAAAACATTTACCTCCAGAGTCATATTTCCAAATGATAATGTCATTAGGCCATTCCTACAATTAATGAGGGCATTGGCGGTGGCAAGGAATGGTCTTCCAAGTATCAAAGGAATTTTTGACTCCGTATTCACAATAGAGATGGTATCTAAAACCAAGAAGTCAACAGGATAATAGAATTTGTCAATTTGCAATAAAACATCTTCTACTATACCTCTTGGTTTTCTTACCGATCGATCCGCTAATTGGAGTACCACAGAGGTTGGTTTGATCTCACCTAGACCGAGCTGCAAGTAGATGGAGTATGGCATGAGGTTCACACTAGCCCCTAAATCTAACAATGCTTGCCCACAAGATTTGTTTCCAATTTGGCAAGCCACCGTTGGACAGCCCGGATCTTTATATTTGGGCGGTGTCGTGCTATCAATTACCGCACTTGCTTGCTCCGTTAAGAATGCGGTCTTCTTCACATGGTGCCTCCTTTTCAGTGTGTACAGATCCTTGATGACTTTAGCATAGTTGGGAACCTGTTTTATGACATGAAGAAGAGGGAGGTTAATTTTAACATGCTGAAGTTGTTCAAGGATCTCACCTTTTAATGCTGAATTCCTCTCCTTAGGCTTAAGGAGTGCCTGAGGGAAAGGCACTGGTGAAGGGTCGATATGAGCATCTTGTTCCTTGGGAGCTTCATCATTGTTGCTCACGGTGTTGGGACTCAGATTTGGTGATAGAGTAGGTCCATCTAGTTTCTTACCACTGCGGGTGATCATGGCATTAACTTCTTTAACATTATGATTTTCAGGATCGGAGGTTTGTGCCATATGTTGTCCCCGTGGATTTTGTTGTGGTTGCGAAGGGAACCGACCTTGCTCTTGAATTGTCAAGAAACTAGTCAACTTGGTGAGTTGACTTTTTATCTCCTTTTGCTCCTCTTTGATCCCCTTTTGCTCCTCTAGCAACCGTTGATTTATCTTGACTTGTTCTTCTGCACTCTTGGCATGTACCTGCAAAAATGACTTAAAAGCATCTTCCAAAGGTAAAGATTGTTGTGGTGCACTAGATGAAGTCGCTTCCGGTCTCCAATGGGTACTAGAGTGGGGATGAGGTTGTATATCAGATCTCCAATGGGGGCTAGATTGGGTAGGAGGTTGCATATCATATTTCCAACTGAAATTAGGGTGATTCTTCCAACCGGGATTGTAAGTGTTAGAGTAGGGTGAGTAAGGTTTCCTAAAGGGGATACCCAAGGAGTTACACTCTCCCTTTATCTCCAAATAAGATGGACAATCCTTTGGTACATGATCTACCCCATTACACATAAAACAGGGTTCATGGGACTCTACCCTAGCAACCGGTTCGGGGGCTCTAACATCCTTAGTTTTTAAGGCTTCAATTTCCTTAGTTAGAGCCTCTAAACGGGCTTTAACACTATCCTCTTCCTTAAGTTGGTAGATTCCAGCGGGTTGATTTCTCCTAGTACTTTCTATGGCACTCGGTCCTGTCCAAGTGTGGGCTTTTTCTGATAGGTCATCTAGGAAATCTATGGCTTGATCGAGATCTTTTTGAAGAAAATCCCCATTACACATCATTTCTATGAATTGCCTCTCCCTACTTAGGAGTCCATCATAGAAATAGCTGACTACCCGCCAACTTTCATACCCATGGTGTGGACAAGAATTTAAAAGGTCCTTGAAACGTTCCCAAACTTGATATAAGGTTTCACTCTCCTTTTGTGCAAAGTTTGAGATTTGTCTCTTAAGGTTGTTGGTCTTATGGGTTGGGAAGTGTTTTTGGAAGAAAACTCGGGTCATCTCATCCCAACTACCAATAGACCTAGGCCTTAACGAGTACAACCAAGTCTTGGCTTTTTCCTTAAGTGAAAAAGGGAAAAACCGGAGTCTGACAGTGTCCACCATATCAGCCCTATTTTGGAAGGTTGCTACTACTTCCTCGAATTCCCTAATGTGGATGTAGGGGCTTTCATTCTCAAACCCATGGAAAGTTGGTAGCAATTGTATCATGCCCGGCTTAAACTCAGCTTGTGGGGCATTAGGGGGGAACATGATACAAGAGGGTGTGGCCGTTCGGCTAGGGTGCAAATAGTCTTTAAGTGTCCTAGCAATATTTTCATTGTGATTGTCGGCCATGTTATCAAAAGCCTCTAAATTCTCAGATGGGGGTGCACTATGGTATGATCTAGGCAAGGTTTCACTGACGGACGTGGAAGGAGAGGGTGACTCTAATTCGGGTCCTCTAATGAATCTGCCTCGCGAATCTCTTGGTTTAAGCATGCACCAATTAATTTAGAGGGGAAATAAAATATGTAAAATAGAATAATAAATATTTAATAAATAAATAAATAAATAAATTAGAATAATAAACAGATAAATAAAACAGAATAATAAAAGAAAATTAAAAAAATAAAAGCAAAGGAACAATATTACGGTATTTACAAAGTGCTGAAAACAAAAATATTTACGATTTTTTTTTAATATATTCTTTTATTTTATTTTATTTAAAGTTGACAAGCTTCCTTGTACTTAAGCTTGTTTCCCCGGAAACGGCGCCAAAATTTGATTGCGCCCAAAACATAAAGCGGTTATTGTAGTATAGTTTTGGGGTGTCGATTCCACAGGGAAACAAGTTAATTACGAAAGAAGTTATAAACTTTACCACTAACGACAATGATTAAGTGAGAGAATATGAGTTTTGATAATGCAATATTGTGTAAAAGAGTTGTGCGAATATAACGAAGAATATAAATAAGAAATAACAAGGTTCCGGGAATCCTCCTTAGGTTCGTTCCCTATTTCCACTCTTGATTCAAATTTTTATCTCGATTGCAAGTTTCACATCCTAAACCGGCAATCGGAAATTATTCAATCAAGCACATTTATATCTCTAATATAATTGCTACAAATTACTCTTTGATTTCAATTCAAGCACACATGATTTATCTTATAGATTAGCAAGAAACGACAATATATTGCAATAATGATATCACAGTAATGGCCGATCTATAAGATAAATATACCGAAATCAATTACATCCAAACAACTTGACATAAGAAAAGCTTGACTAGACTTATGTGGAGTAGAAGGATGCAATCACCGGATTGAAAGAAACTAAAAGAAGAAGAATATAGAATACAGCTATCACATGAACTCAAATCCTTCTTAATTAATCAAAGAGTAAATCATAGACAATGTTTTAACAAAAAGTCCATACAAATGAATCAAGAACAGGAAATAAGGAACAATAAAACCCTAAGGATTCATCCCTTTCCCTTGTTTGATGATTAGTTAGCCATGAAACTCAAGGTGGAAAAACAATATAGATGTTCTCCCCTTGATTTCTTGGCCATGGAGCTCAAGGTGGAAGAACAATGTGGATGTTCTCTCCTTGATTTCCAACTTACGAAAACTTAAACGAAATGCTAAAAACTTCTTCAATTTTTATCTATCAAAAACTGTCTTTATTTTTCTCCCCGAGCTCTCTCTTGGCTGCAAACCTTAAGCATATATTTATAGCCCACGAGGGAGAGCTGTCTTTGCACAGCTCTAATTTGAGTCTGAATTGGAGTCCATGTGCGCACTGCTGGAAAGTGAAAGCTGGAACGTGAAGGTGGTCCAGCAGCATGTGCGCGCTGCTGGCTTTGTCTGAGCGTGCGCCCGGGCGCTGGAAAGTGAAGGCTGGAACGTGAAGGTCGGTCCAGCAGCATGTGCGCGTGTCCAAGTGTGCGCCTGGGCGCTGGAAAGTAAAGGTGCAGCTGGCGAGGGGCGCGGCGCTGATGGCTGAGGGGCGCAGCGCTGGTTCATGGGCGCCTAGGCGCTGGTTCATGGGCGCCTAGGCGCTGGTTCTTGTTTTCCTGGGCGCTGGGGCGCTGGACAGTGAGAGGTGAGGCGCTGGGCATTGTTCTGGAGGCCCTGAACTGTTTCCGCTAAAACTGCCATAACTTTCACTAGAAAAATCCTTTTTCCGAACCGTAAAATTCTCCAGAAAATAGACTTCCGGATCTTTCTAGGAATATATAGCTCATCTCCTGGTTCTTCCTACATCAATACAGTTTAATCTGGAAAGTTGATTGATCTGTACAGGAAATTCTGGCAATTCAGTGAAACACCTTCAGCTTGTATGCAGAAGTGCACACACTAGTGTGCCTACCCTTAACTTGTTCCAAAGTGATGCACACACTTGTGTGCAGTCTTTCAACTCAATGTACTTTATTTCTCCAACCATGGTTTAGACTTTTAATTATCTTTAAATCATTTTTGGAAATGTCTAAACCTTGGACAAAAACGAGCACCGACACCCAAGATCTTTTGGTGCTTTAAACATGGATCGCTTTATCATCTCTTTTGTACTCAACGCACCTGAAAATGCATCAAATTAAGTCAATGATTTATTAATAACACTTTAGAGTTATCAACATTTAAAAGTGCGATTACGACTGAGATTAACCCTAAAGTGTTAACAATTAAGTATTGTTTAGATGCATTTTATGACTCTTATCAGGGACCTAGGAATTTATACTTAAGATTGTCCGGTAAAGACTTAAGTTCCTTCTTGGGGGGTTCAGGTGTTGTGGTTTCCTCCGTCTCACTGATCTTTTGAGAAGTAGACTCCAAAGTAGCATTTGCTTGCTCAAACAACTTATCCAAATCCAAATCCTCTTAAAATTTAGCAAAGCATGCCTCCAGGGGGTCCTCAATGCGTGATTCATCCATAGTCTCCTCCGTCTCACTACTCTTGTGAGGAGCAGACTCCAAGATAACAGTTGCTTGCTCACGTAGCTTATCTAAATCCAAATCCTCTCCAAACTGAGCAAAGCATGCCTCCAAAATGTCCTCAGACTCTCATTCTTTCTTGGGGGCTTGTAATCTCTCAGGGTAAGGCGCTTTAGGTAAAAACGACCTAGGGAGATCCTTAATAATAGGTGTGGTTATAGATGGCTCAGCATCTCTCTTTTCTTTGTTGCCACTTTCTTGCCCTTGTATAGGAGTTGATAAATTTCCCTTCGCAAACTGTTCCTTCGGGTTAGGATCAGGTTGACTGAGGAACTTTCTGTTCTCTCCGTCACCCAAGTGACTTGCGATTTGACCCATTTGACTCTCTAGCTTGGCAATCACTTGAGTGTTTACTATTGTTGCACTCCTCACTTCACTCATAGATTGGCTAGTCGTTTTCATGAAATCATTGAGAGCGTCCTCGAATGACTGTGAAACCGACACTGGTGCTTGAATGGGAGCTTGGTAAGCGGGTGATGGTGTTGGATAGGCTAAGTGACCGTAACTTGGAATTGGTGGAGGAAAATCGGGAGGGTATTGATTGTGAGCATGATAAGGGGCTCCTCCCTGATTCATCAGTTGGTTCTGCTCCCATGAAAAATTAGAGTGGTTCTACTACCATGGATTGTATGTTTCGGAGTAAGATCCATTTGATTGCCAACAACAGTTATTGAAAGCATTCGTTTGTTCCATGAGATACTCGACAAAAGCCAGCATTGATGAACAATTCTGTGCTAAATGCATAGGACTAGCACAGATGGAACAACTATCAACATTGAATGTATTGGCTGCACTGATGGACTAATCGGTCATCCTCATGAAATCCTTGAGGGCGTCCTCTAAACACTGTGATACCGGTGCTTAATTCATCCACATTTTTTTTTTATTTTTCTAATTTTTTTATTTTATTTTTTTATGGGCAATTGCCAATAGAAACAAATAAACTAAAATAAAATTGCAATAAGAAGAAAAACAAATCAAACAAAAAAAATGCTAATTAACTAGTAGAAAAATAAAATTAATTCAGACAAAAATTTCATAAACAAAATAACTCCCCGGCAACGGCGCCAAAAACTTACTGTGAATTTTAAATTACTTGCAAGCGCACGAGTCGTTTGCAATATAGTGTTGTGCAAGTGCGAGGTCGAATCCACAGGGAACTGCGTTGTGAAAATATTTTTATCTAAACTAAGCCTATTTTAACCTAGCTCCAAGTTTTGTATTATATTGTGCAAAGAAATATAAACTTAAACCAAATTGTTTTTAAAACAAATGATAAATAGATTAAGGTTTCTGAATCCACCCCACCAAAGTAAAGTATTTATTTTCATGTTCTATATAAAAGTAATCAAAAAATTCCATGAATCCAACTTTAAACAAAAAACACAAATATCCCAATTAAACCAAAAGCATCAAATGTATCCGCTTTTAACAAATCACAAAGGAAATCCAATTTAATCGAAAATGATTCGATGTATCCATCAGATGAATCACAAGGAATATCCAATAGAACAATTTAAACACAATCAATCATAAGATTCTACTCAAATAATTGACAGAACATTTATACTAAAAAAAATCAGAATTGTATAAACAAAACTGAAACTAATATGCCAAACAACGGCGAGACTTCATCTTCAACCTTAGTTAAAGATTCTAGCCACTCATAATCATGAAACTAGAATTCATAATAAAAGTGCTAAACATTAAACTAAAAAGAAATAAATTACTTTACATGGAAGAAATTCCACTCGCTGTTGGGCGCGCTTCCCCTCGTGTTAGCAAAGCCTTCGGGATCCACCAGAATGCTAGCAGATGTCCATCGGATTATACCAAATAGCCCAGGAATTACACATTGGATTCCTCCTAAGGGCCCTATGGATTGCTCCTAAAGGCCCTCTGGATTCACTTTATGATGATCTCAGATTTTCCGATGTTGCTTAAAGCTGAAGTGGAGTGGGTCTTATATAGGCAAATACCATGAGTACAATGTGTTTCCAATTCGATGTGGGATATGGGATATAGAAATATGTTTCCAACCGATGTGGGATGTGGGATTTAAGCCTTCACATACCCTTCAAAACTTCTGCTCACGCTGAAATCCCGCACAGCTCACACAGCCTGACCTTTGTCTACTAAAATGGCCATAACTTTCTCTAGAAAAATCATTTTTATGAGCCGTAAATTTCTCCAGAAAATAGACTTCCGGATCTTTTTAAGCATATATGGCTCATCTTCTAGTTCTTCCTGAATCAATACAGTAAAATCCATAAAAATGACTAATCTGCACAGGCAATTCTGGCAATTTTGGTGAACTCCTTTCCCAGTGCTTGTAAACCTGAAAAACAACGAAAACAACTCAAAGTAACAACTTCTTAAGCTGACAAATGTAAATTAAATGGCCAAAATATGCAATATTTGGCACTCATCAGCTTGCTCATGCTTTGCAGCGGTTTTCCTTTTCTCAATCTGAAATTGTCTTGTTTTTGCTATGAATTGTTCTTATGAGGTCATCAACTGCCTTACAAGACTCTCTAGGTAACTTTGCTTTGATTTCAGAACTGATTGGGCTGCCGGTTGGGAATTCCTTTGCTACGGCATTTTGGTTATTGCTCCATGAGAGGTTGGGGTGGTTTCGTCCTCCTTGATTGTAGGTATTTGCATATGCATTATTTGGTCCCACATAGTTCGCTTGCCTGGGATTTGTAGATGAATATAAATGGCAAGTCTCAGTAGTGTGATCAAATTGAGAACATAAAGCACATACCTGGAGCTGTGTAGCATGTGGTCGAGGTGAGATGTTCTGAGCAGTCATGGCTTTTACAAACATATTTAGCTTCCTTTCCATAGCAGTCATCTGAATTGGAATTCCACCAATTAAGTTAACTTCATACATGCCCTTGCTCTTTACTCCTTGTCTCCCTCTGGATGAGAATTGTTAGGTGTGCTCACTCAATGCCTCAAACAGCTCCATGACTTCTTCATTGCTCTTCTCCATCAGCACACCTCCACAACTTGGATCAGTAATACCTTTATTCATGTCATTTAGACCTTCATAAAAGGCTAGTACCAGCTCATCTTGAGGTAGGTTATGATGTGGACATTTGAGAAGCAAATCATTAAAGTGTCTCATGCTTCAAAGAAAAGGTCTCCATCCCTTTGTTGGAAAGATTGAATCTCCTTCCTCATTTGTCTTGTCTTTTGAGCTGGGAAAAACTTCATTTGGAGCTTACAGGCCAACTCTTCCCAAGTATGGATCGAAACTACAGGCAATGAATTGTACCATGGTTAAGCATTATCTTTTAAGGAAAAAGGGAAAAGAATTAACCCGATTCTTTCTTGGTCTAGGCCTCGAATATGCTGGAACTTGCAGAGATCAAAGAACTCTCAGAGGTACAAGTGTGGATCTTCAGCAGATGTACCCCTAAAGTGAGTCAAAGCATTGGGTATCTGTGGGGATATGTAATAGTTGCCCTCTGCCTCAGGTTGATATGCAATGCATGAAGGATGGTCGAGGTTCCGTGGGATGAAGGATTGCTTCATAGTTCTTCACTCAGGTGGTTGTTGGTTGTCAAGCTAATATGCCATCGGTGTATCTCCCTCGAATTCTTTTTCTACCTCCTCAAAGTTGTTTTTAGGCCTCTGTCGAATGGTCTGCTCAAGCTCTGTATCGAGTGGAAAGACTGTTGGGTTCCTAGATCGGGGCCGTTGTATGAATCAGCAAAACCACTTCAGTGCAGTAGTTTCAGTGCTGCTGCTCAAGTAGTTCTGCCTCAAATGCGCTCGATCGCACTTGAGCTTGCACTCGATCGCAAGGCCAGAAATAACACTACTGCAGTACCTGAAACAGAACAACAGAAAACGAAAAAAGAAAGTAAAAATTAGGCTTTTGATAAAGAAACTATAAACGGAATATATAAAATAAAATTAACGAAAATAATTCCAAAAAGAAATTTAGTACAATTCCCAGCAACGGTGCCAAAAACTTGTTGTGTGTTTATCTACCTAAATAAATAAGCAAATAATCGAACTTGTTTTACTTGCAAGTGCACAAGGTCTATAGTAGCATAGTGTGCAAGTGCGAGATCATTTCCACAGGGATTGGTGAATTTCGATTTAGAATTAATTTCATAAAGTAAAAATAGATGGGAATAGATATTTAGTTTAGATAATAATGATAAAGGTGTAGGGACTTGATATCCACCACTAATCATGCTACCCCAACAATACAATATGTCGATGCTCTACTCATGCTATGAAAACCTAATGGTTGTCAACCTAAGGGCTTGGTTCACTCCTTAGGCTATTGATTTCCCTAAGCAACCAGTTAGGCATGGTGTATACTCTAACTCTTTTCTCTCTTAAGGGATTTAGCATGGTGTATACTGAGTTGTTCCTTAAGAGAGCATAAGATCTGTGGAAATCGACAATCACATGAGACCTAGGGCTTGGTCCACTCCCGGTTTCTCATGTCGATTAACCCAAGAATCCGGATAAGATATCTTTTGTTACTATTGTTGAACCCAAGAATCGGTCATCCAAATTGATTCAACTAACTAATCTATACCACATGCATATGTTGATCAGACACACACATATGAGGAATTTAAATACAAACAGGCATTAATCAAGTTAAGAATCACAGCATAAATATTGCAAAGGCACCAATACTGAATTATTGATTAAACATAATTAGGGCTTCAATCAAGCTCTTACTAAGGTTTAGTTACACATAATAAAATAAAGGAAAGAAGAAACCTGAGAGAGCTCCATTGAAGAGTCATCAAAACTTCTGTAGATTCCCCTCCGGCCTCCAGCCTGCCAACCTAAAACTAAAACTAAAAAGAAGCCACTATTTTTGTGTTTTACAAGTCTATTATAGGGTTCTAAGGACACCTCGAAACCCTAATTTCCAAAATAAGACCCGAACCATTATTTCCAAAACAGGTTCTGCCGGTTTACTGTACGTGTGCGCTTAATCGCACACTATTGCACTCGAGCCTTCTTCTTGCACACGAGCGCAGGCTGTGCTCGATCCTGGCGTGGGTTCTGGGTGCTTGTGCACTCGATAACACTCTTCTGTGCACTTGATCGCACCTATCTCGTTCCAAATCTTCAGTTTTCTTCCTTAGAGCTCCAAAATGCTATTTTTTCTTCAAAAACCTATAGAAAAAACACAGAAAACACAAAAATGAAGTAGAATATACTGAAATACATAAACAAAGAGCCTAAAAACTATAAATTAAGGGGCTTAAATATAAATATTTAAGCACTTATCAAAGTTCTTCTATGTTAACTATAATTCTTGATTTCAGTTATTCTCTCATTTGAAGTAATTCTCATGTATATGAATCCCCTTGCCTGACTCTTTGTTCTTTGTTTTGTTTTTAACTGTTTCACATCAAGGAATCGTATATTCTTGCCTATGGAATATCTGTACTTTCCTTTTTTCTCTTTCTAATTATTTTTTTAGTTTGGTTCACTAATGATAGTTTTAGTGTTCATGTTCATTTTAGTTAAAATTATAATGTGTTCAAGATTTTAACTAATTAAGAGGACAAACAGAATATTACTAATGTCACAAGAATAATTTTACTCCAAATTATGTGATATCTTTTTACTAATACTGTAAAATTCTCCTATGTATAAATCCTCATTAATCAATTATAAATATGAAATTGTTGTTTTTTTGATAGCTCCTCATTATTCAATTATGAACATGAAATTAATGAAGAATAAAAGGTCCTCATTAATATATTGATTTCCCTTGTGTATAGTTCTATCTTTCTATGGTTTGTTCATGATGAGTGAAAGTTATGCATGAGAGATCCGTTCAAGCGAGCAATTGAATGAAGTGTTTTGTTAATGTGGTATATCGTTTCCATTGAAAACAACTTCTACCATGAACAATTATGGAAGGAGGTTTTATAGCTGCCCAATGTATAAGGTGATGAACTTGTTCTATTTGTTGATTGATCTACTATGTTTTGTATTGAACCATTGATATATGTTAATTGAATTTTCAAGTTTAAGGCCGCATGTGGATTCTTTAGGTGCAATGATCCTGATATGTGTTCTCGTGGCAAGAGAGTTATGCCAAAATGTTTTTCAAAAGTTATCAGCAATTGAGAATGAGATCATTTCTAATCAAGCCAAGTGCAATATATGCAAGAAAAGGTTGATTGGTTCTTGGTTCCTCTTCTTTGGGTTCTCTATGTTGTACATTTGTCTTTGTATGCCATCTCGTCATGGTAGAAAAATAGATGATGTATTAGTTTAATTGTAGGGTTTGTATGGGATGTCTAAGGAGAGATTGCTATGAATGCCACTCTAGATGTTATTGTAAGCTTCATGTTTTGAAACCAACTTGATGTTGTGTCTTTTGTTGTAATCAAATTGTTATCAATGCTACTTCTTCGTGTTCTCTATGTTTTACATTTATCTTTGTATGCTATCTTACTGTGGTGGAAAAAAAATGGATGATGTTTTAGTTTAATTATAGGGTTGTATGGCATGTTCATGGAGAAGATTTCTATCAATGCTACTTTTGATGTTAACGCAAGCTTCATTTTTTGAATCCAACTTGATGTTGTCTTATGTTGTAATCAAATTGCTATCAATTGAAAACTCTTTTGTATTAATACCTTTTTTTTTAAATTTTTCACGATTCATAATTTTTTTTAAAGTACTGCATGGTTAAAGATTAGATTGAGTGAAGAATCTTAAGACACATAAGCTACCAAATTTCCACTAGGAGTTAGTTTCACATTACAAGAGCTACCAAAAGTTACATGAAGAAGTTACGTTTTATAATTAAAACAAAAAATCGAGAAATTTCACTTGCTTTTTAATTTTAATCTTCTGATTAATATAAATGAAGCACTTGTTTCAAATTACAATTGAGACAAAAAGATTACATAAATTGAAAATTTCACCCATGCTTCTACATCAACTGTGTTTAGTTTAGTTTTTTTTTTTTTAAATCATTTTCTTGGCATCCCTAAACTTATGTATCAGTAGCTCCTTAAAGATTTTATGCAAAAATTGAAGTCAAATGTCATCACCCTCAAATTACTCTTACCTGGTCTTAACAAGAGTTTTTATCCTTTATGAATATATCAGCTAAAATAATTATGGTAATTAATTAGTATATGTTACGATTTGAAGACTAAAAGAATTTGTTAACAAATCAACTTTATATATTATTCATATAACCATCTCCTAAAAGTGCCTTTACTCATACATGTGTTAATACTCAACCATCTTTATCTTAAATTTACACCTTTAAGTTCAAGCATGATAGATAAAAGCATGTCGGGCATTGCACAATTTTCATAATAATAATAATAAGTAAAGGAGCTACCATAAAAATTTTGAAAAGAAAAAATAATAATCTTGCTAAATCATGTTAAATCTAGGATCAGCTCACAAAATAAATTCAAAGAAAATAAAACATCCAAATGGCCAACACAGGCTTTATCAATCGATGACATGATCAGATCAGCAACAAAAGCCAATAAGTACCTTATTCAGATCAATAGAAGTGCCATTGAACAAACAAGGAACCTAAATAAGACCATTAAGTTGGGAAATTAAGATAGGAAGTCAATAAAAAGTACTTTATTCATATAGGAGGCTGCCAATAAGTAGAAGACTGTGGGTTCCAAGAACAATTTAAGGATTCCTACAAAATTCATACTAATAGTTCAACAATAAAAATATAGTAAATGATGATGTAACCAATCAATATGATATAAGAGAAGCTGCGTTTTGGGTAAGAAGGTTTAGGCATGTAAACATAATTTAGATATACCTACGCAGGATATAAGTAAGGGAGCACATTCAATTGCTTTAATAACTTACTACAAAGAGAACTAAATGTCAAATTATGCTTACTGGGGGGTACAAAAATCCTAAACAAGAAGAGGAGGCAACAAGCGTTTGACAAGACATCGAGGGAACAACAAGTGGAGGAGTTGCAAGTGACGGTTCTCTCTGTTTAGGTGGCAACCAACATTTTTCGCTCGTTTTTGTGCTTCTACTCGTTTCCCCTTACTTATAACCATAAATATGGTGTGAAAATGATGGACATTAAACATGAACAATTTTAACAACACTAGAGCATAAAGTAAAACAAAAGAATGAACCAGACAAAAACATTTACATAATGATCATGGAAAAAAAATAAAATAGTTATCACCTTCTGATGGATTTTTCTTTGATTTCTCTTTGTCAAATGTCCTTGTATCCTTGCATTTACATTAGTATGTTTATTTTTTTTTAATTTAACTTTACTGGTACCTTCAAAAGTAGGCTCTTACTTGATCCAAATTTCTTGTACAGTTTCACAAGATTGGATCCGGTTAAATTGGTTCTTATTGATTCCATAGTAGAATAGGTGCATGGCCTTATTGTTGGTTTCCAATTGAGTCTTTTCAGTTGCGGTACATTCATCTTCATCCTTCTTAATTTCAACATCACTAATCTTCTTGGTGTTTTTGTATGACCATTTGGCAATCACTTTCCAGCAATTGGTGTCAATGCTCTTGATGACAACCATCCATCTCTTCTTCCATAAAGAGTAATTTGATCCATCAGGAGGGTTGAATTTGACCAATTGCTCATTGTCAGTAAAACCAATGGAAATAAACAAATTCATCTTTCAAGAACTTCTTAATTGTTAATCAAGTGGAATGAAGACTTTCTTAGATATTAATTTTTAGGAAATACAAGAAGGGATGAATTGGATCTACAAGAGAGTTAAACGAGATTAGTAATATCAAATCAAACTATTAAACCAGAAACTAAAATTTTAGACAAAATAAAAGTGTAAAGGGAGAAGGAAAGTAAACAGAAAGACTTATAGTTGTTCGGCAATGTGCCTACATCCACTTCTTCAATCGACCTCCCGGTCTATTGAATTCCACTATCAATCACCGTTACACTAGCTTGGGTTTACTGGTACCAATCACACCTTACACTTTGGTTGACTTTATGGGTACCAAGTAACCATACACTGCTTGAGTTTATGGATACCAAGTAACTTTACATTGAGTCACACTCAACTCACAATCTGATAGGTCACATTCATATTGCCAAACCATTATAAATTATGTGTCTAATTGTCTTCTTCCCTATCTCTTTACTTTAGAAACTCTTTCGATTCTCGTTTTAATAGTGTCTCTAATTTTAATCTGATTTTATTTTGCTAATATCTTTGAATTATTTTGTATAATTGATTCACCTCCCTTCTGGTTTACTTCAGAATTGGTATCAAATAAGGTCTCAATTCTGCTTGATTAACAATCAAGGAGTTCCTAAAAGATGAATTCATACACTACAGCTGGTTCTACTGATGGTATGCAATTGGCCAAATTCAATCCTCTCATCTTTGATGGAACAAACTATTCATTCTAGAAAAAGAGATTGATGGTCTACATCAAGAGCATCGATACCAATTTTGGAGGGTAATTGCAAAAGGCCCTTACAGACACGCCAAGAAAATTGGAGATATCGAAATTAAAAATGATGAAAATGAATGCACTAAAACTGAAAAGGCTCAATGAGAAATCAACAATAAGGCCATGCATCTACTATACCATGGAGTCAACAAGAATCAATTTAATAGAATTCAGTCATATGAAACTGAACAAGAGATCTACAACAAATTAGAAGTTGCTTTCGAATGTATAAGCAAGGTAAACTTAACCAAAATTAATATATTATTGTCTTCTTATGAAACTTTCAGGATAGGTGCGAGCAAAAGCATTCTGGATATGACTACTCACTTCACAAAAAATGTGAATGAATTAAAGTCAATTGGAAATGAGTCACTCAAACCGAGCTAGTGATCAAGATGAAAAGATCTCTACTAAGATAATGGTTACTCAAAGTGTCAGCGATTGAAGAATATGAGAAGATCACTACAATGACACTGGAAGATCTTGTCGGCTAACTCATGACACATGAGATCAATCTTAATGCTCTAAAGGCTAACGAAGATAACTTGAAGAAGTCTATTGCTCTGAAAGCAACTAATGATGATGAAGAAGAGCTATCCGATGAAGATGATGAAATTGGCATGATGACCAAAACGTTCAAGAGAAATCTTGAAAGGTAGAAAAGGTTTAAGAAATTTAATAAAAATGATTTTTCTACTAACGATTCTTATAGTAAATAATCATATAAAAAAGGTGAACCATCAAGAAAGAAAGAGATTATTTGCTTTGAATGCAACAAGCCCAGACACATGAGGGACAGTTTTCCAAACCTTAAAGGATCACACAAGACAACCTTCAAGAAGAAAAAAGATTTAATGACAACTTGGAGTGATGGAAAAACCAAAGATTCTGATGAAGAAGAGGAAGCTGCAAATCTTAGCTTCATGGCCAAAGAAGATAAATAATCTCAACCAATCGATAAGTTAGAGGTAAATGAATCAGATCTTTCTTCTACATATAACAAACTATAAAATGCATTTCTCTCTCTTCTAGATGAATATAAGAAGCTTAGGACTAGATACAAGTCACTAAAGAATTCTTCATCAAAAATCCAAAATGAAATGTATGTAACTACAATTGAAAATCTATTATTAATATCTGAAATCACATCTCTAAAAGAAAGTAGTAAAAAAGTTCAAAATGAAAATTTCGATTTAAAAAGAAATTTTGCTAAATTCCATGAAAGTGGAGAGAAATTTGAAAAACTTCTTGGTTTTCAAAGATGTTTGATAAAGTAGGAATGGTTTTAATCAATAAATAAAGGGAAAACCCTACAAAAACATTATGGATAACATGATAGAATCTACCCCTAAAATAAATAAACTAGTATATACGTGTTCTTTCTATAAAAGAAAATGTCATATTTCAACATTTTACTTTGATAGATGGAACACTCGTATTTGGGTTCTAAAAGGAACTTAATGCCAAACCAAAATGACCATATCACATATGGGTACCACAAGCCTCCACATAAATGATTTGTTACACAGGTTGAGCTATCCAAGAATAAATACAATTAATGATTTCTTGACCGTGGATGCTCAGATCACATGACCGGTGACAAGTTATCACCAAACTCAATTCAAAAAAGGGAGGAAAGGTAACCTTGGGCGACAATACAAAGTGTGCCATTGAAGGGGTAGGAAAAATTAGTAATTCCTCACCCTCTATCAAAAATGTTTAGTTTGTAAAAGGATTAAAGCATAATTTGTTTAGTGTAATCCATCTGTGTGATAAAGACTTCCGTATCATTTTTTAGTCTAAATATTACATTATTTTCGATATAAAAAATTGAATGATTCGATACCTATCAATCACACGAATAATGAAAATAAACAGAAAGAAAATAATAAGACATGATATACCTAGGTTCACCCGAGAATAGGGCTACGACCTGCAAGAAGTTCCACTATAATCCACATTCCAAATCTCTCTGCAATGTGCACTTAATGCATAAAGAGTATTTATAAGCAACTTAAGACACCCTAATTAGGGTTTTCTTCCTGTTGCAAAACCACGGCTATTCATGGGCCCAAGCCCAAACTGTTAAGAAAAAAACCCAAAACGTATATAGGGCCTAGCAGGACGGGTGCACTGCCCTCTACCCCCCGCTTGCTCATTGATGAGTGGGACCTATGGTTATTGAGAGGTCTACAGTTCTAGACCCGTGAAGTATGTACCAACTCTAACAAAAATAATAATAAAATTTATAGGATATAGACACCAAGACATTTACATCGTAGATTTAAAAAATTTGTCGCAACATAAAGTCAAGTGTCTATTCAATATAAATGGTGACAATTGGGTGTGGCATAGAAGATTAGGTCATGTTTCTAGGAAACAACTTTCTCGCTTAATAAAACTTGATTTAATCATTGGTTTGCCTAAATTAAATTTTCAAAAAGATCAAGCTTGTGATGCTTGCCAATTAGAAAAGCAACACAAATCTTCTTTTAAAAGCAAAAATATGATCTCAACATCTAAGCCACTCCAAATTCTACATGTTAACCTCATTGGCCCTTTTTCACCCATGAGTCAAGGTGGTAAGCAATATGTATTTGTTATAGTTGATGATTTTTCATGTTTTACTTGGGTGTTGTTTTTATGTTCAAAAGATCAAGCTAAAACATTTTTATTCCATTTTATAAATGTGTTTCAAATGAAAAAGATTTAAATATTGCTTATCTCCAAAGTGATAATGGTCTTAAATTTAAAAATCCAAGTTTTGATATTTTTGTAATCAAATAGGCATTGATCACAATTTCTTTTAAATACTACACGCACTATACTTTTAGGAAATCATCTTGCACAAAATCTATGGGTGGAAGCATTAAACAAGGCTTGCTACACTGTAAGTTGGGCTTATATTAGACCATTGCATGAAAAGACTCCTTATGAGGTATGGAAAGGAAATAAACCCAATATTTCTCACTTTCACACCTTCAGATGCAAAGTCTTTATCCACAATAATGGTAAGAGACATATAAATAAATTTGATGCTAGATTTGATGAAGAAGGGTGATAATCCATGAAGAAGAGAACACTTCCTCCCCTCAAGCAAATGAAGCTCTGAAACATCAAACATACAATGCAATGAGGAAAAAGAGGTACCCCAGTAAACTAAAAATTTGGAACAGCCTCAAATCAAAATTTTGAAGCATAAGGGCAGCCATCCACTCGATAAGGTGATAGGTTGTTTGTCACGTGGTATAACTACTCGATCTTATGCGATACAGATATGTTCTAATTATGCATTTATTTCTCATATAGAACCCAAGAACATAGATGAAACATTAAAGGATTAATATTGGATAAATGCTATACATGAAGAACTTAACTAGTTCACTGGGAATAATGTTTGATTACTAGTACCTAGGCCTAGTGCAACAACCCATCCCGAGTTGGCCACCCTCGAAACGGTGTCATCACATTTTGAAAATCCCAGCACGACATATATATGCAATAATAAAAATAATACTAACAACAATTTCTTTTATATCATTCTAATATTAATTTAAACATAATATACAGCGCAAAATGCATGAATATTTACAAATAAAATTTTTATATTTAATTTTCTCATTTGTCTGAGGATATTGACACGTACATGGCTTACAAAAAATTGTTTTCGTCTGACTTTCAACCCACCAGACTACTTGTCCCAACTACTACCTGAAATCATTGTACAATGAGGGGTGAGCTTCACAAGCTCAGTGAATTTAATTTACTAAAAGTATTCTATCTGCATAATCATACCATTTATATTTAAACATTTATCTCTTATAAAACTGGATAATAACATATAGTCTAACATTTAAATAACTACTATCACATCATACTTCTACGTCTTTTTCTCACTGTAACTATGCTTTCTGTGAGACTAATTTATCTACAAATAAATGCATAACATACCAATGTTCAAAAAATATATCAACATGTATGCATGAATTACTATTATGGGAACGTCTTCCCACATATCGACATGTTTTTATTATCTTAGACCGGACCCCTCCCGGTTCTTTCATTCTCATTTAGACTGGCTGACTTCCCAGTTCTTTCATTCTCATTTAGATCAACTGCTTTCTCAGTTCTTTTATTTTTCATTAGACTGGCTGCTTTCCCGGTTCTTTTCTTTTATTTAATGCATATGCATATGAACAATAATATGACAATATTATGCATTTAAAATATTTAAATTGACTATCCTGATCATTCTCAATTTATCATTGAAATAAATTCCTCAAAATGTCTCTCCTCATATATCACACCCACTTATTAATCATAACTCATCAAGAATTTTATTTATCACCATCACTATTAAATTAACTCATTATTCTAATAATATTTCTTTTCACATAAAATTTTTCTACATGCCCAATATTTATATCATATATATCAATTAATTTTATCTACCACCAAAACATAAACTAATAACTTATTTTAATATTATCACTAGATATTTGATTTATTATTTAGATTACTTAAAGTAAATCCAACTCACCACGTAGTACTTAAAGCTACCCGTGGATCACCTCCTTGCCCTTCCCGTTGTTCTCCGAAATTTCCTCTAGTTGCTGACCGTCAACACCTGACATAATATTTGTATTAAATTTCTAATTAGTTTCAATTATTTATAAACCACACCCTTTGAAAATTCCTACTTTGAATTCAGAGAAATTTTATGAATGCTAAAAATTCAAAAATAAACACTACTTTATTACCTTATGCTTTTCTAATAGCTTCCCGTGACTCACTATAAAATTCCGCAGTAAACCCCTTCAAAAGTTTGCTATTTCAACCTTTCTTTGGGTCCCCAAGTGTTTAAGGAAATATAGTAATTTAAAAGAAACTAAACAAATTCGGTACGTATAAATAAAATTTACGTAAGTATAATACACACACACACACTTTAAAACAAAAAAATCAGCTTGCACAATTTCATTCCACGTTAATGGCCTTGCTGTAACACATGTAAGGCCATTTGCTTCTTTTAATTGCACTTGGCAGCCGGTGGCACCTGCTGCCACGTGTAAATTTTTTTTTTTTAAATCTTCTTCTTTCTTCTGGGACTTTCACGTCCCAGAATTTTCTTTTTATTTAACAATTTGACTTTTGCATTTAAAATATGCCATATTTGTTAAAATACTTCTTTACCCTTACTTTACAGTACGAGTATTACAATTCTACCCACCTTACAAAAAATTTGTCCCCAAAATTTCCTTACCTAAAATCAAAAAAAGAGTTAGGTGAAATCCTTTCTCATTCTTGCTTCTTGCTCCCATGTGACTTCTTCAACATTTCTATTTCGCCATAATACTTGAATCAAATGAATGACTTTATTGCGCAAGACTTGTTCCTTTCTGTTTAGGATTCTGACTGGTACTTGCATAAAAGTCAAATCTTCTAGAAATTCTATCGCCTGATTTGAGATACTATTGGATTCAACGTGTAAGTACTTTCTCGGTAGTGACACATGAAACACATTATTTAATTACTTTAATTCTGAAGGCAAATCCAAATGATATGCCACGGATCCAATTCTCTCAATCACCTCATAGGGCCCTAAAAATCTCTGGCTCAACTTTCCCTTCTTTTTTTAAATCTCAATATTCCCTTCCATGGAGATATCTTCAAAAATACCCAATCACCAAATTAGAACTCGAGAGGTCATCTTCTTTTATCAGCATATCCTTTCTATCTGTTCTAGGCTGCTTTGAGGTTCTCCCTAACCAGTTTGATCTTCTCGGCATTCAAGTCTATCATTTTTGGGCCATATATCTTTCTCTCTCCAACTTCTTCCCAATATACAGGAGTTCTACACCTTCTACCATATAAAGCCTCGAAGGGTGCCATCCCAATACTAGTTTAATGCTGATTATTGTATGCAAATTTGATTAAAGGCAAATAAGCATCCAAGCTCACTAAGAAACTCAATACACTTATCCTCAGCATATCTTCTAGTATTCTGATGATTCTCTCCGTCTACCCAACAGTTTGTAGATGAAAGGTTGTACTAAACTGTAATTGCATAGCCATAGCTTCTTGGAAACCCCTCCAAAATCTAGAGGTAAATCTAGAATCTCTATTTGAAACAATGCTCAAGGGTACTCCATGTAATTTTACTATTTTCACTACATACACTTCAGCCAACTTTTCTAGAGTCCAAGTAATTTTAATAGGAAGAAGATGTGAAGATTTAGAAAGTCTATCCACTATAACCCATATAGCGTTATGCCCCCTCTGGATATGGGGAAAACCAGAGACAAAATCCATACTTACATTTTCCCAAGGCCACTCAGGTACTGGAACAGGTTGTAATAAACCTACTTGATGTCTATTCTCATATTTCACCTGCTAACAAGTCAAACATCTAGAGATATAATCTGCTACATCCTTCTTCATCCCTGACCACCAATAATTATGTTTCAATCCCTTGTACATCTTATTATTACTTGGGTGCATGGAATATATAGAATCATGAGCCTTCCTTAGTAACTCCTTTCTTATCTCCACATCATTGGGAACATAAAATCTATGCCCCAATATAACCATACAATCTTCTCTAATTCTAAACTCGATTGGCTTCCCACCCAATAATTCCCGCCTGATCTTCTCTATCCCTTCATCTCTACCCAGCATCTGTAATAAACGATCAATAATAGGAGATTGTATCACCATATTCGCCATCAATACTCCTCTATCATTGACACTCAACTGCATCCTCATTTTTCTTAATTCTATCATCAAGCTAGTATTATGACTCCTAATAGTAGCTAATCTCCTTGTAGTCTTTCTACTCAATGCATCAGCTACTACATTGGCCTTTTCTAGACGATAGTGAATCGTACAGTCAAAATCACAGATCAACTCCATCCACCTCTTCTGCTTCAAATTCAACTCATTCTGGGTCAGTAAATACGTCAAGCTTTTATGATCAGTAAAAATTTCACAATTGGCTCCATATAAATGATGTCTCCAAATCTTCAAAGCAAAAACTATGGCAGTCAATTCTAAATCATGGGTCAAGTATGGTTTTTCAATTGCCTAAATGCATAAGCTTTAACTCTACCATGTTGCATCAACACACATCCCAACCCCTGATGTGACGCATCACTATAAACCACAAATCCATCATCACCAGAAGGAAACACTGATATCGGGGCAGTAGTCAGTTTTTCTCTTCAATAACTGGAAACTTCTCTCACATTCCTCTGACCACCTAAACTTCACGTCCTTCCTAGTCAATTTAGTCAAAGGTCCAACAATCATAGAAATTTTTTGAATAAATCTCCTACAATAACCAACCAACCCCAAAAATCTTCTAATTTCAGTTACACTCGTGGGTCTTTCCCAATTCAACACTGCTTCTACTTTCTGTGGGTTTACTGATATCTCCTCTCCTGACACAACATACCCCACGAAAGATATCTCGCTCAACCAAAACTCACATTTAGAGAATTTCACATATAATTTCTCTCTCCTCAGAATTTCCATCACTATCTCCAAATGTTGCATATGCTCCTCTTCATTCTTGGAATATACCAAAATATTATCAATAAACACAATCACAAATCTGTCTAAGAGTGGTTTAAACACCTGATTCATAAGGTCCATAAAGGCTGCAGGAGCATTAGTCAACCCAAATGGCATCACCAAGAACTCATGATGGCCATAACGTGTCCTAAATGCTGTCTTAGGCATGTCCCCCTTCTTTATCCTCAATTGATGATAACCCGACCTCAGGTCTATCTTAGAAAACATTCTAGCTCCTTGTAACTGCTCGAATAAATCATCTATCCTAGGCAAAGGATATCTATTCTTGATGGTGATCTTATTCAGCTGTCTATAATCAATACACAACCTCATTGTCCCATCATTCTTCATGACAAATAACACAGAGGCTCCCCAGAGTGACATACTAGGTTGGATAAACCGTTTATCTAGAAACTCTTGAAGCTGAACTTTAAACTCTCTCAATTCAGCTAGTGTCATTCTATAGGGTGCTGATCCTGGAATAACCTCAATAGAAAACTCAATCTCCCTATTGAGAGGCAAACCAGTCAACTCTTCAAGGAAAACATCATAAAAATCTTTTATTACCAAGATTTCTTCTAACTTCATACTTTCTTTGCTAGAATCCAGCACATATGCCAAATACCCCTCACAACCCTTCTTCAATTATTTACTAGCAGTTAAGGTAGAAATAAGACAATTAGCAAGTATCTTACGTTCTCCCTGAAAATTAAACTCCTCCTGCCCAGGTATCTTGAACATCACATTTTTCCTAAAACAATCTATCCAAGCATGATATGCAGATAACCAATTCATCCCCAGAATTAAATCAAAATCTGTCATATCTAAAGGCAATAAATCAACTTCAAATTCTCTGCCAACAATATTAATCACACAACCTCGATAGATTGTCCTGATAATAACTCTATCTCTAGTAGGAACCTCAACAACAATAGTATGCATCAAAGGACTAGCACTAGCATAAATAGATTTCATATAACTACTAGATCCAAAAGAATGGGTTGCACTCGGATCAATCAATAATCTATCAAGCCTACCAAGGATAGATATTATACCCATAACAATATCAAGAGTGGCTTGTGCATCCTATTGGATCAATGCATAGACTCTGCTATCTCTGGACTGAAACTGGCTACCACATCCTCGCTCTGCTACTGATCCTTGACCTCTGCCCCGTACACTCCCTGATCCACCACCTCTCTCCACTGATCTTCTCCTAAGACTTCCAATGCTTACATTAGCAGATTTCCCCGCTGGACAAGCTACAGCAATATGTCCTCCTTCACCACATACAAGCATATCTGCGTAGAGCAATTTCGAGATAGATGCCCTATTTGATTACATCTAAAGCAAACCCTTGACTCCCGATCATACATCAAATTACCACTTCCTCTTGGTGGCATACTTATTCCTCTACCATAACTCCAAATTCCTTGTCTCCCAAATCGAGGGATCCCACTGGTATTACTCTGAGCTGCAGAAGCAACAGATCCTACTTGCCTCTAACTCTCCCCTACAGTTCCTTGTGACAAGGAACGCCCCCTCTGGGGTGGTCTCCCACCTTGTACACCCATATTGCTACCACTTCTAGGTCCCTCAAATCTAGACCTCTTCATCTAATCCCTTCTACCTCTAAACTCCATCAAATCTTTCTCGATCTGTAATGCTTTATCCACCAGTACAGCATAATTTCCTATGCCCATGTAAGAGAGTTTAGATCAAATTTCATAGTGTAACCCATCTAAAAATCTCTTACATTTTCTCTCCTCTGTATTCACTATTTCAGGTAAGAATCTTGAAAAAGCTATAAATCTGCTATCATACTCCACCACAAATAAGGTATTCTGCCTTAAGGGAATAAAATCTCTCTCCTGTTGGGTTCGAAATGTATTTGGAAAGTATTTCACAAAGAATTCATCCTTAAACTTACTCAAAGTCAAAGGTTGCTCCACCTTTGTACTCACCCTAGGTAGAATATCTTCTCACCATTGTGAAGCCTCACCTTCTAGCATAAATGAAGCAAAAGCAACCTTCTGTCTATCTATCAGTGGTAAGACTTCAAAATATTTATCCACATATCTAATCCACTGTTTAGCTCCCACAAGGTTTACAGATCCTCTAAAAGACTAAGGTTTAAATTTAAGAAATCTCAATAAACAATCCCCTTGCATCTCACGTGCAAACACCCCTTCTCCCTTAGACACCTTTTTCCTCTAATCTTCCCTGCAGATTATTAGCCCTCTCTTCAGCTGCATTCATCCTTTCTATAGCACGATTTAGAGCTTCTCTCAATTCATCTTTCCTAACCTCAAATTCTCTCTCTAGCTTGACTAGTACCAGCTGCACTATCAACATGTTCCCTTGTGGGAACCACAGACTCAACTCCCTCTTGTGCTTCAGTTCTCCTAAAAATTGGGGGACTACGATGTCCCCTCTGATTCAAAACTCTTCCTCTAGCTCTAGCACGACCACGTGTCATCCTCATATTCTGCATTTAAAATATAATTTATTTAGATCTTCCAATTTTTAAGTTCTCATGCAGTCTACAGAATCTTGAAACCTAAGGCTCTGATACCAAAATCGTAACGACCCATCCCGAGTTGACCACCCTCGAAACGGTGTCATCACATTTTGAAAATCCTAGCACGACACATATATACAATAATAAAAATAATGCTAACCGAAATTTCTTTTATATCATCCTGATATTAATTTAAACATAATATGCAGGGCAAAATGCATGAATATTTACAAATAAAATTTTTATATTTCATTTCTCATTTGTCTTAGGATATTGACACGTATGTGGTTTACAGAAAAAAGTTTTCTTCTGATTTTTAACCCACCAGACTACTTATCCCGACTGCTACATGAAATTAATGCACAATGAGGGGTGAGTTTCATAAGCTCAGTGAATTTAATTTACTAAAAGTATTCTATCTGCATAATCAGCCCATTTATATTTAAACATTTATCTCTTATACAACTTGATAATAACATATAGTCTAACATTTAAATAACTACTATCACATCATACTTCTACGTCTTTTTCTCACTGTAACTATCTCTCTCTGTGAGACTCATTTATCTACAAATAAATGCATAACATTACCAATATTTAGAAAATATATCGACATGTAAAACAGATGCAATGCATGAATTATTACTATGGGAACGTCTTCCCACATGTCGATATGTTTTTATTATCTTAGACTGGCCCCCTCCTGGTTCTTTTATTCTCATTTAGACCAATTGTCTTCCCAGTTCTTTCATTCTCATTTAGACCGGTTGCCTTCCCAGTTATTTCATTTTCATTAGATCGACTGCCTTCTTGGTTCTTTTTTTATTTAATGCATGTGCATGTGAACAATAATATGACTGTTGGAGTTTTGTCCAAGGATTAAACAAAGTGAAGAATGAAGTTCAGCATGGAGTGCACACCAGGTCAAGTCGCGGCCCAGCCTTGTCTAGGCCGCAGCGCACAGCAAAGGAGAAGACCTGGAGGAGGTGTGCACTATGGCACAGCCTCCCCCAAGCTGCGGCGCCCAGAGTAATAGCAAGTGTGCCCTGCTCCAAGCCGCGGCATGAAGGCACACTAAGATTAGTTTTGTTCAGCCTTTAAGAAGTTCGTGAGACATGTTCAAAATGCATAGCATCATTAAGGAATGATGAAGGGCTATGGATGATTAGTCCTCTAGATCTAAGGGTGGGCATTGACCTTCAAGATTGGTCAAGAAGTTGGTGCACTATATAAAGGGTCACCTAGCTTCAATCTTAACAACAATGTGATAGAAACACAAGTGTGTGTGTGTGACAGAACATATGAATGAGAGAATTATGTGAGAGTGCAAGGACACAGACATATAAGAGGGGCTCATTAGAGAGGCTGGTTGTAAAGAGAGAGATTAGTATAGAAAAGGGATTCAAGGGACTTGTAAGTGAAATTTCCAAGGGGGAAAATTCCAGGGAACTCAAGACCTTATCACTTTCTTGTTACCTTCTTTCATTCTTCAAGATTGGAGAGGTGTTGCTTATTGTAAAGAATTCATTGATTTAGTGCAGAGGGCTTGGAAGAGCTCACGGGGACGTAAGCACATTGCCGAACCTCGATAACAATTGCTTGTGTTTTCTTTTTTGCTTTGATTGTTGTATCTTTTTGTACAAGTCATTCTAGACTTGGGTGTTTGGAAGATCACCACCTGAGCATCTCCAAGGTGATTTCCAACAGTGGTATCAGAGCTAGCACCACAACAGTGGTATCAGAGCTTGCACAGCTGGGTATCGGAGCAAGAACAAAAGGTATCGGAGTCAAGACTTCAAGAATCAAATATCAACTTCTTGGGTGATTCAAGAACGGAGTAGAGATCAAGATCTGATCATGTTATTGAGGGTGATTCAAGAACGATATTGAGATCAATCTTTGATCGTGTTCTTGAGATTTAGAAGAAGTTGAAAAACAATTATGGGTGCTGCATAAATCTTGGATTTTCTTTGCAAGATGGCTTCAAATTTCATTGTTGAGAAGTTTGATGAAAAGGGAGACCTTGCCCTTTGGAAGCGAAAAAACAAGGCTGTTCTTATGCAACAGAAGGTGGACTTGGCTAGTGGAGAAGATGATGTTTTTCCAGAAAGTACCACGGAGGACCAACGAATTGAGATGAAGAAGATGGCGTACATCACCATTTTCTTGCACATGTCGGATAGTGTCACAAGGGAGTGCGTAGACTCAGAAGATCTAGCTGTCATATGGAAGAAACTAGATGAGTTGTTTCTTACCAAGACTCTCCCTAATAAGATTTATCTTCTTAAAAAAATCTTTTCTTTTAAAATGGATCCTAATAAATGGTTGCAAGATAATCTTGATGTGTTTAATAAGCTAGTTCAAGATTTGAATAGCTGTAGCATTACATTCCCGGATGAACAATTGGTTGTTATTTTGTTAAATTCTCTTCCTGATTGTTTTGATAATTTGATTAATGCTATTGAATATAGAAGAGATACACTAACCAAGGAAATTGTGATTAATGCTATAAGGGCTCATGATTTCAACGCCAAGATAAGGGAAGCATCAAGTGGAGAAGAGCTGTTCATTAAAGGAAGGCCAGCAACTTGGTATGGCAGTAATGTACATGGCTACTACCAGGACAGAGGTAGAGGAGAAAGTCATGGAAGAGTGCACAGTAATATACATGGCTACTACTAGGACAGAGGTAGAGAAGAAAGCCATGGGAGATGCTTCTACTGCCATAAGGAGGGTCATTTCATAAGGGCTCATGATTTCAACGCCAAGATAAGGGAAGCATCAAGTGGAAAAGAGCTGTTCATTAAAGGAAGGCCAGCAACTTGGTATGGCAGTAATGTACATGGCTACTACCAGGACAGAGGTAGAGGAGAAAGTCATGGAAGAGCGCACAGTAATATACATGGCTACTACTAGGACAGAGGTAGAGAAGAAAGCCATGGGAGATGCTTCTACTGCCATAAGGAGGGTTATTTCAAGAAAGATTGCAAGAAGAAGATGAGGGATGAAAGAAGAAGTCATACCAAGAATGGAAAGGCTTCGGTTTCAAAGGAAGTACAACAAGATAATGTTGTTCTTGTTGTGTGCTCAAGTGTGAGTAGAGGGCAAGAAGATAGTGGGAATTGGATACTGGATACCGGGTGCACTCATCACATGTGCCCTCACTGGGATTGGTTCAAGAATTTCAAGGAAATCAATGATGGGTTTTCTTGGGGAATGACACTTCTTGCCAAGTGAGGGGGATTGGAGACATCTAGTTAAGGATGTTTGATGGAATGATAAGGTTGTTGCGAAATGTGAGGTATCTTCCAGAGTTGAGAAGAAGTTTGATCTCATTGGGGCAGCTAGATTCCATGGGGTACACATACAAAGCAGAGGGAGGAAAGATCATGGTAACCAAGGGATCTTTGATAGTGATCAAAGCAGCAATGAAGGATGGTCTCTATGAGATTATTGGAGACACGAACATCAATGATCAAGCAGCAAGTTGATGGCTGAGATGGATAAGGCGGTTCTTTGGCATAAACGCTTAGGATATATAAGCAAAGAAGGGTTGCAAGTTCTCAGCAAGAAAGGTTTACTTGATAGTGACAAGGTAGAGAGACTTAACTTCTACAAGAGTTGCGTTCTTGGGAAGTAAAATCAGGTCAGCTTCAACATCAGAGTGCACAAGTCTAAAGGCATTCTTGACTACATTCATGCAGACCTTTGGGCACCAGCAAGAACACCAACTCAGGGAGGTAATGTTTACTTTCTGTCTTTAATTGATGATTATTCAAGAGAGGTTTGGGTTTATTTGCTTAGAAATAAATCAGATGTTTTGAATAAGTTAGTGGTGTGGAAAAGGCTGGAGGAAACTCAAACGGGCGAGGTAGTTAAGGTATTAAGAACCAATAATGGCTTAGAAATTTTTAACAAGGAACCTAATCAATTCTGTATATTAAATGGCATTCTAATACATAGAACGGTACTGAAAACCCCTCAGAAAAATGGAGTTACTAAGAGGATGAATAAGACCCTTATGGAAATGGTTAGGTGCATGTTAAACGGATCCAGATTACCAAAATGTTTTTGGGGGGAAGCGGTGTCTACTGTTGCTTATTTGGTTAATAGATCACTCTCTAGGGTTGTGTACCATAAGACTCCCGAAGAGATGTAGAGTGGAAAACCCCTTGAGTTGGACAACCTTAAAACTTTTGGGTGTGCTGTGTATGCATATCAAAAGGATGATATGCTTAGCCCAGGATCTAGAAAATATATGTTTCTAGGATATGGGGAAGGGTGATAGGTGCTTAAATATTCATATTTAAGCCCCCTTATTTACATTTGTTAAGTCCTTAGCTATGTTAATTTAGTCCATTTTACTTCATTTCTGTGTTTCACATGTTTTTTATAAGTTCTTGGATAAAAAGAAGCATTTTTGGCACCTAAAGGAAGAAATCTGGAAATCCTGGAGCAGCTGCTGGCAAAAGTGCGATCGATCGCACTATTGGGTGCGATCGAGCGCATAAGCACTCGTGCGCACATAAGCAGGATCGAGCGCAGCCATGCGATCGAGCGCAAAACGCATGCGATCGAGCGCACATGTACGGGCGTGAATAGTAAAACAACAGAACCAGTTTTGGAAATAGAGGAAGTTTTACGTTTTAAGAAGTTTAGGGTTTCCTGAGTCTTCTAGGGTTATTCAACCCCTATAAATACACCTGTAAACACACACAAAGGGCATCACTTTTTTTATATTTTGCTTAGCTCGGAGCTGTAAGCTTTGGAGAGGATTGACAACCTGTCTCCATAGTATTCTTCAGGTTTTATAGTTTATGTTTAGTTTATGCTATGATGTTTATCTTAGACAGCATGTATAACTAACTCTTTATAGGGCTCATTTGAAGCCCTAGTTATGCTTTCCCATATATATATATTCATCAATTATCTTTGCAATAGCCTTGATTATGATGCTTAAATTGATTAATGCCTGTGTTTATTTACATTCCTCATATGTGTATGTTTGATCAATATGTACATGTGGTATGGATTAGTTAGTTAGACCAATTTAGATGACCGAGTCCTGGGCCTAACAAGAGTAACAAAAGATATCCACACCGAATTCGTGGATTAATCAACTTGGGAAACCGGGAGTAGATACCATGCCCTAGGTCTCATGTGGTTTCTTAAGGAACAACTCAGTAGATACCATGCTGAATCCCTTAAGAAAGAAAAAAGTTAGAGTAGATACCATGCCTAACTCGGTGCTTAGGGAAATCAATAGCTTAAAGAGTAGATACCATGCCCTTAGGTTGGCAACCATTAGGTATTCATAGGAAGGCTAATGCATAGACCTATTACTCATTGGGAAAGTATGACTAGTGGTGGATATCAAAGCCTTATGTCTCATTATTATTAATTCACATTCAACTGTTATTTCGATCTTCTTTTATTAAGAAACTGATTCTAAAACGAAATTCACCAATCCTTTTGGAAATGATCTCACACTTGCACACTATGCTACCATTGACCTTATGCACTTGCAAGTAAAACTGTACGGTTATTTACTTATTTAATTAGGTAGATAAACGCGCAACAGGCTAAGGGGTATAAGTTGTGGTCCTTAGAGAAGAAGGATTGAAACTCATAATAAGTAGGGATGTTATTTTTAATGAATTGTTATTTCCCTACTTGGAGAAAACTTACCCTGCAGGGGCTAGTGAGCAAACTAGTTCGGTATTTATGGAGCATAGCATCAAGGAGAATTCAGTTCAAGTAGAGAAAGGAAGGCAAGATATTCGGACCAGGTAGAGCCCATTGATGAAGGTCAAGCTCAGGACACTCGAGTGTCACATCAAAAGGTGAAAATTTTGTGCACTATGATCATTAAAAAGAACTTTCCACTGATTAACTGGCCCTCTTGCCTCAGTAAGCAGTGAGTGTCACGTTAAAAGGTAAAAATTCTGATTGGTAGCATTAAGATCTGTTAGTTTCGTAGCCTTTTTGACTCGATTTAGTAAGTCCTTAGGGGTATCTTTACACCTAATGCCCTAAGACCATCTGGTTTGGGAGTCATTGGCTAAACGCTCGCTACATGAGTCAAATAGAAAGCTTAAGGAAACTAACTCGGCAAAAATCTCCCAAATAAAAGAAAAGAAGAAAAACTATGCCATTTTTGTTGATTCTAATAGGAAATTTGGTGAATCTTGAGACATCGAAACACTACACACTAGAATTATATGGAAACCCAATCTTTTATGTACTAGTTTACCACACACTAAAGTCAAACTTGTGATGTCTTAAACTGTCTCATGAAAGTGATTAGCGCTCAAAACTCTTATTCATTGCAAAGATATGTTTATATTTGTTAAGCTTGCTCATGAATGCGCATCATAGTTTTGTGTGAAGACCTAAACTTTTGTGGACACTATGAATATTGGATCTATCTGTGTATTGTTAATTTCATTTTAGTTTTTAGTTTTGTATTGCTAAGGGACTAGCAGTATGTAAGTTTGGGGGTGTGATAGGTGCTTAAATATTCATATTTAAGCCCCCTTATTTACATTTGTTAAGTCCTTAGTTATGTTAATTTAGTTCATTTTACTTCATTTCTGTGTTTCGCATGTTTTTATAGGGTCTTGGATAAAAAGAAGCATTTTTGGCACCTAAAGGAAGAAATCTGGAAATCCTAGAGCAGCTGTTGGCAAAAGTGCGATCGATCACACTATTGGGTGCGATCGAGCGCATAAGCGCTCGTGCACACATAAGAAGGATCGAGCGCAGCCTTACAATCGAGTGCAAAACGCATGCGATCGAGTGCGCATGTACGGGTATGAACAGTAAAACAGCAGAACCAGTTTTGGAAATAGAGGAGTTTTTACGTTTTAGGAAGTTTAGGGTTTCCTGAGTCTTCTAGGGTTATTCAACCCCTATAAATACAATTGTAAACACACACAAAGGACGTCACTTCTTTTATCTTTTGCTTAGCTCGGAGCTGTAAGCTTTGGAGAGGATTGACAACCTGTCTCCACAGTATTCTTCGGGTTTTATAGTTTATATTTAGTTTATGCTATGATGTTTATCTTAGACAGCATGTATAACTAACTCTTTATAGGGCTCGATTGAAGCCCTAGTTATGTTTTCCCATATATACATTCATTGATTATGTTTGCAATAGCCTTGATTATGATGCTTAAATTAATTAATGCCTCTGTTTATTTACATTCCTCATATGTGTATATCTGATCAATATGTGCATGTGGTATGGATTAGATAGTTAGACCAATTTGGATGACCGAGTCCTTGGCCTAACAAGAGTAACAAAAGATAACCACACCGGATTTTTGGATTAATCAACATGGGAAATTGGGAATAGAGACCATGCTCTAGGTCTCATGTGGTTGTCGATTTCCATAAATCTTATGCTTTCTTAAGGAACAACTCAGTAGATACCATGTTGAATCCCTTAAGAAAGAAAAGAGTTATAGTAGATACCATGCCTAACTCGGTGCTTAGGGAAATCAATAGCTTAAGGAGTAGATACCATGCCCTTAGGTTGGCAACCGTAAGGTATTCATAGGAAGGCTAGTGCATTGACCTATTACTCATTGGGAAAGTATGACTAGTGGTGGATATCAAAGCCCTATGTCTCATTATTATTAATTCACATTCAACAGTTATTTTGATCTTCTTTTATTAAGAAATTGATTCTAAAATGAAATTCACCAATCCCTATGGAAATGATCTCGCACTTGCACATTATGCTACCATTGACCTTGTGCACTTGCAAGTAAAACTGTACAGTATTTACTTATTTAATTAGGTAAATAAACCCACAACAAGTTTTCATCATTATTTTTATTCTACTTTAATTTTTCTAAAAATTTTAAGTTTCTGTTTTTTTCCTTTATTTTTATTCTCATCAAACCTTAATCGATTTCCTTTCTGTTTCAGGCACATCAAAACCTATCGCACCCTTCTGTGCGATCGAGCGTAATTAGGGCAGAGAGTCACCCGAGCAGTAGAGTTATTGCTGCACTGAAGTTGGTTTTCCTGATTTATGCTCGGACTTCGATCCTGACATCCAACATTCTTTCCCCTCGATCCCGAGCTTGAGCTGACCATCTGACAAAAGCTTAGGAACAATTTCAAGGAGAATGAAGAAGAATTCAAGAACGAAACACCAATGACGGAACAGCTTGAAAACCAGCAACCACCTGCACGAGTACCGATGAAGCATTCCTTCATCCCACAGAACATTGATCAGCCATCATGTATTGCATATCAACTTGAGGCGGCAAGAAACTATTACATATCTCCGTAAATATTGAATGCTTTGACTCACTTTAGGGGTACTCCCAATGAGGATCCACACTTGCACCTTCGAGAATTTTTCGATCTTTGCAAGTTCCAGCACATCCAAGGCTTAGACCAAGAAGGAATAAAGTTAATTCTTTTACCTTTTTCCTTAAAATATAATGCTAAATTATGGTATAATTCTTTGCCTGCAGTTTCTATCCACACTTGGGAGGAGTTGGCTAGCAAATTCCTAAGGAAGTTTTTCCCAGCCCAAAAGACGAGGCAAATGAGGAAGGAGATTCAGTCTTTCCAATAAAAGGATGGGGACACTTCAACGAGTTGCTACTCAAATGCCCACATAACAACCTACCTCAAGATGAACTGGTACAAGCTTTTTATCAAGGTTTGAGTGATACTAACAAAAGTATTGTTGATTCAGGTTGTGGAGGAGTGCTGATGGAAAAAAGCAGCGAAGAAGCTATGGAGCTCTTCGAAACCTTAAGCAAAGACACTCAGTAGTTCTCCTCTCAAGGTAGACATGTAACCAACGGTAAAGGTGTGTATGAGGTAAAGCTAAATGGAGGATCTTCTCCTCAAATAGCTACTGTGGAAAAGAAACTAGACCTGTTGGTTAAAGCCATGGCTGCTCAAAATACCTCATCTAGCCTACCAGCTACACCACTCCAGGTATGCGTTATGTTCCCAATTTGATCATAACACTGATACGTGTCCCTTGTATTCATTTGCAGATCCGGAACAAGAAAATTATGTTGGACCTAACAACTACCTGCCAAAGAACAATCCATATGCAAACACAACAATCAGAATAGTCAAGGACAGTAAAGAAACTTCCAACCAGTAGCCCAATCTGTTCTCGAACCAAAGAAGAACGACCTCGAAAGTCTCGTGAGGCAATTGGCGTCTCAGTAGCAACAATTAATGACCTCACAAAATCAGTTCATAGAAGAAACAAGGCAATTTCAGACTGAAATTAGACAAACCACTACAAAACATGAGCAAGCCATTCAAGGATTAGGGGTATAAATGGGACTGTTGGCCAAGGAATTGAGTAGCTAAAAGCAAGGAGAGCTCCCAGCCCAGCCACTGCCTAATCCAAGAGGACATCAGCAACTGAATGTTGTAACAACCTTAAGAAGTGGTAAGATCATCGGCACTAATGAGCCTACACAAGCATCTCCAGACCATACCTCTACATCTAAGGTAAAAGAGATGGAAAAGATAAATACACCTCCACCCTTCCCTCAAAGGTTGGTGAAACTTAAGAAAGAGACTAAACTGATTGATATTTTTGAAACCTTGAAAAAGGTGGAAATAAACATTCCTTTATTAGATGCAATCAAACAAATACCTGCATATGCTAAGTTTTTAAAAGATTATTGTACTAACAAAAGGAAGTTTCAGGAACATGAGACAATAGCCTTAACTGAAGAGGTAAGTGTTGTACTAGTAAGAAAACTACCACCAAAACTAACAGATCCGGGTAGTTTCACCATTCCTTGCAGGCTAGGTGACCAGCTATTTGAGCATGCACTATTGGATCTAAGAGCAAGCGTCAATCTGTTGCCATACAGTGTATTCGAGACACTAGGTTTGGGGGAGCTCCAACCGACCTCCATCAGTCTGCAATTGGCTAACAGAAGCATCAAACGACCAAGAGGTATCCTCGAGGATGTTTTGGTAAGAGTAGGTAAATTTATTTTACCCGTTGATTTTATCGTCTTAGATATGGAAGAATGTCATATACCATCACCCCTCCCCATCATTTTAGGAAGACCCTTTATGATAACTGCTGATACCAAAATTAATGTAAAAAAGGGCATCATCACGATGACAGTAAATGATGAGGACATGGAATTCCAAATATTTAATACATTAAAATCAACCAAAGATGATAATGCATACTCAAACATAAGCTTGATGCAAGGTGTTGTTGAGAAAGTTTCTCAAGTCCATCACAGTGTTCCATCGGAGACCATCCCCAACCATGAGGACACAAGATTGGAAATTAGGCCAGAGGATGACGATGTGATTAAAGACATCAATAGAACTATGCACCCCATCAAGAACATATCACAACCTCCAAGTAAGTATAATCCTCAAGTTCAAAATCCTGAACTTACTAATATGGCTTTTCCTTATTTTATTAACCAGGCACCAAGATTGAAGATGCAACAGCTATCAAGGGCACCTGAACCACCTGATGTGGGCTATAAGTGCCCCTTTCAATGGGAGTAGTACTGTATCAAGAGAGTGCTTGAGACGTTTCACATTTGCCAATCATGTAGCTCAAGCGCCTTTACTAAGGTTAGTGGCATTGAGGCCACTAACACATGGTAAGGTTGTATTGTTCCTACTTTGTCATTTCAGCTGCGGTAAGTTATTATTTTTGTCCATGCACACTGCTTGTGATCGAGTGCATCATTCAATGTGCTTGAGCACAAGAGTGCGATCGAGCATACTCTAGTGCGATCGAGCGTACTCGTGGCAAACAGTTTAGTGATAAATTTAAAAATTTCATTCACACGCACTCACTCACCCTCTCTTCACACATACTCACTCACTCGCATTCCCCCGTTTACCAACACTCTCACTCTCACACTCTCGAGTCCAGCATCACCACAAATCTTCACCCCCATCACCGCTCACTACAACCATCACCGCACCCCATCACCACCACTGTCACCACCACATCCCTTTCCATTGCACATTCACCCCATTTATAAGGTAACCCTTTTTTTTTTGTTCTCACACACGGTTTTTTTTTTTACATTTACTTCACAATTGTAATATTTATATGTGTTATCTGGTGTGTGATTGGCTATTTTTCATGTTTACAGGAGGTTGACGATCGTATTTGAGGGCTACCCACAGCTTTCAACTTTTGTTGCCCACAAGTTGTTCGACAAAAAGACTGACCGTGTGCGATCGAGTGCATAGTCTAGTGTGCGATCGAGTGCACATATTCGAGATCGATTGCAAATTTGATAGAAACTAGGATCAATATGTCAAAGCAAACCACTTCCACCTCCCGTGCCTCGAGCAGCCGTGCCTAGTCATCCCGGCCAAGCATCGAGCAGAGAGAACTTTTATTCGATACTACTTTCGCCATCGATGAAGTCTTCAAGCAAATGAATGCCACTCAATGGGCGGTCCAAGCTTTTAAACACCGGGGGTTGAAGAGGCTCTTTAAACCAGTCTGCTCGGCTGCTTACACCCAGCTGGTAGTCCAATTCTATGAGAGCATGTCTTTTGACTGCAGCAGACCGGGAGTATTGACTTCCTCAGTCCAGGGCTCATCCATTGAGGTGACTAGTGCCGACATAGCCACTGCTCTTCATTGCTATGATGAGTCCCCTCCGGAGGACACCTATATCAAGGAGCAACCGGACTCTTTCGACCTGTCCACGATTATTGAGGATATGTACGCTGGTCAGTACACCGACAGACACAACAACGCAGCGAGCCGGTCAAAGTTGCCTCAACCACTTTGGCTTGTAGACACTATCCTTCAGTGCAATGTGTGTCCATTGGGGCACAAGACACAAAGGAGAGACCAGCTTCTACAGACGTTGTATGCCTTCCACAGAGGTCACTGGTACTCTTTTCCCACTGTTATATGGAGCCAGCTGCATAAATTCTGGGATCATGTCCATGGCCGTCAGACCACAACAGCCAATGCATGGGGGCTTCCATTCTCATTCCTACTTTTGTAGATTTTCAAGAAGAAAGGGATTAAGGGGACCACCAGTGACGGACCAGTGCGAGAGCATCCCTTCTTCGAGAAGGCTCAATGGACACATAGTCTCTCGCACATGCCTCGAGGATTCCCAGCCCCTGCACCTGCAGCTGAGAGGGTTGAGGAGGATCATATAGAGACAAAGACCCCTGCAGTTAGCCCATTACGAGAGGAGGACCATCTGGACATAGGACCCACAAAGTCCCAGCACTTTCTCCCTGAGTTGTCCTCTTTTCTAGGTGAGGTCTCTGCAGCCACATCACTCGTGCACCAGCGCATAGATGGTTTAGAGGCATGGTTTGCACAACAGGAGGCGATGCTACAGGCCATTCTTGATCACTTACCTCCGGCATCCGGTACCTTTTCAACTGCACCACCCGATGATCAACAGTGAGAGGACACCCCATCTAGCTGAAGACATTAAACTTAGCGCTCATGGGAGGCACCCCAAAGCATATCCTTTTTAGTATTTTATTTTATTACTAGTATTTACTTTTCTATAGCTGTTTATTATTACTTGTTTTCCATTTTATGTTTGTTTGTCTTTCTTTTTCAAGGCAGAGTTAGTGCATCCAGTTGAAGTTTGGAGGCGTGCTACGAGCCATGCCAACTATATAGCTTTCCATCTCCCAGGTCAGATCCTTCCATGCTATTCACACATTGAGGACAATGTGCAATTTAAGTTTGGGGGTATGGGGACACACTCACACACATACTATGTCCCATTTTTTTTTTGTTTTTTTTATAGATAAATGCATGTTTATTCTGTTCCAAAAATTTTGAGTGATCTAAACAAACAATGTGATTTGACTTCATAAGTGAGCTTAACACTTTGAACACATAGGCCGATAATTAAGTTTTGATCATAGATCACTTACTTTTAGGCATTTAAGGATTCACAAGTTTGATATGAACTAACATGAGCACATTAGCACATAGTTGTGTGGGGTATGACATGCAATTTTGATTTGTTTCTTTTGCTCAAATGTGAACCAGATGACTTGTTAGATTAATGCTTTGGCATAAAAAAAATTGTTATTGCTAAAAAAGAAAAAAATGCTCCTAAAGATCAGTAAACTAATTTTTCACTAAGTAACTAGCTCTCTTGCCTTAGTAAGCAGTGAGTGTCACTAAAAAGGCAAAAATTTTGTGCACTATGATCATTAAAAAGAACTTTCCACTGATTAACTGGCCCCCTTGCCTCAGTAAGCAGTGAGTGTCACGTTAAAAGGTGAAAATTCTTATTGGTAGCATTAAGATCTGGTAGTTTCGTAGCCTTTTTCACTCGATTTAGTAAGTCCTTAAGGGTATCTTTACACCTAATGCCCTAAGACCATCTGGTTTGGGAGTCATTGGCTAAATGCTCGCTACATGAGTCAAATAGAAAGCTTAAGGAAACTAACTCGGCAAAAATCTCCCAAATAAAAGAAAAGAAGAAAAACTATGCCATTTTTGTTGATTCTAATAGGAAATTTGATGAATCTTGAGACATCGAAACACTACACACTAGAATTATATGGAAACCCAATCTTTTATGTACTAGTTTACCACACACTAAAGTCAAACTTGTGATGTCTTAAACTGTCTCATGAAAGTGATTGGCGCTCAAAACTCTTATTCATTGCAAAGATATGTTTATATTTGTTAAGCTTGCTCATGAATGCGCATCATAGTTTTGTGTGAAGACCTAAACTTTTGTGGACACTATGAATATTGGATCTATCTGTGTGTTGTTAATTTCATTTTAGTTTTTAGTTTTGTATTGCTAAGGGACTAACAATATGTAAGTTTGGGGGTGTGATAGGTGCTTAAATATTCATATTTAAGCCCCCTTATTTACATTTGTTAAGTCCTTAGTTATGTTAATTTAGTTCATTTTACTTCATTTCTGTGTTTCACATGTTTTTATAGGGTCTTGGATAAAAAGAAGCATTTTTGGCACCTAAAGGAAGAAATCTGGAAATCCTAGAGCAGCTGCTGGCAAAAGTGCGATCGATCGCACTATTGGGTGCGATCGAGCGCATAAGCGCTCATACGCACATAAGAAGGATGGAGCGCAGCCATGCGATCGAGCACAAAACGCATGCGATCGAGCGCACATGTACGGGCATGAACAGTAAAACAGCAGAACCAGTTTTGGAAATAGAGGAAGTTTTACGTTTTAAGAAGTTTAGGGTTTCCTGAGTCTTCTAGGGTTATTCAACCCCTATAAATACACCTGTAAACACACAGAAAGGACATCACTTCTTTTATATTTTGCTTAGCTCGGAGCTGTAAGCTTTGGAGAGGATTGACAACCTATCTCCACAGTATTCTTCAGGTTTTATAGTTTATGTTAAGTTTATGCTATGATGTTTATCTTAGACAGCATGTGTAACTAACTCTTTATAGGGCTCAATTGAAGCCCTAGTTATGCTTTCCCATATATATATATTCATCGATTATCTTTGCAATAGCCTTGATTATGATGCTTAAATTGATTAATGCCTGTGTTTATTTACATTCCTCATATGTGTATGTTTGATCAATATGTACATGTGGTATGGATTAGTTAGTTAGACCAATTTAGATGACCGAGTCCTGGGCCTAACAAGAGTAACAAAAGATATCCACACTGAATTCGTGGATTAATCAACTTGGGAAATCGGGAGTAGATACCATGCCCTAGGTCTCATGTGGTTTCTTAAGGAACAACTCAGTAGATACCATGCTGAATCCCTTAAGAAAGAAAAAAGTTAGAGTAGATACCATGCCTAACTCGGTGCTTAGGGAAATCAATAGTTTAAAGAGTAGATACCATGCCCTTAGGTTGGTAACCATTAGGTATTCATAGGAAGGCTAGTGCATTGACCTATTACTCATTGGGAAAGTATGACTAGTGGTGGATATCAAAGCCTTATGTCTCATTATTATTAATTCACATTCAACTGTTATTTCGATCTTCTTTTATTAAGAAACTGATTCTAAAACGAAATTCACCAATCCTTTTGGAAATGATCTCACACTTGCACACTATGCTACCATTAAACTTATGCACTTGCAAGTAAAACTGTACGGTTATTTACTTATTTAATTAGGTAGATAAACGCGCAACAGGCTAAGGGGTATAAGTTGTGGTCTTTAGAGAAGAAGGATTGAAACTCATAATAAGTAGGGATGTTATTTTTAATGAATTGTTATTTCTCTACTTGGAGAAAACTTACCTTGCAGGGGCTAGTGAGCAAACTAGTTCGGTATTTGTGGAGCATAGCATCAAGGAGAATTCAGTTCAAGTAGAGCAAGGAAGGCAAGATGTTCGGACCAGGTAGAGCCCATTGATGAATGCCAAGCTCAGGACACTCGAGAGGAGGTAGAACTAGAAGGGGATGATGCAGGGAGTCAGAATGACTATCAGCTCACAAGGGACCGGGAAAGAAGGCTGGTGTAACAACCCATCCCGGGTTGGCCACCCCCAAGACGGTGTCATCACATTTTAGGAATCCCAGCATGACACATATATGCAACAATTAAACAAAATAAACTAACAAGAATTTTTACTATAACCCTCAGCCCTCAACAGGGAAGGTACATCGATTTGATATAATTTAAACATAATATACAACTTAACATGCATGAATATTTACAAATAAGTTTTTGTTTTTCATTTTCTCATTTGTTTGAGGAGACTAACACGTACATTGCTTACAGCAAATGATTTCGTCTGACTTTCAACCCACCAGACTACTAGTCCTGTCTGCTACCTGAAATCATTGTATAATGAGGGGTGAGCTTCACAAACTCAGTGAATTAAATTTACTAAAACTATTCCTATTTCGTAAATAGTCCTTTAATATTTAATCTTTTATTTCTCCTATAACTAGATAATAGCAAAAAGTCTAATATTTAAATAATTCCCATATTTCTGTCTTTTTCTCATTTTCTCACTGTAACTGTCTCTCTCTAGGAGACTCATCCACCTATAATTAAATTCACAAGAATATACCACACCTCATCATTTCAATAATGCAAGCAATAATTAAAACAAATGCAATGCATAAATGATTATGATGGGAACGTCTTCCCACCTGTCGACAAGTTATAATTATCTTAGACCGGCCCCTTCCTTGTTCTTTACAGCTTATCCTGGCTGTCACGAAATTTATTTCCAGCATATACCCACTGTCACGTTGTCCCTTTTATTTCCAGCATGTACCGACTGTCACGGTTGTTCCATTAGACTGGCCCCTTTTCGGTTCTTTCGATTATCTTATTTAATGCATATGCATATGATCAACGATATGAAATATGCCTATGAATAGTAATATAACAATAACATACATAAAAATATTTAAATTGACTACCTTGATCATTCTCAATTTATCATTGAAATAAATTCCCCAAAAAGTTTCTCCTCATATATCACATCTATTGATTAATCATAACTCATCAAGAATTTTACTTATCTATTTTATTATTAAATCAGATTATTATCTCACTAATTTCTTCTCCTCATATATCACATAAATTTATTTACCCAGACTCGTACCGAATTTTTATTTATCCCCTTTACTATCAAATTAAGTCATTATTCTAATAATGTTTCTTTTTACATAATAATTTTCTAGGTGTCCAATATTTATATTATACCTATCGACCAAATATTTATCTACCACCAAAGCATACACTAATAATTAAATTTAATATTATCACTAAATATTTGATTTTTATTTAGACTACTTAAAGTAAATCCAACTCACCACGTAGTACTTAAAGCTACCCGTGGATCACCTCCTTAACTTTTTTCGTTCTTCTCCGAAACTTCCTCCGATTGCTGATCGCCAACACCTGACATAATATTTGTATTCAATTTCTAATTATTTCTTCATTTCTTCATAAACCACACCCTTTAAAAATTCCCACTTTGAATTTGGAGAAATTTCAGAAATACTAAAAATTCAAAAATAAATATTATATTATTACCTTCTGCTTTTCTGATAGCTATTCGTGACTCTCTATGAAATTCCACAATAAACTCCTTCAAAATTTTGTTATTTCAACATTTAGTTAGATCCCCAAATATTTAAGGAAATAGAGAAATAGATAGAAAACTTACACGAAATTGGTTAAATGTTAACTCTGTTTAAGTAAGGATATATATAAGCCAGAGTGCTGTTGTCGACCTAAAAAAATCACTCATTATTACTTTTGAAACAATAAACTCCTTGCTGCCTTACATGCAGCAAGGCAGCTCCCTCTTGCCGACAAGTGGCGACACCTATTGCCATATTTTTTTTATCTCTCTTTTTTTCTTTTTTTGTCTTTCTCTTACATTTTCTTACTTCTTCAAACTTCTGGGACGTTCACGTCCTAGATTATTTTATATTTTTTTCACAACTTATCTTTCTTCTTTTCTTCTTTTTTTCTTTTTTTACTGTTCATTCAATTTTTTTCAAAAAAAATATTTTATTCAATTCTACATCCTTCACGCAAATATGTTATTTTAATTTCATGTCATATTTATTAATTTACTTTTTTGCCCTTATTTTACAAATACGGGTATTACAATTCTACCCACCTTACAAAAATTTCGTCCCTGAAATTTCTTTACCTAAAATCAAGAAAAGAGTTGGGGAAAATCCTTTCTCATTCTTGCTTCATGCTCCCACGTGACTTCTTCGACATCTCTATTTCGCCATGAATCAAGGGAATGAATTTATTACGCAAGACTTGATCCTTTTTATCTAGGATTTTGTCTAGTATTTGCATAAAAGTCAAATCTTCTTGAAATTCTATCGCCTGATTCGAGATAATATGGGATTCATCGTGTAAGTCCTTTCTCAGCAGTGACACCTGAAATACGTTATGTAGTTGCTTTAATTCCGGAGGCAAATCCAAATGGTATGCTACGGGCCCAATTCTCTCAATCACCTCATATGGCCCCACGAATCTAGGGCTCAGCTTTCCCTTCTTTTTAAATGTCAACACTCCATTCCACGAAGATATCTTAAAAAATACCCAATCACCAACTTGGAACTCGAGAGGTCGTCTTCTTTTATCAGCATATCCCTTTTGTCTGTTCTGGGCTGCTCTGAGGTTCTCCCTAACCAGTTTAATCCTCTCAGTAGTCAAGGTTATCATTTCTGGGCCATATATCTTTCCCTCTCTAACTTCTTCCCAGCATACAGGAGTTCTACATCGTTTACCATATAAAGCCTCAAAATGTGCCATCCCAATACTAGTTTGATGCTAATTATTGTATGCAAACTCAATCAGAGGCAAATAAGCATCCCAGCTTACTGAGAAACTCAATACACTTGCTCTCAGCATATATTCTAGTATTTTGATGATTCTCTCCGTCTGCCCATCCGTTTGTGGATGAAAGGCTGTACTAAACTGTAATTGCGTACCCATAGCTTCTTGGAAACCCCTCCAAAATCTAGAAGTAAATCTAGAATCTCTATCTGAAACAATACTCAAGGGTACTCCATGTAATTTTATAATCTTAGCTACATACAATTCAGCCAATTTTTCTGGATTCTATTTAGTTTTAATAGGAAAAAAATGTGAAGACTTAGAAAGTCTATCCACTATAACCCATATGGCATCATGCCCTATCTGGGTACGGGGAAAACCAGAGACAAAATTCATACTCACATTTTCCCATGGCCACTCAGGTATTGGAAGAGGTTGTAATAAACCTGCTGGATGTTTATTCTCAAACTTTACCTATTGACAAGTCAAACATCTAGCAATATATTCTGCTATATCCTTCTTCATCTCTGACCACCAATAATTCTGTTTCAATCCCCTGTGCATCTTATTATTACCTGGGTGCGTGAAATATACAGAATCATGAGCTTCCCTTAGTATCTCCTTCCTTATCTCCACATCATTAGGAACACAAACTCTATACCCCAATACTACAATGCCATCTTCTCTAATTCTAAACTCAGTTGACTTCCCGCTTAACACTTCCCGCCTAATCTTCTTTATCCCTTTATCTCTACCTTGCATCAGTAATAAATGATCAATAATAGGAGATTGTATCATCATATTTTCCATCAATACTCCTCTATCATTGATACTCAACTTCATCCTCATTCTTCTTAACTCTATCATCAAGCTAGTATTATGACTCCCAATAGCAGCTAATCTCCCTGTAGCCTTTCTACTCAATGCATCAGCTACTACATTAGCCTTTCCTGGATGATAGTGAATCGTACAGTCATAATCATAGATCAACTTCATCCATCTTCTCTGCCTTAAATTCAACTCCTTCTGGGTTGGTAAATGCGTCAAGCTTTTATGATCAGTAAAAATTTCACAATTGGCTCCATATAGATGATGTCTCCAAATCTTCAAAGCAAAAACTATGGCAGCCAATTCTAAATCATGGGTCGGGTAATTCCTCTCATGGTTCTTCAGTTGCCTAGATGCATAAGCTATAACTCTACCATGTTGCATCAACACACATCCCAACCCTTGATGTGACGCATCACTATAGACTACAAATACTTCATCACCAGAAGGAAGCATTAACACCAGGGCAGTAATCAGTTTCTCTTTCAACAGTTGAAAACTTCTCTCACATTCCTCTGACCACCTAAACTTCACATCCTTCCTGGTCAATTTAGTCAATGGTCCAGCAATCATAGAAAATTTTTGGATAAATATTCTACAATAACCAGCCAACCCCAAAAAGCTTCTAATTTCAGTTACACTCGTGGGTCTTTCCCAATTCAACACCGCTTCCAGTTTCTATGGGTCAACTACTATCCCCTCTCCTGACACAACATGCCCCAAGAAAGATATGTCGCTCAACCAAAAGTCACATTTAGAGAACTTCACATATAATTTCTATCTCCTCAGAATCTCCAACACTATCTCCAAATGTTGTATATGCTCCTCTTCATTCTTGGAATATACCAAAATATCATCAATAAACATAATCACAAATCTATCCAAGAATGGTTTAAACACCCGATTAATAAGATCCATAAATCATACAAGAGCATTAATCAAGCCAAATGGCATCACCAAGAACTCATGATGGCCATAACGTGTCCTAAAAGCAGTCTTATGCACATCTCCCTCCTTTATCCTCAATTAATGATAACCCGACCTCAGGTCTATCTTAGAAAACACTCTAGCTCCCTATAATTGTTCGAATAAATCATCTATCCTGGGGCAAAGGATATCTATTCTTGATGGTGATCTTTTTCAGCTGTCTATAATCAATACACAACCTCATTGTCCCATCCTTCTTCTTAACAAATAACACAGGGGCTCCCCAGGGTGATTGATAGATGCTTAAATATTCATATTTAAGCCCCCTTATTTACATTTGTTAGGTTCTTAGTTATGTTAATTTAGTCAATTTTACTTCATTTGTGTGTTTCACATGTTTTTATAGGGTCTTGGAGAAAAAGAATAATTTTTGGCACCTAAAGGAAGAAACCTGGAAATCCTGGAGCAGCTTCTAGTCAAAGTGCGATCGATCGCACTACTGCATGCGATCGAGCGCAAATGTGATTGTGCTCACACAAAAAGGATCGAGCACAGCACTTGCGATCGAGCGCAAGACGCATGCGATCGAGCGCACATGTACGGGCGTGAACAGTAAAACGACAGAACAAGTTTAGGAAATAAAGTAGGTTTTGCGTTTTTGGAAGTTAGGGTTTCCAGAGCTTGCTAGGATTACTCAAGCCCTATAAATACACCTGTAAAGCACACACAAATTATCACTTCTTGGAGATCACTTCTGTTATCTTTTGCTTAGCTCGAAGTTTTAGGCTTTGGAGAGGATTGACAACCCGTCTCCCTAGTATTCTTCGGGTTTTATATTTTATGCTTAGTTTATATATGATGTTTATCTCAGACAGCATGTGTAACTAACTCTTTATAGGGCTCGATTGAAGCCTTAGTTATGCTTTCCCTTATATTTATTCATTGATTATCTTTGCCAATAGCCTTTATTTTGTTGCTTAACTTGATTAATGCATGTGTTTATTTAAATTCCTCATATGTATGTGTATAGCCAACGTATGCATGTGGTATAGATTGGTTAGTTAGATCAATTTGGATGACTGAGTCTTGGGTCTAACAATAGTAACAAAAGATATCCACACCGGATTCTTGGGTTAATCAACATAGGAAACTAGGAGTAGATACCATGCCCTAGGTCTCATGTGGTTGTCGATTTCCATAGCCCTTATGCTTTCTTTAGGAACAACTCAGTAGATACCATGCTGAATCCCTCGAGAAAGAAAAGAGTTAGAGTAGATATCATGCCTAACACATTGCTTAGGGAAATCAATAGCTTAAGGAGTAGATACCATGCCCTTAGGTTGGCGACCATTAGGTATACATGATAAGGCTAGTGCATTGATTACAAACTTGGAAAGAATGACTAGAGGTGGATATCAAAGCCCTATGTCTTTATTATTATTAAATCACATTCAACAGTTATTTCTTTCTTTTTACTTTGAAGAAACTAATTCTAAAACCGAACTTTACCAATCCCTGTGGAGATGATCTTGCATTCGCACACTATTCTACTGTTGACCTTGTGCACTTGCAAGGAAAACGAGTGCGATTATTTGCTTATTTATTTAGGTAAATAAACACGCAACAAGTTTTTGGCGCCATTGCCGGGGATTGCGCTAAATTTCCTTTTAGAATTAATTTCATTTAGTTTAATCATTGTATTCATATTTTTCTAAAAATCATTAATTTCTGTTTATCATCTTTATTTTTATCAAACCCTAATTGATTTTTCTTCTGTTTCAGGCACATCAAACCCTAACAGAACTTTCTGTGATACTTGCGATCGATCGCAACCTTCTGTGCGATCGAACGCAAATAAGACAGAGAGTTACCCGAGCAGCAGAGTTGAACTGCTGCACTGAAGCTGGTTTACCTGATTTATGCACGGACTTCGATCCCGACATCCAATCTTTTTTCCTCTCGATCCTGAGCTTGAGCAGACCATCCAACAAAGGCTTAGGAACAATTTCGAGTAGAACGAAGAAGAATTCGAGAAGGAAGAACCAATGGCAGAACAACTCGAAAACCAGCAACCACCTGCACGAGTACCAATGAAGCAGTCCTTCATTCCACGGAACCTTGATCAACCATCATGTATCGCTTATCAACCGGAGGCAGAAGGCAACTATTACATATCTTCGCAAATCTTGAGTGCCTTAACTCACTTTAGGGGTATACCTAACGAGGATCCACACCTGCACCTTCGGGAGTTTTTCGACCTTTACAAGTTCCAGCACATCCGAGGACTAGACCAAGAAGGAATAAGGTTAATTCTGTTCCCCTTTTCCTTAAAAGATAATTTTAAACTGTGGTACAATTCTATGCCTACAGTTTCTATCCACACTTGGGAGGAGTTGGCTAGCAAATTCCTAAAGAAGTTTTTTCCAGCCCAAAAGATGAGACAGATGAGGAAGGAGATCTAGTCCTTCCAACAAAAAGATGGGGACCCCTTCTTCGAAGCATGGGACACTTCAACGAGCTACTACTCAAATGCCCACATCACAACCTGCCTCAAGATGAACTGGTACAAGCATTTTACGAAGGTTTAAATGATACTAACAAAAGTATTGTTGATTCAGGTTGTGGAGGAGTGCGGATGTAGAAAAGTAGCGAAGAAGCAATGGAGCTCTTTGAAACCCTAAGTGAACACACTCAGCAGTTCTCCTTTCGAGGTAGACATGTAACCAAGGGTAAAGGTGTGTATGAGGTAAATCTGAATGGAGGATCTTCTCCTCAAATAACTGCTGTGCAAAGGAAACTAAACCTATTGGTTAAAGCCATGGCTGCTCAAAATGCCTCATCTAGCCTACCGACTACCCCGCTCTAGGTATGTGCAATATGTTCCCAATACGACCATAATACTGACACTTGTCCTTTGTATTCATCTGCAGATGTGGAACAAGCAAATTATATGGGACCTAACAACTATCCCCCAAAGAACAACCCATATGCAAACACTTATAACCCCGAAAGGAGAAACCACCCAAATTTCTCTTGGAACAACAACCAAAATACCCTTAACCAGCAAGGGCAGCAAAGAAACCACAGGCTCACTGCTCATACTGCTCTCGAACCAAAGAAAAATTACTTCAAAAGTCTTGTGAGACAGCTGGCCACTCAGTAGCAGCAATTAATGACCTCACAAGATCAGTTCATGGCAGATGAAAGGAAATTCTGGACTGAACTAAGACAAACTATAGCAAAGCATGAACAAGCCATAGAATGACTAGAGGAACAAATGGGACAACTGGCGAAAGAGCTAAGTGGCAGAAAGCAAGGTGAGTTACCAGCTCAAACATTGCCTAACCCTGGGGGGCATCTACAATTGAAGGCTGTCCCAACCTTGAGAAATGGCAAAGTGATAGGTTCTGACGAGTCTGCATCAACATCCAAAGAGACATCATCGGCATCAAGGGTAAGTGAGACGGAGAAGGTGAATACACCACCCTTCCCGCAAAGGTTAGTAAAACAAAAGAAAAACAATAAACTGATTGATATTTTTGAAACCTTGCGGAAAGTTGAAATTAACATTCCTTTATTAGATGCAATTCACCAAATACCTGCCTATGCTAAGTTCCTAAAAGATTTTTGCACTCATAAGAGAAAATTTTAAGAGCATGAAACAGTAGCATTAACTAAAGAAGTAAGTGCTGTGATATTAAGAAAACTCCCACCAAAACTGAAAGATCCGGGTAGTTTTACTATTCCCTGTAGAATAGGTGATCAACTGTTTGAGAGAGCATTACTAAACTTAGGAGCGGGTGTGAAATTACTACCATACACAGTATTTGAAACCCTAGGTTTGGGGGAGCTACAACCGACTTCCATTACCTTACAATTAGCAGATAGGAGTATTAAAAGACCTAGGGGTATTCTCGAGGACGTCCTAGTAAAGGTTAGTGAGTTCATTGTACGTGCTGATTTCATTATATTAGACATAGAGGAATTCCCTTGCCCATCATATTAGGGAGACCCTTCATGAGAATAGCCGACACTAAGATTTGTATGAAAAGGGTATAGCGAGTATGAAAATCAATGGTGAAAAAAAGAATTTAAAATATTTGATGCTATGAAATTGCCTCAAGATGACTTGGAATGCTTTAATATATGTATGATACAAAACTTTGTTGAGAAAGCTTTTCAGGTCTAACATATTGATCCATTGGAGACTACCATCACCCATAGCTTCACGGAGGTGGAGATTGAGCAAGAACCTGAAGATGTTACTGATGACATCATCACAACTGTGCACCTCTTTGAGACCTCTCCAAAACACTCTAGTAAGTATACTCCTCCATTTGAATCTCTCATACCTACTAATGCTACTCTTCTACCTTCTATTGTCCAGGCACCAACATTGGAACTAAAGCAGCTACCCGAGCATTTAATGTATGCCTATTTGGGAGAAAAGAAGACTTTACTTGTGATTGTAGCTGTTAACTTGAGTAGTGGAGAAGAAGAGAAACTGTTAAGAGTTCTTAGGGAGCATAGATCTTCCATTGGATGGACCATTGCTGACATTAAGGGGATAAATCCAGCCAAATGCATGCATAATATCTACCTAGAAGAAGAAGCAAGGCCCACTCGAGATACTCAAAGGAGACTTAACCCACACATGAAAGAGGTAGTAAAGGCCAACGTATTAAAGCTACTAGATGTTGGCATTATCTACCCCGTATCAGACAGTAAATGGGTGAGTCCGGTTCAAGTTGTTCCTAAAAAGAGTGGAATTACCGTTGTAAAAAATGAACATGAGGAGCTCATACCTACAAGAAAGACAACTGGTTGGAGGGTATGCATTGACTATCGGAAATTGAACAAAGTAACTAGAAAAGATCATTTCCCCATGCCATTCATTGATAAAATGTTAGAGAGATTAGTGGTCACAGCTATTATTGCTTCTTGGATGGGTACAGTGGATACAACCAAATTGCCATAGCACCTGAGGATCAAGAAAAGACTACCTTCACATGTCTATTTGGTACATTTGCTTATCGAAGAATGCCATTCGATTTATGCAAAGCACCAGCCACTTTTCAAATATGTATGATGAGCATATTTTCCGATATGGTGGAGAAATAAATTGAGGTATTCATGGATGATTTTAGTGTCTTTGGTTCTGATTTTGATGAATGCCTAAATCGTTTATAGAATGTCCTAAAGAGATGTGAAGAGAGTAACTTAGTGCTGAATTGGGAGAAATGCCACTTCATGGTTCAACAAGGTATTATCTTGGGTCACTCCATCTCAAACAGAGGTATCGAGGTAGACAAGTCTAAGATAGACATCATTTCAAAGCTACCTCCCCCTCTCACAGTCAAGGGAATTAGAAGTTTCCTTGGACATATCGGTTTCTATAGAAGATTCATCAAGGATTTCTCCAAAATCTCGAGACCTCTTTGTGCATTGTTGGCTAAAGATACCAAGTTTGAATGGAATGATGACTGTATGCAAGCTTTCAACACATTAAAGAATGTTCTCACCTCTGCCCCGATAATGATGGCACCGGATTAGAATCTCCCTTTCGAATTAATGTGTGATGCCAGTGAATTCGCCTTGGGAGCTGTCTTATGTCAAAGAATCAATAAGGTACCTCATGCTATTTACTATGCTTCTAGAACTTTAAATGATGCTCAACTTAACTATTCTACTATTGAAAAAGAATTATTAGCTATTATTTTTGCTTTAGAGAAGTGTAGATCATATCTTATTGGTTCTAAAGTTATTGTATTCACTGACCATGCTGTTGTGAGATATTTGTTTTCTAAGAAAGATGCAAAGTCTAGGCAAATCAGATGGGTACTCCTATTACAAGAATTTGATTTAGAAGTCAAAGACAAGAAAGGCAGTGATAATGTAGTTGCAGATCATTTGTCAAGGCTACCCTATGAGAATGATGATAAAGAGTTGCCTTTGAATGAGAACTTCCCTGATGAACAACTATTCGCACTAGAGGTAAAACTTCCATGGTACAATGATATAGTAAATTATCTAACTGCTAAAGTTTTTCCCCCAGGAATGACCACTCAAGAAAAGAAACAGCTAATATCCCTGTCAAGACACTACCATTAGAATGACCCTAACCTATTCAAAGTTTGCCCCGATCAAATCATCAGACGATGTATCCTAGAAGAGGAGCACTTGAGCTTATTGCAACACTGCCACCAGTTTGCTTGTGGAGGACATTTTGGGGCAAAACGAACAGCTCTTATGGTACTACAATCTGGTTTTTATTGGCCTAATCTATTTAAAGATGTTTTCTTCTTTTGTAGCTCATATGATAGATGTCAGCGGACAAGTAACATCTCTTCCCGAAATCAGATGCCCCTACATAATATTCATGTAGTATAATTTTTTGATGTATGGGGCATTGATTTTATGGGACCATTTCCTAACTCTTTTGGTTATTTATATATTCTTGTGGGTGTGGATTATGTGTCCAAATGGGTTAAGGCTGTCCCCTGAAAAACTAATGATCACAAAGTAGTTGTAAAGTTTCTACAGGCTAACATCTTTACGCGATTTGGGACTCCAAGAGCAATCATCAGTGATGGGGGCAGCCACTTTCATCATCGCACTTTCTCCGAACTACTCTAAAAATATGGGATCACTCATAGAGTTAGCACTCCATATCATCCTTAAACCAGTGGTTAAGTGGAGATAAGCAGCTGTGAGATCAAAGGAATCTTAGAAAGGACAGTGAAGCCTAATCGGAAGGATTGGTCTCTACGCCTAAATGATGCTCTATGGGCATATCAGACAGCTTATAAGATTCTAATTGGCATATCTCCCTACTGCCTAGTCTTCGAAAAAGTGTGCCATCTCCCAATAGAATTAGAACATTGAGCAGATTGGGCCATAAAGCAGTTCAACTTCAACATGAAACAAACGGGTGAGAATAGAAAGTTGCATCTAAATGAACTTGAAGAATTGAGATATGATGCCTATAAGAATGCCAAGTTGTACAAAGAATGGACAAAAGCCTATCATGACAAACAACTAGTACAGAAGGAGTTCCATGTAGGACAAAAGGTGTTGCTATATGACTCACGATTAAGACTGTTCCCAGGCAAGCTCAAGTCCAGATAGTACGGTCCGTATATGGTCACCAAGGTCTTCCCTCATGGTGCATTAGAAGTCTGTGGCCCCAATGGAAATCAGCCCTTTACGATAAATGGACACAGAGCCAAGCCTTACCCCAATATTAACTTTTCTCTAAGAGATGAAGACTTAGCACTTGAATCAGGACAGTATACAGCAAAAACACAAGCACTGGAGCCACAAGAGGTGGACTCTAAGTGCTTCCTTCCAACCAACTAGCACTGTAGCACGAGAGTGCTTGAGCAAGTTCATTTCGATTACCCATACAGCTCAAGCATCTCTACTAAGGTTAGTGGTACTGAGGCCACTAACACATGGTAACGTTGTATTGTTCTTATTTTTCAGTTACGGTAAGTTTTCATTTTTGCCCGTGCACACTGCTTGCGATCGAGCGCACAATTTAATACGCTCGAGCGCAAGAGTGCGATCGAGTGCACCATTGAATATGCTCGAGTGCATGAGTGCAATCGGGCGCACTCGTGGCAGACAATTTAGTTATAAGTTTTAAAATTTTCATTCACACTCACTCACTCTCTCTTCACTGTTCACTCACACCCTCTCACTCGCACTCTCCCATTACAAACCACCACTCTCACACTCTCTACTCCAGCATCACCACCATCACCAACCATCACCACTAACCACCATCGCCACCATCCAGCACCTACTAGCACCGTCACATCCCCGTCCCAATTACACATTCCTTCCATACACAAGGTACCCATTTCGTTCACACACACGGATTTTAATGTTTTATCTGCACATTCAGTATAAATATATGTTATCTTGTGTATGATTGGGTCCTAATCTGTTTGCAGGAGGTTAGGAACACACTCGGATCCACAAAACTACAGCTTAGTCCTTTGTTGCCCACAACCTGCTCGAGGAAAAGCCTGACTGTGTGGGATCAAGCACATGACTGTTGCGATCGAGTGCATAGTCCGGTGTGCGATCGAGCGCACATATTTGAGATCGATCGCAAAATTTGGCAGAACCTAGGATCGATATGTCAAAGCAAACTGCTTCCACCTCCCGTGCATCAAGCAGCCGTGCCACGTCATCCCGGCCTAGCATCGAGCAACGAGAGCTATTATTTGAGACTACTTTTGCCGTCGATGACGCCTTCAAACACATAGACGCCACTAAATGGGCCATCCAAGCATTTAGACATCAAGGGTTGAAGAGGCTTTCCAAGCTGGTTTGCTCGACTGCATACACCCAACTGTGGTCCAGTTTTATGCGAGCCTATCCTTTGACTGCAGCAGACCAGGAGTACTGACTTCTTCAATCTAGGACACACCCATAGAAGTGACTAGTGCCGACATAGCCGCTGCTCTTCATTGCTCTGAAGAGTCTTCTCCGGAGGACACTAATATAGTGGAGCAGCCGAAGTCCTTTGCCTTGTCTGAGATCATTGAGGACATGTGCGCTAGTCAGTATGCTGATAGGCCCAACAACGCAGTAAGCTGGTCAAAATTACCTCCACGACTTTGGCTCGTAGATACCATCCTTCAGCGCAACGTGTGTCCATTGGGGCACAAAACACAGCGGATAGACCAATTTCTACAGACCTTATATGCCTTCCAAAAAGGTCACTAGTACTCTATTCTGGCTATTATATGGAGCCAGTTGCATAAATTATGGGATCACGTCCATGGCCGTCAGACCACCATGGCCAATGCATAGGGCCTCCCTTTCCCGTTCCTACTCTCCTACACACTCAAAAAGAAAGGGATTAAGAGGACCACCAGCGACGGACCAGTGCGAGAGCATCCCTTCTTCAGGAAGGCTCAGTGGACACATATCCTCTCGCACATGCCTCGAGGACTCCTAGCACCTGCTCCTGCAGCTAAGAGAGTTTAGGAGGATCGTATGGAGACCGAGACCCCTGTAGTTAGCCCAGTAGGAGAGGAGGACCATCTGGACATGGGACTCACAGAGTCCCATCACTTTCTAACTGAGCTATCCTCCTTCTGAGGTGAGGTCTTTGCCGCTACCACACTCGTGCATCAATGCATAGATAGTTTGGTGGCACAGTTTGCATGACAGGAGGCTATGCTACAGGCTATTCTTGATCGCCTACCTCCGGCACCCGGTACCTCTTCGACTGCACCACCTGATGATCAACAGTGAGAGGGTACCATGTCTGGCTAAAGACGTTAAACTTAGCGCTCATGGGAGGCACCCCAAAGAATATCCTTTTTAGTATTTTTGTTTTATTGTTAGTATTTACTTTTCCATGTCTATTTATTATTACTTGTTTTCCATTTTATATTTGTTTTTCCTTTCTTTTTCAAGGATAGAGTGAGTGCATCCAGTCGAAGTTTGGGGGCGTGCTACGAGCCATGCCAGCCATTAGTTCTCCATCTCCCAAGTCAGCTCCTTCCATGCTATTCACACATTGGGGATAATGTGTAATTTAAGTTTGGGGGTATGGGGACACACTCACACACTCACTATGTCCCATTTTTTTTTTAATAGATAAATGCATGTCAATCTGTTCCAAAAATTTTGGGTTATCAAAACAAAGAATATGATTTGACTTCATAAGTGAGCTTAAAACTTTGAATATATAGGCCAATAATTAAGTTTTGAACATAGATCACTTACTTTTAGGCATTTAAGGATTCACAAGTTTGACTTAAACAATCACGAGCACATTAGCACATAATTGTGTGAGGTATGACATGTAATTTTGATTTGTATGCTTCTTTTGCTTGACTGTGAACCAGATGACCTATTAGATTAACATTTTTGCATAAGAAAATAGAAAAAGATTGTTATTGCTCAAAAAGAAAAAATGCTCCTAATGATCAACAAAACAAACTTTTCACTGAGTAACTGGCCCTCTTGCCTCAATAAGCAGTGAGTGTCACGTCAAAAGATGAAAAATTTTTGGCACCTAAAGATCATTAAAAAGAACTTTTCGCTGAGTAACTAGCCCTCTTGCCTCAGTAAGCAGTGAGTGTCACGTCAAAAGGTGAAAATTTAGATTGGTAGCATTGAGACCAGTTAGTTTCGTAGCCTTTTTTATTCGAGTTAGTAGGTCCTTAGGGGTGTCTTTACACCTAATGCCCTAAAACCATCTGGTTTGGGAGTCATTGGCTAAACGCTCGTTACATGAGTCAAATAGAAAGCTTAAGGGAACTAACTTGGCAAAAATCTAACAAATAAAAGAAAAGAAGAAAACCTATGCCATCTTTGTTGATTCTAATAGGAAATTTGGTGAATCTTGAGTCATCGAAAAACTACACATTCGAATTATTCGGAAACCTAATCTTTTATGTGCTAGTTCACCACACACTAAAGTCAAACTTGTGATGTCTTAAACTGCCTCATGAAAGTGATTTGCGTTCAAAACTCTTATTCATTGCAAAGATATGTTTATATTTGTTAAGCTTGCTCATGAATGCGCATCATAATTTTGTGTAAAAACCTAAAATTTTTGTGGACATTATGATTATTGGATCTATCTGTGTGGTGTTATCTTTTTCATTTTTGTTTTTAGTTTTGTATTGCTAAGGAACTAGCAATATGTAAGTTTGGGGGTGTGATAAGTTCTTAAATATTCATATTTAAGCCCTCTTATTTACATTTGTTAGGTTCTTAGTTATGTTAATTTAGTCCATTTTACTTCGTTTGTGTGTTTCACATGTTTTTATAGGGTCTTGGAGAAAAAGAAGCATTTTTGGCACCTAAAGGAAGAAACCTGGAAATCCTCAAACAGCTTCTAGTTAAAGTGCGATCGATCGCACTACTGCATGCGATCAAGCGCAAATGCGATCGTACGCACACAAGAAGGATCGAGCGCACATGTAGGGGCGTGAACAGTAAAACGACAGAACCAGTTTAGGAAATAAAGTAGGTTTTGCATTTTTAGAAGTTAGGGTTTCCAGAGCTTGATAGGATTACTCAAGCCCTATAAATACACCTATAAAGCACACACAAATCATCACTTCTTGGAGATCACTTCTTTTATCTTTTGCTTAGCTCGAAGTTTTAGGCTTTGGAGAAGATTGACAACTCGTCTCCTTAGTATTCTTCGGGTTTTATATTTTATGCTTAGTTTATATATGATGTTTATCTCAGACAGAATGTGTAACTAACTCTTTATAGGGCTCGATTGAAGCCCTAGTTATGCTTTCCCATATATTTATTCATTGATTATCTTTGCCAATAGCTTTATTATGTTGCTTAACTTGATTAATACCTGTGTTTATTTAAATTCCTCATATATATGTGTATGGCCAATGTATGCATGTGGTATAGATTGGTTAGTTAGATCAATTTGGATGACCGAGTCTTGAGTCTAACAATAGTAACAAAAGATATCCACATCGGATTCTTGGGTTAATCAACATGGGAAACCAGGAGTAGATACCATGCACTAGGTCTCAAGTGGTTATCAATTTCGACAGCCCTTATGCTTTCTTTAGGAACAACTCAGTAGATACCATGCTGAATCCCTCGAGAAAGAAAAGAGTTAGAGTAGATACTATGCCTAACTCGTTGCTTAGGGAAATCAATAGCTTAAGGAGTAGATACCATGCCCTTAGGTTGGAGACCATTTGGTATACATGATAAGGCTAGTGCATTGATACATTACGCATTGGGAAAGTATGACTAGAGGTGGATATCAAAGCCCTATATCTTTATTATTATTAAATCACATTCAACAGTTATTTCTTTCTTTTTACTTTGAAGAAACTAATTCTAAAACCGAACTTTACCAATCCCTGTGGAGATGATCTTGCATTCGCACACTATGCTACTGTTGACCTTGTGCACTTGCAAATAAAACGAGTGCGATTATTTGCTTATTTATTTAGGTAAATAAACACGCAACAATGACATATTAGGTCGAATAAACTGTTTATCTAGCAACTCCTGAAGCTAAACTTTCAACTCTCTCAATTCAGCTGGTGCCATTCTATATGGTGCTATGGATATGGGTGCTGATCCTGGAATCACCTCATTAGAAAACTCAATTTCCCTATTGGGAGGCAACCCAGACAACTCATTAGGGAATACATCAGAAAAATCTTTTACCGCCAAGATTTCTTCTAACTTCCTATTTTTTTGCTAGAATCCACCACATAAGCCAAATACCCCTCACAACCCTTCTTTAACCATTTACTAGCAGTTAAAGCAGAAATAAGACAATTAGCCAGTATCTTACGTTCTCCCTGAAAATTAAACTCCTTCTGCCCGAGTATCTTGAACACCACATTTTTTCTAAAATAATTTACCCAAGCATGATATGCAGATAACCAATTCATCCCTAGAATTAAATCAAAATCTATCATATCTAAAGGCAATAAATCAACTTCAAATTCTCTATCAGCAATATTAATCACACAACCTCGATAGATTGTCCTGATAATAACTCTATCTCTAGTAGGAACCTCAATAACAATAGCATGCATCAAAGGACTAGCACTAGCATCGATAAATTTCATATAAATACTTGATGCAAAGGAATGGGTTGCACCAGGATCAATCAATAATCTACCAGGCCTACCAAGAATAGATATCATACCTATCACAACACCAGGAGTGGCTTATGCATCCTGTTGGGTCAATGTATAGATTCTGCTATCTCTGGACTAAAACTGACTGCCATGTCCTCGCTCAGCTACGGATCCTCGCGATCTACCCCGCATGCTCTCTGATCGACCGCCTCTCTCCATCGGTCTTCTCCCGACACTTCCAACGCTTACATTAATAGATTTCTTTGCTTAACAATCTGCAGCAACATGTCCTCCTCTACCACATATAAAACATATTTGTGTAGGGCAATACCGAGACAGATGCCCCGTCTGATTACATGTAAAGCAAACTCTTGCCTCTCGACCATACATCAGATTACTACTTCTCCTTGGTGGCACATTTACTCCTCTACTTTAACTCCCAAATCTAGGGGTCCCACCAGTATTACTCTGAGCTACAGAAGCTACAGATCCTACTTGCCTATGACTCTGCACTACATTTCCTTGTGACAAGGAACACCCCCTCTGGGGTGGTCTTCCACCCTGTACCCCCATACTGCTACCACCTCTAGGTCTCTCAAATCTAAAATTTTTCAGCCAATCCCTCCTGCCCCTCAACTCCATCATATCCTTCTCAATCTGCAATGTTTTATCTACCAACACAGCATAATTCCTTATGACCATATAAGAGAGTTTAGTCCGAATATCATAGTGTAATCCGTCTAAAAATCTCTTATATTTTCTCTCCTCCGTATTCACCAATTCAGGTAAAAACTTTGATAGGGCTATGAATCTGCTATCATATTCCGCCACCGATAAACTTCCCTGTCTGAGGTGAATGAAATCTCTCTCTTGCTGTGCCCGAAAGGAATCTGGGAAATACTTCGCAAAGAACTCATCCGTAATCTTATTCCAAGTTAAACGTTGTTCTACCTGTGTGCTTACCCTGGGCAAAACATCCTCCCACCATTGAGAAGCTTTACCCTCCAGCATAAAGGAAGCAAAAGCAACCTTCTGCCTATTTGACACCGGTAAGACTTCAAAATATTTCTCCACGTGCCTAATCCACTACTCAGCTTCCACCAAATTTATAGATCCTCTAAAAGACTAAGGTTTAAATTTAAGAAATCTTACAAAGCAATCCCCTTGCATCTCCTGTGCAAAAACACCTCCTTCATGACCTTCTCGCCTCACCACATCCGGTTCTCTTCTACCTCTTTCCTCTAACCTTCTCTGTAAATTATCAACCCTTTCTTCTGTTGCATTCATCCTTTCTATAAAATGATTAAGAGCTTCTCTCAATTCATCATTCCTACCCTCAGATACTCTCTCGGCTCTACTGGTGCCAGCTGCACTATCCACATGTTCCCTCATAGGACCCACCAACTCAAGTTCCTCTTCTGCTTCAGTTCTCTTAAAAATTGGGGGTCTACCCCGTCCCCTCTGATTCAGAACTCCACCTCTAGCTCTAGCCCGACCAGGTGTCATCCTCAGACTCTGCATTTAAAATATAGTTTATTTAGAATCTTCCACTTTTTAATTTCTCATGTAGTCTACAGAATCTTAAAACCTAATGCTCTGACACCAAAATTGTAACGACCCATCCCGGGTTGTCCACCCCCAAGAAGGTGTCGTCACATTTTGAGAATCCCAGCATGACACATACATGCAACAATTAAACAAAATAAACTAACAAGAATTTTTATTATAACCCTCAGCCCTCAACAAGGGAGGTACATCGATTTGATATAATTTAAACATAATATACAACTTAACATGCATGAATATTTACAAATAAATTTTTGATTTTCATTTTCTCATTTGTTTGAGGATATTGACACGTACGTGGCTTACAGCAAATGATTTCATCTGACTTTCAACCCACCAGACTACTAGTCTTGTCTACTACCTGAAATCATTGTATAATGAGGGGTGAGCTTCACAAGCTCAGTGAATTAAATTTACTAAAAGTATTCCAACTTCGTAAACAGTCCTTTAATATTTAATCCTTTATTTCTTCTATAACTAGATAATAGCAAAAAGTCTAATATTTAAATAATTCCCATATTATCATATTTCTATGTCTTTTTCTCATTTTCTCACTGTTACTATCTCTCTCTAGGAGACTCATCCACCTATAATTAAATTCACAAGAATATACCACACCCCATAATTTCAATAATGCAAGCAATAATTAAAACATATGCAATGCATAAATGATTATGATGGGAACGTCTTCCCACCTGTCGACAGGTTATTATTATTTTAGACCAGCCCCTTCTCGGTTCTTTACAGCTTATCCCGGCTGTCATGGAATTTATTTCCAACATATATTGACTGTCACGGTTGTTCCATTAGACCGGCCCCTTCGCTGTTCTTTCGATTATCTTATTTACTGCATACGTATATGATCAACGATATGAAATATACCTATGAACAGTAATATAAAAATAACATACATAAAAATATTTAAATTGACTACCCTGATCATTCTCAATTTATCATTGAAATAAATTCCCCAAAAATTTCCTCCTCATATATCATATCTATTGATTAATCATAACTCATCAAGAATTTTATTTATCTCTTTTATTATTAAATCAGATTATTATCTCACTAATTTCTTCTCCTCATATATCACATAAATTTATTTACCCAGACTCGTACCGAATCTTTATTTACCCCTTTTACTATCAAATTAACTCATTATTCTAATAATGTTTCTTTTTACATAATAATTTTCTACGTGTCTAATATTTATATCATACCTATCGACCAAATATTTATCTACCACCAAAGTATACTCTAATAATTAAATTTAATATTATCACTAAATACTTGATTGTTATTTAGACTACTTAAAGTAAATCCAACTCACCACATAACACTTAAAGTTACCTGTGGATCACCTCCTTGCCTTTTTCGTTCTTCTCTGAAACTTCCTCCGATTGCTGATCGCCAAGACCTGACATAAAATTTGTATTCAATTTCTTATTATTTCTTCATTTCTTCATAAACCACATGCTTTGAAAATTCCCACTTTGAATTTGGAGAAATTTCAGAAATGCTAAAAATTCAAAAATAAACACTATGTTATTACCTTATGCTTTTTTGATAGCTATTCGTGACTCTCTATGAAATTCCGCAATAAACCCCTTCAAAATTTTGTTATTTCAACCTTTATTTAGATCCCCAAATATTTAAGGAAATAGAGAAATAGATAGAAAACTTACACGAAATTGATTAAGTGTTAACTCTGTTTAAGTAAGTATATATATAAGCCAGATTGTTGTTGTCGACCTAAAAAAATCTCTACAACTCATTATCACTTTTGAAACAATCAGCTCCTTGTTGTCTTACATGCAGCAAGGCAGCTCCCTCTTGGAAATAGGTGGCGACACCTGTTACCAGAGTTTAGTTACACATACTAAGTAAAGTAAACATGTTAAACATAATAGAAAACTAAAACCGAAGAAGACTCGAGAAACGAGTCGTCAATTCCTCTCCTAAGCTCTTTACTTCGAATCTAGAACAAAAGGTTAAACTAAAAGGAAGATATACTCCTCAAAAAGGAGATATGTTTTTTGTGTTTTATAAGTCTATTTATAGGGTTCTAAGGACACTTAGAAACCTTAATTTCCAAAATAGGGCCCTAACCCTAATTTTCAAAATAGGTGCTGCCATTTTATTGTTCACTGTCATACGTGTGCGCTCGATCGCCCTTCCTGGTGCGCTCGATCGCACTCCAGACAGTATCTGCTCCAAGTTTTCCAGTTTTCTTCCTTTTAAGCTCCAAAAGCTTCCAAAATGCTTCCTTTTCTTCATAGACCTATAAAAACCATGTAAAACACATAAATGAAGTAAAATGGACTAAAATAACATAAACTAGGGCTTAATAAAAGTAAATTAAGGGGCTTAAATATGAATATTTAAGCTCCTATCACTTTACAATACAGGTTTTACACCTAGTCATCAATTCATCATAGGAACTAAATGGGTATTCACAAATAAAATGGACAAATCCGGAATAATAACTAGTAATAAAGCAAGATTAGTTGCTAAAGGATATTTCCAAGAAAAAGAATAGATTATGATAAGACCTATGCACCTGTAGCTAGATTAGAAAGCATTTGCATGCTACATGCATTTACATTGTTTAAAGATTTTATACCAGATCAAATGAATGTTAAAAGTGCATTTTTAAATGGTTTCATTAATGAAGAAGTTTATGTGAACCAACCTCTCGGTTTTGAGGACACACATTTTGAAATCATATTTTTGCAATTAACTAAAGTATTTTATGATTTAAAACAAGCACCATGTGCTTGGTAAGAAAGACTTAACAAATTTTGGTTGAAATTTTTTTTAACAAGGGCACTATTCACATTACTCTTTTTACTAAAACTAAAGAGTAAGGATATTTTACTTGTACGAATATGTGTGTGTTAGAAATCACCTTCAAGATGCTCAGGTGGTGATCTTACAAACACCCAAGTATAGAATGACTTGTAGAAAGAAATACAGCAATCGAAAGCAAGAAAGAAAAGAAGACAAGTGATTTGTTATCGAGGTTCGGCAATGTGCCTACATCCCCGTGAGTTCCTCAGAACTCTCTGCACTAAATCAATGGTTCTTTACAATTACAGAAACTTTCTTCAAGAAGCTCAAGTTCTTGAAGAAACCAAGAAGAGAAGAAAGAAGATGATAAGAACTATTACAATGCTCTCTATCTATACTACTCTCTCTTCTTTACAACCAGCCTCTCTACAATGAGTCCCTCTTGTATGTCTGTGTCTTCACACTCTCACACAATTCTCTCTTGTATGTCTATCACACACAAACACTTGTGTTTTGTATCACAATGTGTTTCACATCTTATGTTATGAGATTGAACCTAGGTGACCCTTTATATAGTGCACCAACCTCTTATCCAATCTTATGTGTCATTCTCCACCATTAGATCTTGATGACCACTTAACCATGGCCCTCCATCAATCCTAAGTGGTGCTGTGTATTTTAACCTTGCATCCATGCACCTAAGAGGAGGTTTAAGCAAGCTGTCCAAGTGTGCTTCAGTTTGCCGCTCCTAGGCGCTGAACAGGGGGCGGTGTGGCACTGGGTAGAGCACCTTTGCACCATGTTCTGGATGGTGTAGCGCTGGTGGAGGGGCGGTGTGGTGCTGCCTTGCTTCCAACTACATCCTTGCTAGGCAGTGAGGCGCGGGTGAAGGGGTGGTAAGGAGCACACTGATGCTGCCCCTTCACACAGCAGTGCACACTACTTTGCTTGGTTGATTAGGGGTGTGCACACACACCCAAATGGATGCACACACATGTGTGCACTCCTTTAACATGCTGCATTTTAATCTTCCAACCTTGTTGTAGACTTTAAAAATCTTTAAACCATGTTTAGACATGTTTAAACTTTAGACAAATACCAACAATCTCTATCTTTGTCTAAGTTTTTAAACCCGAACCATTGTGCAGAGAACTTCAGGATCCAAACTCATCTTGAGTCATCATTCAACCGACTCCATTCCTAAGAAGTCCAAGGCAATGATTGGACCTTCTTAGAGGTAGAACTTGGTGCCTAAATCTGTAGGACTTTCCTCTGTGGTCTTCTTGTCAACATGAATGCATCATTTCGTACCATTTTCCGGAATGTAATGATACCGAACATCCATATGCTTCGTCCCCTCATGGAACACCGGATTCCTCCACAAGTGCTGATGAGAGTCATAAAATGCCTCTCAATAGCGGTTAATTGTTAGCATTTTAGGATTGATCTCGGTCTTTATTATGGTTTTATGTGTTAATAACTCTAAAGTAATATTAATGGACCACTGACTTATTTCAGTGTAATTTTCAGGTACATTGAGTTTAAAAGAGAACAAGAAGCGATCATTTCTTAAAAGACCAAGATCCCATGCTTCTGGAAGGACAAGATAGACTGTTGCCTGTATTGCGATCCAGCGCACATCCCACATCGAGCAAGGTACTCTGCAACGCATATGCGATCGAGCGCACAAGCCACGATCGATCACACTCAAGCTGCGATTGAGTGCACCTGGACAGTATCCCACATCGGCTAGATAACACATAACATTCTGGGAGTTTGCCTATATAAAGACCCACTCTGCTCAGCTGAAATCATCAACCAATCGGAGCTCTTCTAAGATCATCTTTTGAGATCATTAGAGAGTGACTTTAGAGGGCATTTAGGAGTAAATCCAAAGGGCCTTTAAGAGGAATCTGAAGTATAAAATTTGGAGGGCAAGCTGAGGATGATCGTTGAGAGGCCGGAGGCAACTCAAGGAGGCGTGAGCTCCATGGCCAGCTAATCTCCAAGTAAGGCGAAGAGATGAATCCCTAGGTGTAGTTGTTCTTATTTTTCTTTATTTGATTCGGTTGTAGTTGGATATTATTTTCGTTAAACATTGTTATGTTTTATTCTTAATTTAATTAGTAGATTTATTATTACTACGGTGATTGCAAGCTTCTTTTCTATATAAGTTCAGTCATGCTTTTCTTATGTGTACCTGTTTGGGTGTGATTGAGTCCGGTAGATCTCTTTTATAGATTTGTCCATTGCTGCAGTATTGTCGTTTAGATATATCGTTGTCTATTGATAATTTATAAGTTAGGTCATGTGTGCTTAAAAGTAAAGAAGATTTCATAACAATTACATTAGGATTTATAAATGCGCTTTAATCGAATATTTTCCAATTGCCTGTTTGGGATGTGAAACTTGCAATCGAGATAAAAACAACTGAATCAAGTTAGGATTAGGGCAATGAACCTAGGGACGATTTCCAGAACCTTGTTATTTCTTATTAAATCTATTTACACAATTTTCTTCACACTATTTTCACATTATTCAAATTCTTTCAATCAATATTTTATCGTTTGTGTTCAAGTTTACACCTTCTTCTGTAATTAACTTGTTTCCCTGTGAAATCGACACCCCAAAGCTGTACTACAATAACCGTGTTATACTTTGGGTGTGATCAAATTTTGGCGCCGTTGCCTGGGAAACGCGCTTAAGTACAAGGAAGTTTGTCAACTTTTGACATAACAATAGAAGAATTGTAAATAGTTTCTTTCAGCATTTTATTTGATATTTTGTGATCTTGCATGCCCAGATATAGGGACACTTTGGGTAGATTTACCTGTAGGCCTGTGTTAGAGACATGAGGAACCTTTTTAAACCCTTTGTTTGATAATCCATCTAGTCCTGAGGAAATGAGTGAACACGAGGATCAACCTACTAGGACCCTTGAGGATTACCTCCACCCTACACTCACAACCACACCATCTTATATCATGTTTCCAGCCAACATTCCCCAATTAGATCTTAGGACAGGGATGATACAGTTACTCCCTACATTTTTTGGCATGGAAAATGAGAACCCATATGTGCACTTTAGGGAGTTTGGGGAAGTAGTCGCAACTTTCCATAATCAAGGTGCAACTGCTGACATTGTGCGACTTAAGTTCTTTCCTTTTGCTTTGAAGGATAGAGCTAAGAGTTGGCTATACTCACTTAGACCACGATCTATTGGGTCATGGACTGAGATGACTCGGGCCTTCTTTAACAAGTACTTCCCTCAACATAAGACTAATGCATTGAAAAGACAAATCTCCACCTTTGCACAAAAGGAAAACGAGACTTTATATCACTCTTTGGAGAAATTTAAAGAGCTGTTGAGTATGTGCCCACACCATGGGTATGAAAATTGGCGTTTAGTGAGCTATTTCTATGAGGGTCTTACCTATAAAGAACGCCAATTTGTAGAGATGATATGCAATGGGGAATTTCTAAAAAAAGACCCCGATGAGGCTATTGAATACCTCAATGAGCTTGCTGAGAAAGCTGCTCATACATGGACTGGACCTAGTGCTACTGAAAGCACGAATAGGTCACGACCTATAAGAAACCCCAGTGGTGGAGGGATATACCATCTTAGGGAAGAAGACAACCTGAAAGCTAAGGTTGAAATGCTCACTAGGGAGTTAGAGGCATTGAAAACGAAAGGCTCAAAGCAAACATATGTGGCTAATCATGCCGAGTCTTTAGAGCCGTGTTTTGTATGTGGCGGGGTAGATCACCTCCTCCAAGAATACCCCACATTTGCTGATATGTGAGGGTTGTATGAGGAACAATGTAATGCCTTAGGTATATACAAGAAGCCTCTTGCACCTTTCTCTAACACTTATAACCCGGGGTGGCGAAATCACCCCAACTTCAGCTGGAAATCTGAAAACCAGCATGCACAGCCCTCTAGATAATCCTTTGCACCTTATCATGCACCCTCATCCTCTAGAAACTCGCTAGAAGACACCTTACATGCCTTTATAGAGGCACAAGATAAGATAAACCAAAGGTTTGAGGCATTATTTACGCAGGTGATGGAAGAGCATAAATAAATTAAGAGCCAAGTGTCCAAATTAATGAGCTACTTGAGTGTGACTGAGCAAGGTAAGTTCTCTGCTCAAGCTCAGTCCACATCCCATGGTCAGCACCTGGCGCAACAGAATTTGAAGGAGGTGAATGCCATTAAGACAGTAAGTGGTAAGTCCTTACACATCCCAACAACGAAGAAATCAGAGGATGTGGACGAAAGCCACCAAGCATACATGATGGATTCATTCATGGAAAAGGTCCAGCACCTCAATCCATTGGAGTCCACCCTCACTCATGGCTTCACCAGAGCACATATCGAGCCAAAATTTACAGATGTTACTGATGACATCCTTGAGGCCCCTCCCAAGCATAGAAGCACCGAATTTGGCAATGAAGCAGTGACGGGTGCATTCAACCTATGTCTTTCTAGGAGGAAATAAGAGCGTCTGGCTGAAGACGTAAAACTTAGCGCTCATGGGAGGAAACCCACAACGTATCCTTTTATTTTTATTGTTTTCTATATTTCTTTTTTTTCTTGTTTATTATTATTATTTTGCTGTTTTCTAGTTTTACTTTAGTATTTATTTTTCAGGGATAAATAAATGAAGCAGTTCAAATGATCGTGCACAACTTTCAACTCCACGCACCATTGGTTAAAAAGGGAGTTTCCTTAACTTTTGCTTTTTCATTAAGGACAATGCTTATCTTAAGTTGGGGGTGGAAGATATACATTTCTTATTGCATATCATTGAACTGCTTAGTGCCATCTTTGTTTTTGTTTAGCATGCTTTGTGTTGGCCTTAGAGTCAATTTACATGTCAATGATATGAGCATAATTGAGATAGCAGATAGCATGTAGAAGAAGTTAAATCTTGCTTCAGTTTGAAATTAATTTAAGCATCAATCTTCATTTGGTTAGAGACTCTAGTTTGTGGTAAGATTGTATGATTAGACTATAACATCTAGAAAAGTTTTATGTGTGATTATTTTGTGAATATTTTTTCGGTCTCGACAAGCTCTAGAACTTACCTGATAACCACTTGAGGCAAATTCCTAGAATGCACACTACTTAGGATATGATATAGGCCATTTTTGAACCGTTTGAGCCTTACAAACCTACCATTGTTATATTTATCACTAGTCACCTATTTGAGCCTTTTTCTTGAAAAGAAAAATTGAG